>CM056811.1:72031313-73231313 GCA_029852735.1 Persea americana
TATAAATAATTTAATATTGGCATTTCAAAATCTTTTATTACCATCTAGAATCTGAAGATTATGAACCCCCCTATTTTTTAGAACATCAGTTAGAACTTTTTGATCATTGGCCGATCCTTCGAAGCCGACACATACAAATTGAAAAAGCATGTCAAAACCCATAATGGCCATCACATTCTGCGCAATGAAACCTTTTCTACATCGATATTGCTGATGATCTTTAATTGGTACCCAAGCTGTTATATAAGTGCCATCAATGGCACCAATACAATCCTACACCATTAATGATAAGTTAAAAATCTTGTCATAGAGAATAACTCAAGAATATTTATAGTAAAAGTTTATTGAATTACCTTGAAAAATGGGTAGAACACTGGATTCGTAGAAGTTTGAGATGGAGTGGGGGTGTCAGGTCCTGGAATTTTCACATAATTAGGGCATATATATATAACAGTGCATCTAGAACGGCATGGAAGTACCTGCTTATTGTGTACCCCGAATGCTGGAATCAAATTTGCATTACCTGATTTCGCTCACTATGGCCTTCAGTATTTAGGAAGATGGCTACTTGTTTTTCTGTAGACACGTGTTGAGTTGCATGTAGTAACCCTTCTCTTTTTAACAACTCACATAATTCTAGAAAGACATTGTTCCTCATACAAAGTAAATCATATGAATTTCGGCCATGATTGTTGATAATGTACTGAACAAATTCATGGCCAGATAGAGATGATTCATGTACTTGCTTCCTCTTTCTTATCCGCTTTTGTTTATGGTCTTGATCCCATACACAGTAAAATTACAATAATGGATATTACTGCTAATTGCATAAACATCATTTTCATCTTTTTATCTATAACTTCTAAACTCTTACATGGTAATTTGACAAATATTAGAACATAAAACTAGCATAAGTAAATAACATTAAAAATCAAACATGAAGATGTACCATGACATTAAACTAACATAACAAAATAATGTACCATGACATAAAACTAGCATAACATTCAAATGTATTATGAGCAAAAAAGCAAAATCAATCTCATTTCATAAAGTAGTTTTAGTAACCACTGTCCTAAATAGAACTATCTAACTCCGCCATGAGAAACGCGTGGCGCCTATCCGTAGTTGCTAATACAAGGAATTGACCGGCCACTTGTGGATCCCTAAGTAGCCTAAGCGCCCTTATTTGTAAAGTCTGCTCCAAATCTAACTCCAAAATGGCAGCAACTACATCAGCTTGACTTGGCCCTGATTGGGCCATCCTATCAGCAATAAAAATGAGGGTGTTGGTTAAGTCCTTCACTGCATGTGCAATATCAACATCAAATTTCATGTCACTATCTGCTCTATTTTCGTCTTGCACAATGCATCTAGAACTAACTGTTGAGTGCCTTTTGGTATGTGGTGCTTTGGAAATACCCTCATCCATTTTTTCCGAGCTAGAAGATTCAGCTGCCATATCTTTATCATGGTTGGATTTAGGGGCTTCCATTGGATACGATGGACGCTGATTAGTGAATATGACATCTCTACCATCTGCAATTGAGTCTCCATATATAATAACAAATTTTTCGTAGTCGGGAAAACTTCTTCCTCGATAGTATTCATAATCAGGGTGTGCCTGAGTTGCACAAATGAGACAAACATATTAATTAATTAGTTATTAATAGTTAATAGAAAACTCAAGATATATAACTACTCACTTACTTTGAGACAATCATCCCAAACTTGGTCCCTGCTGGTACCCTTTTTGTGATGTCATCCCATTCAAAGCCACTTAAGCCCATAAGAATCTTGATATGATTATAATGACTTTTTACTGTTCTTAGGTGGTTTCTAATTTTAGCTTTATCATACGCATCGCCAAATTTCTCTTTCATCTTTCGTTCAATCTCTCTCCACCCCTCCGAAGTAAACCCAATCCCAACTTTTCTCTCGAGGGATATTTGTTCTATTAGCACATTGGTTAAGAATTCATCTGCAATTTCTGTTCAAGTGACATTCTTCTTATCTCTTTTACCACGCTTCGCTCCAGAAGATTGTCTAACATTAACGCATTGAACTTCTTCGTCAATCATATCAATATCCATTTCTATATAGAATAAAAAACTTAGTCAAGAAGTTATTAATAGTCATACACAATGTGTTTTGAATAGAATAAAATCCTTTGATATATGATGTAACGATGGGTGGAATTATAAATTATAAAAGGGGAAATTAAAGAAGAAAGTGTTTTAAGTGGAGAGGATGAGTGCTTCAAATTTAATCAAATGTGCGACTGTTGTAACTGTTGTATAAAGTTGAATGTAAAACTGGATCATTACACAGACCTTGTAATTGGATTGGAGGTGGAGAAGAAACAAGCCCCCCATTCATGTTATCATAATCTGTTTCTAGGGAAGTTTTTCTTTTTGGTGCCATTACTGCAAGTGACGCCATGCTATGAATTTTCAAGTTGTAAAAGTAAAGAACCCACTAGGCCTTTTCAGAATTAAGGCCATTTGATTTTTTACAATGGTCCGAGGCCATTGTGTTGTAGCAAAGAAGACCCATTACCACCCACTTCTTTGTTTCCAAACACCAAGTTGGAACAAGTAGGATGGGCATCATGGCGTGCAAGTGGGCAAATTTGTCTAGAAAGCATTAACTATATTAGATGGATGTCATGAATCAGTTTATTATAGCTCAATGCATTCCATCTAATAATTTAGAAAAACATGAATTCAGGACTAAACAATCAAGGAACAGAAGTTGAAGAGCACCCATTACATTTGCAAGGAAGAAAACAACAAACGATACACACTAAATCGAAAAACAGAACCAGAAATTTCATATTAAGGGTACGCTGCAGAGAACTTGTTTGGAGACATTAAGTACAATTGTTCCTTTGAGAAGGGACAGTGTGGAACTTGTTTGGTATTATTTGAAGTACTTTATTTTTAGGGACTCCATCAACACCATCAGGTGGGTAGTGGAGGTTAAATTAAGCAGCATCGTGCTTTACAAAGACTCACAATTTAAAAAGAATATGAAAAAAGAAAAAAGGAAAAAGAAAAACCCAATAGATGGGATCCAGGAGCAAGTCTATCTAAGCCAACATAATCATCATTTTCATCACAAACAAATGGCCCAATATATTGATAGCAATTATTTGAGAGAGAGATGGTACTGTTCATTCATTCATCTGTAGCCATGAGACTATCATCGGACAATTATTTGAAAAAAGCAATGATAGGAAACGGAGATGGGGTTTGGCAGGCTAGGATAGATTTCAGTCCAGGTAGCAAAAATGTAGAGAGAGAGAGAGAGAGAGAGAGAGAGAGAGAGAGAGAGAGAGAGAGAGAGAGAGAGACTGGGCAAGAAGGGGAAAAGAAAGAGTGGGGATGGTGCTGGGTAGGCTAGGATTCTGATTGGATTTGGGGATTTGGGAAATATGGAAGGGGGTGATGGAAGAGAAGGAGAGACGGAGAAATAGCTTGAGTAGAAGGAATGGAAAAGAGGGGGAGAGGAGAAAGGGAGGGGTGCATAGAAGAGGGCTAGAAAATACCATACTGATTGTGTTTTTGGAGACGGGGCGAACATAGGGTTTGTTACGGGAATAAGGCTGGTCTAGTGAGATGTTCTATTCCTAGACTTCTGAAATGGGTTCTAGAGGGTTTGGAGGGTCAGAGAAAAAAGAGGGTTTGGAGGGTGGAGAGATGCGATGGTTGCAGAGGCTTCTTAACCAAAAAAGAAAAAAAAATCCCAAACATAAACAGATGACCAAAATATGAGAGAGAGAGAGAGAGCGCATACCGTTGCACTGCAAGAAGCCTGGGGTTATTGAGGAACACTACAGGGAAGATAAATGGGAGAAGACGCTTCGTTTGTTATGTAGGGTTGCAAACGTGTGTGTTGCAAATAAAAAAATGAGAAAAAAAGCCTAAGCTGGTTTCAAACGTTGCACTTTTGTGACGGAACGTCACTAGTGCACACCGTCCGCCTTTTTTTGATGTGTTTTTCTTTCATGTGCAAATCACATGAGATTCATTCTACTACCCCCTCACATGTGAAAATCTAAATATGAAAATGACCCCTTTTTACACATCATTTACACATCAAAATTTCACACGTGATGCGTAGATGACCCCAAGCAAACATGAAGGTATGTAAATGATTCACATATGAGTTATTTACATACGTAAATGCTCTCAACCAAACAACCCCTTAGCGTCATAAAACTAAAGTCGCTAGCAGGGACGCTAGTTGAAAGTGCTAAAAAAAATACATTTTCAGGCAAAATGACTGATCTGGTGCAAGGTCAGTTAAAATGATCTTTTAGGCCCACTGGTCTCCTAAAGTGTTTTTTTTTTCATTTATTTATTTATTTATTTGTAAAATCCTCTTGTTTCAATGATTTATGTCCATTTGTGAAAATGAGGAACGTGCTTTTTTCCACTAAAGTCCATAGTGGTTTTGGTTTAGCTTGAACTTTGGTTTCTTATCACATAATATTTTAGAAAGTAATATTTTGGATTGGTGAAAAGAACGGTTTGATTCCAACTAATTGGTATCTCCCTCTTAACAATCATCTTTCCAAATCATGGGTTCAAGGTTAATGATGGGCAATTTAAAAGGCTACAAACTGGCTTTATTTTTAGGGGCATTTGTATTAACCCAATAAAATTATCACACGTACATTATGATTTATTGATAACTTTATAGGTGGGGTAAATGTTCGTATTTGCAATGGACCCAACGTAAATATAAAAAAAAAAAAAAAAAAAGAGAGAAAGAACAAAAAAAAAAAAAAAAAAAAAAGCAAAGAAAGAAAAGAGATCGAAGAAAAACGTAAAAGAAGGATTCTACCTTTGATCTTCCTTCATTTTGAGCATATTTTGACCATGATGGTAATGAAAAGTGGTCTAGAAAGTTGTCTGAGGCTCTTGGAGATAATTACTAAATTTCTACCATTTCATTTAGTGTTTGACATTAAATCCTCAATTTATGAGTAATTTTCGAAGGGATTAGCCTACGAACAATATGGGACTGAAAATCATCCCGAATAAAATGTTTTTTTTTTCCATCAAACTAAATATTTGTTTATGTGAAGGATTTATTAATCATTGAACCACATGATATGTTTTAGTATGATTTTGTTTGAATTATTTGTGTGCTTGTGAAAAAAAAAAATTAGAGTTGAATACTTAAGGAGAACGAGGATCAAATCTAAAGCTCAAATCAAATTTGAATATACACATGATTGAGTAGAAGTGATCATCATCGCCTCAACATAAATTGCAAGAATAGAAGTAATAATCCCAACTATAGCAACAAGTCCTCTAATCAGAGAGCCATGCTAATGCTACCTCGGTTTTTCCATATTTTCTGCTCATTCGAACTCCTAATAAAGGTTCCATCATCCATGACAAGAGTGATATGGAAATTCCCGTGTAGTACTCGATCAAGATCCTTGGTCAGTCTAATCAGGCCTATTCCGGACAATGACAACTTTGCATATAGAAATATCACAGGCAGTATAAAAATAGGAATGAAATAGTGAGCATGCAAGCTGGCCCTGGCATTCCTATTGTTTGCCTTTCTTTTTTTTAAAATCTCTATCAAATAATTTAGAAAAGTAGAGGTAATGCTTCTTTTTCTCAAAGCCACTATTGGATACATGTAGAAAGTTGAGAGGAAAGAAATAGAGGCGGGTGAATAGTGAATCTGGTCCAATAACATTGGCCAATCCGATTGTTTGATTTTTCTTTTCGAAATCTAAGAGTGTAAATCAAGATCCAAGCCATTAGAAATGTTCATATGATCAAACTCAGCCATGACACTCGATTTTAACTGTTAGATCATCACCAATCTCGAGATATATACAAAAAATGTGAGTCATTGGATATGATTTTCTAGAATGTGGGCCCCAAATATAAGATTCAAACCGTTAGATCTCTTTAGAATGTTGGAAACAGCTACGTGGTTAGTTTTCAAGGCTTGATACCTTGTGGACCCCGATATATTTGTAAAAAAATATCAACCATTGATGTATCTTGCTCAATTTTGGATTTGTCCATGAGCAGTAACATTTTTCTATTTTTTTATTATTATTTTTGCCATAGTAAATTGAGATTCAAACCGTTAGAATTATCCTTATGACTAAGCTCATCTAGGAGACCAAACTTTAGCCATTGGATCATCACTACTCTCAAGATATGAGAAAAAAATGTGAGCTGTCTGATAGTATTTTCTGGATTATGTGGACCCCATACACAAGATCCAATCCGTTAGATCTCTTTGGAAGGTTGAACATGGTCATGGGGTCAATTATCCAGGCTTGATACCTTGTGGATTTTGAGAAATTTGTGAAAAACATTCAACAATTGATATAAAAAAGTTTATTTAATATAGATCTTTACATTACCAAATACTCCTTTTGATTATAGCCTCCTTTTTTAATGGCTTTATTTTAATGGGTCTATTAAAAAAAGAGTAGAGATATCAAATAAGTTATAGTTTTGAGCCTAAACCCTAGGGCCAAGTAGCATGGACCTAACTCATAGTTACTTGTTCGCAATAGGGTTGCAAATGGGATAGTTTTTGGTTGGAGCCATACTAGACTCGGATATGGACCCGTTTCTAAATAACGGTTCCGGTTTTGATTTGGAACCTATTTTTTTAATTCCGGACCTGGTTTCAACAGAAAAACCAGAATTCGGTTTCAAAACAGGCTTACCTAGAGAACTAGAATCTAGTTCTCAATTCTAACTTCTTTTCTTTTCTTTTTTTTCCTTAAAATAAGTATATCATTCAATTTATATCAATGCGTCAAGTTTAGTAGGTCCAGTATTATACATAAAAATATAGAAAAAAGTTGTTTTTAAGATATAATTTGTAATATCAAAGACTCATATGCCGAGTCCCGGATTAAAACCTTTATGGATCCGGAACTAGATTCGTTTATCAATCGGAACCTAAATTAGGTTCCAGACTCATTTATAAATCGGAATCTAAAATATGTTTCAGACCCCTTTTTTTTTTGGGTTGGAACTTTCTGATAATCGGAGAATTGGATATCCGTTTTCAACCCCAGTTCGCAGTTCTATTTATTTTGCAGTAGAGTTTGCAATTCGCAACGTGTGGCTCATTAGATTTGCTTTTTATCAATCTAATTTGGATGTCTGGTTGGAAGAGATTGATGGAATGATTCATCAAGTCCATGCTATAAGTTTTTTACAAGGGCCCAGAGCAAGCCGCATCTACCTTATATGCAGTCCAACTTATGGGGCTTACTTAGATTCGAGTTTAGTAATTGGAGGTGGGCTCATTGAAATATCTCCTCACCAATAGGAGGGATCCAAAAAATGAGTCCCACTGGATCATCCTATCATAAGGGCTACAGAGTTTGAGAGTTGGGCCCAAGTGAGCCCCACAATCATTGCTCGGCTTCATGCACCCTTGTGGGTTGTGGCAAGAAGAAATCTCAGGAGCAACGAGTTCCCAAGTATCTTTGCTTCCCGCTCTTTTTGGGGAGCCTCAAAGAGAATAGCTATTTTTTCCCCTCTGCTCCACCGATAAGTGGAAATTCCTTGCACGAATTCCAATTCGTTGTGTGAGACGAGGGATATGTGGGATTTCAGAAATCGCTAGTAGACTTGTAGACTCCAGAAAAGGTCCATTTCTTAGAGCATTCGGAGGTTATTATGAGATTTGGGGGGTTTGAGATTGACTTCTTCTACTTCCCAGTTTCAAAATCTCGTTCACGGCTACCGTAAGGTAAGAGCATCTTCCCATTCATTCTTGAATCTTTTGTTTGTTTTTGCGGCATTTTTACAGAGCTTTTGGTGATGGGTAATCAGTTCTTTGGACAGCCCGAAAGGGTTTTGCAGGGTGATTTTATCGGTGTTGTTGGGAAGATTTTGTTGGGTTACTAGGAGAAGAAGTAAGGGAGAGGGGTTTGAGCTGTCACGAGAGAAAATGGTTTCTGTGGGTCTGAAAGTTTCATCCAGGGGGTTTTGGTGGAGTTTATATTAAGTTTACTTTGCTATTCATCTCTATAAAAAAAAGTCAGCATAAATACTTTTCAATACTCACTTTTGGATGGAACCACCCACTCCTCAATATGGCGACACCCATATTTTTTACCATATTAAATTTTCTTATCTAACCATTCCTACCAAATCCTAGAGGCATACTTCTCAATAGTTCACAAGATACAGAGGTCTAATGGAATTCATTTATTAAGTGCATGTTAGTTTTGATTTCATTAATTCAGTATGGAAGGATATGTTCTGAAAGTGATTGATAATTGGTTCCTATTGCATTTATAGGAGCTTTTCCCCCGGAAGTGTGGTTCATTTTTCCAATATCTATTGGTTTCTTCAACTCTATCTCATTTGTTTATTTGAATCTTTATATGCTTGGGCTATGTCAATTTGGGTGATTTGAGGACTTCACTTGGAGAGTTTTGAGCATGCCAGTCTTTCATTTTAATTTTGATGTGGAAGGATATGTTCTGAAATTGATTGATTCCCATTCTATCTATGGGAGCTTTTGTCTTTAATATGCTTTTAAATGTCTACTTATAACTTTTGCTCTTTGATTTTCCTTCATCCTCTGTCTCACTCTGCTCGATCCTTTTTAGATTAGTTCGGTAATAAAAGTATCCTCATAGATTTCCATCTGA
Organism: Persea americana; assembly: GCA_029852735.1. Taxonomy (NCBI): domain Eukaryota; kingdom Viridiplantae; phylum Streptophyta; class Magnoliopsida; order Laurales; family Lauraceae; genus Persea; species Persea americana. Next base: position 72,039,985 of record CM056811.1, read on the forward strand.
GAAATCCAAAGCAGCTTTCTTAGTCTTCTTTAAAATAGGAAGACATAGATTTGAATCTTGGGTCAAATTCTAGTCGTCTTTTGAGGTCTATTGTCCTTGGAACTTCGAATTTTGAATAGTATGTATGACAAATAGAATATAATACTAGGAAAACAGAAGGTGCAGTTTCTTTGTATTCCATGTATTAAGACTACTGTTGAGTTTCAAGAACAACTTCCTCTTGGCTTTTATGAATGAAAAAAAAAAAAAAAAAAAAAAAAAAAAAAAAACTCAATGACACCTGTATAAGAGTGGTCAGAAAAAGTAGGAATAAAGCCACATATCTTTTGAATGATATTGACAATACATACATACATACATATATATATATATATATTGAAAGGTCATTTTGAAAATATATTGGATATTTGACATTCTATAAAGTTTCTTTCCAATTCCTCTTTTGATATCTGTAAAGGACCGCCCCAACTATAGTAACATTTGTCTAATTTGTGGTAATCTCTTCATCATTAATTGCTGTTACTGCTCTACTTTGATTCCTTAAAATGTTTGATTAGCAATTAAACAAGTCGCATCATGTCCAGTCTAGTATCAAAACCATGTACTAATGAAGTCAAGTAATAATTTATTACCAATATTTAAAAAAAGGATTGGGTGAAAATGCAGACATGAAGACCAATTGTCTAGCATCATTAAGCTGAAGCCCAGGTTGGATTGTGTAATTGTTTGGTGGTTTCGGTCTGTTTAATCAAACAAGTCCAAAAGCAGCTTTCTTAGTCTTCTTTAATTAGAAAGATGCAGTTTTGGAACTGGGTCCAACTCTGGTTGTCTTTTTCACCATCTAATCATATTCTAAGGTTATTTCGATGCAACAAAAGATCCTAAACCAGTCAAAACACTACTAACTTTGGAGTGCCAATACCAGCAGTTTGAGAGTTCAAAGTGTCGCCCTTTTCAATTAATGCACATACAGTGCAGCTTTAATTTTGAATTCATGTATGATAATTTTTTTTTCCTGTGTATACACACACAAGCATGCAGTGTAATTTTTTCTTTTGAATTCATGCATAATACGTTTTTCCAGTGAATTCATTTGTCACCATATCTCATGTGCTTTTTATTCTTTTGCAGAATACCGTGGCTGTGTTCTCATTAAATACATCGTTCATCTGTCCATGACTGCTTTTGGTATATGTCCTTAAATTTTGTGCTTGGTTAGGTGCTTCGGATCACTAATGTTGAGATTCTTTCTTTTGATATAAACTTGGGCTCATATTTCTCAATTGAAGCCTGCTACTTATCTTTCTAATTTGTTAAGTCACTACTCAATGGAAGGTAATAATTCATCGCAACTGCATCTAGAAGTGATTCTATTAATTTCAAAATCTAAAGAATCACCGTTATTTTGTGTCTTGGCTTGATTAACACTTTCATTTTTTTAACACCGATAAAAAAACTACTTTTATTTTTGAACTGCTTGCATTGTTACATGTTGCTTAAGATAAAGAACATTTTGCTTGTACAACTACAGAATTGGACACAGTTGTCATAGTATCTGCCTTGGTCACTATGGTGGCCGTGTGTGTTGAGCTAGCTGCATTATGGTTGACCTTAGAAGAGGAAAGACCAAGAAAAAAGTGTCGCATGCCAGGCAGGGCCCGTGCAGGTGAAAAACATAAGACGGCAATTGTTGGTGAAATAAACAATGCATTGTCAAGTGTTGCTCTTGCTATCCATGCACTTGCGGAGAGTATAAACACCATGGAGTCTTTTCATATTTTGATCAAGAAGGTCATAGCTGTAGTGACATCACTTCCATTTATACCTCCAAAAGCACATGTTCATGTAATTGAATATCTTGCTCAAAACGAGCGAAGGGCCAACATATTTCTTGCCCTTAATGACCAAATGAAACAACAATGGTTTGAGATGCATTTTCCTCCAGGTTCATCCAGCAGTAGTCCTTGAATTTCTAAGTAAAATTGTGAAGGAGAAGGTTAATTAGTCGACATTTTGATAATTGTATTAAAACTACTTATTTTGGGTTGTTGGGTGTGTAATTGAAATATTTTAGCCTTTGAACTTTTGAAATTATATGATGAGGTTAGTTGATTGAATGCAATGCATTCATTACTTAGGAATGCACCGTATGGATGTTTGAATATTATAATGCTTGTGTCAACATATGACTGTAGACATTATCTTATAGAATGTGAGTCATATATTATGGGATGGTTTTTTATTATTGTTTTATATACTTTGTTTGATTACTGAGATAGTATTATATAGGATATGCCATCTAGGTGCAACAATTGTTTTAATGATATTTTAGAATGGAGCTCACATTGGGCTGTTGCATTTTGTGGCTAAGTGGGACCCACATATAAGCCTCTTGAGAGTAAAGAGGATTTTCATTTCCTGTTCTGAAATTTATTACCTCAATTGATTTATACATTTAGCATTTTGTTATGTGAAAATCCAAGTGTGGCGGATGTAATCCTTTTTGCATCTGGTGCCCACATGGGAACGCCATGTTTTGTGAATAAGAGAGACCAACATGTGTTCAAATATATGTATATATTGATGTATATTATGCATTGCTGTATGGTTATACAACTGTAGTTCTTGTTCAGAATTCTCTAAAGTTCTCTTAAACAGAGAATTTCTAGAATTCAGGTTGGATTGAATTCTTAGGCATGACAGGATGAATCAAATAGCGAATTAGAATTTAGCAGTTTAGTAGTAATATAAATTTTAACATTCTTAATTCTCTAAATTCCAGTAGATATGAATTCTCCAAATTCTTACAACCAAATAGGTCCCACGGTAAGAAGGTGTGGCATGTTTGAGCCGTCATTGTCAAAGTCGGTTTAGTTTGCCGAACTGACCGAACAATTTCAGTTCGGCTAGTGGTTCAAACCGAACAGCCCACTGTAAACTATTTGGTTCAGATTTTGGACAATTTTGGCCGAAGTTTTTTTGTTATTGTTATTTTTAACTCTTTCCCTCTATACTCATTGCTGCTTCACCCCCTCGTGAAGGGAAAAAAAGTGAAAAAGAAGATGAGGACTCTGTGAGGCAATTGGCAAGGAGATTCCTCTTCTTCTCCACTCCTTTTACTCTTCTTTTCTTTCCCGCTCCTCTTTTGTGAGAACTCGGTTGGGCGGCACCCTTAACCACGGCGCTTCAAACGGAGAGTCTCCAGTAGTCCCGCATCGGAAATATCCAAGTCGTGACCCTGGGCTTATAAGTCAAACCCCATCTTAACTCAACGTGATGCGTTTTACAACCGTGCGCCCCTTAAAACTGTAAGAACTTTAGAATTAAGCGTGCTTGGGTGGGAGCAGTACTAGAATGGGTGACTTCCTGAGAAGTACTTGCGTGCGCTTGTGGGCCAAAGCGAACAATTTCATGCTGAATTGGGCGGGGCTGTGATATCTTTCCTCTTTTTTTTTTTTTTTCTATGTTGACTCAACAACCGAATGCCCTTAATATTTTATCTATCTATTTATTTCTTTCATTGAAGCTGTAACATTGGGCTCATGTTAGATTTGTTGGCTCTATGGTGCAGCCACCCATTAAAAAACTTAAACCACTCCTAGAAAATGCCTCCTCATGTATGGACCTTTGCCAAATTTCACTTTAATAGAAGACAACCCCACTGTCGGATTGAATGGATATAACTACAATGGGGTACATTAGTCCCTCATCAATATGATGGTGTATCTTCTATTAGAGTGAAATTTGGCTAGAGCCCATACATGAGGGAGGCTTTTGTTTTGAGTGCTTTCTATTTTTAATGAGTGGGCCCTACTATGAACGAGACTATAAACTTCTTTTAAGTCCAAGCATTCAAGTATCCAGGCTTTTTGTGTGTATTTTTCTCTTTTAACAATCCCCTTGAAGAGGGTCATGTAAGAAAAATAAAATGTAAACCACTAAAATTATCCATTTGCAATGTAGTAATATCCTATTGTATTATTGATTTAGTAGAATAAAGTAAATGTAATGATTAATTGATTATATGTTATTTTTAGATTTTACTATTTTTTGTTTTTATAAATTTATGTATTCTTATTTATTTTTGCATATTTCTGAAATGGAACTCTGAAATGTTTCACCGAAATTTCAAATTAGCTGAAACATTTTGATCTGGAGTAAAAACAAAATGGGGTCCGAAACGAAATTGACAACTATGGTTTGAGCATTAGTTGATATAGGGAGAGATTTTCCATTTGCACTCTCTAGGGTATTTTACTTGTTAGCCACCTTGCCCAATTATGACAAAGACTCAGGGGTCTGTTGGTCCTATAGGGTTCAAGCAAAATAAATACATAAATAAATAAAAAGAAAAAGGAAAAAAAATTAAGGGGTGGGGAGTGGGGAGCGAGAAGGAAATAAAAGCTACACAGCTATCAAAGCTAGTCTTGACGAAGACCAAACATAGCCTGTTGTCATCCCTTCTTCAAGGTCCGAAACTTTTCTTGCTTGAAAGACAATTTAACAAAGAGCTTGACCCTGAACAAGATCTAACTTCTAGTTCTTTGTATTACAAGAAGACGACTCCATGAATATAGTAACAGTATGTTGACAAATAAGCTAGAAAAGCAACTTGAGAATAATTACTTCATTGAAGCAAAATCACCTACAGAAACATTTATGCGGATTTCCACGCAAGGATCATTGTATCCTCCAATAGAAAATTGTTGCAGGACACGATTCAACAACAAAGGCCTTGTAATTATATTTACAACTCTATGTCTTTCTTTTGTATATTACATAGAAATTTTCTCTGTATGAACTTGATATAGCACTATCCCTGAACTAGTCGATATATGTTCACCAAAAGAGATTCATGGAATTTCTATGAAAAAGAGAGTGGTAAGAGTACAAGCCTGCTAAAGTCAAATTTGAGAACCCAGAAATCTAAACGTGAGTAGTGAGCATTTTACATAAGCCCAGAGTTTTTATAGAGTATTGTCAGCAACTCAGGTCATGCTTGGATGTGGTGAAAGTGCAAAGTTGAGATTCCCTACTAGGACAAATAAGGAGGCAAAGAAGCCCTAGGGTGGAGAATCCCTACTTTCCACTTGTTTGGTTTTAGCTAAGGATGACTTGAGATGAAGTATCCAATGATTCAATGCAGAGATAATTGAGTTCCCAATTCCCTTGGTATATGCTTTCCTGGCCCTACCTTCCCGCATCTTAACATTTCCTAAGTAGTGATATGAACGCAAAAAAGATTTAGCCTCCTCTCTTACTGGTGGAAAAATATTCCACCCAATGCCTTGGATGGATGGTGGAATATGCCAAATTAGAAAATGCATCCAAAAAAATAAAAATATAATGCACAAATAAATCAAGCAAAACAAATTACAAAGATTAGGATTCAAGTTAGATTCTATTGATTTCAACTCTAGGTGACAATGGCATTAGACTTTGATATACCAAAGATCTAAGGCATTCGATATTTCTATGAAAATTGTTAGATGTTATAAGAAGGGAACCCTTCTAGTTTCCGGTCTTTAGATTCCCAAAAAGGTCAGAAGCTTTCTTGGATGCTCCAGAGGATTTTTGAAGGGAATGATTGGCTCTGGCAGCAATTGAATGCCCTAAGGTCATGCTAGCACCCTTATTTATAGATTTGGTTGGCTGCGATTCTAGGGCACATTTCTAGGAAAAGTCCTTAATTTTAGGGGAGGGGATACAGTAGACTTTTATATTGTGCACTACACAGACAGCTTCCCCTGAGTCTAGTTAACTGCTGGCAATTCCTGGTAATTGAGTAGAACCTTTAATCATTCAATAGAACCATCAGATTTTAACCTTATTTTATAAACCTAATGGGATCCAACACCATTCATACCTTCAGTGCGAGGGATACACACCATGAGCTATTAGTATTCAGTGCCTCTGATTCTTCTTGCATGGCAACAACCCCAAGAGGATTTTTCATTGCAAACTTAAAGAGCCTTGGGTTCTAAAATACCTACAGAAGACGAATGTAGTACAACTAGTTCCGATTAGAGCGATGGATACCCATGAAGTTTCCGGCGTATTAGTAGGATGACTATTTGTTGGCCCCATGATTGATACTTGTTGAGGTGCATGAGAGGTAAATGATGTAGAATCGACTGGCATGTCAATTATCAATTGATTGGGCAACTCTTCACTACCAAACACATTAATCGGCTTTTGCACTTTTGATGACAAAGCAAATGCGGATGTTGCACCCAGTTGCTCAACATCATCTGGTGCAGTACTTAATGGGGACTGATCAAGATCAGATAATGTCCTATCAAATTCCAAGGAGACATGTTAGTAGTATGAGACAATTGAGTGTAGCCTTGCGTAACATAGCTGGATGGATCGATGAATGTATCAGTGACAGTTCTCTCATCCAACTTAGAAAAAGAAATTAAGGCCCCTTCATTCTACACGGGAATACACTTTGTCAGGTACAATATATGGAAATTAACTTCCAAAAAAGACTGTTGCATGAAATTGGTTGGAGGATAAAGACACCAATGACCTTTATGAATGAGACTAAATCTGATGAAGATACAACTTACAAGGATTGGAGAGTGGTCTTATTTATGAGTGCTATGATCCCTAAAATACGGAAAGCACCTGCAACTAAAAATCTTAATGCCGGAATAGTTAGGATGGTTCCAAACAATTTGTGATAAGGTGTATCCCATTGAAGAACACTTGTTGGAAGGATGTTAATTAGATACATTGCTATTGAAAAAGCTTCAACCCAAAAGTGAATGGGTAGATTGGCATGCAAACGTAATTTAAGTCCAGACTCCACTTATATATGTTTTCTTTTTGCTACTCCATGTTGTTTAGGAGTTCCTAGACATGACAATTGTCTTGAGTCCCACATGATTGTAAATCTCAAATAAATTGTTTAGATATAAATTTTCCACGATTTGTAATTAAATTGATTTCCAACGAGTTTTGGAAACCTAATGGAGCAGCCATAAAAATTTGATTTCTTCCTTAAATGGTAATCCAGGGAAGTCAAGAGAAGCTATCCACAAAAATCACATAATACTAAAATTGTTGAATGGACAAAACTGGTGAAGGTCTCCGTAATCACGATGAATCTTTTGAAGAGAAAAATTAAATATTTTATTATTCTTAGAAGAAGGCAATCCGCAACTCTTTCCCATTTGACAACTATTAGAAACTGCTAATGGTTCTAAGTTCTGACCAACTAGAAACACCCTACGCACTAGTGCCATAATTCTTTAGGTGCCTTTTTCAACTTGATTGCAACTGATGCTTGATCTGCTTCTTTGTCTTTAAGTATAGAGCTTTTCTTTTTTACTCTCCGTTGTTACTGCCCAGGGTTCACTGATCCTTAATCACAAAACTAGAGGAGAATTCAAAAATGCAGTCCATACTCCATTCCATTAGTAAGTTGACTAATTGAAAGAAGTTTTTTTTTTTTTTTAGGTCAAAGAACCACGAGAATTATTCATCTTAATTTTACCACATGAGAACGGCCACTTACCTCATTGGTAAGTAAGTGACAGCAGTTCCCCTATAGCTGGTATACCAAAAAAAACTTAATTTTACCACATGCAGAGAGTAAAGTAGCGTGTCCAATATGATAAATATCCAATCAGCACCATTTCCAACATAAATAACATCCTTAGCTGTATCAGGTTGGAGTGAAAAGAGTTTACTTGGGTCATTTGTCATGTGAGATGACGCCCTCGTGTCTACTGTCTACATAAATATGTGTGTCTTGGGCCTCATGGGAACGGAACAACTGGGGCAGACAAAACCAAGGAAGGACGAAAAGAGGGACTGCTACTGCTCTTCTTCTTCCTGCGGGCAAAACCAAGGATCGGGTTGACCCACATTAAGTGCAGGATGAGGCTGGCTAACTTGATGGTTATGGGTTGAGATTCAAATTGTAGACATGCCTAGACCACTTGACCCATTTTTAAGCCCACCCTACCCATTTGACACCAACAAATGCAGGCACAACCTTAGTATGGCTCACACCCAAAATAATAATAGAAAACCTCAGCATTAAAAAAAAAAAAAAAAAAACCATAATCATTCACATGCATTTTCTAATATGAAGTTCAATCCATTCAAATCCAAATAGATTTAGGTTTCTCATTAGAACTCTAATTTTTATCTAATCCATTAGATTGATTATATTTCTAGTTTAATTCTTTTAAGTTTTTTGAAAGTCTTATTTCAACTTCATATTAAAGACTCTTAATTGCATTTGCATGTCACTTCTAATTCATTGATGGTAGGTGTCTATGCCATTGGATCGATCTTATGTGATCTCCTTCGTATAAAATAAAAAAGAGGTGCACTTCTCGTAGAAGTACCTTTTTTATATACTTCTAATCCTATTTACATGATCATCAATTTAGTAGCGTTGACCTACTTGAATTCATCATTCTAGGTATGCAACTTATGGAGAGTGAAGTTTCAATCCTCATATATAATGAAAACAGATTTCCACAGTTCATTTCCTTTTGTCTGTTTACAAATTTATGCATTCTTCAGATCCTCTTCAATGTGCAGCTCAGTGTCATGGATTCAGTAGAAGGATTCATGCATCCAAACTAGCACTGAGTCAGACGGGAACAAAATCTCTTTTCAAAAATTTTGAAATCTTTTTTCCCCTCGTCCTCCTCTCCATTTCAAGTAATTAATACCTGGATTTGTCCCTCGTGTCACTAGCAAAACCAGCACATATTCTTCCTGTGTCTCCCTCAAATGATAAGTTTATAAATCCTACAGCCCTACTGCAGTTAATGATACCATCTAGAAATAGAATAAGAAAAAACAAATAGTGAAAACACTTGGACTAGATTATGCATAGTTGGATACACATATTTCACATGTTCCAACACACTTCCAACTGCTCACCAGCTATAACAAAACATGGTGTGCAAGATCCATTTGAGAGGGGCACATGGTTTTTGTGACATGGGTGTTGAGTTTTGAGCCTATATAATATGGTGCATGGCAAGTTAAAAGTCCCAGAGAACATGGTATAATATCGATGTTATGTGGCAGTTGATACTGATTGACCTGAAACCAGCAAATCTGTTCAGCTGGCAATGAACATGACCAAGGATTTGTGTTATAGGCCTAGGTTGATTTCGACGACTTGGTTTTGACCCAAGTGGCCAAATTTCTCATGTACAGCATTGAAAGAACATGGCACAAGATCTTTGTAATAAGGTACGTTATTTTGTTTTAGTTTAATGATATGGCTCTGACCCTGAATTGATTAACATCAGGATCATGTTTGCTATTCTGTCCCCATGTGGGTCAGTCAGTTCCTTTAGCTTTGATCATAAAACTAATGATTTATGTCATGCCTCTAATAAATAAAACCTGGTGAGGATATATAACATGGTTTTGAATATTGGCTGGCATATATTTTTTTTCCAAGAAACTGATAAGGGGCATCCGAGGATGCCAAATCAACACACGCATGACCAGTTGATTTATGAAGTGTAATTTTAGAGTCTTTAATCTTGGTATCCGAGGCATGGCTTGATATCTATATTGCAGCAAGGACGTTCTGGGGCAGAGCAAGAGGGATCAGGAAGGGCAGTTGCTCTTCTTTTTTAACTAGACGTTAATAAATGATCGGATGGAAATCATGGCATCTTACTCCTGTGGTAAGAGGCGTTAGTTCTTACCTGGTTGTCTAGGTTTGAATTTGAGCAGCCACCTTCCCTTACCCGAAGGCTATTCTACTTTTGCCTTATCCAAAGTCTACTTTCCTTGCCTCCCTTACCTCACCCGATGTTTACTTTCCTCACCCGGGGGTTGAGGTCCCAGCCCCCAAAGCTGGGTACCAAAAAACCCCCCGGGCACATGTGTCAGGAAGTAGGAATCCTGTAGTGTTCCTTGTGGCCATGAGAGTTTTGTTCCTTGTCTTTTCTTCTTTCCATACCCTTACAATAATGTAAGCCGAATACATGGATGATGGAACGGTATACCAGGAATTCAAGGTACGATGGGTCCTAAAAGAATGTTTTTGGAGGGGAAAAAAAATCCTAACACCTCCTGAGTGAAGGATAGACGTTGGAGATGTAGTTGGGCTGTGAGCCTGTGACTTTCGTACCTTTCCTTTTTTTAATTCCATAAAAGAGTGCAAACAAACAAGCACAGTATTGATAAATGGGTGCACGCCAAGAACCTCAAAGTTCTACCAAAAAAAAAAAAAAAACCCACAATCTCAAAGAATCCATGCCTTTGAAGTTTGAATCATTAATTTCAAAATGAAAATTCTGTCCTTATAAGTACTCCAAGCTATTTATACAACTCATTCCAAGAAATTTCTTGTCCAGTTACAGATTCGAAAAACTCTTTTAATCATGGGTTTCATAACCCACTACGAGACTCCCGATCCAAAGTCTCAAAGGCCCATGGTTTTATACCTTACTAAAACTACCAATAGCAGATTGCTTTGTTTGGCATCAGGTTGATAGTCAATAGTGGTGTTCAAAAATGAAAAAGAGCAGAAGAAATTTTTCTCTTTTTCAAGCCTCGGCCAGATCCCTTTGAGGATGGGTTGAGGGCCTAGCTAGTGCAGGCCCATTGAGGGCTTTCCAAAATAAATCCTTTGGGATTTATGACTAGGAACCTTATAAGGATTATGCAAATAATGATTCAATCATCATTTTAATGCCTGACATATTACTCTTTATTAGAGGATTTACATTAAAAAAAATAGAATTATCCAATCCCATTGTAGTAGCTTAAATCATCATTTGTGAACTATATTCCATCTAATTGAGATTGGCCGAAGTATTAGTCTTGACAAAGTAGACTCCATTTGAGGCAGGTATAGGCCTTTATTGCATATTGAGGCTTAACTATTAGAGGAGCAAAAAATTTGCTCCCTTGATTGCAAAGACCAAATGGGTCCTTATGCCTATACTCCTAAATTCTATGGACTCATTTGGATGCATGGAATCCTGTGTTTGAAGCCTTTACATTGACGCCATAGGATTCTCACATTTGTTTGACGAATTCCATGGAATCCTCGTGTTCTTGTGTTTTGAAAGCTACACACTCACGTGAGAGAGAGAGAGAGAGAGAGAGAGAGAGAGAGGGAGATCACCATTTTTGGATTCTGCTAGTAAAAAGATAGTCAATTTATATAACAAAGGAAGTAATAAAATTACAGCCTGTGTATAATATAACATGAAGCATTTGACAGTTTTCACTCCATGTCAAAAATACACACATCAAAAAGGAAAGGAAGAAAGGAAAAAACCCCTACTTAGTGAGCATCTCTACAATCATCAGTCCCCTTACAAAATCCAGCTCCAGCAACCATACTGGTTTCATTCATCTCCGAAAGCACAGTTTGGTAAAAAGCCTACACTGTGTGGCCACAAACCTCCCTCATGCCCAAAAACCCAACTGAATCTCTTGGATCAATCAGGTCAAAAAAGAAAGAGAATGAGAGATGGGGCACCACAAAGCCATAGAACCAAACCGAGCCGGCGGTCTCCACCGTTTACCGGCTGAGAGTCCAAAAAAAGGTAAAACCAAAGCCTCCATGACATGTCTAGCTACTTATCATCTCCATGGATGTACCAGCACAGGAGCATTGTAGCACAACGTCGAAGGATATAGATCCTCGCACGTTGCTCCTTGACAAGCGCTGCACACTTCCGGGAGAACCCGTTGCCGCCCTTCTTCGATCTGGTGGTTGCTGGGCACTTGGCATGTCCATAGGCTTCAGCCATGGTGTATGAGTGTATCAGTCCTCACAACTGAGAGCTGCAACTTACTTGGTGTATAGGGCTGTATTTATATAAAGATGGCTTGCGAGTGAGGTTGACTGGGCTTAAAAGTGGGGGAGGGGACATAGCCTAGTTCGAAAACTGGGACAAGGGCTGGGTGCATGGAAAGGTGTAATGTAGTCTTTTTATTAGGATGGTGAACGTGGGCATGGATTTTTATGAGGTGAAAGAGTGTATAGAAGAAAGTGCAGGAAGAGTAGAAAAGCAGTAAAGGAGGCACGAGGAGAAGAACTGCTTAAGCAAGACAAGGCAATGGAATGGGTATGGGAACATGGTGTTGGGAAGATGATCAAAGGTGGGGAGGCAAAGGATAGTTTAATTCAACTGAGGCTCAGAGTCCGAAGGTTCCCCTCACCCTAGATCGGCCTGGCTAAACTTAAACCGGTTCAACCCATTCGACCCAACTCAGTTACCAATGATTGGTGGTATGGTAATGGTCCACAATGCATAAATCCTTTGGGGCCATTTGGCTGATAGGAAAATCTGTTTTCTAGAGAAAGTCTTTTCTCTTGTTTGAATTTCATTTTCAAGAGAAATATTTCTCTTCCTAGTGTACATTTAGCAAAAAGTGACAGAAATGGTTTTCCAATTTTTCATAACAGTGGAGAAAAAAGGTGAAAATGAAAATCTTATTATGAAAGCGATATTCAGCGGTGAAAAATAAGTTTTCCGAGAAAAAAAGTGTCAAAATGGTTTTTTTCCCAATCAGTTTTCTCCACACAAATCCAAATAAAGTTGAGCATCATTAAAGACAAGTGGTGAAATCTCCACAAAAGGATATCTTCACTTTTGATGACTATATTTGAGTGTTGTATTTCATAAGATTTTTTAATGAAATCATAATAGTCAAATTACAAGAACTCCTGGGCAGTAAAACCTCTGGTTATCGGGGGAGGTATGGTTACTCGGGACTCGCTTGTCCAGAGCACACAAGATTCTTGGAAGAACCATAATACAAATACAAAACATAGTCCAAAGAGATAAATAGTGTTATCTTTAGATTAAAATATAGTTACACTTGTTTTATTATATAACCCCATGTCTGCAGACCCAAATCCTTTAACTAGTATAATATTGTGGTCCATTGCATTTGTCTCTAGTTTCATGAACTTGAATATCCTTCCCAAGCCATCAGGAAAAAAGCTGTTTTTGCTTCAAGCGAGAGACAGGCAGTGGCAGCCAGACAGGCAATGAGATTATTGTAACAGGATAATGCCACGTGGAGATCGAGATTCGCTCTCTTCAACTGGCCATGTCATCGTGGCGGTCCACATTTCAGATGGGGCAAAGGTCAAAGACAGACAACTCAATCTCCTTAGATACTATGTGTTGATATATAGAAGATTTGTATGTCGGTGATAGAGATGCAGAGATATGGAGTTCTAAGTTCAGAAGCTTTAGATTAAATTATCTTTGAAAAGGCAGTTATTCTTGCAAATCCAAAGACATGGGAAGAGAAGGTTGAGATCTTGCAATCAATGAGTAAGAAGGAGGAACATGGTTGATGAGAGTATTATTTCATGTAAGGTGGTGGTAGTAGTAAGGGACTCTGCCATTGCACTAGTTTAAAGGATTCATCATGAAGTTAAAGGGCATCTGAAAAGCTTTCAAGGCATTAAGATATTAAGTTGCTTGGATATTCACTTTTAAGTTTTGAGAAAGGTAATTGCTGATGTTATTTGCTCCAAATCTTCATGATGTTGAATATCTTAACTTTCCAACTATTTGTTGAAAAGTGATGCTTTTATGTGTATGATCAATAGATCAAACAGAAAATAAATTTACAGGTTATCCATAGGCACAAAGTCCTCCAGCAGGAACATCAACATGGGGACGTCTTGATTAAGGCCCTTTAAAAAAAAAAAAAAAAAAAAAACCAGAGGTGAAGGGCTAGCCAAAAAATCGAGATTTGAATGTCATGGCACCCGGATACGGCCATAAGAGTAAATTCCCCATCCACAGCCCTCATTTGAATGCCATATGAAGACACTTGCCTTACTTTAAAAAGAAAAGATTTATCTGAAAAATCCTTAATGGGAAGGGTATTGAGGTTTCTAACACGAAGAACAAGGTTAGCTGAGAAAATTTAATCTAGTATCAAAGCAAATGGATTGTAGGTTCAAATTTCACGAGAAACAACTCCGCACTAAAATGCCTCAAACTTAATAGTAACTGTTTTCTCTCTCTCAGTGTCCTTTCTCTAGAAGCAAGGGCGGAACCCGGGGGGGGGGGGGGGGGGGGGGGGGGGGTTGTTTTCACTATGTAAGAAATTCACTTTGGAGGGGCCACTGTTGAAAAAATGCTTGGAATTTCTATAACAGTTCCAATTTTTTTTGGAGGGCTAATGTATATAAGTGAAAATTTTCAATACCCCAGGAGTTGTTTCAAATTTTTGGGGGGGCCATGGCCACCCCCAGCCCCTATGTGGTTCCGCCACTGTGACTAGAAGGGTTTCTAGATGCTCAAGATCTGCAACCATGATGAAAACTTTTCCTACTAAAATCATATCTGAACCGTTCAAGCATGTGGGCGATGATCAATAGACGCCGGTTGGGAAAGGAAAAGCAATTAAGAGCCTTTAAATGCGACCTCTGTATAAAAAGGATTAGCGGCTCATCATCATCCTTGTTCTCAATAACAAACAACCAACCCCTGCAGAGATCTTATAATATGTTCCCAGTCTTCCATCTACTCATAACTCAATATGAGACCTATCACCAAATCTGCCCAAGCCAATGAAATCAGGTTCATGGATAGTGAAGATGGGTGGTCAATGATAGCCTTATTTATATGGTTGAGGATCTGGGTCCTCTTGTGTCTAGGGTCCTCTTATTTATTAGCGTAGAGTGGTAGTAAAATTTGATGGAGTTGGGCTAATTGCGATGGTGAGATTGGTGCGTACGTCTGGTGAAAGGTCTGATTATTGACAGTATTAATATGTCATACTTTTGAATACAAGAGGTTGCCCAGTTGATTGGGAACCTGCGCATTTAGTGAGGAACAGCAAAAATGCCATGCTTCCACAAACGACACTGGTGATTGTTTGCCGTAGTTTTATTGAATTGAATGGATGTATCCATATAATTTCCTCCAAGCTGAAGCAACATCCCATGCATGCAACTGGTCCCAATTTGGTGTCGCTGGCAGATCCAATACAGTGTATTTTGACGATAAATGCAAAACAATCAACGATTTACAATCACAGCCACTGATTAGATGCCTAGCAGTATTAGATGTGATTAGTATGGGCCAGAACACGACCCGAGTTTATTGGTTGAACCCACATAAAATGACACATCTATAATTTTCTTTAGTGCATTTTATTTACCTACAATAGTGTTGTATATTGATTTATAATAATAAAAGTCTCAATACACTGTTTTAGTAATTATAATTCTAATTTTTATATATTTTTCCTATATATAAGACTGAAAAGTCTCGCCGAGATTTCTAAATCAATTGAAAATTTTCATGATTTATAATAATAAAAGTAGTAATACACTTTTTTAGTTATTATAATTCTAATTTTTTTATATTTTTCCGATATATAAGACCGAAAAGTCTCGCCGAAATTTCTAAATCGATTGAAAATTTTCATTTGGAGGCCAGATCCAAATGGCATCCTGAACGAAATTAACAACTATAAGTAAGATACTTTAAAAACACTTTTCGACTTTTAAGAAGTTTTAACAAAACACATTCTGCCATGACATCAGTGCTACGTGAGCTCAATATCAATTCATGAAAAGAGAGAATAATTATATGCATATATAGTTGAATTCTTGATTTTTCATTCATTGAGCAGTCACCCATGTATCTCTCTCTTAACTGGACTGCAAATTTTGATCAGTGCATATATTCAAAACTAGGGCACATGATATGGACGAATCAACCAGACAAAGATGGGTCCATGTGGGTTCACAAAAGGTGCAAATACAGTATGGGAGAGCCCCACGGGTGGCCCTATGATATTTCCAAGCTGTCACTTTGTGTTTAGCAATGTGGGTCCCTCCCATGGGCGCTGCTCTAAATATCACCAATCATTGTTGGATTAATTGGTGCATTGTAAAGCAAGATTAATCATTGTTGGATTGATGCATGTGTGTGGACTATGGACTCTCTTCCCATGTGTGCTGTAAATACATGTAGGCCCTAGCCCAATCACTTATTAAGTCAGAAAATATCATTAGAAAGGCCACGGGTGTAACAGCACATAACAGTCAAGTTGCTCGAAATAGAGCCCCTCAATCGAACCATTTACTGAAATGACTTTATCCCTAGGCCCCTTCCTTGCCCACTGGGGTTTAAAATGTGCACTGCTGGAGCAAGAGGAAAGTCCAAGTGTACCTTGCTCAAGCCCATTGGCAACAGTAACCAGAGGAGAAACTGAAATAAGAAAAAAAAAACTATTCACAAAACATAGGAGAATTTAAAAAAATAATAATAATAATAAACAAAAGTATAAGCAATTAATGATAAAAGAAAGCGTTTATGACTCATTCACATGGTGGACAAACAGCCTCTATTTTTTCTTTCTTTTTTTTTTTTTTTTTTTTTTTTTTTTTTTTTTTTAACTCTCATTTTTTTTCTATGCATTTCCAATTTATTACTGCAAAGGCTGGATTCTTTTTTGAAAAAGCATCTTAGTTAATCGATTCTTTATCATCATCATCATCAAAGCCTTATTTCAATTATATTGGGGTCGGCTATATGAATTATATTTCTTGGCCACTCCGATCTATCTTGAACAAATTCGCTAATAATTCATAGTAATCTTAAACAAATCGTGCTCGTAATCTTAATTAGAATGAATTACTCCTTATATGTGTATGCATTCTCCAGCTAACCCGCACTTTTTTGCAACACTTTTTGACATTTCATACTTGGAGTTGGGGCGACTTTTGATCAATCTAACATCCTTGAATTGGCACAAATCTTAATTTTACACTATTCCAGATATTATTCACGATTGAATCTTATCACAATAATTTTGTACAATGAATAGCTCTAATATATACTCATTCAGTCAGTCTAATATCACATGTTCCCCTTATCTACATTTAATCTCTTACTATCTACTATCCAGTGCCTTTTTTGATTGTCATGTATTTTTTTAGGCCCATTATAATTTGCATTTGTAAGGAGAATTGTCTGGTCGTTACAAAGAGATACTCTTCGGGTTTGTTTGGAAGACATCGCAGAAGAGGAAATTGAGTTTTCCTCTTCCGCGGTAACCGTTTCCGATCAAGGGAGGTGCGAATACCGGATCCGCGCTTAGGGAAGAAAATTGTTCAAAAGGGGAGGAAACCCTCCCCCTTTCTTTGCTGCACCAAACGACCGAGCATCCGGCGCCGTATCTCCTCCCTCTTTCCGTTGAAAACGGAGCTGCACAAACAGCCCCTTCTTGTTTGTATCTTTCTTTTTCTTTCATGAAGCACATATCATCAAGACGATGGGATAAAAATAAAAAAAAATTTAATGGAATGGTTGCTTATCGAAGACAACTACATAGCAAAACCTCGATCTTCATTTTTTTTTTTATATATATAAAGAGTAGAAACAAATTTAGAACCTCATGGCTAGTACCCCACTACATGCACTTAGGTACTTTTGGTCCATTGAACTTTTATAGGCCCACCGCTGAAAGTCCAGCTTTTAAAGGACGGTCCACCTTGCTGGTTAGAACTGTCCAATCTGAGTGATTCTTTGTTTCAATCAAAGCTAACTTGATCAAATAAATGAATGGCTGATCTGTGTGTTTTCCAGGATCCGTTGGACTGTTTTGAATAATTATTTTATAAAAGGGGACCTATTTTCATCACAAGCCTCAATGACTATAGAGGCCACCTTTTAACTGTGTTTCGTTGGCTACTGAACTGAACATGATGAATGTCAGAATATTTGAGAGCTGAGATGTAAGTGGATTTCTGATTTGGGCCGTTAAAAATTAGGTTTGAGTCATTTTTTAGACCCCTAGGGTCTTTCTTAGACCTGTGACTAAATGGGCCCAGGTCCGATTCCGCTCTGGCTCCAATCCGTAGGCCTGATACTCGACATATTACCTCAATTTTTTACAATCCATACTAAAAATTAGTTTTTTTCTTTTCCATATCATTATCTACCTAGATCCGGACCTAGACCCTGGGCCGTCCCGTAAAATCGGTCCCCCGCCCCCCACACCCCATGAAACAATAAATTACAACCCCGCCCCCCACCCCCAACCCCATGAAACAATAAATTACACCCCCGCCCCCTGCGCCCCCCCAGCCCCGAAACAATAAATTACATGCAGCCCTAATTTTAGGAAAGTGAGCAAATAATCACAACTATTGAAACAAGGCCATGCAAAATGTGTCCATGAGACTTGTTCTAACAATTATATTTTGGAGGGCCTAAAATCAAGCACCATAATCCTCTAATAAGTGCATGGCCTTTAAAACGTCTTTCACACCATTTCAGTCAATTGCAATCTTGTTCCTCACTATATTTTGGTCTGTTTCTACCTTTTTTTTTTATTGATAATTCATCTGTGGACCCCAATAGGCCTACTATTGGCTCATTTAAATGGATCAAAAACAGGGATCTCCCTTAAATACACTGAATCTACACTCATGCAATGGACTAGGCCCATAGATTGACTATACGCTCACGTGAATGGACTACAAAGCCGTAAAACTTGTGGTGTTCGGATGAAGATAATAGAATGATCAAATGGGCCTCAAACTTCATTGGTAGATAAGACTCATCCAGATCTTGGAATCCCCTCGGCTGGCTTTGCGCGCACCGGATAGCTACTCTTGTATATGCTCGTAGTTTTTGCATATACTCAAAATAAGGTTCTTTATGTATATACACCGGAATGCCGGATAGCTACTTAAGGAAAAGTTTCTGGTTCAGATCCTGGTTTCACCTTTCTATCCAACCATACACAAAGTAACCTTTGACCTAAAAACACAAATTTTATTTTATTGTGCCCTAATCGTACATTGTTACATAAACAATCTAACCCTACAAATATATATAGATCTGGCCATCAGAAGCGTACAGGCAAAAGCAGATATAAAATCCAAGTTCACAAATATACACAATCATCACAACTTTGGTCAAAATTGGTCATGCTGTGTGTTGAATGCTGATGTCAACATAAGCTGTACTCCCAATCTCCGTGGGTCACGTTGCAGTGGGTTCTACTTCTGGTTCGGAAAGTATAAACCTGATCCAGACCCTGTAACACTCCTAAACGGGTTGGAGTCTAATCAGGTTAGGGGTGTTCGTGGGCTGGGCTGAGGAGTGTCCAGGCATGGCCTGACTTCTAAACTATAAGCCCGAGCCAGCCCAAGCCTGAGTGGGGCCAGAAGTAGGGGTGCTCATGGGACGGGCCTGCCAGGTCCGGGCCCAACCCTCTTTGAACCGGCCTTGGATATGTAATTAGGGCCCATTTAATAATTGGACCGAGCTTGGATTAAATGATAGAAAGCCCAAATCCCAGTCCCCCCCGATTCGTGTAAGGAATGCATGTAATTTTATTGAATTTGTCCAAACAATTGCTCAAATGGCCACAAAAGTGATGAAAAGCCTGGGTGGCCCGCTCGATTGATTAAATGAATGGGCTCAGGCCTGGCTTCTACTGCCAGTGTAGGGTTTGGGCCTGTGTTTTTAAAGTCGGGCCAGGCCTGGATATGCCTTAGCCCAGACCGGCCCATGAACATCCCTAGCCAGAAGTGATTGGTCTGACCCCAGCCCATCTGGAAATGATGAAGCTCGAGCCCAAGCTCGGGTTACATTCATATAATAAAAAAAATGATTTCCTGCCATTTCCTAGGCCGTAGGTCAATCGGTCTAGGCATATCAACTTGTGTAATAGGTCAAGAACCGCTCCTTACCCTACTGGTATGGAGTTGGGTTTTTATTGGGGAGATCAGTGGTTCAATCCCCACCTCGCCCCTATATATTTCTGCATGTGTATATACGGGCTTTTTTCCCTCTTCGGTGGGCTTCCTTCCCGGGTGTGCCGGGCTCTATATAATAATAATAATAAAAAGAGGTCCTAGCCACTGAAGCTAGGGTACCAAAGAAAAAAAGAACTTGTTCAATAGGTCATGCGTTACACTTTCTCCTTCACCTCTCCCTTATAATAGTTTTTATATTTGGGCAGGGCTTTGGCTTTCTACCACGAAGTTGAGGCCCAGCCCATTTTTTAAGTGGGATGGGCCAAACGGTCTGGGCCCAATGAGGGATTTGGTTTGAAGATAAAAGATAAAAGATCTGAGCCCAGTCCATATACTAGAATCTATTTCCTAAGCTCGGGCCAAAGCAGCTGGGCCCGATACGGGTTAGCGCTGGCCCGATGCATGTGCACCCCTATATCAAGTGAAGCTAGTATCTGTTGATTGAATGGACCCAGATCTAGCCGGACCAGAGCTGATGCAGCAAGATCTGGTACCTTATTGGACCACGTTCTGGCCATGCAAGAACAGGCCCAAAGTGTAGCACAGCCTAGCAGGAGCCTGTCAAGAGAGCAATATAGCATTCCAGATAGATGATAGATCCCATAGGCATGAGGCCATGAGAGGCTATATTATTCAGGAGATCCACAGTAGACGTTTGCATTTTCATCTCTTCATTACAGTCATTTTTGAATTTTTTTTTTTTTTTTGATAAAACCCTTTTCTTTTCTTGTCTCTCAATAGCGACCATTTACTTTAAATTCACTTTATAATTTAATTGTGAAACGGGCCCAAAAAATAAGTTAAAAGAAAAAAAAAAAGCCTTCAATCTCATATTTCCTTGAGGGTAACAACCTCCAATAGCTATTAATGAGCCTCAAATTGATGTTACTTTGCTCTAAATTACTTGGAGCTTCTCTCTTTAGCAAGTAAGCCAATTAAAGAGTCCTGCTTATCCGTGAATGCAAATTTAGAAAGTGTCCAATCCCGACATTCTGCGCTAGTTATTTTGCTTGGCTGTAATAGACGTCTCACATGGTGAGGGATATGGGCCCCACACTCTGCCAAAGTGGGTCCAGGCACATGCTGGTTTTGAATCCAAGATCTGGACGCCTCTTGTTGTTGATTCTTTTGGTGGGTTTGGTCACTTTTCTTAGACCTAAACTTGCTCGATCATAGCCATTAATGAAACTTGTTGATTCTTTTAATGGACATTGTTTCAATTTTCTACTTCCAAGGGCCATGTGTCACTTTGTGTTTGAGAAAAGAGGTGGTACAAACGGCCGGACTAGGTATACAGTATACATACATACGGTTTGTAGCTCAACCTGTATCGACCCATATTTAAAACGGATCAATTAACTTCAACCTACACTCTTTGCAAGTCAACCCAACTGGCCTGCATAACCTGCATTCAATGCATATCAACCATTTAATCTGGCCCAATTTACAGAAGCGTGACCTAAACTCAATCCATTTCGAGCATTAAAGTTATATATATTAGAGTGAAATTGAGAGCCAAAAACGAGTCAAGCATGAGCTCGGCTCATTCCATATGAAATGACCTATTCTTAAATATCAAAATCTTAAACCATCAAATTGTTTAAATGGATTTGTATAGGTATTCAGGTAAAATGGGTTAACCCTAGCTGACATGTTTTTATTGCAGATTAGGTTCTCCTAACCAGCGACTGACCCCCTATATTAGGGTCGTGTTATGCACTTGGGGCCAAATTTTGTCACCCCTTGATGTGAGGGCTGCATCAGAGTTCCCACCCAGATTGTTATATTCAACCAATGTGTTCGCAGCCAAAAAAGGTACTTCCAATCAATCAAGGTCATTTATAAGATCAGCCATGACAATGACAATGGAGCATCGAGGTTAGAAAAGTTCAATTTTTAAGTTCTCCACATTCAAAAGTTTCTGCTTTCTGGTTTGCATTTCTTTTACTTTACATTCTCATCCTATCACCCTGGTCAGTAGTTGCCTGTCAATTTACAAAATGGGCCTACTTCCTCCTCACTGCCTATTACCCAATGTTAAATCACATTCAGTGGTCACACAGTCCTTCCTACCTTACATTTGCTAAAATGTCAACTTCTAGAAAAAATCTCTTCATTGGTGCAGTCACATTTCTTAAATGGAGGTTGGGAATGAGCTGGAAATCTCAACTACTCAAAGTGCAGCTCTTACCAAGTTGGTTGGGTTGCATTGTAATGAACCGGGTATGAGGGACCCACCCGACCCTATCCTATTTGGGGGCTGGTTTGATAGTGGTTTTTCATGGGGTTGGAGTGGGTACATGTTTATATTTTATTTTTCTCCAGTGAAGTCCGTAACAGGTCTAAGTTTTGGCTGCTCCAACCTATCCTTGCCTAGGATTTGGCCGATGCCAGCTCAACTAGCGAACTAGACATTTGGCCCCACGAAAGATTTGGTTTGAAGTTTCCAACCTGATTAATAAGCTGATTGGGTTCGGGTTGGCCATACTCGAATTGGCCAACCCAAACCAAAGGCAATATAAAAAATCCGACACAAGGCGAAGATTTCGGTCTTTCATGACCATGACCGCACCAAGTATAAGAAATACTCAAAACAGAAGGTCGGATTGTCAAATGGAGATGATAGCCAAACTGATAACACTAGATTGTGATATTTTATGGTATGGAGTGTTAGTTTTTATCAGTCGTTCATGGTTTGAACTCTGAACATGCCATATTTTTTAAATGTTTGGACTTCTGTTTCTGCATATAGGACTTCCTTCCTTTTTATACAAGTGGGGTCTCTCATGGATCCAGGATTTGAGGCCCCTAGGCTGAGGAAAAAAAAAAAAAGAAGAAGAAAGAAAACACAAGACATTCTGATAGAGTGGCACGAGTCCTATCAAAAAAATAAATGGGACCTACTGTCCCAGATTACTGGTGACCATTCAATTGATGTATTAACTTCTTTCATTTTTATTGTTGATTTTTTTTATTTTTCTCTGATGTGATGTGATAGGCTCCTAGCATCTAATGAGACCCCTTTTTTTTTTTTTCCTAATTTTTTTCCAAATACTTAAATGACAAGAAAGCACCACCGCAGTTTTACCCCCACCTAATTTGAAAACCACTTTACTCTTTTTTTTTTTTTTTTTCCTTTTACAAGGTGAGATTTGATATATTAATAAACAAATCAAAGATGAAGGTGTAACCTGTTTTCAACCGTTGTGAATAGAGACTACTGAAGCATAGCAAAACAAGCAACAAAAGAAGAAAAAGAGAAACCACTTGATACTTGGTAGCCGGAAGGAAATGAGGGATATACTGATTTGACTGCAGATAAAAAGATTTCAAAGGTAACCTTTTTTTTTTTTGTCTAATTTTAGAGTGCTGGACCTTGGATAGGGTAGTAGGCAACTGGTGAGCTGATGGAGTCCTACCGTGAAAAAAGTAGATATTGGGAGAGGTATCAAAGTCCTCTGATGAAAAATGTGGCACGCCCAGGGTGATAAGAATTGCCACCACCTACAAGCGAGGTAAGTCACCGTCCTCAATTTCAAAACTAATACTGTTCACATTAAATGATTTTATAAAAAAACACACCCTCCTGTTTGAGCATTGTTCCTTTTGGCCCACCTAGGGCTCCACCTGAGGATGAAAACCCACCTATATGTATTATGATGGAGGCTTGAATTATTATTCTAGCCTATCAAATGAGCACACGGTGGATCCCATACTCTAATCCATTTGAATAAGTGTTCAACTTGAAATCAGTGACTCTAGAACGGATCCACTCGGATGGATCGAAAGGCCACCCCATCAATATGATGCTCAATATAACGCGAGCACCTATGCTCATTGGAGGTTTAAAAAAAAAAAACAAAGCAAAACAAAACAAAACCGATTAAAAAACAATTGAATCAAAATACAAAATGTGCTAACTAATATGAGTGGAGTGGTTGTGTCTCAGGAGATTAAACCTCCCTCAGTAGTTCTGATTTTACCAAATCGCTATCTCCTGTTCCTCGTTCCCATCTGTCGTCAGGTATACGACAAATATAATATGATTGCCGTCTATACGCTAGCGAGGAATATTAACCGTACATCTCTCGCACTGAACAACAAAAAAAAAAACACATACTCTTCATAGTCTATGTTTCTATCTATAGTGCTCCTTCTGCGAAGCTTCCTTCGTCTGAGAGATTTTGAGACCCCACCTTCCACTCTTGGAATCTTTCTCACACTCCAAAATCTCTACCATTTCAAAACTCTCTCTCTCTCCCCAACCTTCTCTCTGCCGTTTTCGTTTGGATCTCTCTTCTTCATCTGCTCGATCAAGCACTTGCATCCTCTCCTCTAACATATCGAATCACTCAACGAAAGCACGTACGCGGCGGATTTGATCTGTATCGGTTTGAACTGTAACGGAGATCTGATACGTCATCCGAAACCGTGGATCTTCTCGCTCGTCATGCGTCACGGGAGCCGATTTGACTTTGGTTCTGTGTTTTAGGGCATCGGTTGGATCGTCCTCTGTTTTGTCTTATGCCTTCGATCGGTTGAAGTCGGTTTCGGAAGTGTCGGTAATTTTCTCAAGTTCTATTTCTTTTACGTATCAAGATGCAATTTTTTTCTCATGTTATTGCGAAACTGTTTGCTCTGAGCCGGTCTTTGTATTGTTCGTTTCGTGAAATCGATGGTGATGTGAACAATCAGGACTAGCTGTTGTCTGATTGGTCTGGATCTGTGTGGCTGCTTTTGATGATGGAAGTAGAAACTAACTGAAATGATCATTTGCCTGATCTGATGATGACTTGTGCTGATGCATTGTGTCTTCTCACTGCTTCTGTTTCAATCAACTCTGATTATAGATTTATGAAGATAAGGTTGTAAATCTTTTGTGGCATTAGAGATCTAGAGGATGTGATCATTTAGAAGAATACAAAGTAAATAAAACACGTACCTTGAACTCCTGTGACCTTGATTGGGTTGGAGTTTCAATGTCAATCGAGCTTCTACTTCACTTTGTTTACTTACAGTAATTGACTGTAGCTTTGGCTTGTGTTTGATAGTGGAGAATATTCTAAATAATCACGTCATAAATCTAATCTTAATCTAAGACAAACTCATCTTCGTGGATAATGATCTTCTTAAGGTAGAATATTCTCTATTAGTTGAGTGGGAGGAAGGGGCCTGATAGTAAACCTCGCAATGGATCTACAATTCTACATAAAACAAATCCTAAGGTGGATCACATTTGGAAACCCTAAAAACCACACAAGATGATGCAGAACGACTCAATCCACTATGAAATCCACATCCATATTGGTCGGCCAATGGGGTAATCCCAATGGGACTGATGGCCTGCCCACTTGGGTCAAATTAGGTTCCATTCAATTTCATCCTTCCTCATCATTGTTCGTGGTCTTTTAGGTGAATTCACAATTAAACCTAACCCTAAAGCATGTATTTCACGAGATCCGCACTTTAGAATATGAATTTAAGATGAAATCAACCTAAAACCAACACCATTTACCGAATCCAACTTGAAACTCTACGCAATTGACATCGAAGATCACAAAATACCACATAAACATCGGAAACGTGCGAAACCCTGTTTGTATATGTGATAAAAAGCCCCAAATCACAAAACCCTAACGGATATAGGTCAATCAACCATGAAACATGACTCCACCATTTCGGCCATGGTTTTCCTCCCATATATGGTTCACGGTCAAGTGGGAATTCCCAAATCCCCATTTATTTTGTAGTTTTAGATCCATATCCTTTCGTATCTATGGTTTTCAAGGTCATTCACATATATACAATAGATCAAACCCATGCTTAGACTCAGCAAGGTAGAGGTGAATTGAATTAGAAACAAAGGAAGAATCATGCATGGTCAGTTTATTGGATTGTTCACTTGCCTTTTATTGCTTTCTAGTTGATGTTTTTATTTGAGAAAGTGTCCTAGAATCCCAAAATCATCTTGCCCTAATTGTCCCTTTCTTCCTTCTCTACTCTTTCCTAATCATCCCTTTCTTCCTTCTCCGCCCTTTCTCCTTCTTCTAGCTTCTAATTGTGTGAAAGAATGTGGCTGGTCATGTGGAGATGTGGGGCTTTATATAGGCTTGATTTGGGCTCTTGAGTTTAATTAAAACTAGGAGCTGTAATCCTAATATAGAGTACTTCTTTCCCAACATAATAAGTTTTTCAAAGTAGGAACTTTCCCGAAATAGCAATTTGCCCAAAGTAGGAACTTTCCCTTCTATTTGTGTGTGAGAGAGAATGAGCCTTCTATGGGCATGCAATGCTTATTCAGACTCTTTAATGCAAGTTTCCTATTACAATTGGCTTTGCTAAATGCATAAGATAATCCTTCTAACTACCATTAGCTCTTCTAATGAATTAGGACTACACTTTCTAACTTATGTGCAACAAGGACTCCCAACCAAAGATGAAAATAGCGGTAGCGGAGGGTATAGCGGCCTGCCGCCAAAACGCTACGTAGCGGCGTAGTGGTGTGATTTGGAAAAATCATCAAAAAAAAAAAAATGAAAAAATTGTAGAAAATCTAGAATATTGGAAAAATAAGAGAAAATGTTTTTTTTTTTTTTTTTTTTTTTTTTTTTTGCAGAAGTAACTAAGATAAGGGGGCGTAGCGGTCCCTTCATTGTATGAGGTCCTGTATCGCTGTATAAATAGAAAATAATAGTAATGATTTTTTTTTTCACATGTGTTCATGTTGCTTAGTTATGCTAACTTAGAAACCAAGGAAAGGCTCATAAAAGAAAAAAACTATGTCACGAAGTTAAGACTTAAGACTTAAGAGTACCTAGAGAAAAAAATACATCTACCATAGGGGGTGTCTAATAGGATGTACTTAGAGAAGAATCCTTGAGAAGAACTCTTTATATCGACTGTAATTTGGCGAGATCATGTGCTTTTTGGTGTTCTTTTAAACATAAAATGGTAGAAGAGTTGGGTAGAAATGTTATTTGGAGAGAAGAAGAAAAGAAATAAGGCTTATTATGCATTTAAAAAAAAAATTTGGAAAGTCGGAATTTTTCTCATCCCGTAGCGGTCGTAGCGGCCTTGTAGCGAACGTAGCGGCCTTGTAGCGAACGTAGCGGCCGCTACGGGTGCAACGGCCGATCAATCGGCCGTAGCATGGCGGTGGCCACCACTACGGCTGATATATTGGCCGCTACGTAGCTATTTTCTTCCATGCTCCTAACACAATTAGAAACTAGCATAATAACCCGTGCTCAGCATAGATAAGGCCAACCTTGCAACTTAAATATTCATGCATTAAAAAATATATCCATAAATTTTAGAAAGAAAGCAAAAGATGAAACGGTTATGAGCATGCCTGGTTATGTAATCTAAGAGATAATAGCATAGAAAGGAAAGAGAAGAATTGGAGAAGAAAGGGAATGCCGGAATGGTAGAGTTTGGTTAGAAAGGGAGGTATTGCACAAAAGGAAAAGTGGAACTTTAAAATGTGGGGAGTAAACATGAGTGCTTTTCATAATAAAGAGATAAAGTAGTAGTTTGCATGAGATTAGTGGGGAGAAAACTGAAAAGATTTGAAAAAAAGAATAACTTAATTTCAAAATCATAACTGTTAGTCAAAATTTAAGACAAAAACCTTGGCTTTAATATACTATAATAGGCTAAAATGCTAAATGGAGCCGACATATTTTATCATTAGAACTTTTAATGAGTTTTATTAATGGTCATGTCCTAATAGTGATTAATATATTTCATTTAGTGTCTCTATTAGTCATAGCTGTTGATTCTGCTCCGTTTCGGCTAGAATTGGCCGGAATGTTCCATATTTGGTTTGGGGTGGTATGGAATGCCCCCCGAAAGATTATTGTCCCACTTCCAACACATTATAGTCATTCAAAGCCTAATATCGGCCCCCATTTATAGCACAATGCCTGCCCATTTAAGATGGAATGGAGTGCCCTTGAAAGTTACATTTTATTATGGTTATTGTGTAGTTTAAATCAATTTACATGTTTCATACTTCATTTATATGTAGTGAAATCTAGAAAATAGTCATTTGTAAAGTGTAATTTAAATTAAATGATTTACATATGCATTTTTAGTATTATTTATTTATTTTGCATTCTATTATTTTTCATTTTTCTGTTTTAGGTATCCTTTTAGTTCATTCATTTTTTACGTGTCTTTTCCTGAATGGACCATCAGAATTGATTAGAACGCCGAAGCGTTCCACTACAGGGCCAAACTTGAATGGGACCGGAATGGATTTGACAACTATGCTTTTAGTGGACCGCACCCTAGTATGGTTGTGAATTCTGTTCTGGTTTGATCTTGTAGTGGAATGTTTTGGAATTTTGGCCAAATCCGGTATTCCATTTCGAAAAGGCGTGACTGAAAAGTGACTGAATATAAACAACACCTGAAATTAAAAAAAAGTTGAATGCTAAAATAATATAAAAAATGCATACTCACATTAGTTAAATTCAAGTATGCTTTACAATTTACCATTTTCTAGCTTTCACTACATTTGAATGGAAGAATGAAACATGGGCCTGAATCAGGCTGAATTGGGATCGAAATGACCGGAACAATCGACATAGACCGGAATTGGGCTCAGAAACTTCCATTATGTTCCACCCGGGCCAATCCCGAAATGTTCTGGCCGTAATTGGCCGGAACGGAACAGAATTGACAACTTTCATATTTTAATTATTTATTCGGATATGCATTATTTAATTCTTAATTAGATCAAGTTATGCTTAATTTTCTGAATTCGCATGATAATTGTTTCCCAACTGTCCTTCTATGCGTAGAATCTTTTTAATCACGTTAATTACTCTACAATGGGCCTATAATGTTATCTAACATGCATAAATTATAAATATAATTATAAAATACTTAAGGTGGGGGTCTAGAAGGTATAATATTGCACATAGTTCGTTATATTATCACTAAATAATAATATTAGTGTAAATCTGGGTTTGGGCACTTACATCATTAGTCTTGGATCAATACATTAAGTTCTTGGGATAATCTCTCTCTCTCTCTCTCTCTCACACACACACACACACACACACACACACACACACACACACACACACACACACAAAGGTCATGATCAATAATCACAGTTGACAAGACTTGCATATGCAATAGTTACTTCATCCAATAAGGTCAGATTATTCAATGACCTCTAACAATCACATCCAACACGAGTCTCTTGTTTCTCAAATGGTTTTCATCATCTGATGATTTGTAAATATTTTTGGTGATCCAAATGACCAAGTATTTGGTGTTGACTGTTTATGTATCTGGTTAGTTAAGAATGTTCTTAACCATGATTGTGTGATCTTCTTGATCTCTCTAATTTGGTGAGCCTTTTTTTGGATGTAGATTGCACTATCAGTGTTCAGGTGGAATTACATTTGTTTGCTGGGAGTAATAGAGCTTCCGTGTTATGGGCAAAGTTTCTGTCTCTTCGGTTGACGTGAGTTGCCTGCGTTTATTTTGAAGAAAAAAGTTACTTCGATCATCAATTTTCTTTTGAAATATGAAAAATATATAGTGAATTACCTCTTGCATAGATGGTAATGTGTAAACCAGCTTGTGGGGCCTATCTGGATGAACCTATGATCAATCTGCCCCTTCTTCCCCCCAACTTTACACTTATCAGGCCTGCACTTACTGTTGGATACTTGGATTGGATCTCAGAAAACTGGATGGTCAAAAACTGTTCAACTTTTAGGATATCAAACCAAGGGATAGGATAATCCCATGGGGCTCACAACCCTAATTCATGATGTGGCTGTTAGAAACCATGATCCATTGATGCTATCCCTAAATACTCTCAAATATGCTCATTCTGATTCTATCTTTTCTATTTTTACTGTACATCCATCTCATCATTCTCATTTATGCAGTGTTCATTTTCTTTTTTTTCATTTTTGCATGTTTTGGTCCATAAATTTATAAAACCAGAATAATAATCCTTAATGCACATCTCGCCTTTGTTGTACTTTGCAATTCCATGTTCCAGTTGAAACGTACATGTCACATTTTCTTGATTATAAACCTGTTTGGGATACGTCCACATTTCTTTGATTGCGTGGTTTGGCCGCTGATTAATGATTATATGTGGCTTGATATAACTTGAGATTCACTAACCATGCATCACGAGCTTCCCATTGAGCAGGTTTGGTTTGATCCCATGGTTTCGGTTTGGGTCCCATCAATGTGTCCCCATAGTTTCTTTTCTCTGTCGAACATTCTGAGTTGAAATTGCTAGGCACAATAGTTTCTTTTGTTGAATTTAATAGCCATAATTTCTAACTTTTCGGCGGTAGACATTTTAAAAGATAATAATTCCAAATTCCTTCTTGGTAGTAAAACTTTCCTATAAAAAGCAATAAATTCTGTGCTGTGGCAACTCCATACGCATAAATCCAGTATATTGGAGTTAATCCAAGTGAAGAAAAATTGCTCAGATTTCGAAAACAACTCAAAGATAAAGAAGTAAATATATGAAGATCCAATGGTCCAGATTCAAAATCGAGAGAAAATTGGGCATAGGGGACCCTCTGGAAGGCTCAAATCAGAGAATGGTGATCCCTTTTTTCATATCAGCAAAATCCCATGGGAAATACCAAACTGGTCCAACTTTCCACTAATAATTCGTGAGTTTCATGAAAAATAAAAATAAAAAAATGAAACAGCTGTGACTAACTCTGGACTAGGTTTACATCAAATTAGGAAATGGGGAAGTCACCGACCTCTAAGTGCCAAAAAAATCCAAAATTCTCCAAAAATCTTAGATAGAAGTCCTCTAGCTGGGCTGCAGGCTTCTTAATGAACTAATAATGGGTTGGTGGATCCTATTGATGAATACACATGGTGCGAGACTCTCGGATGGATGAGTCGTCTTGGAGATTCTTTCCTACGATCCTAGAGGAGCTCGGAGATGATCCTTCACGAGTTCACGATCACTGGATAGAGTGGATATCTTTATCTTTGAATGAACAAAAGAGGGAAATGAGCACTCGTCAAAATAGGGAGAAGAGGTCAGATCTACTGAAGGGTACAAAACCCTTTAAGGGTCTTTGTAGGGTGGCCCACCCATTGATCAAGCTCTGAGACCATGACATAAATCAAAAGAGAGAAATGTCGGAGAGGAGAGATCATCCTTTTTATGCTCCCATGGTGGTCTGGTTATACTGGTTTTTGATACAAGGATTCTTGCTGTACTCATCCACAAGGAAAGTATCCCAATCTTATTTTTACAACCTCTTATGATATCTACCAGTTTACGACAGCATTATGGGTTGTTTGACCTAATGGGCCAATACCCATTTTCCCAGGTCCATTTGACTATTGACCCATGAGGCCCAGGCCCACTTGTGGTGTTGGCTGTATGTCTGACAAAATTCTAATCAAATTTACCGCAGAAATAACTTAGAACTGCCTAAATCTCTCCCTCATCATCCATTAAAGAAACATATATCAAAGATAGGGAAGAGATGGGAAGATAGAAATATCAGCCAAGCCATAGTTATCAAAACTGTTTTGTTTTGGCCGAAATGGCTGCAAAATCTCATTTGGGCCATGCTACTGAAACAAAAAGCGTCTTAATAATTTTCCAGCTGAAATTTTGATGTATTTCAGCAGAAATTCAAACAATTTTGAAAATTAAAATCAACCAAAATGTTTTTTGAGAGGTTAAAAAAATAAAATCAAATGGCTAGGGCTCATCGCAGGGAAATAAAAAAATAAAGGAAGAAAGGAAGGAGGGGGAGAGGGAGGGAGAAGGTACTTGATCGCCTTTCGCTGCCTACTACTCTTTGCTCGCCATTGCTGCTCAGCACTCTTTCATCCTCCCCATCTTTCCTTTCGTTCCCTTTCCTCTGCTCTTCTCCTCTCTCCCCCTCTCCCTCTCTCTCCCCCTTTTCTTCCTCCTGTTGCATGGAATGGGGCGAAATGCTCTCGGCGTAACTAAGACGAGAATAGAAAACTCGTTTTCATGGTTCTTTACTTCTTTTTGAGCTTTGAGTTTTTTTGCCTAGGTGAATTGCCTTTTTAGTTTTGGCCCTTTTCAGCCCAAATGAATTTGCAGGCTCCACAATGAAACCCACCTATGAAAAGTCTTAAAACATTTAAAATAGGGCCCACCTATTATATAAATGTACGTGTATAATGCCCAACCAAGTTTTAAATTTTTAATATAAAAATTCATACCATTTAAATTGTAATGCGTATTTTTAAAATTTAATAATATTATTTTTTATTTTTCAGAAACGTAACTTTGAAACATTTCCCTGAATTTCCTAATTGGCCAAAACATTTCATTTCGGAGGCCAACTGAAATGGGGCCCGAAGCGAAATTGACAGCTAAATGAGTCATGAGTCAAGCCCACCTTGGTTGTTGTTGCTATCAGGAAGAGAAAGATGAAGATGAAACTTCAATTATATCCTCTTACCATTTGGTCCTTTGCACATCTCACTCATCCCATGTACTGGAGCTGGTACAACTATGCCCAGACATTGGCTATGACTCTTGATTGAAACTCATACAGACGTGTGTGGTTTTTAGTTTCATGTTTTGTTATGTGTGTGTTGATTTCTTTTAGTTCTATATCTTGTTTTGATTAATTCATATGTTTGTCATGCAGGTGGAACTGGAACTGGAACCCTTGGAAGATAAGGGGAACCTTCACTCTGAGGTTGAGATCCTTGATGTCCCTCGAGTGATTTCTCCATGGAGACGCAATAGACTTCTAATGAATATTTATATTGTCTTAATCAAGGCCAAGATTAATGTGCTGTTACCTTTTGGTCCTTTCGCCATTGCTCTACATTATCTAACTGGAAAGCATGTAAGCCTTACTGATCGCAGTTACTGATACCCATTTACTTTGTTTAGAGAAATAAAGAAGAAAAAAGAGATCATTGTGCTTATGAATGAAAAAGTAATTGATTGGGAGTGTGGCAGAATAGATAACCATTTTTTCTGCCAACGTCAGGGGATGACCTGGCCTTGAAGATTTAATGCATTGAGGGTATGAAGCTTGGTGGAAAGGGATCATGCCCGTCATTTTAAGGGCATCCAAAATTCAACCTCAATTTGTTGGTTGCTCATTCCTCATGTTATTATTAGTCTGGTAGTCACCGATAACTTGTATCTCCTGAAAAACATTTGATATATGCAGTGGCGGAACCATGAAATACGCCATGGAAGGCCACTACAAAGTCATTATCATCATCATAATGATGATCATCATCAACATCAAAGCCTTGTCCCAACTCCCAAGTATGTTGGGGTCGGCTGGAGGGGCCACTACAAAAAAAAAAAAAAAAAAAAAAGAAAAAGAAAAAGAAAAAGAAAAAGGAGTGGGAGACAGAGGAGGAGGAGAAGAGGGTCGGGGGGTGGGGGTGGGGGTGCGCATGACCACGTGTGTGTGTATATTATTTTATAGAAAGGGATTCTGCATGCCTGTTTTTTCAAGACTCAAAAGTATTTATCCTTCAAATCACTTGTTACTCTTGTTATCATGAATCCCAAACCTTTTGTAGCAAGATGCTGATGAAGCCTGTGATAGGTTATGTTGCAACAAAGCAGCTATATGGTTATGCTGTTGATTTTCAGCATTTACAGTTTTGATTTGAAGTTTTGTGAGCTTTAATTCTTAGAAAGCTTGATTTTAAGGGTTTTTTTTTTTTTTTTTTTTTTCTATAGGGATGGGTTTTCTTCTTCAGCTTGTTAGGTATAGCTCCTTTAGCTGAGCGTTTGGGGTATGCGACTGAGTAAGTTTTTCTTGTAGAATGAAGTTTGAGATTTATTTGTGTTAGCTTTCTTCTCAAGCTTGGCAATTTACGTGCTGCTATATATTTGGTGTAGGCAACTTGCATGCTACACTGGACCTACAGGTACATTTTGTCATCCTCATTTTTAACTAATTAGTTGTGCTTCACTTGAATGAGTCATCCATATCATCTAATATATTTTATGACTCCTCATCCATGGATTTTGCAGTTGGGGGTCTTCTGAATGCCACATTTGGAAATGCAACAGAAATGATAATATCTCTCTATGCTTTAAAGCATGGGATGATACGGGTGGTTCAACAATCATTACTTGGCTCTATCTTATCAAATATGTTGTTGGTGCTTGGATGTGCTTTTTTTTGTGGTGGGGTCATTCGTTATAATGAAGATCAGAAATTCAAGAAGGCCAGTCGTTCTGCTCTTGAGAACATTTCTTTTCAGCTTCTCTATCAATTTATCTCCTCTTCACATATATTTTTCAGTGTGAACTAAAGTGGACTACCTTTGCCGCAGGCAGCTGCTGTGGTGAACTCAGGATTGCTGTTGATGGCTGTTATGGGTATAATGTTTCCTGCTGTGCTTCGCTTCACTCGGTCAGAGGTCCATACTGGAAAGTCAGAGTTGGCTCTTTCTAGGTTTAGCAGCTGCATTATGCTCGTGGCATATGCCAGTTACCTTGTTTTTCAACTGAAGAGTCACAGGAATCTTTATAATCCTATTGGTGAGGTTAGTTTTATTAATTTCATCATTTTCTGAATAGCTTTGTTTTGTTGCCCCCTTTTTTTTCCGCTTTATTGGATGAGGCGTACGATACCGTGGGTCTATTAGTAGGGTGCCAAAGATTGATCCCCGTCATCCCTGGGAAGTGAAATGCCTCTGCCACTGATATATTCAGTGGTTTGGCTAGGGGTGTTCATGGCCCGGGCTGAGGCATATTCAGGACCGGCCCGACTTTTAAAACATATGCCTAAGCCCAGCCCAAGCCTGAATTTGGCCGTGAGTGGCTGGACCAAGCTCGGCCCGTCTAACAATGTGTAAGCCCCGGGCCCAGCCTGATTTACTTTATAAAAATGAAATAAGACCTTTTTGCTAGATTCTAAGTGGTAGCTCAAGTGGTAGTAGTAACATATAGGTAAATTGGAACTGGTGTTTGATGCACGCCAGACCACTGGACCACGTTTGAAAGTTTACTCCAGAAGGCCCAGAGCCCACAAGGCCCAGCCATGATAGAATCTGGGATTATCCCACGGCAACTTCTTTCTCTAGATGATTTCTCAATTTTAGTAGGTTTATTAGATTTCTAATAATTGATATAATTTAGCAGAATTAGGGAGTTTCTAAGATTATATGGGTTGATTACTAAAATTGTGTTTCGACTTTATTATATAAGGATGTAATCCCTTCTCTTGGGATATACAAAAAATTAATGAAATTTGAGTCTCTCAATCGTGTGTTTCTCTCTCTTGTTTGTGGTGTGAGACCAAGACATCCTATCCTAAGCCTTCTGGCTTGGAGAATAGCCCGTTGGCTACCTCCTTTGTTCCCTGCGCTGCTTCAATTGGTATCAGAGCAGAGTTCCGTCTCAGATCACCGATCCAATCGTCGACCCGAGGTACTCTGTTCAGTTCTCAATCGATCATCATCTCACCGTCCATTATCATCATCATCCCCACCACCCTGCGTCACCGGATCATACCGTCCATTCCCAGATCCACCGTCTCCATCACTGACTCCAGACACCCATCCAAATCCCTCTCCTAGAACCCATATTGCCACTTTCCAAAACCCTAACCACAATCTGCCACTCCACCCAGCCCCTTTTTCCTTCCTCCAAACTCCCAGACGACCCCAAACCCTAATCGAATCCCAATCCAAAAAAACAAACCCAAGTTCCTGAACCCGAACAATCCCCGTCCGATCACCCCTACATCCAAAGTCAGACCAAACACCAGCCTC
The DNA here is from genome assembly GCA_029852735.1 of Persea americana. NCBI lineage: Eukaryota > Viridiplantae > Streptophyta > Magnoliopsida > Laurales > Lauraceae > Persea > Persea americana. Next base: position 72,075,515 of record CM056811.1, read on the forward strand.
AGCCCACCCCTTCGCTTCCATCACCACCACGTGCGAATCAGCAGCAGGCTCCCTTCCCCCTCATGGGCCCTAGTTTAGGTCGAGCCCGACCCAACAACAAGAAGTAAGTAGCCAAAAAAAAAAAAGTTACATCAGCAGCAGCATGTCTACCCCGATCCCAACTACTCGCACTGGATCTACATTCATAGGAAAATTCACGGAACGCCAGCGTGATAGCTACATCATGGAATTAATGGACAGAATGGATAGGGTTGAAGAACGTCTTCAGAACACACCTCTTCTGGGCAACCGGAACAATGACAACGCCGGACCTTCCACCAACAAAGATGGCAGTAAGGCACCACCAGGGGAAGCCATCGAATGTGGAACATTCTGTCAATGGTGAACCGCAGGAAACTTGTCGGCAATTTATGGAGCGTATTTTGGATGAAACTGATTATGAAGACCGTCATGGCCGACGAGATGACGTCACCAAGAAGGTATGTGTTGATGTTCCTGATTTCTTTGGACGCATGGATGTGAAAGTCTTCACCGACTAGATTACAGCCCTTGAAGATTACTTTGAGTGGTACAATATGGAAGAAGACAAACGCGTTTCCTTTGTCAAGATGAAGATGAAGGGTGCAGCACGTGTTTGGTGGCGGAGTATTGATGACAAGAATGCAAATTATGGGAGACGCCCTATCAGTACATGGGAGGAGATGAAATAGAAACTTGAGGACAAATATCTCCCGGTTGACTATCTTGATTCTCTCTATGATCAACTAGTTGACTGTAAACAGGGGACCTCCACTATAGATGATTTCACGAGAAGGTTTTATGAGCTCATGGTGCGATGCAAAGTACCTGAAACTGATCGACAGGCCATCACTAGATACAAGAAAGGATTGCGTCAAGAGATCCAAAGGGAGTTGAGTAGTTGACTACTCACACCTTTTACAGCATTGAAGAGGTTCATTGATTAGCACTCCGCGTCGAAGAACAGTTGCGATATCCATATTCAAGGCGTTTTGGTGAGCCTCTCCAAAGGAGGACCAACGATACAACTTATCAGTGGGTTGCTCTTGCACAAATTTCAACCCGACAACCTCCTTTGCAAAATTCCAACAGGCAAGCACCTCCTCAGAATCAATCAAGACTTGCCAATTTTGCCAATAAAGGGAAGAATGTTGTCAATTCTTCACGTTCAAAGCAGGACATCGATTGTTTTCTATGCAAGGGCAAAGGACACTATGCTTCTGAATGCCCAGGTTCAAAGAATCTTCACTATGCACATAATGACGAGGATAATTATGATTCAGAGCCTGTTGATGAAGAAATTGAAGGTGAATCACCATATGACGAGCAGGAAACTTTGCCCGAACAAAAAGATCATTCCTTCTATCAAGCTGAAACAGAAGGACGGACATTGTTCATTCGTCATCTCTTCATTACTATCGAAGAAGAAGTGGAGGATTGGAGGCGAACCACCATATTTCACTCTATGGCAAAGTGTCGTGACAGATTGTGCAATCTTGTCATAGATGGCGGAAGTGAGATGAATGTGATCTCCCAATAAGTCATTGATAAGTTGAAGCTTCCAACAGAAAAACACCTGAAGCCTTACAAAGACTCTTGGGTGAATGATTCAGCAATTCCAGTAACCAAGCGGTGCCATGTAACATTCCGAATTGGTGGTTATGCAGATTCTATTTGGTGTGATATTATCCCCATGAATGTTACTCATATTCTATTGGGAAGACCTTGCCTTTTTGATAACAAAGTTCAAAGTGATGGAGAAAAGAACACCCATACATTTAAGTATAAAGGTCACAAGGTTACTATTCTTCCACTTAAGCCTCTTACTACCCCGCCAAAGCAATCACCATCAGTCCCGGCAAAACAAGCTGCGTCACAGCCTAGTTCTCGCATCCTTTCAATGCGGAACTTTGAAGAAGCAAGTAAAGAACAAAGAGTTGTTTATGCCCTCATCCCACAAGATTTCAAAAAGGCAGAAGACGTATAGGCAGTTTCTACACCACCAGAAATCAAGTCCTTGTTGCATGATTTTAAAGACTTGATTCCCACATATCTTCTAAAAAAGCTACCGCCTATGAGGAATATCCATCATGCTATTGATCTGGTCCCCGGGTCATCGCTCCCAAACTTACCTGCTTATCGTTTGTGCCCTACAAAACACACATAATTGAAAAGGCAAGTTAAAGAGCTCCTCCAGAAAGGATACATTCGCGAAAGCATGAGTCCTTGTGCGGTACTAGCCCTCTTGACACCCAAGAAAGATGGTTCTTGGAGAATGTGTGTCGACAGCCGAGCAATTAACAAAATCACCATTAAGTACAGGTTTCCGATGCCTCGGTTGGATGACATGCTTGATATGATGGCCGGATCTTCCGTCTTCTCTAAGATTGATCTTAGAAGCGGATATCATCAAATCCGTATTCGTACCGGAGATGAATGGAAGACAGCTTTCAAAACTAAAGATGGATTATACGAATGGTTAGTTATGCCGTTCAGTTTATCCAATGCTCCCAGCACTTTCATGAGAGTTGTGACACAGCTTCTACGGCCTTTCCTTGGTAAATTCATCATTGTGTATTTTGACGACATCTTGATCTTCAGCAAGTCCAAAGATGCACATCTTGATCACCTTAGGTATGTGATGCGTGCACTTCGCAAAGAAAAGTTTTATATTAATTTGAAGAAGTGTCCATTCTTGAGTTCCAAAGTTATATTCTTGGGGTTTGTTGTCTCGTCCCAAGGAGTAGAAGCTAATCCAGAAAAGATCAATGCAATCGTTGACTGGCCCATTCCCAAAACTATCAATGAAGTACGTAGTTTCCATGGATTGGCCACTTTCTATCGGAGATTTATTCGCAATTTCAGCACCATTATGACTCCTATAACTGATTGCATAAAGAAAGGTGACTTCAATTGGACTAAGGCAGCCACTCATGCTTTTGAACAAATCAAGCAGAAAATGACAGAGGCACCTGCTTTGAAACTTGCAAATTTTGACAAGGTCTTTGAAGTTAGTTGTGATGCTTCGCAAGTTGGTGTTGGCGGAGTCTTAAGTCAAGATGGCCACCCAGTTGCTTATTTTAGCGAGAAATTAAATGATTCACGCAAGAAGTATTTGCTGTATGACTTGGAATATTATGCAGTTGTACAAGCTCTTCGCCATTGGCGTCATTATTTGATCGGGAAAGAATTTGTGTTGTACTCCGATCATGAAGCTTTACAACACTTGAACTCACAGAAGAAGATGAGTGCTAACCGTGTCAAATGAAGCGCATATCTGCAGGAGTTCACATTTGTGTTGCTTCATAAGTCAGGAACGGAAAATAAGGTTGCAGATGCCTTAAGTCGTCGTTCTCACCTGCTCACGACCATCTCTATTACAGTTACAGGCTTTGAAGAGATTCACAGAGAATATCCTGATGATCATAATTTTGGCCACATCTACAAAGCTCTTCTTAATGGTTAGTTTTCTGACCATCCCAAATTTTCTATACATGATGGTTATCTATTTCGTGGAAATGAGTTGTGTTTGCCAGCTACTTCTATCCACGAGTTTGTCCTCCGCGAGCTGCATGGAGGTGGATGCAGTGGACATCTTGGGCGAGATAAGACTTTGGCACTTGTGGAGGACCGCTTCTTTTGGCCCCGCTTGAAGACAGATGTTGCCTGCGTTTGTGAACTATGTAGGGTATGTTAGCTTGCAAAGGGACAAAAGAAGAACGCAAGATTGTATATGCCCCTTCCTATTCCACACGAGCCTTGGCAAGATCTAAGCATGGATTTTGTCTTGGGCTTACCAAAGACCGCAAGAAGGGTAGATTCTATTTTTGTTGTGGTGGACAGGTTTTCCAAAATGGCACACTTTATTCTTTGTGCAAACACAGCAGATGCAAGAGAGGTTGCCACTCTTTTCTTCAAAGAGATTGTTCGTCTTCATGGCCTACCCATGACTATAGTATCGGACAGAGATACTAAGTTTATGAACTTCTTCTGGAAAACTTTTATGGCATATGATGAAGACAAAGCTCCAGTACTCTAGTGCCTACCATCCTCAGACTGATGGCCAGACTGAGGTCGTCAATCGCAGCTTGGGTAATCTTCTTCGATGTCTCGTCGGAGACCACATTGCTTCATGGGATCTTATTTTACCCATGGCGGAGTTTGTGTATAATAACTCCGTCAATAGATCAACTGGAAGATCACCTTTTGAAGTTGTCAAAGGAATTTAGCTGTGTCTTCCGATTGACCTGAGTCCTCTACCAGCCGACGCAAGGCCTAGCCAAGAAGTTGAACAATTTGCCAGGCACATGATGGACGTTCATGATGAGGTCCGTCAACAGATTGCTAAAAGCACTGACACTTACAAACAGCACGCGGACACTCTAAGGCGCCATGTTGAATTTAATGAAGGAGACATGGTCATGGTGCGCATTAAGTCAGAACGGTTTCCCACAGGCACTTACAAGAAACTTCATCCCAGAAGTGCAGGTCCATTCAAGATCTTAAAGAAAATTAGCTCTAATGCTTATGTGCTCGATCTTCTGACAGACATGACTATCAGTTCTACCTTCAATGTCGAAGATCTTACACTTTATCATGGACATTATCAAGATGACTTGTTTGAAGAGCAAGATATCCGGCTTCCCTTCGTTCCAGCTCCTTGAGAAGAAATTGAAGATGTTTATGATGACCAGATAGTGTCAACGAAGACTGGCGGATATCACAAGTTTTTGGTCAAGTGGAAAGGTAAACCATTCTCTGAAGCTACATGGATCACCGCCACAGGTTTTCTGCGACTCAATCCGGATTTGTACGAGAGGTACCAAGCTAATAATTCGCCGGAGTCAAGTTTCTCCAAGCCGGGGAGAGATGATGCAGGCTAGACCACTAGACCACATTTAAAAGTTTACTCTAGAAGGCCCAAAGCCAACAAGGCCCAGCCATGACAGAATCTGGGATTATTCCACGGCAATTTCTTTCTCTAGATGATTTCTCAATTTTAGTAGGTTTATTAGATTTCTAATAATTGATATAATTTAGAAGAATTAGGGAGTTTCTAAGATTATATGGGTTGATTACTAAAATTGTGTTTAGACTTTATTATATAAGGATGTAATCCCTTCTCTTGGGATATACAGAAAATTAATGAAATTTGAGTCTCTCAATTGTGTGTTTCTCTCTTGTCTGTGGTGCGAGACCAAGACATCCTACCCTAAGCCTTCTGGTTTGGAGAATAGCCCGTTGGCTACCTCCTTTGTTCCCTGCGTTGCTTCAGTGTTGCTTCGAGACCCCTCTCCAAGACATCCTACCCTAAGCCTTCTGGCTTGGAGAATAGCCTGTTGGCTACCTCCTTTGTTCCCTGTGCTGCTTCAGTGTTGCTTCGAGACCTCTCTCCAACACTCTTTATTAATGCTTTTTATATTCAGACCGGGACTGGCTTGGGCTCTCTACCACTAAGCCCAGGCCCGGCCCATCTATTAAACGGGCCTAAATAAAATTTCTGAGCCTGGTCCAATACAAACCTTTGCCCCAAGCCCTGCCCAGAGTGGGCTGGGCTCGCGTTGGCCTGATCCAATACAAACCTAGCAAGCAGTAGGCTAATTCTCATTGTCTCTGGCTTTTCTTTGTTTTTTTGAAAATCTTTTTCTCTGTTTTTTTTATCCGTTCACTGCACTGAATTTTGTCTTAAGCTTCTTCATTGGCACAACACTGCAGTTTTGGATATTGTAATCTTGAATGGACTTCTTTTATGATGTTCTTCTTTAATAACAGTTCGGATCCATTGATCACTCATGGTTGACCTGGAAAGGTATATGGATGGAGAGTTGGTTAAGTCGGGCGTCCTTGTGTCTAAACTGTAAAGATCAAATTCATTGGGTTAGCCAGAAATATGAAGTGAGAGAATTGAATTAATTCATAGTTGGCTACAAATTGATTACTGCATAGTATAAGTCCTATAATATATGGGTTATAATATTTGGTCAAAATATAAACCAGATGTTCTTAAGAAATAATGCATTCATGATATGGATTCTCCAATTTATTAAATGCTTGCCCACATATCGGTCGACTACTTCACTTGCAGGTGCATTAGGGGTGTTCATGGGCCGGGCTAAGGAAGATCCAGGCCCAGCCCAGCTTCTAAACTGCATGTCCAAACCCAGCTCAGGCCCAAATTGGGCTATAAGGAGCTGGCCCAAGCCCGCCCTGCCTGGAAAGTTGGAAGCCGGGGCCCAGCCCGATATTATTGATATATAATTAAAAAAGAGTGAAATATTATAAGACGTTGGGTGTAGCTAAATTAGTTTGTTCTTCACTACTTATGTGGAGGTACAACTGTACGAAGCCTCCCATCTACATTTTTCCTACACTATTTTATTAATCGGGCCAGGTCAGGCTTTGGGCTCCCTACAACTGAGTCCAAGCCTGGCCCATAAATTAAACGGGCCAAGAGAAAATGTCTGAGCCCAGCCTGAATGCTAAATTAAAAGGCCCAAGCGAGGACCAAATCGGGCTGGGCCTGGCCCGGGCTCGGGCTAGCCTGATCCATGAACACCCCTTGATGCATTGACAGGTATTTATTTTCACTAAGAACTAGCACAGCATGCTCACGCATAGCACATACAATATAATTCATAAAAAAAAATATATACAAAAAATTTGAAAATTGATATGAAATTTAAAATATGAAATTTTCTGCATAAATTATATATATTTTGATCAGTAACAAAAACATCATTAAACAATTCTGCACAAATTATATTTAGATGGGAAAACATAAAATATGATATTTTCCTAGTAAGGGCGGGCTTGATAATGAGTTGGTTGGATATGGGTTTTTGGACTTTGAACTGAGTTGGGTTTTGATTGGGTTTGGGTTTGGGTTTGCCCCTCTTTATTCACCTCTAACTTACATATTACTCAGCAATTTTTTTAATTCAAATTTATAGTAGCACAGGTGGTAGTAGGCAATGCATATCATTCCTTTGGTCATGAGTTCCCACCTTCCACATGGGTTTTTTTTTTTTTTTTTTTTAAAGTAAATAATAGAAAATTTATCCATTAGCAAACCTGACCCGACCTGTAGCAGTTACGGGGCGGGTCAGGTATGAGTAGAGAAACTGCGATGTGGGTTGGGCTCGAGTCGGCCTAAACATGAATCCCTGACCTGTGACCCAACCCGCCACCATCCAGTCACAATTATTTGGAAGACCGTGAAAAATTGGAATCCCAAATCGGTCTCCTTCATTATATATAATTTGTATGATATATATCGTAATCATTCCTCAAGCAAAGTCATGATAATACCTACTTTATAAATTAGTATCATTCTGCAACTATTATGAATAACAATGTTAATATATTGTTATGGTTACATTGTCTTTATTTCAGTGTAAATTACTTGGATATTTTATTGTTGCCCTTTCTCTTGGCTTCTATTTTTTTGAAGTCTTGTGCAAATAGAAAAAAAGCACCAGAAGTGAGCCAATCGCAAAAAGAAAAGAAAAGAAAGCAAAAGGCAAAAAAAAAAAAAGAAGCACCAAAGTGATGCCTTCTAGTTGCTAATTTTATAATGAAATACTTTTAACTATTGTAGGAAGGTGACGATGATGTAGTAGACCCTAATGAAGATGCACCTGAGATAACTCAGTCGGAAGCAATTGGCTGGCTTGCTGTTTTGACAATATGGGTCTCCCTTCTCTCTGGGTACCTTGTTGATGCCATACAGGTAAGAATTTAATTTTGTAGAACCCCATTGTTTCATGATACATGTCCATTATTCTCTTATCTATATGATGATACACCCTTTGCCACAATTACCATAATGGTATGGCTGTTGGGGCTCAAGTCTGGAGCCCCTACCCAACCCTATCTGCAAGGGCTACAAATGTTGAATGTATCTGTATTTTGTTGCCATGTGTTCATTTCTTGCAATGTGTCCTAGTCATAGTTGTGAATTTCATTTCAGACGCCATTTTGGTTTGGCATCCAAGTGAATTGTTTTGGCCAACTTGGAAATTCTGGTAAAATATTTCAGAAAAAAATATTTTATATATAGATTAAAATGTGAAAATAATATATGATACATTTAATTTGTTCTACTAAATCAATGGAATTTGTCAATTTATATTTGATCGGCTATTTCATATTAGAGTGAAAACTGGCTAGCTTATTCATATTAAAATATTTTTTATTGGAATAAAATTTGATTAGGGCCCATATAGTTATTTAGATTTTTAATAGATGGGCTCAAAAGTGGAGCCCGCGAATTTCTCTAAGCCAAAAGGCCCAAAAGGTATTTTTAATTTTACTTTTAAGTTAAAAAAAATATGTTTAGCACCCTTAGTTTTCTTTTTTTCTTTTTTTTTTTTCTGTTTTAAAGGCTACCTACATGTTGGGACGAATAATTGGATGAATTGGACAAGATCATGAAATTTGGGACAAATAATTGGATGAATTGGACAAGATCATGAAATTCGGACCGAATTGGAACGAATTTTGGGACGAATAATTACAATGGTCATGTTCATTTTGGTAGAGTGAACGAACCGAAATTATTCGGAAATTTCGGCTGAAATGAACTGAATTTCGTAATACTGGTCCAAGTGTTTCGTCCTTTATCCTAGTATTGTTATGGTTTTTACTCTACAGTACTGCAGAATTATTTTCCTCTTTTCAGTCATGGTTACAAGTTGTTCAAAGACCTCACATATTCCAAGTTTGGCATAGGGGAAGTAAACCCAAGTGAAGCTACTCCATTCTTCCATGAGAGTAACAAAAATTTTATATACCAGAATTAGGATTACAGATGTAGCACCCCATCATTAGATTTATTACAGTTATAGAATCTGTCTGCACGAGGAATGTTAGGAAGGGCAAAAAATTTGGCATTTGAAGAAGGCAAATATTGTTTATTTGAAAGCAAGTCAGATTAACATAAATAACAATTTATTCAAGTGGGGATGTCCCCAGATGTAAGAGACGCTAGACAAGGAGTCGGAGATTGTCGTTAAGTCAAGAGAAAAGAGACATCCATCTTTATATCCTCTGCTGATCTACTCTCCTTCCTGGTCCCATGAACTGCACCAATCATGGATAAAAAAAGAGAGTACCGTTTATGAGAAAAAAAGGGCAATAAGCAGGTTTTGGATAATTAAGGAACAAGTATGTTTTTGAGATGCGCGGTGTGGGGGTGTCCTTTCTTCAGAAGAGACCTTACTTCGGCAGAAGAGAATCAGTTCAATGCCTTACTTGGCCTCTTTAAGAACATTTATTTTCTGAAAGCTGGGATTGATGGAAGAATGTAAAAGGGGATGACTGATAGGAATTTCATGGTTGCTTCATTCTTCGGAATCATTACAGATCTCTCCCAATCTTCTAATTTGCTAGCAGATTTGTGGAAGTTTTCAGCCTTCCCTAGATTGATAGCTTTTGGTTGGGTGGCCGTGGCTATGTTCGATGGTATTCTTAATCGATTCATGTGCACGAGCTCTAGTTGGAATGAAATTTGAGTCAGTGCCTGTATAAGGTGGGATTTGTGATGTGAATGGATTTGATTAACCAAAGATTGGCCTCATACCTGTCAATTTGGTAGGGATGTCATTGGGCCTCTGGTGCCCTGGTTCCCTGATGCCTGAAGGACTTAACCTGAAAACCTTTGTATGAACCCATTTTTGGCACCCAATTAGTGGATCCCTGTCCACCTTTTGGGTCCAATTAATCAGGCCCCAGTCCAGTCTGGTCGAGACTCGGTTGGCACGAATACCTGAGTGTATAACGTAGTTAATGTATTATAATATATATATATATATATAATTTTGATATTATCATTATATTTAAGAAATATATATGTAAATTATCAGTATATAATATTAGCATTATTGATGTAGCAAAATATAATATAATAATATACTTCACCTCTGACTCGGGTCTGTGTCCTCCAATACATGTTGGGTCCGGGCAAACAAAAGCAGACCTGAACCTGACCCCATTTTACATCCCTCCAATTGGGTCTAGTCAGGAAATTCCTGATGTCATCTGGTAATTTCTTGAAATCTATTATAGCAGTACTGTTTATACTGAATATTAATAAAATTTGGTTTCGTTGCTGGTTTGCTTTGCAGGGTGCATCTGACTCATTGAACATGCCAGTGGCTTTTATTAGTGTCATTTTGCTTCCAATAGTAGGTAACGCTGCAGAGCATGCGAGTGCAATCATGTTTGCCATGAAAGACAAGCTCGTGAGTGCTTAGTTAAGTTCATTTTTTTGATAATCCGCTGACAATTTTGTTGGTTTGATTGCTTTACCGGTCTGCACCATTTTCCTCTGCAGGACATCACTCTGGGTGTTGCAATTGGATCTTCTACTCAGATTTCAATGTTTGTGGTATTACCTCATACTACTGTGGAATTGATTTGTGTTTTTTTTTTTCTCTCCAAATGCAATGTGTTCGCTTACTTCAAGTTTAAGTAGTGAAATTGCCAGATCTATGTTGCCCCTTTCTTTGTGTCAGGCGCAAAGACTTTGCTGTATCATCTCTTTTTTCAATATAATTTACTGGTACTGATAAAAAAATTGCCATTAAAATATCACTAAATGGGTATTGTTGTTTTTTTATAAGGATTTCAAATTTAAGTTTTCACAAACAAATATTTTTTACAAGACATTGATGCCTTAACATTTATAGCTTTGAAATCTGGGATACTGATGAGGCATATTGGCTAAGTTGATATGGGTGCCTCCTTTACAGTGGGCACTGGATGGTTTGAATCTCAATTCTAACTTAATCCATATCATTGAGCTGTTTGTCCAAGTCTTGGTCTTCAATGCTTATCATGTACCAACACCAATAACAGAAACAATGATAATAACAAGCACCTATCACAGATTGAGAACCACAGTGGTTTAGGACTTGGCCAGTCACTGAGTTAAGTTGACCAGGAAATCAAATTGCTTGGACCACATTGTTTTTTTTTGTTTTTTTTTGACAGATTTTACTTGAAATAATGAAAATATTTTAATTGTGAAATCCTCTTAACTACAAAGTTATTTTTAATGCAGACATCAGTGAATTAAATGTAAACGGACACCAAGTGGAATTTTACATTGCATACATCAAAATTAAGAGGGAGGGAGGGAGGGATTAATCCGTGAAAATTACAGTCGCTGTACTTTCTAGTTTTTTAAAATGATATCTCTATATTTCAGGTCCTTGACTTTGAACACAAGGAGAAAGAGAAATGCAGAAAATGACAGAGGAATGGAAAGAAAATGGATACTAGAATTCATCTGGAAGCTGCAATTTGTGCAAAGCCATTTTCAATCCCGACCTCTTCTTTTTTAATCAGAATATGAGAATGGGTTCTAAAAAACCAGAAAATAACAAATAGCAGAAAGTCAATAAAAAATGTTTTCTTAAAAGATACAAGCAGTGAATAGGAATTGGAGAGATGTTGGGACGGTGAGTGTTGGGATCTGGAAGGATGTACTTCTTTCTTTTTGTTTAATTTCTACATGATATCTTATATTACGGGTCCATAACTTTGAATGCAGGGAGAAAGATGAATGGAGAAAATTACATTGGAATGGAAAAATAACAATGGCTACTAGAATCAACCAGGAAGCTGCAAATTGCGTAATACCGTATGGAGTCCTGACCTCTGTTTTTGCAATCTGAACATGGGAGTGAGGAGTTCTAAAAACCCAGAAAATACCAAATAATAGAAAAACAGTACAAGTCATGTTTTCTTAAAAGATAAAATCAGCGAGTGGGAATTGGAGAGATTTTTGGTAGGGGAGCATTAGGATCTGGTAGGATGTTATGAGCAGTGGATAGCTTTTTTTGGTTTTTGTTTTTCAAATTATAAAACCACCCCTAAGTCTAACATTTATTTATGAGTCATAAGACTCACTTTTTTGAAACAGAAGAATCGTGAGTCAACTTGAAAGCTGTGCAAGTTTTGCCCAGAACCAGAGCAAACTTGATGTCACCTGACCTAGTCCTAAGTAGGTGCCTGTCTAAGTTGACATGCAGTTTCTGAGTGTGCAAGTGTGGACCACAACAACAACAACAACAATAATGTTCTGTTTGTACTTGCTAATGTCTCAATGCCCCAAATTATATTTATTGTTGTCTTGCATTGGTAGAAAAATATATATTTTTGAGTAATGATCTTTAGCTGCTGTCAGTATATGGTGTAACGGTAGCTAAGCAGCTGATTTAACGTGTGACCTATCTTTGCTTGATCAAAGCCACTCTTATACTACATGGGTGCCTACGTAGTGTTGAGAGTTGAGACAAAATTTCACTCCAGCAAAATGATTCTATGTTGGAATGGTCATGTGTTGGAAAACATAATCATAACACACGTGATCAAACCGATGGTGCGGAACGCTCTGATTGGTGTGAAATCTTGGCTATTGCCTAAACATAGGGAGGGATCTGTTATAAGTAAGTTGGATAGTGCAGAGGTGAGTCCCAGATAGTTTGAACCATTGTAAGGTGCTGTGAGCACTATACTGATGGCAGCATCGGGTCATTTATCAATACGTTCGATTTCAAGAATGAGCAAAATAAGCTTGAATTTGTTACTGCAGATGTACAATTTCTTTGTCAGTAAATTATTATGTGTGATTTTGGGAAAACTGCGGACAAATGCTTTTTTTGGTTTATTTCCCTTTTTCCTCTTTTCTAGGTCCAGCCGCCTAGACATTCTGTAATTTACTTTTCATGGAACATAATTTGCAGAGGAGCAATGATGTTTGCACCATATATGATGCTTATATGTGGAAGACATATGTGATACATTTGGGTGTGTTTGGATAATTGTGTGGGACAATGATATTCTCTCTCTCTGTTTTTTTTTTTTTTTTCCTTTTTTTAACGAAACGGCAAAGATTAAAAAAATCAAAAGAGAAGGAAACCGTAATACCAAATAGTCTATCAAGTCAGTAGACCACCAAATAGAAAGCAAAACAAGTAAATGAATTTACATTGAGAGATTTCTGCCAATAGCCATACTCGTCTTCACCAGTGAATCCACTTCAATGTTTTAATCCCTTGGAGTGTGATTGAAGGTGATCCTCAACAGAAGACGCATCCCCTGCTATATTCATGGCATGTTAGTGCCATATCCATGCTGCATTTGGCCATCATAGAATATGATCGGTTAAGGAAGCGGACTAGGCATAAATTAAAGAAGTCATACTCTTCTAACTCTAATATCCCAGTTCAATTGAAGTCCCCTAAGCCTAATGTTGTGAAAAATGCAAGACAGGTTTCTTGAATCATCTTTATAGTTCCGCTAATCCCAACGGATCAGGTTTCCTAATTGAGCTGCAATTGACATTCAATCCTTGTTGACCTTGTTTGGGCATGCCACTTTGGCATCTTTAGTTCTGATGATGCAATACTCTTCTGATATCATTTACGTGCATATAATCCTCATACGGGAATATAATTCTCATGTTACTGGTAATGCAGATTCCTTTCTGTGTGGTTATTGGTTGGATGATGGGAACAGAAATGGACTTGAATTTTCAGCTCTTCGAGACAGCCACACTTTTTATTACTGTGTTGGTTGTTGCGTTTATGTTGCAGGTTTGTTTTCATACTGGACCGATGACTGACATAGATTTGCATACCCACTTTATTTTTGTCACTATTGTCATGCTGTTCATCTTTTTACTGATTGGCGTCTTAATTACTTGATTTTTTTATTGTTTACATTGAAGAAAATGTAATTGCACTGTTCCAGAGTGAATTATGGCTGTTGCTCATCATGGGATATATTTCGCCCTAGTGTTTGCTCTAGAAAATGTTGTTTTTTTTTAAGTGCTCTACAAAATTTAAGTATTATCACTTCTCAATTATATTTTAGCACACAGAGTGCTGAATAAAAAGAAATGCAAATAGAGATTCAAATTGCATATCCTGAAACACATCCTCTTTCAAAGCATTAATAGCTAAATAGCTATTGTTATGTCTTGTATTTAGTGGCGATTAATTTTCTTGGTCATACTGTGTACCAATTCCCAGTAGTGGGTTCAAGGGGGGTGCTTTGCAGCTCCCAGCCGGAGTTACAGTGGTACCACACTTCCATGTTATTTTGGTAAGAGAGTGTAACTTAGGAAAGTTGTAACCCTATCCCTATTCTTGAGATATATATATATATATATATAGAGAGAGAGAGGGCCTATTCCACTATTCCACTCTTAATACATCTGTATTAATCAAATGCATATTATTGATTACATATGTATTTGGAGTGTGTGTAATGAATAAGGATCAAAATAGCGGTTGCGGCGGGCACAATGGTCTGTGGCCGAACGCTATGTAGCAGGCGTGTGAATTTTTTAAATGGTAAAAAAACTTGAATTTTGTATAGCCAACTAATATTGTATTTTTTTAGTGATTTGAAATCATATTAAGGTAGAGACAATTTCATGAAAGGCTATTGAGGAGAAATAGGAAAAAAACGATGTTTAGTAGCTGCTATTTTGAACCATGGTAATGAATACAAATGTTGCAAAAATCACCATTTTTGTTTGTTGTTTGTTAATCCTTTACGTAGTTGATTCTTATGGAAGAATAGATTGGAGTGTATGTTTCAACAATTATCCATTTCAGGTCAGTATTAAATCAAAGCGCCGTCCACTGAATGATGATGAGTGGGGCCCACTATCTCATCATATTTAAATAGAGTGCTTATAACGAGCAATGTGTACATCAGACGGAGCTAATCTTTGGGATTGTTCATTGGCATGTAATCTAATGCATAGGAATTCATAGATGTATGAAGCATGTATGTCAGAGATGTAGATGTGACCTTGGACTTGCAAGGATTTGAGTTAGTGGTGTTGGCTGGCTTCATTTCCCATGTCTCTTGATTCATTTTCCATAAATGGGAGATTACTTGATGGTCATCTTTGGATATTCAACTTTGCTTCAATTTTAACAACTTTTAGAAATACTAGCCTTGGAATCTGTAGGATTTTAATTACATGAAACAAACATGCCTTAAATCAACATCTTTCATGTAACATCATAGTGATATGTTATGCTGGATTGATCATGAAGTGAAACTTATGGTTTGGCTTGCACATGGGAAGACGTGAGGTCTGAGTGGTTAGACTTCATAATTGGGGCCCCGCATATATCCATATATCTTCGTGTTTTCCATCTTCACCATATTTAGGATTTAGGAGAACTCCATTGCCCACAAAGGGAAGATGCATTTCTTGAGAAGGGGTGGAACCGTGGAAGGCCATAATGGGGCTGTTGGAAAGCTCAGATAACCAGGTGGTTTTGTTTGGAGGGGAGAGGTTCTGAAACATTGCCTGTTTGTTCTGGTTCTAAAAGCATCTTTGCATCTTCTGAAGAAGTTGTGCGGAAAAAGAAAAAAAGATCGACAAAAAAGAAACTTAACTAGAAGTTTTTCAAACGTCTTACTTGTTCTTAAACACTGGTCTCTGTTGTTGCAGGAAGGTACTGCAAACTATTTCAAAGGGCTGATGCTTATCCTATGTTATCTCATAGTTGCAGCGAGTTTCTTTGTACATGTCGATCCTACTAACAGTAAGTCCTTTATGAAATGTATTGTAAATTTTAACTGGTGCACCTATTCTTCAGTTATGCAAAATCGATGCTTAGGTGTCCCAGTTCACAAGTTATACCTTCGGAACTCCCTTCATATTAATGGCAAAATACGAAAAAATCCTGTGAATCTGCTCTTGGAACTCTGAGCACTCGACAAAATCTCTCTTTTAGCATGATTCTATTACACAGTCAAAATCCATAAGCATATTTATTTCTTTCAAACAATATAAAAAAAATTGACTTTATTTGCCGGCTTCCTTGCAGGTGATGATTAAGGATCCACAGAGCAAGACTGGATTGAGGAATATAGCAGTGTGCATCCACAAAAGCAACTGGTATGCCAAAAGCAGTCATCTTAGAGAACCATAGGCACAAACTCAAGATCACTTATTTTCAGTTCTACGGGCTGTTTTAAGAATTAGGATTGTGCTCTCAAAGCCTTCAGGGGCTGGAATTTTTGTGCTTCGGGAGAGAGATGTTCAGCCTGGACCCTGGTCCCTTTTGTGGTGAGGAAAGGAGGCCAAGGAAGCAATAGCTTTTGATCTTGCATTCCATCTAATTCTTTTCTGGATAGCAGATTTTAACTCTGCAACAGGGTGGACCTTATGTCATTCCCTGTCTCATAAGAACGTCTGTACAATATAAATAACAATGTTGTACATGTAATTTTTATAGAAACAGCGAATGCCGGTATTAACAAAGGACTTCGGTGCCTTAATTCACCCCATCTTTGAGAAATTTGTCCAATTGTGTTTGCACAAACTAGTCCATGCTATTGTATGAATGGCCTGCAGATGGATTGGACGAAGTAATGACTCTAGTGCCATACTACTGGTAGCTTGGTGGTGGGGCCTTTTCCCTCAATAGGAATAGCCGGGGATTAGTTGGTGTATTGGTTAGAGCTTTGGTGGATATGAAGGAGGTTATATGTTCAAACCCCAACAATTGCATTTTTTTTACATTGAAAATCAAAGCTTGTTATGGCACAAATCCATGTGAAAGGATATGAGCCAATCAAAGCTTGCCATGGCACAAATCAATGTGAAAGGATATGAGTCAATGAAAAGCCTCTAAAATAAAATAAAGGACCACAAAAAGGCAAAAAGTGCATGTGTTTTTAGATTTTGGAAGGAAAAATTGTTACAACCAATCAAATTGAAGTAATCCATGTTAAAGTAAAAGAGCCTGTGAAAAGCCTTCAAATCAAATTGAAGCAATCCATGTGAAAGCAAAAGAGCTAATCAAAAGCCTTCAAGTTCCAACCAATCAAATGAAAGCAATCATTGTGAAAGAAAATGAGCCAATCAAATATTCTCGATGTTTTTATAAATTGGGATGTATTTGTAGAGTGGGTGAAGCTCTTTTAGGGAAGTTATTTTTTTTTTTTGCAATCTTATTTTTGCTTTTATATTGTAATTAGGAGCTTCTTTGTAACTAATACAGAGAGAGAGTGTCATTGAAGATCATTAATGAAGATTTGGAGCTCTTTCTTGAGTTTTAGTGGCTAAAGCTCTTGGATTATGCTCTCATTTTGAAGCTAAGTAATGTGATTAGTTCAATTGCATGCATATTTTAGTTTAAATTCCCCAGTTGTGTCTTGATGATTAGTAGATTTTGGATCTAATTTTACTAATCTTTTTCATTTCCCATGCTCTATCTTTATACTTAATGCTTGGATAATCCCAATTGATGCGTTGTAGTTGGGTTAAGTTCTCTCACATAGCATGCTCTAGAGTCATTATCTTTTATTTTTTGCAACTTGATTTTGATAATTAATTGTTAGGGTAACTAGGTGATAATATATAATCTTGGCTTTTGATTTTCTTTACTTTGATCTTCATTGCTATATCATCCAATTAATTAGACAAGAGATTGCTAATTGGATTGTAGATTTGGGAGTTGAATTAGAACATGCATTGTTTGAATTAATTACATATTTAGTGGATTTTGGATTGTCTAATATCTTATTTTAATTGTTGTTAATTTGAATCCTTATTTGATTTGTTATTTTCACTTCTAGATTGTTAGATACACATATCACATAACTTGTTTTAAAATCATACTCATTTCACACCACATCTGCACCTTAAATCTTCTATTTCCACCACTATTCACCCGCTAGTTTAGCATAGCTTATTAGTGTAGCTTAGTTCTTATTAACTTCATATTCTAGATTATTAATTAATTGATTACATTGCATAGTTTACTAGTTTTAATTGTTTACTTCAATTATGTATATTAGCTATATTTTAGTTCAATTCTCCTTTAATTAGATCCATTGCTTGTTCCATCTTCTCTTCGTGGGATCGATAATCTGAACTCTTTAGTTATTTACTACTTTATAACATTGTAGTCTTGTGGTTAAGCGTTACACATCTAAGTGTCAATTAGCTTTAATATATAATACTAGCACAAAAACTCGTGCTAATCACGGGCATCCATGAAAGGGCGGATTCCATGTATGTTGGAAATGGGAAGATGGGAGTCCATAGCGGGTGAAAGTACATTAGTGAAAAGTGGAGGAAAAGTGTGCTAGCAGTTGTGAAAACCGAAAGTAATTTTGGTCAAAATTAAAAGCATGATCAAAATTAGATCCAAAACTTTCTAGCTTAATGAAGTATTATAGTACAGATGATTTTCTCCTGTGCACTATGCATCAGTGCCATTCGTCAAGGGGGACTTGATGAAATCCACGGTGGGTATCTCCTTTGGTGCCGGTCTGGATGTGTGCTCTATAGGAGTGTGTGCTCATAAGAAGATTTTCTTATATTATAATGGTTGAGAATGGAATGATTACAATCATTCACAATATGTAAATAAATTATAAAAATTCTATGGATTTTTTTTAAAGGCGGGATTATACACTTTTTGGGTATTTTTAAGTACAAAAGTGACTTCTTAAGTACATGGGGTGAGCTCTTTTGTACTTGAAAAAGACGTAAAAAAAGAAGTATCCCTCACTCTATGGTAAGGGAAAGATGCATATGAACATTCATCTATATATAAAAGTCTGGTCAAGCACATATACTACTGTGCACTGTTTAACCCATTCAATTCCATCTCCCCATCTCCAAACTATCAGTTTTTTCTTTTATACTTTTGGTTCACGCTTATTATCATTCTTTTAATGTGACAATTAGATAAGTGACATTTGGAATGAAACTTTTTTACAGTAATTGGATCGATGATAGCTGTCAGTCAATCATCTATGTCTACGTATCTTTAAATTATCCTTTTTTTCATGATACTTGTTATCATACCTTATGTGTGATTGTTTAGATTTTAGATTAGTGGCAATTCAAGTCAAACTTTTTTGGAATTTTTATGAAAAAATTAAGCTTAAATTTTAATTAAACGGTTTTATGAAGAAAAAGCATAGAATAACGAGTAAGTTGTTAATATATTTTTTCTGATGAAATTACCTCAATTGATGATATCGCTAAATGAATTGATGATATCGTCAATGTCCCTCTTACACGAAAAAGTTTAAAACCTCTTTTCTCAAACCTTGCACTTTATTTCCTTCTACTATAAATGCAAAAAGAACATAAGCAATATGATAGAAAATCAACTAAGGGCGAAACAAACTCAATCCTCCCCACAAAAAATGCAATAATTTTTATAATAGTTGATAATACCTTTATTGGTAAGAGATTGGCTAACTTGGCTACCACATGTTGCTCATAAACATTAAGACCTATGAAATTCTTCCCAAACAAACGGCTATAAGACCTCAAATCTTCACAAAGCATGCCCAAGCCATCCCCTTAAACCTCACTCAAAGCCCTCGACTAAATTGAGAGAAAATTTTCATTTCGATATTTCATTGAACACCTTATACTTTAAATTTATACCCTCAAAACTCATGAGAATATATATGAAAAAGGGGCGAGAAATGTGTGCAAACCAAGCATGGGACCGACACACCTAAGGAAGATTGTCAAGACCACCTAAGCCATAGGACACAAAATGCAATAGTTTTCACAATCTTTCCATCACTAAATAGATAAAGATGAAGCAACACATAGTTTTTTTGCAAATGGAAGTTGACCATATCGTCAACCAATTGACGATATCGTCAACTAGGTTTATGACATCGTCAACTATGGTAGTTTTGTTAAAAAAAAAAAAAAAAAGCACAAACAACTGTCTTTTCATTTTATGATTTTTCTTAATAAAACCGTTGAATTAAGATTTAAAATTAATTTTTTCATAAAAATCCCAACTTTTTTTTATAGTAATTGAATAAATGACTACTATTAACCATCTATGACTTCCTTAGCTTATAAATAACGCATGCTCTTCCATATCAATAAAAAAACTCTTATTCCTATTAATTGTATATTTCATTTACTTATTTATTAATATAGACTCAAACTTGTCATAAAAAAAAAAAAGAAAAATCTTCAAGTATTGGTCTCCTACCCTCACCGTATTTTATTTGATTTTCTTGGAAAGTTAGTATTATCATATTGCCCACGCATAATTGAGCCGACTGAGGCTAGGGGTGTTGAGTACATGGCGGAACCAACCTGAGTTCTTTTAGACTTTTATTACAAATGTTTTACTTCTACTGGTTACTTTTTATATGTGTATTATATTACATAAATATACTTAAAAAATAGTATATCATTTTATATATGCAACAGAAAAGAGATTCATTAAGATTTTCTTATAATTCAGCTACAATCCTATAACCTAGATTTAATTCAAAGTATGCTAATTGCCTTTAAAAGAGATGGACTTCAGGCCTGTACATTTTCCAAATAGGACACAAATCCGGCTTGTTGATGGAATATGTTATTGGAAATCAGTGAACTTGTTGAAAAGACTATTTTGGATATAAAAATACTTTATTTGTTTGATCATTTTATGTTTACTTTTTCTTTTTGATTTCACACTGATTTTATTTTGAGTTTTTACCTTATGCTTTTGAATATCCTCCATAATTATGATGAGTTCACTTTTTAAATAAATTATAAAAATATATTTTTATTTTTATATTTTTATATATTTTTATCAAGAATGGGTGACATGGGAAAAAGGTATGTCTAAAATCTTCTTTATTTTTTCAATTACTTTTTTAGTAAATCGCAATTTTATCTCAAATAGTTATTAAGAGTTTAAGGAATAGGAAAAAACCCTCTAAAGTAATAAAAAAAAAAAAAGAAATATAAAAGAAAAAAATGAAAAGGATTTAAAATATGCAAAAGGTTATACCATTTTAAATCTTGAGAGATTAAGATTTAGAAAAGTTTAGTTGCAACGGATAGTTATTAATCGGTGCAATTATGATTTTTGAATTTGTAAAATTTTGGTATTTTTTTGAGGTTTCTAAGATTCAAAATACTCAAAGTTAAAGAATTCTTCTATCTCTACAAATCAAAATAGGTAGATGTTGGGTGCTATGCAAGTTCTAAACTCCGTTGAATGTTGGGTGCTATGCAAGTTCTAAACTCCGTTGAAAAGCCTTGGTCAAAACTAATTAGACTCTAGTTGAGATTAAAATCGATTGAAAAAGTGAGAGTCAATTTTGCTATTACATGGCCTTTGCTTAATATATATATAACTTGCACAATGACCCATGCTAAACAGACATGCATTTTCACCAATTACTGCAAAATATGTTTTATGATCCATTAAAAAGAAATTTTGCTGATGCAAAACCATAATCAAACACTTACTAACAATGATTTGGTGCAGTTAGAGCATACAATTTTTAAAAGAGAATAAAAGAAGAAAACATCATAGTAGTACTTTTTTCTCAATCCAATTGGCCATGGAGAAGGATAGAAGAAAATAAGAGAATAGATAAAAAAAAAATGGATTTTACGGGAAAGGTCCTAGAATTTAGCCATTCATCGGAGAGGGTCTTTGCAAAGTATACAACACTAACGGGGTCTGTCATCCCCCGTTTCACTTTTTTTTTCAACTTAGAGAGGAGTGACGCTAGTGTCGCTCGTATCTGACAGAGGCGATGCTAGCGTCATTGCAGAAAGCTGAAATGTGGAAGAAGACTTGAGTTTTATTTAATTATATTTCGGAAGTGAGGGGATAACCTACGTAAGTTGAGAGAATGAATATAACTAGTCGTCATATTCAGGAGTCATGCTGAAAATTAGCTTCAAAACCTTGGACTTTAATCTAATATAATTCGTTCTCAATAGGGTTGTTCGCATGAAGGGTTTTCAACCCTCTGGGTTGGACTAATCTCTCCGGGCCCACAGGGCAGCTGGGTAAACTACCCTGTAGCAAAAGAAAAAGAAAAGAAAAAGGGGGTTGTTCACACACCATTCGATTTGAGCCTCTTAATTTTTCCTCTTTTAACTATTGAACACGGGTAATTTGCTCACTTTATATTGAATTTCTATTGTTCGAGGGTAAAGTGGGCTCTAAAGACTATTAAAGAGGTCAAGAGTGAAGATGAAACCTGACTTTCATAGATTTTGATAAAACAGTGCATCAAGTCTATTACCTCCAGAATAAAACATAAAAAATGCCTATAAAAAAGTTGATTTTAAGTTATAGTTTGCCATATCAAAGACTCATATGCTAGGTCCCAAGTCCATGTGTCGGAACCTATCTAGACCTAGGATAGGACTCGTTTATCCATCGAAATCTAAATTTGGTTTTGGGCTCAGATCTGTTTATGAATCCAAACCTAAAATGGGTTCCAAACCCGGTTTTTTGCGTGTCGGGACACTAGGATAATTGGAGAATCAGATAGCAGGGTTGCAAATGGGTATCCAATTTTCTGATTGCTTGGAAGTTCCAACCTACAAAAAACCGGGTTTGGAACCTATTTTTGGTTCAAATTTATAAATGGATCTAGGCTCGAAACCAAATTTAGGTTCCGATTGATAAACCGGTCCCAGTTCTGGATCCATATAGGTTTCGACCTGTGGATCCAGAACCCGACATATGAGTCTTTGATATTGCAAGCTGTGCTTCAAAATTAACTTTTTTAGTCATTTTTATGTTTGATATTGGAGGTCGTAGACTTGATGTAATGTTACAAGTTAAATGATATGCTTAGTTTAAAAAGGAATTAAAAAATGAAGAGAAAATAGAAACAATTTTGGAATTAGATTCTAGTCCTCTAATTGGACCCCAATTCCGGAACCGGATCCGGGTTTTCCTATCAGAATCGAGTTTGAAACCAATAAAATAGGTTCCGATTTAAAATTGGACTTGGAACCCCGAAGCGTTATTTAGAAACGGGTTCGGGCCCTTATGGTTCCGACCTAAAACCGTTTCGTTTGCAACCTATGCAGTTTTCATTTTCTACTAAGTGCTCCGTTGTATGCATGGAGTTGACTTTTTAAGAAATGTATTCCTAAAATTTCCCACTAAGTGCTCCGTTGTATGCATGGAATTGACCTTCTAAGAAATGTATTCCTAAAATTTAAGATACGGGGCTAAATTCCATAAATGACAATTAGATAATCTCCACTTTAATGAAAATGAATCAAGGGAAGACGGAAAGTGCATCTTCCACGATCACGCTAGTAAATCAAACCCTAAGTTAAGTCCCATCCACATTTGCCCCTTAGATCCTTCACCCCTCGTCTCTTTAATAATTCTATCTTTTTTTTGTTTTTGTGGATTTAATAATCCTATCTTAGATAACCCATTTTACCACTAATAATGCATGGTAATTCAAATCCATGGAGACAGGGGGGCAAGGGAAAAGTGGGTTGATGTGCCTGTGTAGATTCTTCACCTCTTACCTTTTCAAATTTAACATTTTTCATAAGAAGCACGTAGCTATTACTTATAACTCATGGGAATCTGATTCTTGCCTCTCCAGATTCATAATATTCTAAAGCTTGAATGTTGATTAGTGTCGATCACAGATGAGGACTCACATGGCTTGACCACAAGTTGAATCCTCCCAACTATGGACTGGTTGAGGTTTGGTGGGTATCTCTTGTCCCGCCTAAGTCCTAACCCACACGCAGTAATTCAGTTGGTAAATTTATATAAACAGAGGGATCAGCGTTGGTGAGGGTGAAACAAAGAAGACATTAAATAGAGTGTTAGTGTGAATGAGATTAAGCATTGGTCAAGTGAAAATAAATGACAGGATGGTTTGAAACGGAAACACAGAGTTTTGTTCCTGACCTTTTAATTTCCATGAATTCACCCTCAATGCAGTGTTTCAGTACCCTCATAAAGTGAAACATAACCACACCACGTAACCTACCTGAGTGCCAATATAGCCATGCAGATTGTGGGTCCCACTCAGTGGGGCACCACTTTCAATTATATTATATCTGATGATGACCCCCCATCAGAGAATCAGGTCCATAGATCCTTGAATAGCTTGATTTGTCCATCATGGTAACTGGACGGATCTCATAGGCTCCACGAGTGAGAAGAGTAACGTTGGAGAGAGTCATAAAGGATGCAATAGATGCCCTTCTGGTTAAGTGCATCACACGATGGGTAACATGAATGAGTTAATGTAAACTTAGAACATTTATAAATTGGATTGAAAATGTCAAACTGTGGCTAGAAGTTCAATGTAAAATTTGATAATTTGATCCATAGTGGAACAATTATTTTGCACACAACTCTACCCTTTTGATTCTCTAATTGAAAAATTGGGTCAACGTTGAAAGGAAAGTGTCACATCATAAAGATTTCTTTGCCATTTTCAAGCGCCCCAAATGGAATGAGGGGAGAAACCAGGGCCTCCAGAGTTGACCTAGAACTTTAGCGTGTGAAGCTGAATTTAGCCACATGGCAGAACAATTATTTTCTTGACATATCATCTCTGCGTTTTTTCGACACAGATCGTAATTCTCATCTAGACAGTTTCTATGAAATTTGAAACTAAAAATTTAAGTCAATTGTGGAAAAGTAGAGTGCCACATAAGAAGGATTTATTGACTAATTTCAATTTATTAAAAAGAAGATAGTAGATTTTTTTTTCCAATGGCTCTTTTCTCACAACATACACAAAATAAGTCCTGAATTAATTAACAAGCTGGTTGATTTTAGTGGATTGCAGGTCATGTAACAAGTATGGGCACAAATAAGTTGTAAGCATTTTATTAATTGGGTCATAAATAAAAATATGAATCTAAACCAAAATTATAAGAATGGTTAAACATGAACCTTTAGACTGCACCAATCTTTTCTAATATCACTTTCGCGTTTCTTGAAGCAAGCCTTCTTATTTTTCTTTTCTTTTATATCCATAATTTGACTTAGAAATGGTCACTATTTTGGCCTCAGTCCCTTCAGATCAATTAAAATTTTTTTTTTAAGTCCCAACCAGATAATGTTAGCTGAAAGAGTGAAATCAGGAATATGAGGTTGTGGTTTGGAAATCGCTCTCTTTAGAGTCCACTTGGCCAGGCAAAAGCCTAAATTAGCTGGTGCATGGTACAGGTAAGACTTTATGTTGAGAATAGTTGTCAAAGAGGTCGGACGCTCTCATTAGATTTTTTTTTTTTTTTTTTTTTGTTGTATATATCCCTAAGGATTCTATAACTTGTAAATAAGGACATGTCCCCAAAATAGGACTTTACATAATTTGTAAATAGGCCCTTACTTTTTTATTTCAGTACCTTTTATATCCCAAAAGTTACTATTCCTTAGGAGTGTAAAACAAAACCGAAAAACTGTCAAATCGAACCGAACCGCAGTTAATAACTATGTTTCACGGTTCAGTTCCGGTTACCGTTATTAAAATCGAAAAATCGTGCTTCATGATTCGGTTACAATTTTTGTCTCGACTCACGATTATTAACCGAACCGAACTATTAACCGTGGTTTGGTTAATCATGTTCTCAAAACACACGGTTAACCGAACCGTTTTGTTAATAAAAAAAAAAAAACCAAAGGGCTTGAATGAAATTTTTTTTTTTTTTTTTTTACATTAATATATTATGCCATTCTCCAACTATGTTTTTGTTTTTCACAATAAATTTGATTGGTAAATGGTAAGATTTTCATAAAAAAATTTTAAGTGACAATTAACCATAACCGAATCGTTAACAGCGGTTTCGTTTTTAACGATTCGGTTACGGTTATAGTTTTTAAAAATAAAAAACCGTGAAACATGGTTCGGTTAACGATTTTTCCAAAAATCACGATTAATCGAGCCGTTACACCCCTAGTATTCCTTATAAGAATGGCTAACTATAGTGAGATTTGTATTTAACTTTTATAAAAATAAGAACTTTGCCCTTACATCCATTAAACAAAAATAAGTATATTATTACTTATAAAAATACTATTATTTTATCCAAGTCCCACCAACGGTCTCTCCAAATCACTCTTTTACACACATGAATTAATCATGTATTTTGAAACTTTCATCAATCTAATGGTGGGTTGTGCATGGATTAGATCAATTATAACTAATTATAAGCACATGCGTTGATTGTCATTTTGATCAATTTGGATTTAATGAGATAGGTCGTGTATTGACAAAAACAGATTTACATACAATTATTCTCCCCCACAAAATCTAATCATTAATGTTAAAAGCTTTAGAGAAAAATAAATCCAAACTTTTGAATTCACGCATATGGGGATAAATAGATGAGCTTTCACTCTATAAGCGCTCTTGGTTTTGGAGAAGAAAAGGTATTAAAAAAAAAACAGGGACCTATTAAAATTACTAAAACTATAGGGGTCTATTTACAAATTCTAAGGGCAATGTAGAGCACAACTCCATTTTGAGGTGTTTGGATTTTTAATAAGTATGTACCACCTTAGATTTTCTCTCCAACTATGGAATTCTCTAAAACAGGAGGCCCATAGAATCCGGACTCTAGCGGTCAACCCATTGGCCCACATCCAAATCTAGCCAGCCATCCCTTATTCTGATGACGTCAAGCATCCAAGTGGGCCACCTCGGAGTAAAATCGGTTATATATGAGGAAGTTTTCCCTCCCATTGGAGGAGAGATTATCGGTAACGAGGACATGCATATCCAACTCCTAAAAATCAGCAATCTCGCCCCCTCTCTACCTCTCTCTTAACAGAATCCCGGTCACTTTCCATACACAACCAATGTTATCGAAAAGGAATCCCCCACAAACAGATATTCAAAAGATTTTGAAATGGTATGGTATGAAGGAAGGATGAGGAAAGTCGGTCTACGGTAATTAGTAGGGTATTCAAGAGAAAGAGAATGGAAAGTCTGTTCGTATGACCTTTTATTGATTTTTGAGGAGGTTTTCTTCCTTGACGTTACGTAGTGCTGTGGAAGGTGAGTTTCTCAGTAATTTCTGAGCTTCTGCTTGTGGTGGCTGTGACTTTTGAAGATCTTTTTTAAGGAGGAGATCACAAAAGAAGTAGCTGTTCTACTGATTCACGAGCTGGGTTTCTGAGCTTTTGACCGATCTGGCGTTTTTTCTTATTCAGAAGGATTAGAACCCAAATCCTGCTGTTTTTCTCAGCTGAGTCTTTGCTTCTTCTTTTTGAAGGCAGACTACAGGTTTTTTTTTTTTCTTTCCATTCTTCTCCATCTGTTTCTGTTTTCTTTTTTTGAATCATTAGAGCTTGATTTGAGATTTGAGCTCTCCCAAGATCAACCTCAGCTGAGAGGCTTGATTGTTTAGGGTGTTTTGAGAGAGGGAGGTGATTATGAAAGTAAGAAACATCCTTCAGATCAAGATCCAAAAGCCCCATCAACACATGGGTGATGCAGAAAATGGTTCTGATGAAAATGGTTTCTACGATCTCGCCAAGGAGATTTCCGTCGCGGAAAGCACCTCAATTGATCAAGAGCCTGATCACCAGCTCAAGAACCGCAGTATTTATACGGCAATCGTTGAAGAGGAGAATGCTGACAATGTATCTAATGAACACGTCTCAGAATATGAAGCGCCTCAGGTAGCTAGAAGTGAACACACCTGTTCAGTATGTGGAAAGGATTTCAAGTCGATGAAATCGCTTTCGGGTCACATGAGATGCCACCCTGACAGGGGCTGGAGGGGAATCCAGCCGCCCACGGCGAAGAACAGCTCTTCATCGACAATATCGGAGTCAAGAGTACAAAAGATGGATTATCAGAACGATTCAGCTACAACAAGGGAGAGTCTGGCTTCTGCTCTGAGGCACTTGGTTAGTTGGCCTGTGAAGAAAAGTAGACTCACCCACAAGATTCCCAGTTTCTTATCAAGCATGACGGATGAAGATATTGAAGCTGCTTGTAACATCGTTAGGCTTTCTCATGCAGTCCCACTGGGGAGGGAACAGGGGAAAAAAGAGCAAGTTGGGGAGGAATCAGAAGTCAATAGCTTGGATTCTAAATTGGAAAAGCCCCGAATCATGGGGCAAGCATCTGGAATTGAGCTTAAATCAGAAGCCACAGCAGAACATAGAACAGTAATTACACAAAGATCTGAGAAGATGGATGGGGATGAACATCAAATGCAAATCTCTTGCAGGACTGAAATCAGGAAGAAGAGAAAGTTCCAAGATGTGAAATCAGTTTATGGAAAACGGAAGTTTGTGTCGTCAGCTAGTCACATATGTAGAACTTGTAACAAATCATTCTCTTCTCACCAAGCATTAGGCGGCCATAGGGCCAGTCATAAGAAAGGTCCGGGAGAAGTATATGAGATTTCAGTGGCAGACGGCGCAGAAGACGGCATTGGATCTGAAAGTTTCGATGCAGCCCACACAAAGCCTTTAATAGAGAATGATGTCTCTAAGGCAGAGATTGTGCATCGATGCAAGACTTGCAACAAGACATTCCCGTCGGGACAGGCTCTTGGAGGACACCAGAGGTGTCACTGGAGTGGCGGGGTGGGGGCTGGGAGTGGTGGGGTGGCTGGGGTTGAAGCTCCAACGACCTCAGTCAGGTTGCAGGAAGATCAAAACAGGCCTAGGCGCCAACTTCTTAATTTTGATCTCAACGAGCCACCTATGGCTGAAGACAGCTAATGATATGAGTTAGCAGCGCTGCCCCTTGAGCTGAAGTAAGCATCCTGTACAATTTAGTTGTTAGTTAACTTTTCAGTATTTCTTGCATCTTCGATGACTATTCACAATGGTATTTTGAATCTTGTAGTGTTTGGATCTTCTAGTTCCTTGGAAATGGATTTATTACATTGTTATGAATTGTGTTTGATTTAGTAAATAGGAAGTGATATAAGCAATTTTGTTTTTACTCAAAATTACAAATCCCACAATAAAAGCATAAAAGCAGACATTGGAGCAAAGGGAGGACTATGAAGAATTGGTTTAGGCTTGTTAAGTTCAGGTGCCATCGATAATGGAATTCAGGAATTTAATTCATGGTCTTTAGATTTCTGAAACTCACTTTACTTGTGTCACAATAAAAAAGTGATAGAAGATAGTTACCTTCGGAAGAAAATTGGGAGTATAGTTTTTGTTATTTCAAAATCGATGTGTTTTCTGTTCTCTTCTAACAATTTTACTTCTAACAATTTTGCAGTATATGCCACTCCCGTTCGTTCAATTTCGTGAACTACCTCTCTCTGATCAATCTGATCAAGCTCATTTGTAACTCTCAATTCTCTAATTCTTTTTTCCTCTGGGATTCTCTGATTTTGAGTCTTGTATTTCAGCAAGAGTCAAAGGGGAGTAGGCCCAATAATGCTTGGGCCTCCTCATGAATAGAGGCTTAAACCCATGAAGCAACTGGGCCTACTCTTGAATCCATTTTTTGACGCTTCAAATCCATAGTTTACATGTCCACCAACCTTACACAATGTCTCTTTTGGACCATACCAAACTATTTGGCAATCCAAGTGGAATTCATTTCTACAATACTTTCATTTTGGACCCTGCTAAAAGTTCATTTCTACAATACTTTCATTTCGGGCCGTGCTAAAAGTCATAGACTATATGTCAAGACCCTCTCACAGATCAAGTTCAAGGGCTCATAGAATCTCCATATTTTCACGTTCCTATGCATTATTGGGCTTTCAGATGATGAATGTACCATGGCCGTTAGATTGAGTGTTTAACACCATAATTCTAAATGACAAAGTCTATGAACTCACCAATTGTGCATTTTCTCGAATTATAATTTTGGAGAAAATAAATATTTTCACTATATGTATAGAAAATAAAAAAAAATACTCATTTTCTTTTGGTGCCAACCACCTGAGCAACCCCTAGTTGATCTCTTCAAGAGTGGGTTAGCTCGACATGCTAGACAACTGAAAAAGTATGCATTATGCAATGCATTTCTTGGGGAACCGCTAGCTTGCTAATGAACTGACATGGGTCACTAGTGAGCTCAAAGGAGCTTGCAACATGTTTCAGGCTTTTTCCAAGTCCATCAGGCACCATGTGTGGGTCCGTCCCTAATAGATTGTTAGATAGCCGACTAAGTGGCCTGCCAAGGGGCTATCACTAGCCAGCCAGACATCCTCATGTGGCCCACTAGTCAGCCAGCCGACCATGCAGCCCGCCAAGCTATCATCACCCAACCTCTCTATTGACGATGGATGGTTTGCTATCCGATTGTAGTTGCTTGCTAGCCGATTATATGGCCAGCCAAACAATCATCATCCTACCAATTATATTATGCAAGATCATCTGTCTGCCAATTGCATGGCCCACAAAGAGATCATCCAATCAATGACATAAGGTGAATTGTTTGCTAGCTGATTGAATGCCCTCCAGGTGATCACTATGCAACCAATCACGTAATGGTGGATCCTTTGCTAGTCGATTACATGGCCTGTCATGTTATCATTCAATGAATTCCATGATAGTGGATCGTTTGCTAGGTGATTGCATGGCTCACCAATTGATCCATTTACGTTATAATGGATTTGCTTGCCGATTGAATTGCCTGTCGTCTAGTGCTATCACCATCCAAAACTCTCATAGAGCCCGTTCTTCCTTTAGTTTCATGAGAAGAGCCGCTCTCAATTTATACACAAAGTTTCAAATTCCAACCAACTCTTATCCTAATCATAACAATCCTCTAATAACTCAATATTCTTTAATATCCCCCACAATCACATGCCCTTTCATGGATATGCGATTGTTTGAAAACAAAATGATAAAAATAATAAACCTTTTTATCTCCATAAAATAAAATGTTCACGAATATCTTGCATAATGGACCATATATATATATAATCTTCTTGGTGATCACCATTTGTCCGTGGATCATCAGCAACCCACTCCTTGATGATCCACTCCTTTATATCATGTTATCTTCCAAAAGCTTTATGATGAGAGAGGCTCGCCTCTGAGGCTATAAAGAATTTCATTTCATGAGAGGAACTCCTCTCAATTTATACACAGATTTTTCAATTTCAAATTCAAACCAACTCTTATCCTAATCATAACAATCTTCTAACAACTCAATATTCTTTAATAAGATCACGAGTGCTATGATAGTGGTCACAGGACACAACCCTGGTAGAGGCCTTTCGTCCATCTTTCCTTCTATCCTCATTTTAATTTGCATGATGCAACGACCGTCTTTCCTTCTGTACTCATCTTGATGGGGAGATGAGACCCTTAGCAGTTTCATTGAAGCACAGCTGTAGGCTTGAGAAGTTGTGTCATAGAGTAATATATATATATATATATATAGATCGGTATGATCTGGTTCCAAGAGTGCCTTTTAATGACCTTATTTCTCAATTCTAGCACTTTGGCTACTGGATCTACTTCAGCACCTGGTATAAAGGATTGGTGACCTATTTTATTACTTCCCTAAAATATACTCTATTTATATAGAAACATTGACCCATTATCTAGAGTTTTTTACCAATACCATTGTTTTCTTTTCACTTTTTTTTTTTACTACATGTGTGAAACGAATAGAAGATGCAGGGCCTTACCAGAAATAACTACTGTCAATTCAAAACACCTTCCTTCTAAGTACTTCAATGCATGGAAAGACCTGATCATGATCATGTCCCTTAATTTTGCAAGACCCAAGTAAAAGACTCTAAGGAGAGCGGGGCATAACCATTTCAGAATAGGAAAGGGCCGCTAGGTCCTCCAATACACTACTGTCATTTTCGTGGAAGGCTTTTCTCATATTCCTCTTAAAAGTACTTGTTTGTGAATCTTGCATGGTGTTTTTGGATTTTAACTGTATTTCCTCACTTTCCAAAATAACAAGTGTATCATAGTATCTAAATTAGCAACATTTTCTGTGTGCATTTCAATGATATCAATGATAAGGAAATACATACAATAATTATTCTATTATTTAGAGCATAATGATCATGATTTAATCAAATTTAAAGTACAAACATATGTTTGAAAACCATTGAATTGAATTGGAGAAGGCTACAAATCCTCTCAGAGCTTGTGCACATGAATCGACTAGGACTCCAATCCTTTTCAAATTTCATGTTTATGTACCTTTCGCTTCTGTAATATTTTTTTTTAAATAAAAAAATGTCATGAGTCAAGAATGCCCCCCATCCAAGCATTTATCCAAACTTTATCATCTTGTTATCGTTTGCAAGCCACAAGATAAATGCTTTTGGGAGAATAGCAGATCTGTCTGCTTAGTGAGCCACACCTGCACCCACAAACTGAAAAAGAGTTGCAAACGTTATGTACTTAAATGGGCCTCTCATTTACACCATTTTCACATTGCATGCATAAATGGGCACAAACAAACATAAGTATTCTTTTTTTTTCCTTTCTTAAAGGTGTGTAAATGAGGCTCAAACAAACATAGGTTTGCACCATTTTCACACCCATGCATAACTGGGCACAAACCAATATATGTATTTAAAAGAAAGAATTACACGGCTGAGATGAATCAGCCTCACATACAGCTGAGAACAAAACCTTTAGAACAGGGGAAAACTATACAAAACCAGATCATAGAGTTGAGTCAGGGAAAAAACGCCCAACTGCTATGTAACGTCAATTTCCAAAACATTCTGTAGAGGCCCACTACAGAAACTTTTTTTTTTTCCTGAAGGCAGAGGACAGGGGAAATCCGATTGGTGCTGCACATCAAAACTTTTATCTCTCTAACTTTGCAGTCATTTCTACAAAAAAAATACAAAAATACAAAAAAAATAAAATTGCAGTCATTTCTAATTCTTCAAATGGCCTGCAAAATCAGAATGCAGACCACTCCTAGAGATTGAGGACTTTTGCTGATAGGGGACTTGCTAGGGAGTATCTGCTGCCTGAAATAGTCATTCCCAGAGAGACTCTGCAAGTTGACATCCAAAGAATATGCAAGTTGATATCCAATGATCCCAATTGCTTTATCCACGTTAAACTAGAAAGTCAGTTAGTTTTGTAGAAAAGATGCAGAAAATAGAGATAGAAACTGTAGATAGTTCAAGTTTATCTTGCAAGTAATTCATTGAACCTTAAGCTAAACAATCCTTGAGGGAAAAAAAAAAGAAAAGAAAAGAATGCTTCTCCTAGAGATGAGTTGGAATGACCCTTTTAATCTATTCCAATAATAAAAGCATAATCCTCTCTAATAACCATATGACATGTATTTATGAACATTATAATCGTCTTTAGAAGCCTAATAAAAAATATATCTAAATACTTATAGAAGGGGCGACCCAGCCAAATCCAAAACCTGCATGTGCCTAACTTGGGTGACAGACTCACAATCAATAAAATCATACCCACCCAAACCCATAAAGGCTACTACCAGCCGACTTCTTATGATAAGAGCAAATCGGAGCGACTCACCGATTTTAACTCAACCATTCTCTGGAAAGATATCTATTAATGTTAGACGAGAAAAAGTGGAAAAATCCACCTTTAGTGGCGGGTTTTTTCTAAGTAGGTTTTAGTGATGGAAATTGTTTTCCTGCCCAAAATTGCCCGGAAGCCTAAGATGGTAGGGGTGTTCATGGGCCAGGTCGGACTGGGCTAAGACACATCTAGGCCCGACTTGACTTTTAAAAACACAGGCCCAGATGGCTTGGCGTGAGCCCAAAACGGGCCATAAATGTTAGCCCTGAGCCTGCCCATATAATCAACCGTGCCAAGCTGAACCGGGCTTTTGATCAATTTTGTGGGCTTTCTAGAAAATTGCGTGCACTCATTATACGGGCTGGGCCAGCCTTTCTTTCACTTAATGAAGTAAACCAGATTATAAAATGGGCCCAAATCACATATTCAAGCCTGGCCTAAAGCGGGGTGGGATGGAGTTTGGGTTGGCCTGGCCATGAACACCCCTATCAGATGATGCTTGCCAAATGCCAAGGCATAAATGGCACTTATAGCAGTGGAAGAAGTTTCCACCGCTAAACGTCACATTTGGTGTTTTTTTTAGTGAGGCCCAAAGCTCGCCAGTCAATGGTGAGAAAAGGCTGAGAACTTTTCAGGGCCGTCAAAATTGGATCTAGTGTTTGAAAGAGAGTGAGGACGAGGGCAAGAATTGTTCTAGGCTTTCAAATTAGAAGTTGTTCGAGATTTGAAAAAGGAAAAAAGTAATAATTATAATAATAATAATAAAAAAAAAAGATGGGATAGAAACTGTTTTTTATTTTGGTTCTCTGCTTGTTGTTTTGTTCCTTCTTTTTTAATGGATGAACCCTTTTTTTTTTTTTTTTTTTTTACAAAAAAGAAAACAAAAAAGAGACATGTTTAAAATTCAAAACAAGACAAATAAGACTATAGATTTCTTTATTTTGAGTTTCCAAAGAAATATGAAGAGATTTCTGTTTCAAAATTTTACATCATAATGAAAATTAATTCTTATTTAATTTGGAAATTAATTTTAATTTATTATTCAAAGTATGATGCACGGCGTTATGCTTGTCTTCTTTACTTTTGTTTTTTGTAATAACCTGTCCCATCGATGAGAGATCACTCAGGGCATGCTTGGTAAACGTTGAGGATTCTCTCCATCTCCAAAGAAGGCCACAATCCTCAAGTAGGATTCCCATTGAGAGTTACATGTTTGGATGGAGGGAGGATTCCTACAATGTGTAGAATGTAAGATCCAATGGTTATAAATATTTTTATAAAAACTTCTCAAAATCCATGAAGATTCAAGACCTCAACTTTCACCTCAAAGTTGTTTGTGGTCATCTAGAGAATATGTACGGTTCAGATTGTGCAAAGGGGGCCCACAGGAATAAGAAATTAATATTTTAGTACATGGACGTTTTTGCAAATATCTCAAGATATGGAAAGGATCGATGGTTGAAATTTGGTCAACTAGCCGTTTTTGACCTCCTAGAAATAACTACTGGTTCAGATCATGATTGCGGGGCCCACAGGAACAAAAAAAAAAAAACGGACTGGATTTAATCCCCTTTTTGGCCCACAGCATAGCAGAAATTTCTATCAAACGGTTTAGACGTTTATGCAAATATCTAAAGATCTAAAAGGAATCAACAATTGAAACTTGGGGATATAGCCATTTTTTATTGTTTAAACCATCTTAACGGTTTGGATCTTGATTTTGTGACCCAAAAGGTATGTTTAAAAGGCAAAAACAGGTAAAACCATACTGTCGTCCCAAGGCACTGTGCGTGCACTATAGCTCCACTTTTCTCCTCATTAGTTGATTCCTTGCATCCTATTGTGGGGGGGGTTCCGCTTTTCTCCTCATTAGTGGATTCCTTGCATCCGGGGGGTGGGTTGGGTTCTGACAAGGGAAATAATTACATTAGAGGATTTTACATGTCATTCCTCTCAAAATCCTCTCCCAACCAAACATGAGAAATCTACACAATCATGAAAAGTGACGAGGATTCCTTCACAGTGACTTTTGCCAAACGTGCCCTCAGAAACTTTGCCCAATTTTAGGGTTTTTGGAGCCATGCAGCTCGAGCAACTGTACCCAAGCAATTGGCTGGACTCATTGGATTTGCTTGACTACATGTCCCTTCCCATTAAAACCAAAAAAGTAACCGGCTGAGTCAACTAGGGAAAGTCAGGTGGACTGAGAATTGAGTTGTAAACAAATTGATAATTCACCCCATCCATCATCAACCTGTAAAAAAAGTATGATCATGACATGTTTTTTATTAACCATGCATATATCCAATATGTTGGCTCTTATCTTATGATGAACAATTAGGATGATTGAGAGGTTGCTTATTGTTCATCCATGCTTGCATGGTCCCATGCATTGATCCGCCTGATTTAAATGCAAGGCCCACTATCAGTGGTAAATGTTGGTTAGTTTTGTTGAACTTACTGAATGCTTGGGAAATCAGAATCTGATTTTCACTGTTTCTCTCCTCAGATTCTGTCGTCATTCCCAAACAAGGCTATTTCATGGATGACACATTCCCTATCTCCTTGTCCCACGGAATGGTGGTTGTAAAATATATAGAGACAGAGAGGCTGTCACATGTATTATAAAGCCAGGCATTCTTCACTTTATTGTGGGTTTTGATATTGCAATAATAAAAACACATACCCTTTGGTGCTCCACTTGCTTGATTGAGGAACAAGAGCCATATTAAAAATCTTGGAGGCACAACGGGATGCCCTTCTACCTCTAACCATTTGATAGAGGAGAATGGCCTTTTACCTCACTAGTAAGTGCGGCAGTTTTCACCTGGCTACTTAGGGTTCATACTTTAGGTACGCCACATCTTCCCATTTATGAGGGCTCTCTTTTTGTGTGTGTGCAGGCTCTCTTTTCGTGTGTATGCAGGCTCTCTCTTGGGTCCCAGCCTCATTGGATGGATTACTGGAAAAAAAATCATTTGATACAGATTATTTTATGGTCAAAAAATTAAATATGTTATCAAGATTTGGTAGTATGATGTGATTAAAATTAAATATGCACAAACTTAGACATTATTAATCATATGCATTGATGGCGTTATCATTCATGTGCTCAATCATATGGTAAGACTTAATCCTTGATTGAAGCAAAATTTGAGGACATATCATGGAAGGAGGTGGCATTCATTTTGAAAAGCCCATATTATTAATAAGTAGGCCCCATGGTCAAGCTTTTTTTTTTTTTGCTATCGGAGGCTTCCCAATCCTTTGGGCTAGACTAATCTCTCTGGGCCTAGAAGAAGTCGGGTAAATTCCCCTGTGACCCCTGTATGATAGTACAATTTCGAACTTATAACCTCCGGGTGCAAACCGTGATCATAGGCCAACGAAGCTACACATCCTCCACTTATGGAAAGCCTATGGGACATTGGGAGACATTCACAGAATGTAAACTCCTTTATAAAGACCTGTTGTTTAAAAGCTGGAGTTTTCTTTAAAAAATAGATTTAAACTTGTAATCTACAAGCCAGTAAAGAAGTGTAGGAAATCATTTGGAAATTGCTTTAGGGGGTGTAAAATGGGTTGTGCTGGCACGACCCTCAATTTAGCTAGCCTAGCCATGCCTGGGCTAGGCCGTGTAGGCCCTGAAAAGTCACGGGCCTTGTCGCGCCCAAGTTGGCAGGGGTCAGTCCAGCACGACCCATGGCAAGACCATTTGTGCCATGCTGGGTCTTGCTGGCGCGGGCCGATCCACCGGTCCCTTCTTTTTTTTTTAAGATTTTTTTATAATGGCTGAAAGGGACTACATGGACTTTTTATGGTGGTCAACTTGAAACAAATAAAGGTATCATATATTGCTCGCAGAAAAATGAATAACGATAAGCTGTTATAAAATTGTAAATAATAAGAAATAAAATTAACGTTGCAGCTATAAATGAAGTGACAAAAATATATATATATATATATAGCTCTAAAAAATAAAATTTGCTACCTTATGAATAGGAGAACGAAATATTTAATAGTGTGTGTGTGTTAGAAATTCCCCTTTTAGAACCGATATTGTGTGGTTGGCATACCGTGAGTTGTGTCACCCACTTCTTTCGAAACCTCCAACTGTGAAAGTTGAGAGGAATGTTTTCTTTTTCTTGATTTGGGTACCCAGCTTAGTGGGGCTAAGATCCCACCTCTGGGGTGCGAGAAGTAAACCTTGGGTGAAGTAAGATAACCCTAGGTGAGGAAAAGTGGCATGTCCGAGATTCGAACCCTGTGCAACTAATTAAGAATTGATGCTTCTCTTAAAGTGTGAGGTTGTTCTTTTTAGAGGAATGTCTTAGCTTTGAGCTGAGAAGTTCTCAATGAAAGTTTGTTATGTTGAATAAAATTAATAACACACCCAATGTAATCATTTTTTAATTAATCTCTGTAGTTAACAAAACTAATCTCTGAAAAATTAAGCTCCTATTATGCAAGATTGATGCAGTATTAGATAATGTAATCAGTTATAAAGAGATAATCATTGGCTGAAATAAGGACTTGGGAAAATGTCTTCCGTTAAACTTCATATTAGAAAGGCTTGACACCATAAATTATCCTTTCCTATTGACTTACAGACGTAGGATTTAGTTGCTTAGCCAGCAAGGCACCTCTCCGCGACAAAAATAATGAAGGATCAATTCTTGGCAGGAGCGATAATGGTAAGAGACTTGGAGGAGTGCGTAAGTGCGTATTAGAACTTACCTTAAAAGAAGAAACCAATCTACGGTTTAGAAGATCTTGAAACTTCATCCTTTGTTCGGCCTAAAAAGGCCATGGACCATAGGCCTAAAAAAATAGGTCCACCTAAAACTCTAACCATTTGATTTATAAGCCTTAAAACTTAGTACTTTCTTTACTTCTTTTTCTTTTATTTTATAATTGATCAATCCTGTAATGGACGTTGTTCAAATAAGGCGGTGCAATTCATGGAGGAAAACGAGTGCAAGTGGCTTGGATTAAATCGCAGTGGGGCCTCGCTTGAGTTCAGTACATGAGACTATGAGCCAAGCCTGAGTTCGAGCCTAATATTAACTTCAGTCGAGTCTTTCTGGGTTGCTAGCTTGTCTTGTTGACAGCCCTAATTTTTTTTTTTTTTGTCTATATAATGTCATACATAAAATCAACTGAGCATGTCTCACGAAGTAAGCTAAGAGGTCCGAAACTGAGCATCAAAAGCAGAGTTCAGCCCAATCCAGCAGAGCTCCAACAGCTTGTTTTGTGAGACAAAGCTTAGCTCATAATGTGAGGGATTATAATGAAACTCTACAATAGAGTCCACCTATAAATAATCTAACCATTTTAAATAAATTCTCAACTAGTTTTTTTTTTTTTTTTCCAATCTTCTTGCTCAACCCCCCAAAAAAAATCCATGAAATTGATTTCTCAAATTACACTCCTACAAGAATATGATAAGATTGATGATGAATAAAAAATATTTATTTAATATACTTTAGTCACAAGCATATATAATCCCTTCTACGGTGGAATAACCCTTATTTGAGTAAAGCTTAACCACATCTGACATTCCATTCAAAGGAAAAAACACTTTTTTGAGTGTTTTAGATTTTTAACTAAGTATGTCCCACACTAGCCACGGCTATAAATTTCTCAACTACCCCCACTGGGTAGCCATGGCCCCTACTGTACCAAGCAATGTTCGGATTTATTTTTTATTCTCTTTATTAAAGCATTGGCTGGGTGTACGAAAGGAAAACGGTCTTATCTTTCCATTGATATCACGTGGAATTTGATCATCACGTGGAATTATCATTAAGAAAACTGGAACATTCTGTCTTTGATGGGTAGGTCGGTATGCCTAGAAAATTGTGAAACAAGCAAATCTTATCAAGTTTAGGAATGAATGACTATAGGCCTTTCAATGCTTCTAATTAGGGAGGGACTCGACTCAAAATATCCGATTATGGACTCAAACTTTTTTTTGGATCCATTTAGCTCTGGACCCGAATTCCCATGTACAAGGTTTTCATTGTATCACACGCGCGCCTATATAGCACCCATCCAGTGCACACCCCTGCGCACCTAGATGTGGTGCTCACCTAGGGCCCCAGCATGAGACGGATTAACGAGATAGAAGAACTGGGCTCGCCATACCTGGGTGTTAAACTCGGAGCCCATCTAATCATCTTAATCCCTTTATAAAGGGCCAACAAGATTTAAATGTTTTGTTTCATAAAAAAGAGTACAATCAATAAATGGCACGGTCCATTTGAAATGGTGCAACTGCAAACCCTAGATCCTGTTGACTATCAGCGGAGTCCCCATTTTATGGCCGACATGGGTGAGTGTGGTGTGCATCGTATGATTCACGCACTCCATGTGCACCGGCTAATCTTATATATGGTGGGTTAAAGCAATGTCCGAGACTGAATGATTGTGATTGTCCATATCTACTAGCAAGGTGTGCCTTGCAACCAAAAAAAAAAAAAAAAAGAGACAGTAGCGTACTAGCCTTACTTGCCGTCAAATAATAGAGGGGCAGACTCTTTTATCATATATTCATATATATATATATATATATATTTTAAATCCTCTTGGCTAGCTTAATCCCTCCGGGCTCAGAGGAAAGGCGGATAAACTCTCCTGTATTCCTAGTGTGGTAGTGCAGTTTTGAACTTATAACCTCCGGATGCAAACAGGTGCAAACTGTGGTCTTAGAACAATTAAACTACCCCTTGGGGTTAAACAGACTCCATCTTAATATCTTATTATCCGTTGGCCTTGTGCGTGACGCGCGGCATCTTTGGCCATAAATGCATTGCCTAACCAGGTTTTAACCATAGTTTACATTGCACCAAATCAATGTGCAAAGAAACTTCCCGCTCATTTCTACTTGAACTTTAATCACAACATGAGATCTCCTATGAGAAATCTAGCACCCTCACACCCAATGAACCCTCGAGAATTAGCGCTTCCAATACCTTCAAACTAATATGAGTTGTACTCACCGATACATTAATCATCATAAAATATATAACTTAAGAGATTGTTGCAATTTAAGGCCCCTAAATCAATGGTTATGATGATCTAATCAAGTTGATTTCTATCTAAAATCATATCCAGAATGAGACTTTCCACCACACACTATTCTCCTATGATAAGTGGCGGACGTAAGACTCTCGTTTTAGGGAGCAGTCCCAAATAATTTGTTAGGTTCTGGGAGTGTCTCAAAAAAATTTCAAGTGAAATTTGGGACAAAATAAAAATGTTCATATGAATTATAGAAGTGGACCTAGGTGCAACAGGGCGACCGCCCCAAAAGGTCCACCCCTGCCTATATATGATTACCTTGCACCCAAATGGGTCCCATCAGGGACTTAAAGTCTTACCCATCAGGGACTTAAAGTCTTACTTGTCATGGAAGCGGGAGAGGTGTCCCGTGAAAAAATTTAGGCCTTGTGGATTGGGATTTGACCCGACACAACTTCTTGCCCTGCCTCCATTGCATGGACCACAAATTGCAAGAACCTGGATCCTGTATTGCGCCTCTGTAAATACTGCATAGAAACGCTATCATAGGCGCGAGCGGCGCGACAGAGGATCCGGACTCAAATTGCAAGGATTGCAATGTAAATTTGTAAGCCGTATACAAAGTTCAAAAGTATGTCATTGAGTTGGCTTATTTTAAAGTTGTTTTCTTTGCTTGTTTTTTATACTTTTAGCTATTATCTTTTGATTGTTTAATGAGGAATGTCCCTTTAAAGGCTTTTTTACCAGATGATCCCGCCTTGTTGTGTATTTGCCTTTATTTTTTTAATGAATATTGCTTATCATTCAAAAAAAATAAAAATAAAGAAAATGGGATCCTCCGACTGGGTTTACGAATGGTAACTGTGAGTAGACCACTCAGAGTCCACCACGTCAATATTGGCAACCCCTGCCCAGTGCATGGCAGGTTGCCCGCGGTGACGTGATGGACTGTGAATGGTTCACTCACATTCACCATAGGGTTTTACCTCACCAGATCCGAACTCATCATTCATTATGGTGCCAAACATGTGACATTGATAACTATTAATTTGGATACAAGAGAGGCTAAATACACTCTGATTTTTTCTCTCCACACATTGTTACTATCTACCCCCACCACAGATTACCAACATTACTCTTTATACACCGCCTTTTCCTAAACTACCCTCCCTCAACTTCTCTTGACACTCCCCCTCCCTCCCTCCCTCTCTGCTCGCAGCACGCCCCCACTCCCTCTCCCTGTTTCTCTCCCTACCTCTCTCCCCCACTCCCTATATCCCGCCGCCAGCCCCTACCCGCTTTCCCTCTCTCCCTCTTTTGATATCCCTCCCTCGCTCTATCCCTTCTCGACTCCACCCGCTGTTGCCCCCTCTCCCTCTGCCTCCCTCTCTATGCCCACCACTCGTCACTGCCTGCACTCCCTCTCTGTCTCGCTACCTCCCTATCTCTCTCCTTCTCCCTCTCTCTCTCTCTCTCTCCCCCTCCAGCAGTGTTGTCGAAGGGGGCAGTGGCTGGGAGTGGGGGTGGGTGGGTGTAAAAAGAAGTTGGGGATGGAGAGATGTCCATTTAGGTAATTTAACGCTTGGATGTATTGGTCTTAAAAAAATACAGTGTGTGGAGAGCAAAAATCAATGTGCATTTAGCAGCTCTCTTTGAATATTTTAACTCACTCATGTACGTAATAGAATAAATGTACACCTAACATTCGATTGGAAAGATATTATTTACTTGGACAAAAAAAAATTCAGGCAAATGACAAACTATAAAAGTTAATCTAATTCAATTCTTATATATGAAAGGGAACAATTCTGATTGAGAAATCAACGTCAATTCAATTTCAATTGACATCAATTGATTTTGACGCTCCCTAAATAATTGACTCCCAAAATGTCTTCTCACGTCCTCAACCTCCTCACATTAATTATAATTTAAGAAAGAGACCAATCCTAATTGAGAAATTAATATTAATTCAATTTCAATTAACATCAATTGATTTTGACACTCCCAAAATGTCTCCTTACATCCTCAACCTCCCCACATCAATAATAATTTAAAATATTGACTCGCGACATGGCTCTTCAAGACCCCCCCACCCACCCACCCACCCAATTCAATTTCAATTGACATCAATTGATTTTGACGCTCCCTAAATAATTGACTCCCAAAATGTCTCCTCACGTCCTCAACCTCCTCACATTAATTATAATTTAAGAAAGAGACCAATCCTAATTGAGAAATTAATATTAATTCAATTTCAATTAACATCAATTGATTTTGACACTCCCAAAACGTCTCCTTACATCCTCAACCTCCCCACATCAATAATAATTTAAAATATTGACTTGCGACATGGCTCTTCAAGACCGCCCCCCCCCCCCCCCCACCCACTAATTATAACCTAATTAAAATTAAGTTAACTGATATTAATGGTAAGTTAATAGAGGCAAAATGGATTGACGTTAGTTTCATAACTCTTCAAAACGGTTATCAGATTTTGCTCTCTCTCTCTCTCTCTCTCTCTCTCTCTAGATATATATATTTATCATCCTTTCAAATGTTTTTCCCTTGTTATTACTACCAAACTCACCCCCAACAACAAAATATAATATCGTAAATTTACTATAAAAACTTCCTTCTCAATATAAGAGATATAATATCAAGTTTTAAATTTAATTTAAAATTTTAAACTTTTTATAATGTTTTATATATTATGGATTATATTGCCTGTGCCAAGCACATACGTGTTTTTGCTATTTTCTATTTAGCTATACTTCAACCGTATAAAGCGACTGAATATAAGAAGTCATAAGAGATAACCACTACATAGAAAAATAGTGTCGATCGTTAGCAGTGAGGCCTTCTTGCATAAGGGGAGTAGGTTGAATAAGTAAGCTACTGCAATAATATCAAGCAAAGAGTACTTATGAGAATTAATTAACTTTAACCCACAGCTGTCATGGGAAAGTAGAGTGGCAAAGAAGTGTAGCAATGATGTTTTCTTCCATATGATAAAAGAGTTGGATGATTATGAACTTGCCGTTTTGGTTTCCTTATAGTCATGATTAAATGGTTGAATGGTGTTCACACCTGGTGATATAAACACGCACAGAGATAATCCCTGGGTCTTCACACCCAGCTGATAGTATCAGCGGTGTCGAAAATGCCAATCAAGAAAACTTAACTATATTTTTGTTGGGTTTGTAGGTTTGGGTTTTAGCTCGTTTTGTAAGCTCAATCCAGTTGTGTTAGGACTGAAAGGCAATTTGGTCTTTATCCAAGACTACATATGATCTCTTTTGGT
The DNA here is from genome assembly GCA_029852735.1 of Persea americana. NCBI lineage: Eukaryota > Viridiplantae > Streptophyta > Magnoliopsida > Laurales > Lauraceae > Persea > Persea americana. The sequence continues at coordinate 72,119,111 of CM056811.1, forward strand.
TGTAATCCTAATGAGGTGGAAAAAACTAATTGAGTGGAGAAAAGGAAAATGAGCTTTGCCTGCAAACGTGTGTGTGAAATAAAAAAACAATATAAATTTTATATTTTTGCTTTGGTGCGGCTTAATTTATTTCCCTGTTGATCGCACGTTTTCACATGTACTCGATCTCAACAATTTTAACCTTGTATTACACAATGAATAGAGAAATTCCTATAGTTCTTGTCTAGCTTCCAACCTGTACGCTTCATGATCGACCACGTGTTTTCTATTCTCCCAACAAAGCCTGTCAAAAGAGGGATCATAATTAAGAATTGAAAATGAAGTAAGCAGACCTCCTTTTTCACATGGGTGAACGACCAAATGTGCCCTTCACGCTGAGCCTTTATAAAATAACTAAACCTGTTCACGACCAAAATCTCTATTTTAAGTAAAGAGCCCTAGCGCCTAGACTTCAAAACACCCTGCGTCTCTCCTCCTTCCCTTGTTCCACGTCCTTCTCTTCCTTCTCCTACAATGGCGTCCTCTGACTACATGATCTACCGTCCAGAGGAAGTGGGGTGCCTTGATCTTCTTCGCATATGTCTCTTCAAGAGAAGACTATCCGATTGCAAGTTTGTGGAGGGCTCCCACTCTCAAGGCTCAAAGCTAGAAAATGAAAGTGCGAAAGCTAATTGGATAGTGGGTTTCACCCTAATCATTCAGAAGATATTGTTGCTACTGGACGTACCATTGCGCATCTTGGGCTTCATCATTGAGTTTTCTTTGAATTTGCTGTCGCTTAACGGAGGATTTTTACGTTTGATTTTTCGTATTATAACATGTAGGTACAAAGACTCAAGAACTGATGTGGGATAGATGGATAATAAATACTGCGTACAGTATATTTCTAGTGTAACTGCACCACTGCATTTATGTCTTATTTCTTGGTAGCTACATACAGTAGATGCATTTCATTTTATATGTTATCATGCTCAACAATCCACTATCCGACATGTTTATAAGGTTAAGGATCATATTATACACATATATGCACAGTTGCACATTCCATATACGATATTCTTATACTTCACGTTTCTTATGCATTCATTATGTCCGCTTTTTCTTGTGATTTTCATCTCTCTTTCGTGGCCCATCTGAATCTAACCTGAGATTTTGCAAAAGGGCTGAGCTTAAGCTTAACTCCCACTCTCATGGACTGATCATCATCATCATCACTATCATCAAAATCTTGTCCCACTTATGTTGGGTGTACTGCACAAATTTTATCTCTTCATTTGGATCTCGTTGGAGCCAAATCCTTAGTTAGAATGCACTTCTTCATATATATATATATATATATATATTATATTGCTTTCATTCATATCCTCTTCAAACGATTTTTTTTTTTTTTTTAAACAGTAACAAAAGAGTTCATTAAAAATAAGCATCAAATAAGGAGTACAAGAGGAACACACAAAAGAGGAATGAAAAAGGGGCAAGAGAAATGCAACACATCCAACCTAAAAAACAAAGCACCCAATTACATAATCACCCATACCCAAAGAACAAGCCTATCAACCCCTTACTTGGCTAGCACATCAGCCATGAAGTTGGTAGATCTAAACTCATGATAGAATTAGGAGACCTCAATGCTGGCCGCTAGCTCCCAAATCTCAAATTTCATTGAATTAGAGTTGAAGTTTCCATGGGTTAGCCTTTTGTTTACAAACCCAAGCGATTGCACTAAAAGAATCACTTTTCATTATAAGCGGACCACTATATCTTTTAGAGAACAACCCAAGATAGCTATTACAACACCCACGCACCCCCCCCCCCCCCCCCCCCCCCCCCCCTAACTTGCATGAAACTGTCCCTCGATCGAACCAACAACATTTGCATCGAGCAAGACCAAGCTTTCCTTTCATTCCTCCGTCCACCCTCCTTTCCTTTGCTAAAATAGTTGAAGAGAAAGCTAAAGTGGTTCGTATGCCTACCTAAGGCTTGGACAAGCTTTAGCTGCGCTTAAACTGGCCCATGAACACATCTTTCTCTCAAACCCCTCTATACTGTTCTTTGAGGAAAGTGTAAAAGATATCTTTCAATTTTAAGTTTCATTCTTGAGAAAACTATTATTTCCACAAAGTGTCTATTTTATATATTTTCTGGACTTTTATTTGATTCCTGATTTTCTCATGATATTTTCGAATGGGTTTAGATTTTAAAATTTTATCTGACATTGTGGAAACAACATTCACGATTATATATCAATATTCTTGAAAAATCGCACATACCCTAGTTCTAGCCATACGCAGTTCAAGAATATCGACAAGATGATCCCCACCTCTTTTTTTTTTTCCTGGTAAAGAACCCCCAACTCATGATGTTCATGTACCCTTACATGGAAGATGAGGTGAATTCCATCATGTCAGTTAGGCCCAACATTATTGGCAAAAACAATAGACTTGCAAGCTTATCTTAGCCTTTGCATTGTGATGTATAAATAGACTTTACAAGAGATTGTTACAGAAAGATATCTCAGTTACATTTGATTTCAAAGAATCATATCTGACAAGGAAACTTGTACACAGCCAGATAAGTAAGTCAATCTTATCCCTAAGATTGGACTGGGTCAGGTCTGTTATAACATAAAGGCCATTTCCTGCAAGTGGCTGCTTGTCTGGTAGATATGACCTGTATCCATGTGGCGGAGTAGGCTGTATCCACTAGATATTGTTTGATTCAAAGCTTCTTATAATTAGTACTGTTTATATTAATTTTTTAATAGATTTGTCAATGCAGGATATACATTAATTTATTTAAAAAATGCTCTGCAGAATGATCTCGTAATCCTTTCCTTTTAGAGTTGTTAAGTGATAATTTTAAAAAACAGTATCTCTTCACGTTAGCAATATTTTCTAGTGGCCTGTTTGGAATAAAAAAAAAAAGGCAAATAGAATAAATGGTGGGGGCAGGAGAGAATTGTATACAGTTCAAAATTGTAATGTAGACAAATTTCTCTCCACATGTTTTGTTTTGTTTAACTCTTCAAGATCTTAAGAAATCTGGAATTGATTTTCACTGGTTTCTTTTTCTCAGGTTCTGTAGTGATACCCGAGCAAGACTCTGAGAACTACCGATCGTACATCGGCCATTTAGATGGACGGTTGGATCTGTACAAGACACTATCGTTTCCCAATTATCTGCCCCAGATGCGTACTCTTAACGCATCCAACGACGTGAATTTCATGGATCTCATCATGCTGGCTGCTGAGGTTGCCTACGAGAATGAAGCATACATCAAGAAAGCTGTTAACCATTGGAAGGTAGGTTTTGGTTCTTCTAAAGGGATGATCTCTCAGTCGAAATTGACCGATTTGACTTTGATACTCTATGAGAAACTCAGTCAATACGTTTTAGCCGGACTTAGGTGGACTTGGTCAAAGCCCAGCTGACTCAGCTAAGACACAGCCAAGACTCAGCTGAGTCATTGGTTCAACTCGGCCAGTAGTTTAAATGTCCTAAGTTTCTGAGTTTTTGGACAATGGATTTATGTTTTAAAATGTTGTTGCAAGTAAATTTTCCTCCATCCACCTGTGCCGCGAGACATTTATAGTTTGATTAGATGACCAGCTCCTCATGCTTGTGCATGTTGATCAAACCATTAATTTGATGGGCCGTTACAGGAAAAGGTATCCCTGATTTGACGATCTTTTCTAATAATCATCGACCTATCGACCTATTCTGAAACACCAGATAGAAAAATGTCCTGAAATGTGGGATGAGCCAAACCGATCCCATGATTTAGCTGTTTATTCTTACTGAAACCATTTAAACTCACGGCTTGACTCTAATACCATATAATTAAGTTTATTCAGCTAACCATTGCTACAAAAACCTTAAGTTATTACCTGAGGTGAGACAATATAAATTCTTTTAAATACTCTGTATCGAGTGGAGCCCACTCCTCAACACTATATTGGACACTATTTAGACCTTAACATTATGTAGAATAAAGAAAAAACATAGTCGAATGATTGCCAGGCCCAGCCAATCGACTTCCCAACATACTTAGCTGCAATGGGCCTTATCAATTACAAAAGGCTGGATACGGTCTAAATAAATAGTCAGAAAACTAAATGGGTTGGACAAGGGCCAGCTTTTGGGATACAGTTTTGGCTCATTTTCCTTAATCTTACTTCTTTATAACCTAATAATGTGTCTAAATCACCTGTTTTTTTTTCTCATATGCAGATGCACTTTGTACAGTTCTTCAACTGCTGGAACGGTAAGGATCAAATTCAATGATGATTACTGGTAAAAGTCAATAGCCAAAGCTAATAGCAATCAGATCCATAGCCCATTTTCGAGTTTGGTGAATAGATTAGATGATATTTAGAATAATCTCTTACAAATCGAATGATTCAAGCATCCTGCGGCTCTTTTGCATTTCAAATCTATTCAGACCGTCATTATGGGCTTATGGATTGATGGGCCCCTTAAAGATTTTGCTAAATAAAAGCCTTGCTTCTTGTTCTAATATTTAGCTAATCAATCCAAATCAACTAACAAGTAACCTTGTCTTTCAGTGTTCCTGAAGGAGTTTGGAACCCAAGCTTATATCTTTTGCGATCGGTCCGTGGATGCCAACCTGATAGTGGTGTCCTTTCGTGGCACAGACACCTTCAACGCCAAGGATTGGATGACCGATGTCGATCTCTCTTGGATTGCAATGGGCAAAATGGGAAGGGCCCATCTGGGGTTCATGAAAGCCATGGGCCTCCAAGATGAGAAGGACTATCTCAAGGGTTGGCCCAAGGACTACCAGGGAGAGAAAGGCAAGCCTTTGGCATATTACAGCATACGAGATACACTCAAGACACTGTTACAAGTGCACAAGAATGCTAAGATAGTGGTCACAGGACACAGCCTTGGTGGGGCCCTTGCGGCCATCCTTCCTTCTATACTCATTTTACATGATGAAACCACCATATTGAACAGCCTTGCGGGTGTTCTAACTTTTGGGCAGCCAAGAGTCGGAGATGAGACCTTTGGCAGTTTCATCGAAGCACGGCTGCGGAATTCAGGGCTTCAACAGTTCTATTATAGAGTCGTCTACAGGTATGATGTGGTTCCTAGAGTCCCCTTTGATGATCCTAGTTCTCAATTCAAGCACTTTGGCTGCTGCATCTACTTCAGTAGTTGGTATAAAGGACAGGTGAGCTTTTTAATTAGTTCCTTAATTCTCGTTCCTTCTTTTCATTTTGCACATGTTTATTGTGTCTTTCCCTACTGTTTCAATGGAAAGGGGTGCGAGTGAAGGCTTTTATAATGGGGGCGCTGGGTGGATTGACAAATAGTTGATTTTCCTTTCATAGAGGACTAGGATGGGGTGGATATGTTCTCCAACAAGCAACGGGATGCCGGAAAAACCTACCATACGGAGGTCGGAATGGGAGCTCCCCCACCCCTCGTTGCTAGTAGGAGAAAGAAACTCCTGTGATGGAGATCTATTTTACAAATTTAACCATCAAGTTAGCTCCATTCTATGCAAAACTAGCGTATCACCCTTTACCTTTCCGTAGAAAAAGTTGGAAAACTTTAGTCACATTAATGTCTCAGCATTCAACAACAGTAATATTTATCCGTTGGAACAAGTCTCGTGGTCCAATTGTGGGACCCAAACAAGTTTAGGAATTCTTTAGTAATTGTTATTAGTTTTTAATTTTTATTTAAGAAGTCGCATTTAGAACTAGTTTCTAATTTGAATGTGAATTTTTTTTTTCTAATTTGATTAGGGTTGTTTATTAGGGAAGTATCTTTTATTATAAATAGAACATTGTAGAGATCAATGATCTCAGATTGGTGAATTGAGTTAATAGAATTTTTCTCCTTTGTAGGTTTATTGTTGGAAAGTTGCTTCTTCGATTGATAGTTCCAAATGAACCCTAATTGTGCCCCAGCACTTGCATCCTAACCCTAGGTTGCATCAATTGGTATTAACTGTTTGAAAATGCCTAAAAACATTAGTACTAGTGCAAGCAATTGTGTATACAGGCATTCAAACTACTATTATACCATAGGCATGTTTCCATCTAGATTCACTCTATTATGAAAAAGCCTTGAGACATTATCATTAGTATTTTACCTCATCAAAATGAGGTAAGCTAAAACGACAGGGGTTTTCTCATTTTTATTTCATGTGTTTGATGAACAGATGATGAAGGAAGAACCTGACAAGAACTACTTCGATCCACAATACCTTCCTTCCAAGTACTTCAATGCATGTAAAGACCTGATCACGTCACTTTTCTTGAGCAAGAAACAAGGACAAGATTTTAAGGAGAGTGGGGCTTGCATCATGTATAGGATAACAGGGCTTCTCATCCCTGGCGTAGGCTCCCATAACCCAAGGGATTATCTGAATGCAATAAGGCTCGGAAAGATACCATATCAGACAAGGCAATGGTCTAGGTCCTCCAGTAAAGCACTCTCATTGTAGTTCAAGTATTTTTATCATCTTCCGCTTTCGGTTAGGATGTTTGTGAATCTTGCTTGGTGTTTGTGGATCTTTCGTTATTGTAATTCATTGCTTTAAAAATAGCAAGTTTCATGGTTCCCAGCTAAATTCACATTTTCACTGTGCATTTCAATGAAAAGTGGCGGTTCTACAAATAAGTAATGGCCGGGGCGTTTCTACCCTTTCATAAGGGCCAATTTGGCAACTCTAAAGTTAATTTTAAAAAAATATATATATATAAGTGGGTTATGATGATCGATATTTTATTTTTAGTTGTTTGTTATGGAATTACTTTTTGTATGTGAAAGTGAAGATTTTTTGTATTTTAGTGGATAAAGGTGGTTAATTTTTTACTTTTTTTTTTTAAATGGAGAGAATTTTGAATTAAAGTGCTTTTAATGTAACATCTTGTCTGAAAAATAAAGGCTTTACTTGACTTTACTATGTTAGTAAGGGAATTCTACACGATACCCATTTCAAAATGGAAATTATTGCCCCTAATATCTAACATATCAGTTGAGCAAAATCAATACATATCAGTTGAGCAAAATCAATTTGAAGGGCCAGAACCATCAAATATGTATATATTTATCTAGCATTCACTCACTTTTGTCATAATTAAGCAATATAAAGGCTAAAATTTATACTATATGCATGAAGACTATGACCAAATGTTAATATTTTCCTTCTGTAGGCCACAAAGACCGCATTGAATATTTTGTCAGCGATTTTTTATATTATCCTGATGTTAGATTTGCACTAAAGACTAATATGAGCACGAGATCCCTTTTTTACCCTATAATGACCCATTGATGCGACATGGGCTTCCACATAGACATAATTAATGGCCAATAAATTCGCTTCCCAGCCATTTGATTGGCCTGGAACATTATAGAATATAGTCCATTTGCTCACATATCAAAATTCGAATCATCTAATTTTTTAAAACTGCCAGATAATTTATATTCCGTACTTATACGAATAAAAGAAATTTAAGTAAACAGGTTACATACAGACTTAGGTGCCGTTTCAGCCCAGGGGTGTTCATGGATGGGGCCAGCATAGCCCAGCTCTGTTTGGCCTGGGTTTGAGCCATATTTTTTAGTACTTGGGCCGGGCTCAAACTATATTTAGCTTAGCCCGTTTAATAAATAGGCTAGACTTGGATCCAGTGGCCAGTATCGACCATCGAACCCATGACATCCCGAAGGGAGAATCACGACTAAATCACTTGAGCTAAGGCTTTCTTATTATTAAACTTGTTTTTTTTTTTTTTTCATTCATATTGTAAATTTGGCCGGGCTCGGGATTAATTATCTTCAAGTGGGATTGGCTCGGACAAGCTAGTTCTGGCCCAAGTCGGGCTTGGGCCAGGCTTGGATCTAGAGCTTCAACTCAGACCGTGCCTAGATATTCCTTGGCCGGGCCCAGCCTAGCCCATGAACACTCCTACGTTTGGGATCTCTATTTGCAGGGTCTAAATGTCGTAAAGTGATTTGATGTAGATGTTTTTGACATTTGGACTGTTTGGATGGTGCACATTGTTGGAAGTAGGTAGGCCTTTTGGATGGGATTTCAAAACTTTTAACCCTCTTGGCGCATCGATCAGACACCCAAAAGGCCAAGAACCCAATCTCAATATCCAAAAACCCTTATCTCATTGTATTACGATCAAAGATCCATCAACAAGAAGAAAAATCTGAACATGCACAAACAATCATAAAGATCTATGAAAATAACTAGTGCAGAGCTATACCTGAGGAACTCGGTTGTGCTCAAATCAAGACTTTGATATTCTTGATTCCATGAAACCCTTTCATAGACACGATCACCTAGGCCTTGCGATCTTCCATGCTATGACTCAATCGTAGAGAAGTTTTCAAAGAAAATGGTGGGATCTCAGTTGAGAATAAACCCTGAACGCACTCAAACCAGAGAAACTAGAGGAGAGTGAGAGAGAGAGTGAGAGAGAGAGAGAGAGAGAGAGAGAGAGAGATTCGTCCACTATTGTTATGGGGCGTTCGGCCCTAGTGGGCTATATATAATATCTGAGACTTCTTCTCTCAGTGCTCTAATTAGAAGTCTCACTTCTAGTTCTCTTATGAATTCTACTCCTTTCTCTCTAATGTAATCTATTCATGATTCTCTTATGAGTACTGTTTGATTATAACTCTGCTTCTTAGGGCAAACATGGAGACCACTAGAAATTCCTTATATTTGGCTCCAACTGAAGCATTTGGACTCCACATCTCATGTGAATTCCGAACCCATAGTTAATTGTAAATATCTTGGATATATAAATACAATTGCACTTCAATCCTAGCAGTTTTACAAGAAGACCATAAACTCTCGAATTATTACAAGCAAATCCCTCCATCAATTATATCCATGGATCCATTGGAATTAAACTGTCTAACCTAATTGGATCCACTTCTTATTATCATTGTGACCCATTTATTACAGTGATCATCGATACCATCTGAACAACTCTTAATCAGAATGGGTGCGCACATACCAACAATAAATTTCAGTAATCAGCACAATGGGATATTTGTCTTTTAGATGACAGATTTCATCTTGAGAGTATATGTTTTCACGGTCCCACTACCATCTCCCCAAGATACCGATGTGTTGACCTTACGAAGGACTCACTTATTGGTAAGTTAAATTCAATGCATAGCATAAACTTGAGTTCACTCCTCTCTCAGGATTGAAAGCCTATTGCTTAAAAACTATGAGTGTTTCTTAATTGAAGACCTCATTTTGTAAAAAGTGTTACCCATGATCCTTTAGTACATATAATGTACTCGCACAACAATCCAGAGTCTATCACTCTGAAGGTCATCAAGATAAACCATAGTAATTGCAGTTCTATAACCTTTTTAGATGTGATGTACAGCCTTATCACTGGCAGTAAAGTTGTTCAAGGATAAGAGTAGTGATCTATGTCTCCTACATGTGAATCTCATTCACACACATGGATCACATCTAATATACTTAAGGGCTCATGTTCATCTTATGAACAATAATATTATTTTGTATAAATTATGTGCAACCATAAACGAAATCTCATACATCTCATAAATGCAGCATGAAATTATATGTCAACTAAGATAATAAAAGAAATTATTCACATCATTTATTGGACTGAGGACGCGCAAACATGTCTATTTAAGCCGGACATCAAACGTTTCCCCTGTATTAACGCTTGTGTTTTTTACACAGATCAAAGTGCCTAAGCGAATAGAGTCAGGGCTGCTGTTGTGAGCTTTTTGCCAGTATGTTTTATTTTATTTCTTTTAAGATCCGTGGTCCTATATATGATCCGAACCGTCTGAAATTTTCATGAACCTAAGAACAACTATGGGACCGAATCTAAACCGTTGATTCTTTGCAAATCCGGTCTATTTGTGAAAAGTCATAAACCTTTAGATCTACGTTTCTGATCTTTTGTGGGACATTCTATCAAGATCTGAACCTTTGGTCCTCTCTGGAATGCCAAGAACGGCTATTGGGTCAAATCTCGGCCTTCAATTGTTGTGAATTCTAAGAAATTATTGAAAAACTATGAACCGTTGATGTGCTATTGTGAAAAGTAATCGGGTCTCACGTGATGCACAGGCAGTCCGATCTTTCGATTCTTTTTAATTTATAGGGTCATAAATGTAAACCCAACCCACCCATTCTCTTTTTAAGCTCAAGAATATTGGCCAACTGTACCAAATCTGAACTGTTATTCATGAATATCTAAATATTTGTGAAAAATTACTTACCCTTAAATCTAAATTTCTGGACTTTTTGGGCCCATAGATCAAGATCCAAATCGTTGACCCTCTTAAGAAACCTAAGAACAACATTAGTATCAAATATAAGCTCTTAACTCCTTGTGCATCTCAAGATATTTATGAGAAATTGTGGAACATTGATCCTCTTATGTCTAAATGACTTGATTTCCACGTTATGACAGGTGATCTGATTTTTGTCTAATTTCTTTCACTTGTTGGGCCCAAACCAATAATCAAACGGTTTAATATCTTTACAATGTCTAATACCACTACTTGTATGATATGGGTGTACACGGATCGGATTGGTGCGGATTGAGCCAAATCCGTCCCCAATCCGTTGTGTACGGATTGATGGATTTGTAATCCGTCACCAATCCGTTACTGTCAAAATCCGATCCGATCCAATCCGTGGAGGAACGGATTGGATCGGATTAATCCGTTCAATCCGTTTCTATACATTACATGGAAAAAGAAAGAAGAAAAAACCTATGAATTTTGAAGCCATTGAATTAAAGGGGTATGAATTGAAAGTTGTATGCCTATTCTATTAATAAGGTTAGTGACTCCTTACATTTTTTTTCTCATTATATATATATATATATATTGTATTTATATTTAATGACAACGGATCGGATCGGATTAAATCCACGGATTAATGATGAAATCCACCACCGATCCGTTGCTAACGGATTACACAATTTTCAATCCGTCACCAATCCGTTGGCCTTCAGATCGGATTAAAATCCGCGGATCGGATCGGATCGGACCGGATTGATGGATTAACGGATTTTTTGTACACCCCTATTGTATGACAATATCTTCATTGCCCCTGGGTGGCTGAAGGGCCAAACAATATACTCACTTGTTCGGCCCTGAGTGGCCGAACAAGAGAGGGAAAGAGGGACGGCGATTGGGGAGAAGGAAAGAGAAAGAGACAGGGAGAGAGGAGGAGGGAGAGGGAGAAGGAGAGAAGAGGAAGGTAGGCGGCCAAGCGGGGAGAGTAAGAGGGAAGAAAGAGACTAATAATCTGGGTGGTTTTTTTTTTTAAGCATGGGTGGATGTGCATGTAGTAGCTCCCAAAATTTAACCACACCCGATATCCCATGCAAGGAAAAGCCTTGGTCGGGTGTCCGTAGGAAAGCAAAACGGTATTATTCATGTTGGGGACCATTTGATGGAAAGAGCTGGAAGGCATGTAGAAACATGCATGATTGATATTTGTAAGCATGATTATCTTCTCATTCCTATCACGCAGAATTTCATTATGCGGAATTATCATTAAGAAAACTGCAACATTTTGCCTTTGGTGAGTAGGAAGGTATCACTTGTACTTGTCACACAAGTCACCACCATGGTCGATAATTTAAATTAACAAAAAAATCGCTAGAAATTGTGAACTCGGCAAATCTTATCAAGCTTAGGGATGCCGATTGTATTGATTCTAATGAGGGACGGACCCGACTCAAAATATCCCATTATGGACTCAGTTTTTTGGATCCATTTACCCCTGGACTTTAATTGCATCACACACACGTATATAAAGCACCCACCAGTGCACACGCCGCACACCGGGATCAAGTGCACACCTAGATGTGGGGGCCCACCTAAGGGCCCCAACAAGAGAGGGATTAAGGGAAATATTAGAAGAACCGGGCTGGCCCTATCTGTTTGCTAAATCTTGAGCCAACTTTATCATCCTAACCCCTTGTGCAACAGCCAATAAATTTTAAAAGTTTTACTTAATAAAAGAGTGCAATCAATCAATGGCTGCAAACCCTAGATCTTATGACTATAAGTGGAGGTCCCCATTCAATGGTCCACATGGACGAGTGTTTGAGTGGGGCCCACTAAGTGGTGTGCATTGTAAGATTCATGTACATCATGTGCACTGGGTAATCTTATATATGGTGACTTGAAGGTACATTATAATTTATATTCCTACCCGGGTCATTCTATGGACATTCCGCCGGCCGGATAGAAAAAAATTGTGATTGTCCATATGTGCTAGCCAGTAGAGCCCTACCAAAAAAGGAACGTAGTGCGCTAGCCTTATACTTGCCGTCAAATTATAGAGGCTCTAGCTGCAACTGGGCCTTATAGACCCTGATAGGAACAATTGAGGCAGACTTTATCCTATCATCCACTGGCCTCGCACATGGCGCATGACATCTTTGGCAGCGAATGCCTTGCCTGGCCATTGACTAGGTTTTAACCATAGTTTACATTCCACCGAAATCGACGTGCAAGGAAACTCCCCGCTGAGAGGTGCCATGCGATCCACTGGAGGTAAAACTTTAGCCACAACATGAGACCTTCTAAGAAAAGCGCAGCACCCTCACACTCAATAACCCCTTTCATTTGGCACTTTTATTGATTAGTAAAAGTCAAGTAAAGTCTCTATATTTTAGACGTGGTCAATAACCCCTTTCATTTGACACTTTTATTGATTAGTAAAAGTCAAGTAAAGTCTCTATATTTTAGACGTGGTCACATCAATATTATTTTAATTCAAAATTCCAGTCATTTTTTTTAAAAAAAAGTCAAAAAGTAGTCTTTCTTTTTCTTCTAAAAGACAAAAAAAAATCTCCACTTTTCTATAGAAAAAATGCCAAACGGATTTTATACCAAATAATTAAAAATAAAATACTATCATAACCTCATTATGTTTTATTCTCTCTTAATTTGATGCTTTACTACACTTTAGTTTACATGTAAAATTACAAGACGGGCCCTAGTAAGAATTAGCGCTTCCAAAATCCAATAGCTTGATGCTAATTTGAGTTATACTTACCAATGAATTGAACATCATAAAATATGTGATTTAATATTTATTATAATTTAAGGTCCCTAAATTAATAGCTGTGATGATCTAATTGAGTTGTTTTCTATCCAAAATCATTTTCAGAATGAGACTTCCATCACACTACATACTCTCCTGTGATTAGGTTGCATCCAAATGGATCCCTTGAGGGACTTAAAGTTTTTAGTCTCATGGAAGTGTGAGAGGTGTCCCATGCTCGAATTCCATGTGAAAGTCAAAATTCAGGAGGAGACTAAGCATTCACTTTTAATTGGATCGGGCCATGGGGGTTCAGATTTGACCAGACACAACTTGTTGCCCTGCCTCCCTTGCATGGAATACGAATTGCAAGAATCCGGATCCTCAGTCGCACCTGACAGAGAAACTCTATCATAGACGCCACAGAGGATCCGGACTCAATTTGGAAGGAATGCAATGTAAATTTGTAAGCCGCTTACAAAGTTACAAGTATCATCATTATGGCGTCAGACATTTAACATCTGATAACTATTAATTTGGATATTTTAACTCACTCATGTGCATAATAGAAATGCATTTATACCTAACATTTGATTGGAAGAGAGATGATTCATTTGGACAAAAATATTTTTTCGACAGATAAATGACTAACAAACTATAGAAGCTTTTTACCAAAAAAAAAAAAAAAAAAAAGAAACTTATAAAAGCTAATCTAATCTAATTTTCTATTTAGCCACTTCAACAATATAAATCAATAGCTTATGGAAAGTAATAAGGTTTAACCACTACATAAAAAAATAGTGATGGCATGCAGCTGTGAGGCCTTATTGTACGTATGAGGGGAAGTAGGTTGAATAAGTAAGCTACTGAAACCTATGATGTTCAGGTATGGATGTGAATACGAATATTGATATGGGGTCAAGAATACGACTCCTCACTTTTGAAAATTTAGAATACCAATATATGTACTGGTGCCTAAACTTTTTATATCACTTTTGAAAAAAATGAAATTACTATTATTTTCATCTTTTTTCTAGAATTTTTTATTGTGGGAAGTAAAAGTAGTTTGAAAAAAAAAAACAATATGAAATAAAGAACTTTTTAAGCATGATATTTTAAACTTGTTTAGAAATATCGGTGTTTTATCAAGTACCAATCCAATTGTCCTATCGGTCTAATATGATATATTCGGCTTGTATGAGTATCCGGATATTATAGAATGCCATAATATAAAGCAATTACTTATGAGAATTAATTAACTTTAGCCACAGCTTGCATGAGAATATAGTGGCAAAGAACTCTAGCAGTGAGGTTTTCTTCTATATGATAAAAGAATCACCAACACACTCATAGTTGAGTGGAGTTAACACCTCAGTAACACACACATGCCCAGGCATTGACCTATGAGTATTAACAATTGGTAGTGTTACTTTTCGCCAGTAAGCTAGCCTCTTTCTATATAAATATAAACCATGTATAAAACAATGAATAAATAAATACTAATAGTCTGTCTACCTTCTAACATGTACGCTACATGGTCCGTAGAGTACCTTCCAACAGGTACGCTTCATGGTCCACCGCGTGCTTCACATGGGTAGACGATCAGATATGACCCTCACGCAGCTTTTATAAAATATATAAGTGAACATGTGTGGATGACCAATGTCTCTACTTAAGGAGCCCTAGCACCTGGCCTACAAAACACATTGCATCTCTCCTTCCTTTGTTCCTCATCCTTCTCCCTTCTTCTACCATGGCCTCCTCTGACTACATGATCTACCGTCCAGAGAAAGTGGGGTATCTTGATCTTCTTCGCCTATGTCTCTTCGAGAGAAGACCATCCGATTGCAAGTTTGTAGAGAGCTCCCACTCTCAAGGCTCCAAGCTAGAGAATGAAAGTGCCATAGCTGACTGGACAGTGGGTTTCACCTTAATCATTCAGAAGATATTGTTGCTGTTGGACGTACCATTACGCAGCTTGGGCTTCATCATTAAGTTTTCTTTGAATTTGCTGTCCCTTAATGGAGGATTTTTACGTTTGATTTTTCGTATTATAACTTGTAGGTACAAAGACTCAATAACTGATATATGATGGATGGATAATAAATACTACGTACAGTATATTTCTAGTGTAACTGCACTACTGCATTTATGTCTAATTTCTTGGTAGCTACATGCAGTAGATGCATTTCATTTCATATGTTATCATGCTCAACAATCCACTATCCAACATGTTTGTACGGTTAAGGATCATATAATACACATATATGCACAGTTGCACATTCCATATAAGATATTCTTATACTTGCGCATTTCTTATGCACCCATTATATCCGCTCTCTCTCTCTCTCTCTCTCTCTCTCTCTCTCTCTCTCTCTCTCTCTCTCTCTCTCTCTCTCTCTCTCTCTCTCTCTCTCCCTGAATCTAACCTGAGATTCGGGGGAAGTTCTTATGCCCATGGACTGGACCCATTTTGATTTTCTTGACCGGAAGTAGGTGAGGCCAAAAACCTATGCATCAAAGTGTCCCTCGAACCAACTGCATTTGCGTCGAGAAAGACCACCCTTTCCTTTCCTTTCTTCATCCAGTCTCCTTCTTTGCTTGTTACAATGGTCTAAGAGAAAGCTAATATGTTTTGATGGATATACTTTTATTTAAAAAATGCTTTGCAGAATGATCTTGTAATCCTTTCCATTTAGAGTTGTTAAGTGATAACTTAAAAAAAAAAAAAAAAAATCTTCTCTTCACAACTACCATTTTCTAGTGGCCTGTTTGGATAAAAAGAAATACATAGAAAAAAAAAAGGAGTAGACAAGAGAAATTTGTAAACATTTCAAATTTGTAATGTACGTAGACAAACTTCACTGAGTTCTCTCCATATGTTTTGTTTTGTTAGGCTTCTCAAGTACTTCAGAAATCAAGGTTTGATATTTTCCCTGGTTTCTTTTCTCAGGTTCTGTAGTGATTCCCAAACAAGACTCTGAGAGCTATCGATCGTCTGTCTGCTATTTAGATGGGCGGTTGGACCTATACAAGACCTCATAATTTCTCAATTTTCTACCCCAGAAGGGACGTACTCTAAACACATCCAATGACGTGAATCTCATGGTTCTTACCATGATGGCCGCTAAGGTCGCCTATGAGAATGAAGCATACATCAAGAAAGCAATTGACCATTGGAAGGTAGGTTTTGGTTCTTCTAAGGGATGATCTCAGATACCCAGTCGAGATTGACCTAGTTGACTTTGGTGCTCTTGAGAAACTCAGTCTATAAGTTTTAGCCAGACTTTGGTGGAATAGGTCAAAGCTCAGTTGACTCAGCTAATACACAATCAACCGTGTCATTGATTCAACTCGGTCAATAGCTTAAACGTACTAAGTTTCTGAGTTTTTGAACAATGGATTTATGTTTTAAAATGTTGTTGCAAGAAGATTTTCCTCCATCCACCTGTGCCGCAAGACAGTTATAGTAATTTGAGTAAGTGACCAACTCCTCATTGTACGTGGCATGTTGATCAAACCATTAATTATTTGGGCCGTTACAAGGAAGGTGATCCATGATTTGGCGATCCTTTCTAATGACCATTGACCTATTGTGAGATTCTGAATAGAAAAATGTCCTAAAATGTGGGATGAGCCAAACCTATCCCAAGATGATTTAGCTAACTATTCTTACCAAAACCTCAAAATAACTAAGAAAACTAAATTGGATGGACTTGGACCAACTTCTTGGAACCCAATTTTGGCTCATTTTCCTCAATTTTACTTCTTTATAACCCAGTAACTTTGTCTACGTTACCTTTTTTTCCATATGCAGATGCACTCTGTAGGGTTCTTCAACTGCTGGAACGGTAAGGATCAATGATGATAACTGGTAAAAGTCAATAGCCAAAGCTCATAGCTATCTGATCTTGGATCCATTTTGGAGTTAGATGAATAGATTCGATGATATTTAGAACAGTTACTTACAGAACGAATGATATAAACAAGCATTCAATTGCTGCGACTCTCTTGCATTTCAATCTTTCTCGACTGTCACTATGGGCTTATGGATTGATGGGCCACTTCAAGATTTTGCTAAATCAAAGCCTTACTTCTTGTTGTACTGTTTAGCTAATCAATCCACATCATTTAACAAGTAACCTTGTCTTTCAGTGTTCCTGAAGGAGTTTGGAACCCAAGCTTATATCTTCTGCGATCAGTCCGTGGATGCCAACCTGATAGTGGTGGCCTTTCGTGGCACGGAAGCCTTCAACGCCAAGGATTGGATGACCGATGTCGATCTCTCCTGGATTACAATGGGAAATATGGGAAGGGCTCATCTGGGGTTCATGAAAGCCATGGGCCTCCAAGATGAGAAGGACTATCTGAAGGGCTGGCCCAAGGACGACTACCAAGGAGAGAAAGGCAAGCCTTTGGCATATTACAGCATACGAGACACACTCAAGACACTTTAACAAGTGCACAAGAATGCCAAGATAGTGGTCACAGGACACAGCCTTGGCGGGGCCCTTCGGCCATCTTTCCTTCTATACTCATTTTGCATGATGAAACAACCATCTTGAACGGCTTTGCCGGTGTTGTGACTTATGGGCAGCCAAGAGTTGGAGATGAGACCTTTGGCAGGTTCATCGAAGCACGGCTGATGAATTCAGGGCTTCAACAGTTCTATTATAGAGTGGTCTACAGGTATGATATGGTTCCAAGAGTCCCCTTTGATGGCCCTACTATTTCTCAATTCAAGCAATTTGGCTACTGTATCTACTTCAGCAGCTGGTATGAAGGACAGGTGAGCTTTTAATTATAAGTTCCCTTAATTCTTTTTCCTTGTTTTCATTTTGCACATGTTTATTATTTCTTTTCCTTCTCTTTCCAAGGAAAGGGATATGGGTGAAAGCTTTTATAAAGGAGGGCGAAGGGTGGATTGACAAATATTAGGATGCGGAGGAGTTGTTCTCGTACAAGCAACGGGGTGCAGGAAAAACGTATGAGTGCTTTTTGGAGGTTCGAATTTATGGGAGCTTCCCCACACCGTTGCTCGTAGGAAAAAGAAATTCCAACTATGGAGATCTATTCTACAAATTTAACCATCAATTTAGCTCCATCACATGCAACACTGGCTAGCAACTCACCCTTTACCTTTACGTAGAAAACATAGGAAAATTTTGGTCACATGCATTAATGTCTCAACATACAAAAATGCTTGAAAATGCCTAAACACATTAATACTAGTGCAAGCAATAGTGTATACAAACATTCAAACCACTACTACTACTATAGGCATGTTTCCGTCCAAATTCACTCTATTAAGAAAAAGCCTTGAGACATTATTTAGAGTATTTTACCTTATCAAAACGAGGACAGCTAAAATCCTTGGGGCGTTTTTCATTTTTATTTTATGTGTTTAATGAACAGACGATGAGGGAAGAACCTAACAAGAACTACTTTGAACCAAAATACATTCCTTCCAAGTACTTCAATGCATGGAAAGACCTGATCACGTCGCTTTTCTTGATCATGACACAAGGAAAAGATTTTAAGGAGAGTGGGGCTTGCATTATATTCAGGATAACAGGGCTTCTCATCCCTGGCTTAGGCTCCCATAGCCCAAGGGATTATTTGAATGCTATAAGGCTCGGAATCGGAAAGATAACCATATCAGACAAGGCAATGGTCTAGGTCCTCCAGTACACCTCTCTTATTTTGGTTCAACTCTTTTTCTCATCTTCTGCTTTAAATTAGGATATTTTTTTAATCTTGGAGGTACTGTTCGTTGATTTTTCATTGTATTTCTTTACTTTAAAAATAACAAATACCATTGTTCCCAAATTAGCAACATTTTCTGTGCCCCTTTCAATGAAAAGAGGTGTTTCCTATACAAAGTAACATTTGGGGCGTTTCTGCCCTTTTAAAAAGGAATTATCTTTAACATTTGAAGGAAAATAATCAGGTGAGAACTGTTCCCATGGTTCAAACCGTGAGAACTATGGATAGGGCCCACCTATCACCCAATCCAAACTTTACAATGGGCAGCCTTGATAGTCACAACCCTGCAAGGTTTGGCACCAATGCGAATAAATTGGAACGTTGGATCCACTATACACTCATACGAATGGATTGAGCTTATCAGCCATGTACGAAAGAGTTAGAAGCATGTGCTTAGAGCCAAACTTGATATTTGAGGTGCTCCCATATAGATCTTTCAATCCCCACCAATCTCATTACAAAATGGGCCTCACAAAAAAGTTATCACGGTGACTCCGTGAGAACAGTTCTCACTAGATCACATCTCATATTTGAATCCCCCAAGCCCATTTTGATGTGCGCCAACCCATGATGGGCTTGAGTAATTCAAAGATATCATAGGGGCCTAAGTAAGTGCAAAAAGGTAGCCCCATCCGATCACCCAAGCCCCCTTCATCTTATTATCTTTATCTTAGCTGTTGCAAATGTTGATTGATTGATTGTTGAGATATTAATTGAGCACCTTCAAAGATATCGCATGCGATCCTTTTTTTTTTCCCTCTGTAAGGGGTTACCCATATGCGACGTACATGTGTGGACTTCCACATTGACATAGCCAAGAAATCCGCTAACCTAATTAACCATTTCGATTGGTCTGCAACATTGTAGAATATAGTCCATTTGTTCACATATCAAATTCGAATCATCTAAGTTTTTTTAAATGCCAGATAATTTATAATCCCTACTTATAAGAAGAAAAGAAATTTAAGTAAACGGGTTGGTTATCTATAGACTTAACCTTTTATTGTCTCACTCAAACACAACCGACGTCTTTATGCCCGAATGGAGAGCAACCCATTAGCTAGCAATAGCCACTATTTCAAGCAGACTGCTAATTTAGATTGAGAAATCTAATGAACTGCCTGAAGATGCAATTGCAATGGTTAAACTAAAAATAAGCGCCTGCTAGAAGTGACCAGAACCAAATAATCGGGCCTACTTGGATGATGAGCTTTTTGCCCTTACTGGCTTCTTTATTTAATCCGCTTTATCTAAGAAGGAACCAATGGACTGCTTATATGGGTCTGGAATATCAGAAAAATGAAAGATATTCATAAGTCTTGGATGCTTACAGTAGCCTTGGGTCCTTCCTTACATCCAGCTTATTGGACTTTCATTTCTCCGAACATTCCCATAGGTAGTCTACCCTAGACCAGTTTGGCAAAGTCGATTTTGAAGAAAGAATAAATTACAAGTGGGTTATGATGTTATTTTATTTTTAGTTGTTTATAATGGAATCTTTTTTACTTTTTGTATGAGAAAATTAAGTATTTTTGTATTTCAGTGGATAAAGGTTGTTGATTTTTTACATTTTTTTTTAACAGATAGAGAGAGTTTTAAATTAAAATACTTTTGATGTAATATCTTGTCTAAAAATGAAAGCTTTACTTAACTTTTACTATACTTAACTTTTACTATAATAGTAAAGTGCCAAACTAGCCCAAGGTGGTGAGGGGCCATTTTAAAAAAAGCCGCTTAATTTAAAGCATCACCGGTTGAATAATTGGTAGATAATCTTCCAAAGGCTCATCAAGTAAAGGAAAGAATCCCCCCCAGGCCTTAACCACAAGGAAAAAAACTTAAAATTTTGTAATACCACATTGTTTTCGCTCAGCTAAGGGGGCTGGGACCAAGAGAGAGTCCGCAAATACATGGAAAAAAAGTCCACTCAAATGAAATAGAGTCCACACAAGTAGAAAGAGGTGATGTATCCAAAATTCAAACCCCTAATAAAAATTGACGGATATGGAGACGTTCTTAATTGCAATACCACGTTGGTACCACGTATTCAAAATTAATATTTTTTTTATATTAGATATGCCTGTTAGATATACGCCCCCATTAGTCACTAGGCCTAACTTCGAAGGCAAGAAACAGTCGGTCAGCATATAAACTTTGACTTGTTTTCCTCTCTCCTTTTTCTTCCCTCACTATCTGTTCGGCCACATATACTCGGCTCCTTGCAACTTCATAAATATTTGAAACAGTCTCACCTTCTCTCTCTCAATCTCTTCCCCTCCCTATGTAAACATTAACCCACCTTCTAAATTTCACCCAACCTCTCTCTCTCTCTCTCTCTCTCTCTCTCTCTCTCTCTCTCTCTCAGAGTTTCCCTTAAAAACTTCAAATTTTCATTCCATTGGTTTCTTCAGCATGGTCTTGGGCAACTGGCTATTGCTAAGGCGCCTGACAAAGACTATTCAAAAGGTGAAGTTCTTTCTGATCTTCAGCGTTCAAAAATGGCGCCCTGTTGCACCACTCATCGGGTCACAGAGCAGGCGTCAGCTGAGCTTCAGTGACCTGCCGGGCCTTCTGGATTGCACTCGCAGTACAACGGTCGATGACAGGGAGATGGGTGGGTCACCCGTTCCGATTCGAAGGACGGCAAGTGATTCCGGTGATATCGATAGGAGGGCAGATATCTTCATTGCCAACTTCTACCGGCATATTCAGATGGAACGACAGGTTTCACTCCAGCTGCGCTATGCAAAAGGGAATGACGGGTTGGAGAGAACTCCCTCCTATTGAAATGGTTTTGGAAGATGAAGAAATGGAGATTCAACTGTTCATGACAGGCCTCTCTCCTGTTAAAGTGAAACAAAAGGATTGAACTATTCTTTCATTCATTTATTTTTTCTTATTATTATTGTTATTATAACTTTTCAGTTGTAAAGTTTTGAAGTCAAAACTGGATGTTCGTAAACAATTTGGTTCACACAGAATCAAACATTATTGGTTCGGCAATTGGAAATAGGAATTCTATATATGTGTTTTTGGTTGATTTCTTTTTTCCTTTTATTTTAGAATGGGACCCCATGTTAGCGTTGATTGTGGGCCCACCAACATGTACCAGATGCGGGTCACAACCACTTACAGGATAAACACACATCTATTGTTTCTTTTGGAATGTTTCCTCCTCTTGCAACTTGAGTTTGGGACCCACTAATTTGGGTTTTTTTTAATGGGCCCTCACCACCTTTAAGTTTAATATCTTTGGTGAGTCATATTTGTCACTAGTGGCAGTCGATGAATCGGGCCATTGTGTGGGCCCGCTCAACTTGGCTTGGTCAGGGTTGGGCTCGTGCTCTACTTGTGAGCCAATTGGCCCTGATTATTAATAGATCCGAAGCATTGATTCAAAATCATGCTCTCACTGGCACAACCGCTTCAAAGAAAGAATATTCCTTACAGGTGAATCAGTTGACAAAGAGGTGTAGGAGGAAGCTTGCAAACAGACCCCATTACCTGGTCACCGGACCCACCTGAGTTGGGAAACATGAGTGGAGTATTTTTATGGTCCTGTTGAATCATCCAGTTGTGATCCGGGCCCAAAATATACTGGAATACCAGTTTGCCTGATTATAATTTTAAGATGGCACTTGTGGCCCACTTGGAAGCATGCGGAAGAGGGTTAGGAGTTTGACAGGGTCTACTATAGTACTATTGTGTACCTGTGTGAGAAAGATTAGAACCATCTAACAAAGGTAGATAGTGATTTGAAGGCCTCAAGTAGTCAAGATCCAAGCCATTACAGAAAGTCTGATGGATGCCAAAACTGGAATGAACAATTGAAGGGTTTAAGAACTAAAAACTAGGATGAGTTTCAAAGTTGAGTCAGTGGTACTAACCGGGGATTTAAGTGTGACGGACTTTAATTGATTACAGGAGAGTTGGTACGTCCCACTGAACGGTCCCCTTGCAACTGTCTCGTTTTTTCTGAAAATTTGTGATATGCATTTTTTCAGAGGCCCCACTCTGCTCAGCACCGGTGCTCAAGATAACGTAAGCACACTTTCTTGTGAAGCCTACTCTATCTCTCCACAACAAGTATACAGTCGATCCAACTGTCTCTAGTTCCACTGTGTATTTAGACATGCAGTGGCCTAAGCACCAGATCTCGGCGAAAGGTTTTCCTTCTTTTATTTTATAACCTAGGATCTCTCCTGTCCAGCCCAAGAACCTTTGGCCCTCAGCCCGGAGAACACTCGATTCTAAAAGGCCAAAAACTAATCCCTAGGGCCATGCAAACCCTCCTATCCATGTGCACGGGGTGAAACTATAGAAGGTCCCACTTTTCCTTCTTTATATGATGATAAACTAGGATAGAGACAATCTATTATTGATTCAACCTTTTGCATAGACATATGGAAGGGGATTCGAGGGGTTGCAGGTGAGACTCGGTGACAATATCACCTCTGGGCTATTTCGTTAAAAAAAAATGCACAACACATTTTTATGATTTTCTTCATTGTTTACAGCATTAGAGTTTCAGCTTAACTTCATGATTATTCATTATCTATTCTAAAATTGGTAGATAACTCCTATATATTTATTTCGTTACAAATGTCCTACGTTATTCAACCCCATCTCCAGAGAACTACTAGCCTTTTGGATAGACAAAAAATATAATAAAGTACAGTTACATGGGCCCTAATAATTTAAAATTTAAAGTTATATGATACTCTACCTTGTTTTGATAAATCTAATGCGACAGATGAAGTATTGCTATCATATATATATATATATATATATATATATGTATAGAGGGAGGCGGTCCTGCAAAGCCCGTCCTCATGATCCGTACTGTTTGGAATGCCCACTGTACTTTATGACCCATCAAAATTGACCACTCATTCATAACCCCCTTACAAGACCGCCTCCCCCATATATATATATATATATATATATGTTGAGTATCATGTTTGTTTGAATGTCTAGCAAAATTAAGGGACAAAAAGAGAAAAGGAGTCATTTAACGTCAGCTATGCAAGTTTTTAAGGACTCATTTATTTATTACTTTACCCCATGGGGTCTCCAAATCGATGAAAATAAATGGCTAGATATTTATGAGCCCCCATTTACACGAGCCCCCATTTACACAAATAAGTGTTTGGCCCACTATTAGATTTTGAAATTTTAAGTTTTCTATAATAAGCATTCTGATGGTGGGCCAATCCTACTTGGAAAAAAATTTCACAGGCCCACAAAAGATGAGGGCAATCATTTTGGTTGAATTAGATTTTTTTTTTCATAAGACATGAGGGACCCATAAAAGGTTGGTAATTTATTTTGATTGATATAGAATTTTTTTATAAATGGGCCGCACTAAGGGGTTTCGCATATTCCCTTAAAGAGATGCTTATCTCTTTGCTTTGAAAAAAGATTTAGGGTATAACATCTACTATAACATTTTAAATTTGATGATGGCCCCAACATCAAGTTGATGCTACAAAAATCCAAAGACCATTTTAATTTCTTGAATGGAGTGCAATACACATGGTCAATCATACGTTGAGATCAAAACATATGCAATTGGGTTTTTATGAGGATGAAAAAAAATAGGGATTACGTTGTAACCTTATTGGTAAAAGGAGAAAAAGTAGGGATAAAATTGTTGCCTTTTAACTTTGCATTTAAACTCCTTAAATCCTTTTCCTAAAAGTTAGCACATTAGATTAAATTGTTGCCTTCTGAGATTAGTTAATGAGTTGTTATGAATGCCTCTTATTGGTCAAGAAAATGGGCATTCTTTTATAAGAAACTCCCAGCATTTTGTAGCCCTCCTATATATAAAGGAGAGCCTTACTCATATATATATATATATATATATATATAGGGGTCTTCTTATGTATACTTCTCTCGCCATATGGTGAAGTAAAGTACTCTACCTTAACTTCCCCACTTCACTCATGAAATCTACTTCACTTAACTCCACTCCTCGTTTATCCAAACAGGCCCAAGGTGGGGGACGTTTATAAACCATCAACATTAATTTAAAGTCATTGCCACGATTTTAGATCTCTTCCGAAGCCCAGACAAATAGAGGGGTGGAGTTTCATTGGACTTGTGATTAAGGAGGGTCCCACTCCAAGAAGCTACATAAGCTGTCCAAGTTTCCATTAGATGTACTTCATCTTGCAGTGGGAAGTAACAATCTATGATTAAAGCAAATTTAGAGAGAGAGAAAGAGTCACAATATAGCAGAATTGCAGGGTTCGAATTGCATGGGGGAGAGACTGATTTGGATCTAATTGCTATATGCATAACGGGCTCTGCTTACGTGCAGATGTCTTGCATGGAAGATTGTATAGACTGGCCTGTCGGGCTCACTTGGGCCCCCCACCAATCATGGGAATGTGGGGATCAAAAGATTTAGATGTAGCCCACCTATACGCAAAATTCAAATCCGCTTGATCATCCTAACCTCTTTCATTTATAGACTTCAAATTTAATGATCTTAAAATGCTATCATATTTTAACTTCAACTACGGTGCCAGATATTCACACTCGAACAAAATCTATATCCAAATATTATAGAATGCATACATATACTAGGATTTATATATGAGATTCGCAAACCGAAAAAGGGTCCATATGGTCAAGTATCTGCCTCTAGATGACCATAGATCGGTCCACCCTGGCGAATCCTTTTTTAGGGCATGTTTGTTTCCATGGAATACACAGGAGTTGGTTACATAGAAATCCATGCCATAAGTGGTTAAAAAAGAAGACGCAAGGTGAATATACAAAAATTAGATGAATATGAGAGAGAGAGAGAGAGAGACCAAAGTACGACTGAGAATGCAAAAGAAAACCCAACCATTTCATGTACTGCATACACCCAAGAAAAAACAAAAGGTAATTTTTGTAATGTTTAAATGGTCAAGAACAAGAAAAAGAACCAAACAGGAACAACAACATGAACAAGTATAAGAAGAAAAAGATGAATTACACAAGTAGATAAAAAAAAAAAGGTGGGCTATTTCAAAAGTTACCAATGTTGGGTCATTAGAGTGAAATACACTATAGGAGGCAACTATTTTTCCATTGATTTAAATTTTTCATAGGTGGACACAGGAAGATTTTCCTCATAAAATTCTCGTCGAACACAACTTATGTCTGGAGTGTAGACGACATCGATGGGCTTTAGAATCATAAGTGGGCCTCAAAAAGAGTGTTCACTTTCTTTGAAATCTTTCGCTCCAATATAATTCCAGGCCCATTATCAAACTCTATTTCTTTTATTTTGTCATTGTCAATGGGAAAGTGGTGCAACAAATACAAAATAGCTAGTCATGTATCACTTACTTCCTAGAATAAAATCCTAGCTCCACCAATGGCTGCGTTATCCTTATGAAAGTCAACTTAGTTTGCCTAGCAGTGGTGTCCACCGTGTCCGTGATATTGGAGAGTATACTTAATCATAATTTCAAATCAATGTACTCTAGAGGGACATGCTTTTTTTTCATTTATAGAATTCAGCTTTCTCAATCTCATTTAGATCTGATTGATATATACATGACAGGCTCTGCTTAGGTGCAGATGTCTCACACGGAATACCATGCGGGCTCTCCTGTGGGCCCGTATTTTCTTTATTGTTAAATCTGAAGAAATTAGACACAAGATTAATACTATTCCTACTAACAAGAGCTACAACATTACATTATTAATTAAGAGGGAAGACGAGACCCTAGCTAACCTAACCCTACTAAAGGAGAAAACAAGAGCCAACAGATGTAAAAATCCCATGAAACAAATCATCAAAACTCAAAGAAATAGCATGCACTTGGCATCATCTCACTGAAAAAATAAGAAAATAAAAAACAAGATAACTTGACATCATCTCTCTCTCTCTCTCCAGAGTAAGAACAAGCACTCCAGATCTCTCTCTCCCTCCCTAAGAAATATTCGACTGCAAATAGACCATCTACATCCACAGTTTCTTAAGTAGATTTCTACAGCAATCATGAATTTCATAACTGAATTCTTTTATTAAAACAGTCGGAAGTGAAACAAGAGTTGGAGTTCTCTAACTAATCAAATGGAAAATATCAAGGGGGCAAAGAAGAGATTCACTCGCAAGATTGTTAAATGTCAGTGGATTCAGATATTGGTGATGCTCAAATAATCTTCGTACATGTGCATGGACAATGCATGGGTGATAGCTGGGTCGTGGACCTTCACGTACGAGTCAGACTTGAGGCCTCCAAGTCATGGTGGAAGTGGCTCATGGACCCAACATGTCAAAAATTGGCCGAGCCCAAGTCAACTCAGCAGACTTGACTCAACTCGGACACAACCTTCTCTAAGTAAAGTCAGGATAGACTCGGCCGAGTCCCATGAAAACACCATTTTCTTCTCCTCTTCTCCTCAATAAACCCTCTATGAAACCCTTTCTTCTCTTGATCCCGAACAGTCCCTCCCTCAAACCCTTTCTCCTCCACAACAATCCCTCTCTCAAACCCTTTCTTTTCACCAAACCCTCTCTCAAGTCTCAACTCCTAACCCCAAAAGTCCTCTCTCAAGCCCTCTTTCAAACTCTTACAAAAAGAAAATTAATAACATGGGATATACTAGTTGAATCGGACTCAGACTCAAACTCTACCCCTCTTGAGTCCGGGTTTTTTTACCCTATGTGGACCTTCGCTTAACCACCTGCTCTAGTTTCACCATCTGATGAATCTTCTTCTCCATAGTTTTTACACCAAAGGATGGGCAGATAGGCCCCTAACTTGGCCAAGGCCAATTTGCAACAAACAAACAAATAAATAAATAAACTAAAAAATAAATGGGACAAAGGAGAAACGACCCTCTCCCTCTCATCCTTTCTATCCCACCTGTTCATGTAGTCGTCTCCATCTGTGTCTTTGGAAAAGCTTATGGTGTATTGCAGTACACCACTTGTTTCAGCATTCCTTTGAGAGACTATTGAAATACTGGTCACTCAGGCCTATTGACCCAAGTCGGGCCAACATTGAACCACATCCAAGCACACGATCTCAGCCACCAAGAGTTCTACGTCAGTAGATACATCATGCCACAAAGCATTTCTGATGGAGTTCCCTACAGCAATACAAATGCCTGTTGCTTTAGCTGAATTTCTGGAATTTGTGATGTTAGGAATTCAAAGACAGTGATGGTCCCATGGAATTTCCGAATGCTGAATTCTTGTGGAATTTTGAATTCAAGCCAGCTGAAAAGTCAAAAGTAACCCTTGTAATTCAAAGACACCTCTTAATGCTCCAGTGGAAAGGAGTATTCAGGAATTCCACCAAGGGAGCAACTTTTGGAGAATTTCTAAATTCTCCATACAAGAATTCTGCAACAGAATCAGGCCTCAAGTGTCTAAGTGGAATTCCAAATGCCAGACGGCCCTTGAGCATCTTGGAATTCAGAATGCTAGAAAGCACTTATGCATTTTGGAATTCCACTTAGGAGGACTGCATTTGGAATTCTTCAAAAGCACCAAAAAAAGAAATCCCTAAATGGTTGCAACCAAATAGGCCCTAGGAATCCTCCAAACTTCTGGGGGGTTTTGCATCCCACATTTTCTTAAGGGCTGTTTGGTTCAGATCAACTCTGACGGGAATTTCCTCCGTCAGAAATTCGTGATGGAAATTAAGGGGCTGTCCTTGTGAATTCCAAATTTTCTGTTCGATGCAATTTGAATGGTGAGAATTTGCCTAGCTGGCATGTGAAAAGTGTTAGCACCATTTGACCCAAGGCCCATGTACAATAGGCCCATACTCATATATCACGTGGGATTAGTTGACTCATCACCAATCTGTTTATATTCTCTTTCCATGTATAAAAGATTGTAACTTATATTCTTTATATTCTTTCCTCATACATAGATTGTAATTGCCTTGATTAAGGCTAGTAGTCTTTATAAATAGAGCAAGGAGTGATCAACCAGATCATCCAAGATATTTCAAAGCATTCTCTCATTCTAAAGTTATGTATCTAACATGATATCAGAGCTTCTTCTTCTTCTTCTTCTAGCTTTCATTTTCGACCTTGTTGTCGAATCTTGGTGACAAAACAGTCACTCCATGACTGTTTGCGCAAGTTACCATAGTGTTTTATCAACATCTCGAAGTCTAATCACTGGTGGCCCACCTCCGATCAGCCCAAGTTCATCAAGGACATCATTCTATCTTGGTCGACAGTTAATCAAGGACTTGTGGATAGGGGTGTCAAAGGGCCGGGCCGGGCCAGGCCTGGGGTTGTCCTAGCCCTACACTCAATATATGCAGGGCCGGGCTTGAGCGAGCCAAAGCCCTCGGAGGGCCTTCACTATCTAGGCCCTTACCCTACACTCAAGGGTCAGGGCCGGGCCAAGGCAGGGCTCAGGGCTTTAAAACAAGAAAACTATTTTTTTTTTTTTAACATTGTTACCAAAATCTGAGTGTGATCGAACGTTATCTTGTCTCACCTCAATTGCTAAGAAAACCATTAAGAAAACATCAATTATCTTGTCTAATCTCAATTGCAAATGAACCATTAAGAAAATATTGGGAGAATATAAGTCATCTCTAAAAACTTTCTTTTATCGGATAAAGTCGTAAATGCTTTGGTGACTTGGCTGGGTTTTGGACATATGATTTTATTTATTTTGACAAAGAAGAAAAATTGTTAAAGAGTATGATATGTTTCACACCTTTAATATGACTTTCATATGAATTTCCACATGAAATCATTACAGTAGTTTTTTATCTGTGAGAGTTTTAAACCATTTACAATCACATACCTTTTTATCAATTGACATTATTTTTTATTAAGCGTTGATCTGACTATTATGCATTCTTAGATTTCTATCGCAAAAATAAATGCACTTAAAAAATACTCTTAGTTTAAACTTTTAAGAATTGAGAGTTATAATTATCTAATTAAAAGAATGTTTGGATCACCCCATATCCTTAAAGTTCCATCCACATACAAACTAACTCTATGAATTGGTTGATATCTTAAGTAACTCTATAGAGGAAAAATGTCTCATTATTAATAGAAATAAGTACACCCATTTTTGCACTAACAATGATTTATAAAAATAATATAAAATGCCTAAATAAGAAGCAATAAAACTAAAAGAAAGGGATTAGAAGCAACCATGCAACACTTATTGATTATGCATTAAATACAATACATAACATAAATAATTAAATATAAATGAAATGAACCAAGTATGTATGGATTTTTAAGACATTTTTAATGGGTAAGTGGGTATGAAATTGCCTTCATATCTCCAATACTACTACAAAGTGCCTATGATAAGGGCATTCTAGTATATATTTACATATATATGTGTATATTATATATAAAATAAATAAAAGTAAGAGAGCCAGGGCCAGGGCCGGGCCGGCTAGTGCTATCCAAGCCTGGCCCTCAAATCGCAGGGCCTGCAAAAAATTGTCCAAGCCCAGCCCTAGGGCTTTTCATTAGAAACAAAAGCCCTCATTTTAAGGGCTTCTTAAGGGCCGGGCTGGGCCGGGCCCCCTTTCCCTGGGCCAAATTGACAGGCCTACTTGTGGACCTTGGTATTGACTCAACAGAGAACTCTGAGCATTGTTTTGGGTTTTGGGAACAACTCTCGTCAGCCGTTTGGAGCAACTCATCAGGGGCCTACATCGGATCAACACAGCAGCATCAGCAAACCATACCATCTTGGTCGACCACTCATCCTGGATTCCTTGGACATCTTCTCAGAATTTTTGGCTCATCAGAGGTAGGATTTCTGATTGATTTAGTGGTTTCATGTTTTGGTGCATAAGTTTTCATCAAATGCACACAACATCATAGATCTGTAATTGTTTGGAGTGAAACTTGGCTTGCCTTGACGGAAAATAGGAGTTCTGGACATTCAAAAGATCTGATTGGTCATCAAATCATCTACTGGGCCCCACCTTCTCTCTTAGAACACAAAAACAAGGTCGTCAAACCAGTTCTTTGGTAGAAACAGGTCGACAGACCTGGGTTCTGGGTTCAAATCATCCTCAGACCACTAGGCATCCATTTTGTGCTTGGAGATACCCTAAATCAATTCCTGATTTGAAGAAGAGATCACTCTCACTAATTTGGTTTGAGATTTTGCTAATTGGCCTGAGCCAACTCCTAGAGTGAAAATGGACAAAAGTGAACTTTCACTAGTTAAGTTTAACGGGACCAATTACACATCATGGGGCTTTCAGATCCAGACATACCTTAAGGGAAAAGAATTATGAGGTCATATAGATGGGACTGATCCAAAACCTGTAGAGGATGTAAAGGCTGTCTCCAAATGGGAAACCAACGATGCAAAAATAATGACTTGGCTTCTAGGGATAGTAGATCCACAATAAATCCTGAATCTCAGGCCTTACAAAACAACAAAAGGCATGTGGGACTACCTAAAACAGGTATATCAATAGGATAACTCTACACGGAGGTTCCACTTGGAACATGAGCTTTCTCAGTTTACTCAGGGGACATTGTCCATTCAAGAATATTATTCTCAGTTTATTCGCTTATGGACGGACTATACTGAGATTATTTACTCCAGCCTACCCGACGCCTCGATTGCGGTGGTTAAAAACATTCATTCCACTAGTCAGAGGGATCAATTCTTGATGAAACTTAGACCTGAATTTGAACAAATACGTTCAAATCTAATGAGCAGAGTGCCTTCCCCATCTATTGATTCTTGTTTCGAAGAGCTTCTTCGTGAGGAACGTCTGACAACCCGGCTGCTCTTCAACAAGCAATTTCCACCGGTCCTCTAACTGCGGCCTATGTTGCAAGTTCCCACAAGCAGAACAGAGATATGACCAAAGTCCAGTGTTATTGTTGTCAGAAATATGGACATGTAGCCACTCAATGCAATAAAAAAATATTACTCTTACTGCAAACGCAAGGGCCACATTCTTCCTGAATGTCGGCGCCGTGCTCAGATTTCGTCTCAGAAGGCCAATATGGCAACCCTGGATGCGTCTTCTTCTGCATTGAGTCCTACTGCCAATACAATGATGCCTGCTCCGCCTGCTTCTTCATGCTCTCTTACCCCGAAATAGTTCAACAGAAGATCATAAATGCCTTTTCTACTCTTGGCCTCTCAGGTAAAAACAAACAGTCACACTCTACCTGGTATATGGATTCAGGGGCTTCTAATCATATGACCCACTCTTCTAATAATTTATCTCAATTAAAGCCTTATGATGGAAATCTCTGAATCAATACAGTAGATGGTGGCAGTATACCCATTACAGCCATCGGTGAGATCTCACATCCCTTACCTTTGATGTTTTCATTTCTCCTCAGTTATCTACCAATTTATTATCTGTTGGACAACTAGTTGATAAGCATTGTTCTGTCTCTTTTTTTCGTTCTAGTTGTGTTATACGAAGGGGCCTAAGTGTGGCCGTCTTTTTCCGCTACGACTCTCTACACAGGATAGGAATTTGGTTGCTTCTGCCCTGTTTTCTGCTTCTAGTTCAAATAAGAGCCAATTATGGCACAATAGATTCGGCCATCCTCATTCTCGTACTTTGTCTTTGTCTAAATCTAGTTTGCTACATGATAATAAAATTTCTCTTAAGGATGTTTCTTTTAATTGTTCTAGTTGTAAAATGAGCAAGAGCAAGACTCTTCCCTTTCCCATCAGTACTTCTTTATCATTGAAATGTTTTGACCTTATTCATAGTGATGTATGGGGTATAGCACCTGTCATATCACATTCTCATTTTAAATATTTTGTTACATTCATTGATGACTATAGTCGCTTTACATGAATTTACTTCTTGCATTCAAAATCTGAGGTGTTTTCTACGTTTAAAATTTTCTTAGCCTATGTGGAAAATCACTTCTCCACATCCATTAAAACACTTCACACAGATTCAAGTGGTGAATATGTTTCTAATGAGTTTAAGACTTTTTTGCAAAACAAAGGGATAATTTCTCAAAAATCATATCCTTATACACCCCAACAAAATGGTGTGTCTGAGAGGAAAAACAGACATCTTTTAGACATTGTTCGGTCACTACTCTTAGAATCCTCTGTTCCACCAAAATTTTGGCCCAAAGCTTTATCCACAGTAGTTTATGTTATAAATAGGCTACCCACACCGCGCATAAATTATGAAATAATTTATTTTCGTTTATTTCATAAGCATCCTACTTATTTTCATCTCCATGTTTTTGAGTGTGTATGTTTCGTTCTTCTTCCCCCGGTTGAAAGAACAAAACTATATGCTGAATCTTCGAAGTGTGCCTTTTTAGGTTATGCGAATAACCAAAAAGGATTTTTCTGTTATGATCCAAAGGTAAAACGTATCCGGATTTCTCGTAATGTTGTGTTTTTTGAGAATCAATATTTTTTCCATCATTATCTAGATTATGATACATCTCATGTGTTTTCACTTGTTCCTAGCTTTGGTGATCCACCTGTTCCACCTACGAAAAATATCAACCCTATTCTTGTGCATGAAAGGCGTCAAGGGGAAAATACTATTGCACCAGATCCCCCTGATATGTCATCTTCCTCGGCACTCGACCCAGCACCTACTCCAGACATCTCCCAGTCAGTCCCCCGTCGATCATCTAGAATTTCTCGCCCCCCTAATCGGCTTGGCTTCACCCATACATCCTTACTACTCTATCTTCCGTTCATATACCTAACCATTTTTCCTAAGCAATGCAACATGAATGTTGGCGTCAGGCCATGTAGGAAGAACTTGACGCACTGAAAGTTAATCACACATGGGATGTTGTTCAATGTCCTTCGTCCATCAAACCCATTGGCTGATGGTACCTTGGCCCGTTATAAAGCTCATTTAGTGGCACTTGGCAACTGTCAGGAGTATGGCATTGACTACGATGAGACATTTGCTCCAATCGCCAAAATGACAAATATGCGTACAATTCTAGCTATTGCAGCATCACACTCATTGCCGTTCTATCAAATGGATGTAAAGAATGCCTTCCTCCACGGAGATCTTATAGAAGAAGTGTACATGCGTCTTCCTCCAAGATATGATTCTATCTATAAAAATGAGGTGGCAAAGCTCCATCGCTCCTTGTATGGACTTAAACAAGCACCTAGAGCTTAGTTTGAGAAATTCCGTTCTACTCTGTTCACCTTGGATTTGCTCAAAGTCCTTATGATCCGTCACTATTCATGAGTAAAACAGCCCAAGCTACCACCATACTTTTCGTATATGTGGATGATACCATCATTACGAGCACTCACAGTAATATGATCCATAGTCTTCAATCCTCACTTCAAGCTGCATTCCATATGAAAGATCTTGGTCCGTTAACATATTTCTTGGGACTTGAGGTTCAACAGTCTAGGAAGGGACTATTTTTCCATTAACATAAGTATGCTACTAACCTCGTTGACCTTGCTAGCCTCAATGAGGCCACACCTGTGGATACTCCATTAGAAGTAAATGTGCAGCTCAGGAAAGATAATGGGGACCTCCTATCCGATCTCACATTCTACAGATGCTTAGT
The DNA here is from genome assembly GCA_029852735.1 of Persea americana. Taxonomy (NCBI): domain Eukaryota; kingdom Viridiplantae; phylum Streptophyta; class Magnoliopsida; order Laurales; family Lauraceae; genus Persea; species Persea americana. The sequence continues at coordinate 72,153,462 of CM056811.1, forward strand.
CGACAGTTTGGCCTACTTGACCATCACTAGACTAGACATCTGATACGCTGTGAATGTTGTTAGTCAATTCATGACAGCACCGCAGCATCACCATATTGTTTCTGTCAAACGAATCATTCGGTACATTCTTGGTTCTCTGACACGAGGATTGTTTTTTCCGATTGGCACACCACTGACACTTACTGCTTATTTTGATGCCGACTGGGCAAGCTGCCCGAATACTCGTAGATCCACCACGAGCTGGTGTATGTATCTAGGTGAATCGCTCATTTCTTGGAAATGCAAAAAGCAAGAACGAGTCGCTGAATCTGAATATCGTGCTATGTCCGCTACCTGTTCTGAAATTCTTTGGCTTCGTGGTTTCCTTACAGATCTTGGCTTTCCTCAGACCTCAGCTACCCCACTTCATGCGGACAATACTAGTTCCATCTGAATCACTGAGAATCCAGTTTTTCATGAACGTTCAAAACATATTGAGGAGGATTGTCATTTTATTCGAGATGAATATGATCGCAAGGTCATTAGCCTTCCACATGTTTCGAGTGAACTCCAACTTGCAGACATCTTCACCAAAGAACTGCCTCGGCCACGTCATGAGTTCCTGATTCGCAAATTGCTACTGGTTGACCAACATCAATTTGAGGGGGGGATGTTAGCACCATCTGACCCAAGGCCCATGTACAATAGGCCCATACTCACATATCACGTGGGATTAGTTAACTCATCACCAATCTGTTTATATTCTCTTTCCATGTATAAAAGATTGTAACTTATATTCTTGATATTCTTTCCTCATACATAGATTCTAATTGCCTTGATTAAGGCTAGTAGTCTTTATAAATAGAGCAAGGAGTGATCAACTAGATCATCCAAGATATTCCAAAGCATTCTCTCATTCTAAAGTTCTGTATCTAACAAAAAGTCACTTTTGGCCATCAAATATCCTTAGAATGACGGATTTGAGAATCCTACTAAACCTTTGAGCATTTTGGAATTCTAATACAAAGGACAACATTTGGAATACTCCAAATTCTGTAGACAAGGTATTATCCCTAAATGCTTGCAACCAAACAGGCCCCTATGATTGTCGTGGAATTTCATTTGCATCTAAATAACGAAAATCAACAGCACATATTCAAAAGAAAAAAGACGTAAAAGGAAAGAGGGAAAATTTGACTTGTTGAATTGAATCTAAAAAAAATCATGAAAGCTAAGTGGGAGTCGAATTGTGGGGTGGGGGTGGGTGGGTGGGTGGGTGGGTGTGGGAGGCGGGGATGTTACAAAAAAAAGAAAACCCATCAGGAGAAATGAAATTAAACCTCCCTAAAAAATAGGTGATGTCCCACCGGGTATTGGTGATGGAAGCCTTGCTTCTCATCATGGCCCACTTCTCAAACCATGCTTTGATGTCGCTAGGATCTTATAAAGGCCTTTATTACCATAGCATTCTATTGTGCCTTTATATGTGCCTCTGAAATTTCTTAATGGCCATGAGCAATGGTCCACAATTAGTCCTACACATGTGACGAGCTATGAGAAGAAGAATTGTGATAGCTAAATGATTGATAGAATACCTATTAGCCATATGATGTGTGTTAATTGTGATATCTTCTATGGCTTAGCCTGCAGCAGTACATTGAATAACTACATGTCCCATAGATGCAAGCCCTACAAGCAATCCAGCAAGGCAGCAACAATATTGGCAATGGATGAATGAGAAAAATTAGCAAATTCAATTATTTGCAGCAGTCTATTTGAAGGCCAACGATGTTGGGTTATACAGAATTTAAGTGATTAGTGTGGTTCTAAACAGAATACGTATTAGTCATATGCTGCCTGTTAACAATTCTACTTGTGATATCTTCCACAGCTAAGCCCGCAACAGTACCTTGATTAACTCCATATGCCCAATAAATGCGGGCCTTACAAGCAATTTGGCAACACTATAGGAAATGGATGAATGAGAAAAATTAACAAATTCAATTGTTTGCAATATATTTGAAGACAAATGATGATTGGTTATAGAGAATTTTCTAATTGGTGTGGCTTCTGAACTTTCATGCATCAACCGCAGGTCTTGCTAAAGCAGCAGATCAAGCACAAATGTAGAAGAGAAGAACAATAAAAAGTCCTTCAAAATCAATTTAGATTGATGATATTGTTACAAATCAAGGAAGACTTTGACAGATGGAAAGGTATCTTTACAGGTAAGGGTCATTCGAAAAATTAACCCTATCAGATTATCCAAATCCATGATTTAACAAACAGCTTTACAAGTTTAATGGTTTTTTCACTCTAGATTTTTTTTTTTAAAGATTCAATTCAACAGTGTAAGTAAAGGTCCAATGAATGAAAAATGGGCATGGTACGATCACAGTGGAAAAAAGAGAGTGAAAGGAGCTGCATTGCTCAAAGGTCAGCCCAAGTCTGCCCAATAAAGTGGGCTGTACATGTAGTGCTTGTGGGAGATCACAATTATGTAACAAGAGATGTAAAAGTAAACTTAAATGAGAACCACTATATGTAATTAAAACGTTTACATTAGAAATGTGTGCAAACAGATCAATCCAGTCAGAGAGGAATTTTTTTAACCTAGGACTTCTATGTACTCGCAAAAGTATATGGCCCTAAAATGCAATATACTTGGAGAAGTATATGATGTAAGAGGTAATTTGGTACAAAGTTCTGATATGTTGCATCAATATAAAGACTCGATTTCCTTGTCTCTAAGGCCCCCCTCAAAATGGGATGCAAATGAATCAAGAGGAAAGGGGAAATTAATAGCCAGCCACCATTCTAGTATATCAAAGCCCTGGGAAGTTAGGAACCGTGGAAGAATTACACTAAAAAAGAAGTAAACCCTCTCATGAAACTATTCATTCCAAAGGCAAAAGTAAAAAAAAAAGCCTGCATACTACAAATGAATATTAAACCACCCAAATCAAGTGTCCTTATCTTATTCTAAACTTTTCTTTTCTATTCTTTCTTTTTTTCCTACCAAAATATCTAGCTACTGGTATGTCAGGTTCAGCAGATAATTTAATCCCTTGGATAATTAATGGCCTTTGATCCCCTAACATAAATTTCTAAGATTTTAGACCTCTGTGGAATTCTAGACAGGTACTGGGGTGGAGCTTCACCGAAGTTGTGATTAAGATGGATCCACTCCAAGAAGCTACATATGTTGTCCAAGCCTCAATTTGATACACGTTTTCTAGTAGTGGAGTGTAACAATACATCATTGAAACAATTTCAAGAGATAAGTCTAATAGAACCAATGACTGATCAACCAGATCTCCATGCTCCTGGAAACTTTGCTAATTGACAGTACCTCTTCAGAGGGCAGCAGACCAGAGATCCATCCCAATGATTAGCCACTTAGCTTGGAATGTTAAGAGGTCTTAACAGACATCTACGGATAGTGAAATAGAGAGCAAAGTTGCTCAACTTAATCTGCTTTTCTTAGGTTTGAAAAAATGCAGAGCGAGAGAAAATAATCTTCCTCAGATCAGGAACTCCTATTTGACTAACAATTTGGAGAACCACTCAAACTCTGCTCATTGCAATCCAATTAGGATTTGCTTATGTTGGAGCACGAAGATAAATATACCATTTGTTTGAAGCTTAAGGGAGGAGAGAAACTGACAAAATACAATAAGTATTGAGATGAATTCATGTCCTTTCTCTCAAGAGCGACACCTCCTGATATTGTTTATCACTGCCTTAATCAAGGCCTACATCAGTATCATTGCAGCAAAGCTTTCCTAACTTCAACAATTATAAAAAGATACTACAGTAAAAACCCTCCTAACTAGAAGAATGTACAGGTGTATTATTTTGACCATGTATATATACACGCAAGGAATTTAAGCAACTGGGCTTGGGCCAAATTTGACAGTTTCAACTGAAATCACCTTGAACCCAGTTTGATGAAGTCATCTTGGACCCAGTTTGACATTCCCCCTCAAATTGATGCGGGAGAATCAATGAGCAACAATTTGCTGACTAAGAACTGATGACAAGGTCGTGGAAGTGTTATATGGAATAAGAGAAGGAAGAAGAAGAAGAGAGTTTTGGAGAGAAAGTGACACCTCAATAGAGGATCGACTGTGTATATTTATAATACCATTATGCCTAAATCAAAGGCTCTAAACACGCTAATAAATACAATCAGAATAATAATGAATATCTCCTAGTCTATACAAGGAAGTAATATGAGACAAAATAGCAAAACTTAGCAACACAATCCAAGACTAAATCCCACGTGTGGGATTTTATATACAGCTGTATACGGGCCTTGATGGGCTGGGCCTAAACCATATTTTACAAGGCCCGTTATCTTCTACAGGAAGACCTTTTTGTGAATATATCAGCAACTTGAAATTCTGATGACATGAGGAAGGCTGATGACCTCTCGTCTATGATATACGGATACTTCAAAATGGGCTACGTATCGTATCCGATACTTCACTTTTTGTGTGTAAAATCCATTTCCATGTCGTGCCTATGGTTTGTCCAGCCGTATCTGGGCATCATAGCCTCTCGTTTGAATTCATCACTAATGAAATGACAATCAACCTCAATGTGTTTAGTCCACTCATGGAAAACTAGATTTTTTGTAATCCGCATGGAACTTGTATTATCAGCATAGAGAGGGTTAGGATAATTGATAGGAAAACTTAGATAAGAAAGCAAACCGCATAGCCAAAGAATCTCAAAGCAGGCAGCCGACATAGCACGATATTCGACTTTGGTGGAGGATTTGGAGATTTTGTCATGTTACTTACATTTCTAGGAAATTAAGCTGTCACCTAGGGATATACACCACCCGGTGCTAGACCACCGTGTATCTTGGCAGTCAGCCCAATCAACATTAAAAAATGCTCCAAGTCAAAGGTGTGCTTGCTCGAAAAAATAATCCACGAGTTGGTGTTCAAAGAAGATAGGAAAGAATTCATCGACGAGCAGCCAAGTGAAGATGTTGAGGGTCAATCATGAACTGACTCATCAAATTAACCGCATTTGAGATGTCTGGACTAGTGCTGGTTATATATATTAAGCTACCAACTAACTGCCGATATAATGTCAAGTCAGGAAGTGGATCTCCCTCGTCACGACAAGTTTGACATTTACCTAGATTGGACCCACGTGTTCACAGCCCAAACCAAGCATAAAACATATCCCCAAACCTCTTTAACAAAACCAACAATGTTGCTACTGCTCCAAGTATAGCTGGTGGGGGTGCACAACCACACTAAGGATATGCCCAGTATTGCCCACAAGGGAAGTGTTGCAAAGTTTTCTTCTGTACTCGAAGACTCAAAAAACAGGGAAATTTAGAGGAAAGAACCAAGGGACCGAAAGTGAACAAACTGTGGACCCTAAGTGAAGAATAATCAATGGAATTTCTTCGTTTCTTCTGTTTTTTTGCAAATGTTCACTATCAACGAAAAAAAGAACGCCCTCAATTACATTTCTCTCCTCGGTGCCTAGGGATTAAAATATATAAGAATATCGTGGTACGTAAAGGGTTATGCTATGATCAGTCACAATGGGGATACATGACAGATCTTTTCCACGATCCTTGTGGTTGTTTTTATGCTCCGACAGATTTCAACCACCATGTCGTGGGAACACATATTTTGGTAAAAATATGGAAAGAAATATGTCGTTGTAGAAATACGTGACAAATCGAACCAACGATCATCTGGATTCTCCTTTTGCATCAAAAGATTTCAACATCCACGTTACGGCAAGAACACATTTCGGTCAAAACATGGAAAGAAAGGCCAAGGTAGAAGCAACACTAGATTTCCAAATTCAAGTCTAAAATATTCTACATGATCTGGAATCCATGTTAGAAATTTAGGGGATCAATTGAGTCCATCCATCAATCCCAATACGACTCATCAGATCCCAACAATGAAGGATTAAGCAGACCGCAACGTGAGGGATTGGACCCACATGTTCACCACCCCAACCAACCCTAAAAATTGCCCCAAAACCTGTTTCACAAAACTAACAATGTCGTTGCAGCTCCAAGTACAGCTGGTGGGGTCCACTACCACACTAAGGATATGCCCAGCATTGCCTATAAGGGAAGTAGCCATTTTCGTATAGTTTCCTTCCGTACTCGCAGACTCGGAACTATGGGCAATTCAAAAGAAAGAAGCAAGCAGGGGAGGACCTACATGCTTTGTGTTGGGGGCTGAAGCCCCCACCAAAACTGGAAAAAGCCCATAAGGGCCCTAAGGTCCCATTGGCCAAGCACCCCCCTTAAAAATAGCCCAAGTCCCCACGACCCTTTTCAACTCTAACCTAATTGGCCAATCCCCATTCTCGTCACACTCCCTTCTTCTCTCAAAAATCCCTTCATTACTCTCCATCGTAGGTGACCAACATTGGCGCACCACCGTTGTGACACCGTCCTTTCCTCTGGCAGGGGCTCTACTCATCTTGTCTCTGGTCTCTCCATCTCTCTCTATCTCCCCCCCCCCCCCCCCCCCCCCCCTCTCTCTCTCTCTCGTGTTTTCCATTTCTCTTTGCATCAGATCTTTGAATGCAATTTTTTCTTTTGTTCTTGGTTTTACATATCATTTGGATGCGTTGCTGTTTTTGAGTATTTGATTTGTTTCAAGCACGTTAGATCTAGATATCTAATATGCTGTGCAGCTTCTGAGTTTTGGTTTTTTAAAAATTTGATTGATACATATGGTTCTTAGATTTGATTCAAACGAAAGCATATGACTAGAATAATAGATAGAAGACCTGCGGTGATTTCATACTAGTCAGCAATGAGGGAGATTCTGGCTCCAAATTATTACTAGGTTATGTCAGATAGTTTTTCTTTGATACCTATGAGATTAGAAATTTTGTAAAATACATGACAACAGTGGAATTGATTTCTTTCACTATGCTTATGTCATGCTGAATGTTAGTCTTAAGAATAAAAATTATTGTTTGCGCTGAATATGACCGCGACATGTTTGACACGGTTACTAAAACAACGCAAGAGAAAGCAAGACAAACAAAATAACAATAACAAGCTAACAAGGGGGAAATGTTATGATTCATCACAATGGGGAAACATGACAGTTCTATTCCACGCATCAACAACTTTCAACCTCCATGTCATCGAAACACAGACACATTTATATAAACAAACAAAGGAATGAAAAATGTCTCTATAAGGATTCGAGAACGATCGAACCAGCGATCATCTGGATCGTCCTTTAGAATCAAAAGATTCCAACATCCATGTTAGGGCAAGAATAACACATTTCGGGCAAAACATGGAAAGAAGGGGCCAAGCTAGATGCAAAAATGCATTTCGAAATTCAAGTCTAAAAAGTCCTCCATGATCTGGATTCGTGAACGATCGAACCAGCGATCATTTGGTTCCTTCTGTTGCATCAAAAGATTTCAACATCCATGTTGGGGAAACAACAACACATTTCGATCAAAACATGAATAAAGGGCCAACGTAGATGCAAAACCGGACCTCCAAATTCAGGTCTAAATTATTCTACATGATCTAGAATCCATGTTAGAAATTTAGCCGATCAATTGAGTCCATCCATCAATTCCAATATGACTCATCAGATCCCAACAGTGAAAGATTAAGCAAACCGCAACATGAGGGATTGGACCCACGTGATCACCAACCCAACGAACCCTAAAACTTGCCCCCAAACCTGTTTCACAAAACCAACAATGTGGCTGCTGCTCCAAGTACAGCTGGTGGGGTCCACTACCACACTAAGGATATGCCCAGTATTGCCTATAGGGGAAGTAGTTATTGTTGCATAGTTTCCTACTTGTACTCAGGGACTTGGAAAAACGGGCAATCCAGGAGAACGAAGCAAGGGACCAAGCAAGAACAAAGTGTGGACCCAAAGTGAAGAATAATCAATGTACTTACTTCATATCATCTGTTTTTTTGCAAATGTTCACTGTCAACATAAAAAGCAGTCCCTTAGATATATCTCCTCCGTACCTAGGGATTAAGATATATAAGAATATCGTGCCTCACAATGGGGATACATATCAGATCTATTCCACGATCCACTTGTTCGTTTTTAAGCAACGACGGATTTCAAACTCCATGCCAGGGTAATACAGACACATTTTAGTGAAACTATGGAATGAAATCTGTCGCTATAGGGATATGTGAAAGAATGAACCAACGATCAAATGGATCCACCTTTTGCATCAAAAATAATTCAACATCCATCTCAGGGTAAGAACAACACATATCGGTCAAAACATGGAATGAAGAGGCCAATGTTGATACAAAATTGGATTTCCAAATTCAAGTCTAATATATTGCTCATGATCTGGGGTCCACGTAAGAAATTTAGCGGATCAGTTGAATCCATTCATCAGTCCTAAATTCACTCATCAAATCCAAACTATGAAACAGTCAATGTGAGGGACTGGACACGTGTTCACGATCCCGACCTACCCTAAAACATGCCCCAAAACCTGTTTCACAAAACCAACAGCGTTGTTGTTGCTCCATGTACAGCTGGTGGTGGTCCACTACCACACTAAGGATATGCCCAATATTGCCTACGAGGGAAGCACCTACATTTGCATACATTCCTTTTAGACTCGGTGAATCGGAAAAATGGGCAGTTCAGAAGAAAGAAGCGAGTGACTGAACGTGAATAAAGTGTGGACGCCAAGTGAAGAATAATCAATGGACTTGCTTCTTTTCTTCTTCTTTCCTGCAAATGTTCCGTAACAACGTTAAAAGCACTCCCTTAATTAGATTACTCACCTCGGCAACTAGGGATTACGTAATATAATATTATCGTCGCACTTGTTAAGGGAAATGCTATGATTGTCACAACAGGGATACATGACAATTCTATTCCACGCATAGACAGATTTCAACATCCATGTCATGGAAACACAGACACATTTAGATAAAATAACTAAGGAATGAAATATGTCCCTATAATGATTCGGGAACGATCGTACCAGCGATCATCTGGATCCTCCTTTAGAATCAAAAGATTCCAACATCCATGTTAGGGCAAGAACCACACATTTCAGGCAGAACATGGAATGAAGGGGCCAAGCTAGATGCATAAATGCATTTCGAAATTCAAGTCTAAAAAGTCCTCCATGATCTGGATTCGTGAACGATCGAACCAGCGATCATTTGGATACTTCTGTTGCATCAAAAGATTTCAACATCCATGTTGGGGCAAGAACAACACACTTCGATCAAAACATGGAATAAAGGGCCAAGGTAGCAGCAAAAACGGACCTCCAAATTCAGGTCTAAATTATTCTACATGATCCGAAAACCAAGTTAGAAATTTATCTGATCAATTGAGTCCATCCATCAATTCCAATACGACTCATCAAAAGCCAAAAGTGAAAGATTAAGCAGACCGCAACGTGAGGGATTGGACCCACGTGTTCACCACCCCTACAAACCCTAAAACTTGCCCCCAAACTTGTCTCACAGAACCAACAATGTGGCTGCTGCTCCAAGTACAGCTGGTGGGGTCCACTACCACACTAAGGATATGCCCAGTATTGCCTACAGGGAAGTAGCTACTGTTGCATAGTTTCCCTCTGTACTCGGAGACTCGGAAAAATGGGCAATTCAGAAGAACAAAGAGAGGGACCGAGCAAGAGCAAAGTATGGAACCAAGTGAAGAATAATCAACGTAAAAAGTGTGGACCCCAAATAAAGAATAATCAATGTACTTCGTATCTTCTGTTTTTTTGCAAATGTTCACTGTCAATGTAAAAAGCACTCCCAAAATTAGATATATCTCCTCAGTACTTAGGGATTTATATACATCAGAATATCGTGCGTCACAACGGGGATACATAACAGATCGATTCCACGATCCACTTGTTCGATTTTAAGCAATGACCGATTTCAAACTCCATGGCAGGGAAAAACAGACACATTTTGGTAAAACTTTGGAAAGAAATCTGTCGCTATAGGGGTACGTGAACGAATGAACAAATGATCATCTGGATCCTCCATTAGCATCAAAATAATTCAACATCCATGTTAGGGCAAGAACAACACATATCGGTCAAAACATGGAATGAAGAGCCCAACGTTGATGCAAAATTGGATTTCCAAATTCAAGTCTAAAATTTTGTTCATGATCTGGGGTCCACGTCAGAAATTTAGCGGATCAGTTGAGCCCATTCATCAGTCCTAATTCGACTCATCATATCCAAACAATGAAAGAGTCAACGGGAGCGACTAGACACACGTGTTCACGAACCCAACCTTCCCTAAAACATGCCCCAACACCTATTTCGCAAAACCAACAGCATTGTTGTTGCTCCATGTACAGTTGGTGGTGGTCCACTACCACACTAAGGATATGCCCAGTATTGCCTACGAGGGAAGTACCTACAGTTGCATAGATTCCTTCTAGACTCGGTGAATTGGAAAAATGGGCAGTTCAGAATAAAGAAGCGAGTGACCGAACGTAAACAAAGTGTGGACGCCAAGTGAAAAATAATCAATGGACACGCTTCTTTTCCGCTTCTTTTTTACAAATGTTCGCTAACAACGTAATAAGCACTCCCTTAATTAGATTTTTCACCTCGGCAACTAGGGATTACGTAATGTAATATTATACTCACCCTCGTTAAGGGAAATGCTATGATTGTCACAACGGGAATACATGACAATTCTATTCCACGCATCGACAGATTTCAACATCCATGTCATGGAAACACAGAAACATTGAGATAAAATAACTAAGGAATGAAATATGTCCCTATAACGATTCGGGAACCCAGCAATCATCTGGATCCCCCTTTAGAATCAAAAGATTCCAACATCCATGTTAGGGCAAGAACAACACATTTTGGGAAAAACATGGAATGAAGGGGCCAAGCCGGATACAAAAAATGCATTTCAAAATTCAAGTCTAAGAAGTCCTCCATGATCTGGATTCGTGAACGATCGAACCCTCGATCATTTGGATCCTTCTGTTGCATCAAAAGATTTCAACATCCATGTTGGGGCAAGAACAACACACTTCGATCAAAACATGAAATAAAGGGCCAAGGTAGATGCAAAAACGGACCTCCAAATTCAGGTCTAAATTATTCTACATGATCCGGAAACCAAGCTAGAAATTTATCTGATCAATTGAGTCCATCCATCAATTCCAATACGACTCATCAAATCCCAACAGTGAAAGATTAAGCAGACCGCAACGTGAGGGATTGGACCCACGTGTTCACCACCCCTACCAACCCTAAAACTTGCCCCCAAACCTGTCTCACAGAACCAACAATGTGGCTGCTGCTCCAAGTACAGCTGGTGGGGTCCACTACCACACTAAGGATATGCCCAGTATTGCCGATAGAGGAAGGAGCTATTGTTGGATAGTTTCCTTCTGTACTCGAGGACTCGGAAAAACGGGCAATTCAGAAGAACTAAGCAAGGGACCAAGCAAGAACAAAGTGTGGACCCCATGTGAAGAATAATCAATGTACTTACTTCGTATCTTCTATTTTTTTGCAAATGTTCTCTGTCGACCTAAACAGCACTCCCTTAGTTAGATATATCTCCTCGGTACCTAGGGATTAAGATATATAAGAATATCGTGCCTCACAATGGGGATACATGTCAGATCTATTCCACAATCCACTTGTTCGTTTTTAAGCAACGACGGATTTCAAACTCCATGCCAGGGTAATACAGACACATTCTGGTAAAACTATGGAAAGAAATCTGCCGCTGTAGAGATATGTGAACGAACGAACCAACGATCGTCTAGATCCTCCATTTGCATCAAAATAATTCAACATCCATGTTAGGGCAAGAACAACACATATCGGTCAAAACATGGAATGAAGAGGCCAACGTTGATGCAAAATTGGATTTCCAAATTCAAGTCTAATATATTGTTTATGCTCTTGTTAGTTTTAGTCTCAATCCATTAAGATTGATGAAATAAATTGATTAATTTCTTTATTTATCAATATATTCATGCTTTCCTTACATGAGATGAATGGTGTTTTATTACTTGTTTGCACATAACTAATACGAATGACATGATGGCTCATTAGATGAACCGGAGTCCATAAGTATACTAGATACAATACATGTGTATGGATGAGATCCACATATAGGAGACAGTGATGAGACTGGACATCTCATCTGACAAGGTTGCAGTACTTTGATTACTATGAGATAGTGTGAGTTGTCTCGATCATCAGAATATAAGATTCTGGATCATAGTACTGGTACATTGGATGTATTGAAGGACCATGAGAAGCACCTTATGAATACTGTCTTTACTTTAAGGTCTGCTCTCATAATTCCCTAGCAATAGGCTCTCAATCCTGAGACATTAACGAACTCAAGTTTCTATCTGTTCATTTGCTTTGAGTCACCAATGAGTGAGGCCAATTGTAGGTCAACACCTCGGTGATTTGGGTACGTGGTAGTAGAGCTGTGGGAACATTCGATGGTCAAGATGGAATCTATCTTTAATATCCCCTTTTGCCAATTAATGGATTTATCATTGATAAGTGCGCACCCATTCCAATTAAGAGTTAATTGGATCGGTACCAAATGATCATTATAATTGGGGCACAAGGATAATAAGATATGGATCTAAATTTGGAAGACAGGTCCAATTGATCCATGGATATTGATGGAGGGGCCTACTTGTGGACATAAGGAAGTTTAGGGTCTTCATGTAATTTATTCCTAAGACTGGAGTTCAATTGCATTTATTTAGTAGAGTTATTTGCAATTAACTGTGGGCCCGGATTGCACATGAGATGTAGGGTCGCGATGTCCCAGTTGGAGTCAGCTTTCTATGGAATCCCTAGTGGCCCCCACGCTAGCCCAAGATTGGATCATTACTAATTCTATTTGAACTCAAAAAGAAAAGTTACTATTTCTATTTGAAGTGAGGCTTCTAACAGTGGTAATAGTAGGAATAGATAATTGCTAATTATTATGGAAGTGGGACTTCTAATAATAAACAAAGAGGAGGATGCTTAAGCTATAAATATGAGAGGAGGGAGGCTTGGACGTCCCATGCACTATTCCACATTGGAATTCACGCCCAACCTTCTCCATTGTGCAAGAGTTGCACATCTCTCTCTCCTTCCCTCTTCTAGTTTCTCTTCTAGTTTCCCTTTGAGGTTCTAGTTAGTCTTTCTCTTGGAGATCCCACCCATCTTCTTGAGAAAAGAGAATCTTATACGGGTCATAGCGCAGAAGACGATTGGGTCTTAGAGATTCCTATCTGATACGTGAAAGAGTTTCATCATCAAAGAAAGGAACAACTCCGCCATTAGAGCACAACCGAGCTCCAAAGGTATAATCTACTTCCTTGTATGTTGTGGATTTCGTAGTAGCATGTTTTCTGCTATTTCAATATTCTAGATAGGGTTTTCTACTGTACATGATCAAGAGAAAGAGGACATGGATCCAGGATTGGTTTTGTAGCCTTCTAGATAGTTGATCCCTGAGTCAAGTAGGTCAAAAGTTTTGAAAACCTATCCTAGAGGCCCACCTATTTCCAAAAGATCTGGGGTCCACGTCAGAAACTTACCAGCTCAGACACGTGCTCACGATCCTGACCTAGCCTAGAACGTGCCCCAAAACCCGTTTCGCGAAACGAACAACGTTGTTGTTGCTCCATGTACAACTGGTGGTGGTCCACTACCACACTAAGGATATGCCCAGTATTGCCTACGAGGGAAGAACCTACATTTGCATAGGTTCCTTCCAGACTCTGTGAGTCGAAAAAATGGCAGTTCAGAATAAAGAAGCGAGTGACCGAACGTGAACAAAGTGTGGATGCCAAGTGAAGAACAATCAATGGACTCGCTTCTTTATTCTTCTTTTTTGCAAATGTTCACTAACAAGGTAATAAGCACTCCCTTAATTAGATTTCTTACCACGGCAACTAGGGATTACGTAATATAATATTATCGTCACCCTCATTAAGGGAAATGCTACGATTGTCACAACGGGGACACATGACAATTCTATTTCACGCATTGACAGATTTCAACATCCATGTCATGGAAACACAAACACATTTAGATAAAATAACTAAGGAATGAAATATGTCCCTACAACGATTTGGTAACGATCGAACCAGCAATCATCTGGATCCTCATTTAGAATCAAAAGATTCCAACATCCATGCTAAGGCAAGAACCACACATTTCGGGCACAACATGGAATGACGGGGCCAAGCTGGATGCAAAAATGCATTTCGAAATTCTAGTCTAAAAATTCCTCCACGATCTGGAAACGTGAACGGTTGAACCAGCGATCATTTGGATCCTTCTGTTGCATCAAAAGATTTCAACATCCATGTTGGGGCAAGAACAACACACTTCGATCACAACATGGAATAAAGGGCCAAGGTAGATGCAAAAACGGACCTCCAAATTTAGGTCTAAATTATTCTACATGATCTGGAAACCAAGTTAGAAATTTATCCGATCAATTGAGCCCATCCATTAATTCCAATACGACTCATCAGATCCCAATAGTGAAAGATTAAGCAGACCGCAACGTGAGGGATTGGACCCACGTGTTCACCACCCCTACCAACCATAAAACTTGCCCCAAAACCTGTCTCACAGAACCAACAATGTGGCTGCTGCTCCAAGTACAACTGGTGGGGTTCACTACCACACTAAGGATATCCCCAGTATTGCCTATAGGGGAAGCAGCTACTGTTGCAAAGTCTCCTTCAGTACTCGGGGACTCGGGAAAATGGGCAATTCACAAGAACAAAGCAAGGGACCGAGCGTGAACAAAGTGTGGACCCCAAGTGAAAAATAATCAATGTACTTACTTCGTATCTTCTGTTTTCTTTGCAAATGTTCACTGTCGACGTAAACAGCACTCCCGTAGTTAGATATATCTCCTCCGTACCTAGGGATTAAGATATCTAAGAATATCGTGCCTCACAATGGGGATACATGTCAGATCTATTCCACGATCCACTTGTTCGTTTTTAAGCAACGACGGATTTCAAACTCCATGCCAGCGTAATACAGACACATTTTAGTGAAACTATGGAATGAAATCTGTCGCTATAGGGATACGTGAAAGAACGAACCAACGATCAAATGGATCCACCTTTTGCATCAAAAATAATTCAACATCCATCTCAGGGTAAGAACAACACATATCGGTCAAAACATGGAATGAAGAGGCCAATGTTGATACAAAATTGGATTTCCAAATTCAAGTCTAATATATTGTTCATGATCTGGGGTCCACGTAAGAAATTTAGCGGATCAGTTGAATCCATTCATCAGTCCTAAATTCACTCATCAAATCCAAACTATGAAACAGTCAATGTGAGGGACTAGACACACGTGTTCACGATCCCGACCTACCCTAAAACATGCCCCAAAACCTGTTTCGCAAAACCAACAGCGTTGTTGTTGCTCCATGTACAACTGGTGGTGGTCCACTTCCACACTAAGGATATGCCCAGTATTGTCAAATAGGGAAGCACCTACATTTGCAATGTTACCTTATAGACTCTGCGAATCGGAAAAATGGGCAGTTCAGAAGATTGAAGCGAGTGACCGAACATGAACAAAGTGTGGACACCAAGTGAAGAATAATCAATGTACTCGCTTCCTTTCTTCTTCCGTTTTGCAAATGTTCACTAACAACGTAAAAAGCACTCCATTAATTAGATTTCTCACCTCGGCAACTAGGGATTAAGTAATATAATATTATTGTCACCCTCGTTAAGGGAAATGCTATGATTGTCACAACGGGGACACATGACAATCCTATTCCACGCATCGATAGATTTCAACCTCCATGTCTTGGAAACACAGACACTTTAGATAAAAAAAACTAACGAATGAAATCCGTGTCTATAACGATTTGGTAACGATCGAACCAGCGATCATCTAGCTCCTCCTATTGCATCAAAAGATTCCAACATCCATGTTAGGGCAAGAGCAACACATTTCCAAATTCAAGTCTAATATATTGTTCATGATCTGGGGACCACGTCAGAAATTTAGTAGATCAGTTGAGTCCACTCATCAGTCCTAATTTCACTCATCATATCCAAACAACGAAAGAGTCAACGTTAAGGACTGGACACACGTGTTCACGATACCGACCTGACCTAGAACGTGCCCCAAAACCCGTTTCGCAAAACAAAAAACGGTGTTGTTGCTCCATGTACAGCCGGTGGTGGTCCACTACCACACTAAGGATATGCCTAGTATTGCCTATAGGGGAAGCAGCTACTGTTGCATAGTTTCCTTCTGTACTCGGGGACTCGGAAAAATGGGCAATTCACAAGAACGAAGCAAGGGACCAAGCGTGAACAAAGTGTGGACCCCAAGTGAAGAATAATCAATGTAGTTACTTCGTATCTTCAGTTTTTTGCAAATGTTCATTGTCAACGTAAAAAGCACTCCCTTAGTTAGATATATCTCCTCGGTACCAAAAGATTAAGATATATAAGAATATCGTGCGTCACAATGGGGATACATGTCAAATCGATTCCACGATCCACTTGTTCGTATTTAAGCAATGACGGATTTCAAAACTCCATGCCAGGGTAATACAGACACGTTTAGGTAAAACTATGGAATGATATTTGTCGTTGTAAGGATACGTGAACAAACCAACCTACGATCATCAGGATCTTCCATTTGCATCAAAACAATTCAACATCCATGTTAGGGCAAGAACAACACATATCGGTCAAAACATGGAATGAAGAGGCCAACGATGATGCAAAATTGGATTTCCAAATCCAAGTCTAATATATTGTTCATGATCTGGGGTCCACGTCAAAAATTTAGCAGATCAGTTGAGTCCATTCATCACTCCTAATTTCACTCATTATATCCAAACAACGAAAGAGTCAACCTGAGGGACTGGACAACGTGTTCACGATACCGACCTGGCCTAGAACGTGCCCCAAAACCCGCTTTGTGAAACGAACAACGTTGTTGGTGCTCCATGTACAGCTGGTGGTGGTCCACTTCCACACTAAGGATATGCCCAGTATTGCCTAATAGGGAAGTACCTACATTTGCAATGTTACCTTCAAGACTCTGTGAATTGGAAAAATGGACAGTGCAGAAGAAAGAAGCGAGTGACCGAACGTGAACAGAGTGTGGACGCCAAGTGAAGAATAATCAACGTACTCGCTTCTTTTCGTCTTCTTTTTTGCAAATGTTCACTAACACCATAAAAAGCACTCCAATAATAAGATTTCTCACCATGGCAACTAGGGATTAAGTAATATAATATTATCATCACCCTCGTTAAGGGAAATGCTATGATTGTCGCAACAGGGATACATGACAATTCTATTCCACGCATTCACAAATTTTAAGCACCATGTCGTGGAAACACAAACACATTTTGATAAAATAACTAAGGAATGAAACATGTCCCTTTAACGTTTTGGTAACGATCGAACCAGCGATCATCTGGATCCTCCTATTCCATCAAAAGATTACAACATCCATGTTAGGGCAAGAACAACACATTTCGTGCAAAACATGGAATGAAGGGGCCAAGCTGGATGCAAAAATGCATTTCGAAATTCTAGTCTAAAATATCCTCCATGACCTGGATTCGTGAACGATCGAACCAGCGATCATTTCGATCCTTCTGTTGCATCAAAAGATTTCAACATCCCTGTTGGGGCAAGAACAACACACTTCGATCAAAACATGGAATAGAGGGCCAAGGTAGATGCAAAAACGGACTTCCAAAATCAGGTCTAAATTATTCTACATGATCCGGAATCCATGTTAGAAATTTATCCGATCAATTGAGTCCATCCATCAATTCCAATACGACTCATCAAATCCCAACAGTGAAAGATTAAGCAAACTGCAACGTGAGGGATTGGACCCACGTGTTCACCACCCCTACAAACCCTAAAACTTGCCCCCAAACCTGTCTCACAGAACTAGCAATGTGGCTGCTGCTCCAAGTACAGCTGGTGGGGTCCACTACCACACTAAGGATATGCCCAGTATTGCCGATAGAGGAAGGAGCTATTGTTGGATAGTTTCCTTCTGTACTCGGGGACTCGGGAAAACGGGCAATTCAGAAGAACTAAGCAAGGGACCGAGCGAGAACAAAGTGTGGACCCCATGTGAAGAATAATCAATGTACTTACTTCGTATCTTCTATTTTTTTGCAAATGTTCTCTGTCGACCTAAACAGCGCTCCCTCAGTTAGATATATCTCCTCGGTACCAAAAGATTAAGATATATAAGAATATCATGCGTCACAATGGCGATACATGTCAGATCGATTCCACGATCCACTTGTTCGTTTTTAAGCGACGACGGATTTCAAACTCCATGCCAGGGTAATACAGACACATTTTGGTAAAACTTTGGAATGAAATTTCTCGTTGTAGGGATACGTGAAGGAACCAACCCATGATCATCTGGATCCTCCATTTGCATCAAAACAATTCAACATCCATGTTAGGGCAAGAACAACACATATCGGTCAAAACATGGAATGAAGAGGCCAACGTTGATGCAAAATTCGATTTCCAAATTCAAGTCTAATATATTGTTCATGATCTGAGGTCCACGTCAGAAATTTAGCGGATCAGTTGAGTCCATTCATCACTCCTAATTTCACTCATAATATCCAAACAACGAAAGAGTCAACCTCAGGAACTGAACACACGTGTTCACGATACCGACCTGGCCTAGAACGTGCCCTAAAACCCGTTTCGCGAAACGAAAAACGTTGTTGCTGCTCCACGTACAGCTGGTGGTGGTCCAGTACAACACTAAGGATATGACAGTATTGCCTATGAGAGAAGTACCTACATTTGCATAGTTTCCTTCTAGACTCGGTGAGTCGGAAAAATGGGCAGTTCAGAAGAAAGAAGCGAGTGACCGAACGTGAACAAAGTGTGGACGCCAAGGGAAGAATAATCAATGGACTCGCTTCTTTTCTTCTTCTTTTTTTGCAAATGTTCACTAACAGCTTAAAAAGCAATCCCTTAATTAGATTTCTCACCTCGGCAACTAGGGATAACCTAATATGATATTATCGTCGCCCTCGTTAAGGGAAATGCTATGATTGTCGCAATGGGGATACATGACAATTCCATTCCATGCATCGATAAATTTCAACCTCCGCGTCTTCGAAACACATACACATTTAGATAAAAAACAAAACTAAGGAATGAAATCTGTCCCTCCAACGATTCGGGAACGATCGAACCAGCGATCATCTAAATACTCCTTTTGCATAAAAAGATTCCAACAACCATGTTTGGGCAAGAACCACACATTTCGGGCAGAACATGGAATGAAGGGGCCAAGCTGGAAGCAAAAATGCATTTCGAAATTCAAGTCTAAAAAGTCCACCATGATCTAGATTCATGAACGATCGAACCAGAATCATTTGGATCCTTCTGTTGCATCAAAAGATTTCAACATCCATGTTGGGGCAAGAACGACACACTTCGATCAAAACATGGAATAAAAGGCCAAGGTAGATGCAAAAACGGACCTCCAAATTCAGGTCTAAATTATTCTACATGATCCGGAAACCAAGTTAGAAATTTATCCGATCAATTGAGTCCATCCATCAATTCCAATACGACTCATCAAATCCCAACAGTGAAAGATTAAGCAGACCGCAACGTGAGGGATTGGACCCACGTGTTCACCACCCCAACCAACCTTAAAACTTGCCCCCAAACCTGTCTCACAGAACCAACAAAGTGGCCGCTGCTCCAAGTACAGCAGGTGGGGTCCACCACCACACTAATGATATGCCCAGTATTGCCTATAGGGGAAGTAGCTACTGTTGCATAGTTTCCTTCGGTACTCGGGGACTCGAAAAAACGGGCAATTCAGAAGAACGAAGCAAGGGACCAAAGGAGAACAAAGTGTGGACCCCAAGTGAAGAATAATCAATGTACTTACTTTGAATCTTCAGTTTTTTTTGCAAATGTTCACTGTCGACGTAAAAAGCACTCCCTTAGTTAGATATATCTCCTCGGTACCTAGGGTTTAAGATATATAAGAATATCCTGCGTCACAATGGGGATACATGTTAGATCTATTCAACGATCCCCTTGTTCGTTTTTAAGCAACGGCAGATTTCAAACTCCATGCCATGGTAATACAGACACATTTTGGTAAAACTATGGAATGAAATCAATCGCTATAAGGATATGTGAATGAACGAACCAATGATCATCCGGATCCTCCATTTGCATCAAAATAATTCAACATCCATGTTAGGGCAAGAACAACACATATCAGTCAAAGCATGGAATGAAGAGGCCAACGTGACGCAAAATTGGATTTCCAAATTCAAGTCTAATATATTGTTCATGATCTGGGGACCACGTCAGAAATTTAGCGGATCAGTTGAGTTCAATCATCGGTCCTAATTTCACTCATCATATCCAAACAACGAAAGAGTCAACGTGAGGGACTGGACACACGTGTTCCCGATACCGACCTGACCTAGAACGTGCCCCAAAACCAGTTTCGCGAAACAAAAAATGTTGTTGTTGCTCCATGTACAGCTGGTGGTGGTCCACTACCACACTAAGGATATGCCTAATATTGCCTATAGGGGAAGCAGATACCGTTGCATAGTTTCCTTCTGTACTCGGGGACTCCAAAAAATGGGCAATTCACAAGAATGAAGCAAGGGACCGAGCATGAACAAAGTGTGGACCCCAAGTGAAGAATAATCAATGTGCTTACTTCGTATCTTCAGTTTTTTGCAAATGTTCACTGTCAACGTAAAAAGAACTCCCTTAGTTAGATATATCTCCTCGGTACCAAAAGATTAAGATATAAAAGAATATTGTGCGTCACAATGGGGAAATATGTCAGAACGATTCCACGATCCACTTGTTCGTTTTTAAGCAACGACGGATTTCAAACTCCATGCCAGGGTAATACAGACACATTTTGGTAAAACTATGGAATGAAATTTCTCGTTGTAGGGAAACGTGAACGAACCACCCGACGATCATCTGGATCCTCCATTTGCATCAAAACAATTCAACATCCATGTTAGGGCAAGACCAACACATATCGGTCAAAACAAGGAATGAAGAGGCCAACGTTGATGCAAAATTCGATTTCCAAATTCAAGTCTAATATATTGTTCATGATCTGGGGTCCACGTCAGAAATTTAGCAGATCAGTTGAGTCCATTCCTCACTCCTAATTTCACTCATCATATCCAAACAACGAAAGAGTCAACCTCAGGGACTGGACACACGTGTTCACGATACCGACTTGGCCTAGAACGTGCCCCAAAACCCGTTTCGGGAAACGAAAAACGTTGTTGCTGCTCCACGTACAGCCGGTGGTGGTCCACTACGACACAAATGATATGCCCAGTATTGCCTATGAGGGAAGTACCCACATTTGCATAGTTTCCTTCTAGACTCGGTGAGTCAGAAAAATGGGCAATTCAGAAGAAAGAAGCGAGTGGCCGAACGTGAACAAACTGTGGACGCCAAGGGAAGAATAATCAATGGACTCGCTTCTTTTCTTCTTCTTTTTTGCAAATGTTCACTAACAGCGTAAAAAGCAATCCCTTAATTAGATTTCCCACCTCAGCAACTAGGGATAACCTAATATGATACTATCGTCACCCTCGTTAAGGGAAATGCTATGATTGTCACAATGGGGATACATGACAATTCCATTCCACATCGATAGATTTCAACCTCTGTGTCTTCTAAACACAGACACATTTAGATTAAAAAAAAAAAAAAAGAACTAAGGAATGAAATCCGTCTCTACAACGATTCGGGAACGATTGAACCAGCGATCATCTGGATACTCCTTTTGCATCAAAAGATTCCAACAACCATGTTAGGGCAAGAACAACACATTTCGGGCAGAACATGGAATGAAGGCGCCAAGCTTGAAGCAAAAACGCATTTCGAAATTCAAGTCTAAAATGTCCTCCATGATCTAGATTCGTGAACGATCAAACCAGGATCATTTGGATCCTTCCGTTGCATCAAAAGATTTCAACATCCATGTTGGGGCAAGAACAACACACTTCGATCAAAACATGGAATAAAGGGCCAAGGTAGATGCAAAAACGGACCTCCAAATTCAGGTCTAAATTATTCTACATGATCCGGAAACCAAGCTAGAAATATATCCGATCAATTGAGTCCATCCATCAATTCCAATACGACTCATTAGATCCCAACAGTGAAAGATTAAACAGATCGCAACGTGAGGGATTGGACCCACGTGTTCACCACCCCTACCAACCTAAAAACTTGCCCCCAAACTTGTCTCACAGAACCAACAATGTGGCTGCTGCTCCAAGTACAGCTGGTGGGGTCCACTACCACACTAAGGATATTCCCAGTATTGCCGATAGAGGAAGGAGCTATTGTTGGATAGTTTCCTTCTGTACTCGGGGACTCGGGAAAACGGGCAATTCAGAAGAACTAAGCAAGGGACCGAGCGAGAACAAAGTGTGGACCCCATGTGAAGAATAATCAATGTACTTACTTCGTATCTTCTATTTTTTTGCAAATGTTCTCTGTCGACCTAAACAACACTCCCTTAGTTAGATATATCTCCTCGGTACCTAGGGATTAAGATATATAAGAATATCGTGCCTCACAATGGGGATACATGTCAGATCTATTCCACGATCCACTTGTTCGTTTTTAAGCAACGACGGATTTCAAACTCCATGCCAGGGTAATACAGACACATTTTGGTGAAACTATGGAATGAAATCTGTCGCTATAGGGATACGTCAACGAACGAACCAACGATCATCTGGATCCTCCATTTGCATCAAAATAATTCAACATCCATGTTAGGGCAAGAACAACACATATCGGTCAAAACATGGAATGAAGAGGCCAACGTTGATGCAAAATTGGATTTCCAAATTCAAGTCTAACATATTGTTCACGATCAGGGGTCCACGTTAGAAATTTAGCGGATCAGTTGAATCCATTCATCAATCCTAATTTCACTCATCATATCGAAACAACGAAAGAGTCAACATTAGGGACTGGACACACGTGTTCACGATACCGACCTGACCTAGAACGTGCCCCAAAACCCAATTCGCGAAACGAAAAACGTTATTGTTGCTCCAGGTACAGCTGGTCGTGGTCCACTACCACACTACATTTGCATAGTTTCCTTCTAGACTCGGTGAGTCGGAAAAATGGGCAGTTCAAAAGAAAGAAGCGAGTGACCGAACGTGAACAAAGTGTGGACGCCAAGTGAAAAATAATCAATGGACTCGCTTCTTTTCCGCTTCTTTTTTACAAATGTTTGCTAACAACGTAATAAGCACTCCCTTAATTAGATTTCTCACCTCGGCAACTAGGGATTACGTAATGTAATATTATCCTCACCCTCGGTAAGGGAAATGCTATGATTGTCACAACGGGAATACATGACAATTCTATTCCACGCATCGACAGATTTCAACATCCATGTCATGGAAACACAAACACATTTAGATAAAATAACTAAGGAATGAAATATGTCCCTATAACGATTCGGGAACGATCGAACCAGCGATCATCTGGATCCCCCTTTAGAATCAAAAGATTCCAACATCCATGTTAGGGCAAGAACAACACATTTCGGGCAGAACATGGAAAAAAGGGGCCAAGCCGGATGTAAAAATGCATTTCGAAATTCAAATCTAAAAAATTCTCCAGGAACTGGATTCGCGAACGATCGAACCAACGATCATTTGGATCCTTCTGTTGCATCAAAAGATTTCAACATCCATGTTGGGGCAAGAACAACACACTTCGATCAGAACATGGAATAAAGGTCCAAGGTAGATGCAAAAACGGACCTCCAAATTCAGGTCTAAATTATTCTACATGATTCGGAAACCATGTTAGAAATTTATACGATCAATTGAGTCCATCCATTAATTCCAATACGAATCATCAGATCCCAACAGTGAAAGATTAAGCAGACCGCAACGTGAGGGATTGGACCCACGTGTTCACCACCCCAACCAACCCTAAAACTTGCCCCCAAACCTGTCTCACAGAACCAACAATGTGGCTGCTACTCCAAGTACAGCTGGTGGGGTCCATTACCATACTAAGGATATGCCCAGTATTGCCTATAGGGGAAGTAGCTATTGTTGCATAGTTTCCTTCTGTACTCGGGGACTAGGAAAAACGGGCAATTCAAAAGAACGAAGCAAGGGACCGAGCGAGAACAAAGTGTGGACCCCAAGTGAAGAATAATCAATGTACTTACTTCGTATCTTCTGTTTTTTTTTTTTGCAAATGTTCACAGTCGACCTAAACAGCACTCCCTTAGTTATATACATCTCCTCGGTACCTAGGGATTAAGATACATGTCAGAACTATTCCACGATCCACTTGTTCGTTTTTAAGCAACGAAGGATTTCAAACTCCATGCCAGGGTAATACAGACACATTTTGGTAAAACTTTGGAATGAAATCTATCGTTATAGGGATACGTGAACGTACGAACCAACAATCATCTGGATCCTCCATTTGCATCAAAATAATTCAACATCTATGTTAGGGCAAGAGCATCACATATCGGTCAAAACATGGAATGAAGAGGCCAATGTTGATGCAAAATTCAATTTCCAAATTCAAGTTTAATATATTGTTCATGATCTGGGGTCCACGACAAAAATTTAGCGGATCAGTTGAGTCCATTCATCAGTCCTAATTTCACTCATCATATCCAAACAACGAAAAAGTAAACGTTAGGGACTGGACACACGTCTTCACAATCCCGACCTGGACTAGAACGTGCCCCAAAACCGGTTTGGCAAAACGAACAACGTTGTTGTTGCTCCATGTACAGAGCTGGTGGTGGTCCACTACCACACTAAGAATATGCCCAGTACTGCCTACGAGGGAAGTACCTACATTTGCATAGTTTCCTTCCAGACTCGGTGAGTAGGAAAAATGGGCAGTTTAGAAGAAAGAAGCGAGTGACCGAACGTGAACAAAGTGTGGACGCCAAGTGAAGAATAATGAATGGACTCGCTTCTTTTCTTCTTCTTTTTTGCAAATGTTCACTAACAACGTAAAAAGCAATCCCTTAATTAGATTTCTCACCTCGGCAACTAGGGATAACCTAATATGATATTATCGTCACCCTCGTCAAGGGAAATGCTATGATTGTCACAATGGGGATACATGACAATTCCATTCCACGCATCCATAGATTTCAACCTCCGTGTCTTCGAAACACAGAAACATTTAGATAAAAAAAAAAAAACTAAGGAATGAAATCTGTCTCTACAATGATTCGGGAACGATTGAACCAGCGATGATCTGGATACTCCTTTTGCATCAAAAGATTCCAACAACCATGTTAGGGCAAAACATGGAATGAAGGGGCCAAGCTCGATGCAAAAATGCATTTCGAAATTCAAGCCTAAAATGTCCTCCATGATCTGGATTCGTGAACTATCGAACCAATGATCATTTGGATCCTTCTGTTGCATCAAAAGATTTCAACATCCATGTTGGGGCAAGAACAACACACTTCGATCTAAACATGGAATAAAGGGGCACGGTAGATGCAAAAACGGACCTCCAAATTCAGGTCTAAATTATTCTACATGATCCGGAAACCATGTTAGAAATTTATCCGATCAAATGAGTCCATTCATCAATTCCAATACCACTCATCAGATCCCAACAATGAAAGATTAAGAAGACCGCAACGTGAGGGATTGGACCCACGTGTTCACCACCCCAACCAACCCTAAAACTTGCCCCCAAACCATTTTCACAGAACCAACAATGTGGTTGCTGCTCCAAGTACAGCTGGTGGGGTCCACTACCACACTAAGGATATTCCCAGTATTGCCTATAAGGGAAGTAGCTATTGTTGCATAGTTTCCTTCAGTACTCGGGGACTCCGAAAAATGGGCAATTCAAAAGAACGAAGCAAGGGACCGAGCAGGAAAAAAGTGTGGACTCCCAAGTGAAGAATAATCAATGCACTTACTTCGTATCTTCTGTTTTTTGCAAATGTTCACTGTTGACGTAAAAAGCACTCCCTTAGTTAGATATATCTCCTCGGTACCTAGGGTTTAAGATATATAAGAATATCCTGCGTCACAATGGGGATACATGTTAGATCTATTCAACGATCCCCTTGTTCGTTTTTAAGCAACGGCAGATTTCAAACTCCATGCCATGGTAATACAGACACATTTTGGTAAAACTATGGAATGAAATCAATCGCTATAAGGATATGTGAATGAACGAACCAATGATCATCCGGATCCTCCATTTGCATCAAAATAATTCAACATCCATGTTAGGGCAAGAACAACACATATCGGTCAAAGCATGGAATGAAGAGGCCAACGTGACGCAAAATTGGATTTCCAAATTCAAGTCTAATATATTGTTCATGATCTGGGGACCACGTCAGAAATTTAGCGGATCAGTTGAGTCCACTCATTAGTCCTAATTTCACTCATCATATCCAAACAACGAAAGAGTCAACGTTAGGGACTGGACACACGTGTTCACAATACCGACCTGACCTAGAACGTGCCCCAAAACCCGTTTCGCAAAACAAAAAACGGTTTTGTTGCTCCATGTACAGCTGGTGGTGGTCCACTACCACACTAAGGATATGCCTAGTATTGCCTATAGGGGAAGCAGCTACTGTTGCATAGTTTCCTTCTGTACTCGGGGACTCGGGAAAATGGGCAATTCACAAGAACGAAGCAAGGGACCGAGCGTGAACAAAGTGTGGACCCCAAGTGAAGAATAATCAATGTACTTACTTCGTATCTTCAGTTTTTTGCAAATGTTCACTAACAACGTAAAAAGCACTCCCTTAATTAGATTTCTCACCTTGGCAACTAGGGATTACGTAATATAATATTATCGTCACCCTCGTTAAGCGAAATGCTATGATTGTCACAACGGGGATACATGACAATTATATTCAACGCATCGACAGATTTCAACCTCCATGGCATGGAAACACAGACACATTTAGATAAAATAACTAAGGAATGAAATCTGTCCCTCTAACGATTCGCGAACGATCGAACCAGCGATCATCTTGATCCTCCTTTTGCATCAAATGATTCCAACATCCATGTTGGGGCAAGAACAACACATTTCGGGCAAAACACGGAATGAAGGGGCCAAGCTCGATGCAAAAATGCATTTCGAAATTCAAGTCTAAAATATCGTCCATGATTTGGATTCGTGAACGATCAAACCAGTGATCATTTGGATCCTTGTGTTGCATCAAAAGATTTCAACATCCATGTTGGAGCAAGAACAACACACTTCGATCAAAACATGGAATAAAGGGCCAAGGTAGATGCAAAAACGAACCTCCAAATTCAGGTCTAAATTATTCTACATGATCCGGAATCCATCTTAGAAATTTATCCGATCAATTGAGTCCATCCATCAATTCCAATACGACTCATCAGATCCCAACAGTGAAAGATTAAGCAAACCGCAACGTGAGGAATTGGACCCACGTGTTCACCACCCCAGCTATAGGGTTCTATGATTCTAGGACCCCCTCCCCCCCTGGTGAGGGTAGTAGACCTCAAGAGAGGTGATGGAGCCTTTAAGTGGGGAAGTAAACCTCAGGTGAGGTGGCAAAGCCCTCTGATGAGGGAAGGTGGTTGCCTAGGATTCGAGGGAAGTAAACCTCCGATGAGGTGACAAAGCCCTCTTATGAGGGCAGGTGGCATGCCCAAGGTTCGAACCCTGTGCAGCCAGGTGAGAACTGCTACCTTTTACTACTGAGGTAAGTGGTCTTTCTCAATTCAGGAGAATTTATTAAAGGTATATAGTTGATGAGCGAAGTTTGCTTGTTTGAGCATTGGTTGAAACTTTGTTGTTGTTTTTGGTGTGAGGTAAGAGGTCGTTCTCAAGTGAGAAGAATTATATAATGGTATATAGTTGATGAGCAAAGTTTGGTTGTTTGAGCATTGGTTGTTGTATGAATAAGGTCAACTCATTATGAATTGAAATTTAGATTGTTATAGATTGAAAAATTTTGTATGCAGCCAATAGTTGGATTAATGCACTTAGAGAGGCAAAGTTGTATAGTTATTTCGCCAATATTGTTGTGACTGGTCTATGAATACTTGTTCAAAGACTGTAAGAGGTTCTTTGCTTATGATTTGTGAGAATTGAGTATTGGTGACCATATTCACTCAATTATGAGTGTATTAAACCAATTGTTGTTGTTTGAGATTGTAGATCTAGGAATATGTAGCCATCATTACTGTTTCACATTTTGGATGTAAGTGGTTAAGAGTTATTACGGTTTTCCCTGGGAATTCATGGTCATCGAGAATCATAAGTTGGATAATATAAAGAGAATTTGCTATAAATCATTGTTGTCATTGTTGATATTCATGGACGTAAATTGTTGATGTTAGAAGGTTGTTGTTTGGAGCATTGATTATAATTCAGATTGCTTTACAATAAAATATTTGTATATAATCATTGGAAAGAACATTGATGTTGATTCAAACGTTAGATGTAATAATGAATTATTGTAGCTGATTCGGGAATTCTTGGTCATCAAGCATTGTATATTAAGAAATTTTGAGAATAAATAATTATGGGAGATAGTTGTTGTTGTAGAAAGTCATAGAACTCAAATTGTTGCTCGTATTGTTGAGTGCGGAGTTTGCTTGTCAGAGAATTGATCGAGAAAATGATTGGTGCGGATTGGTGCGGATTGAAAAATATGAATGTCCTCCTTTGCTTGTTAGAATTCCCTTAGAATCGTAAAGATATACAACTTTGAATTAACGATGTAAATGATCGTGGCTTATAGTGGTTGACTCAAGAATTCATGGTCATCAAGAGTCGTTAATAGTACAAGACTGAGAAAAATTGCTATAAATCATTGTTGTCATTGTTGACAGTCGCGTGTTAATTGCTGACGTGTGAAGGTTTTTGGTAAGAGTATTCATTGTAATTGAGGTTTTTCTAGGATAAAACATCTGTATATCATCATTGGTTTGACCATTGTCGTTGATTCATATGTTGGATGTATGCAATCATGAGTTATTGTAGTTGACTTAGGAATTCATAGTCATCCAGCATAGTTGGCAAGCGAAGTTTACGTAGTTGATGAGTATCGGTTTAAACTGAGGTTGTTTTCTTTTTATTTTTATGTCTGACAAGGACATCTATCATCCAGACACAGACTGAGACTCCACTGGGCCAGTTCTTTCTTGGCCTAGAATATCACAAAGCCTCCATGAGTAAGGTTAACTCATTATAGATTGAAAATAAGATCGTTATGGATTGAAAAATACGCATGTCACCAATAGTTAGATTAAAGCACTTAGATAGGCAAAGATCTGGTCTATGAATAATTGTTCAGAGTCTGTAAAGGTTGTTTATGGTTTGTGAGAAGTGGTCGGTGGTGGCTGTATTTGCTAATTTATGGAAGTATTAAACAAATCACTGTTGGTTGAGATTGTAGATCTAGGAACAAGTAACCATTGTTATTGTCTCACATTTTAGATGTAATTGGTCAAGAGTTATTTCAGTTGTCCTTGGGAATTCATGGTCATTGAGGATCATTAATAGGAAAAGACTAAGAGAAATTGTTATAAATCGTCATTGTTGTTATTGACAGTCATGAATGTAAATTGTTGATGTGAGAAGGTTATTGCATAGCATTGATTGCAATTCCAGTTGCTCTAGAATAAAACATATGTTGCTCATATTGTTGAGTGTGGAGTTTGCTTGTTGGAGAATTGATAGAGAATAAGATTCGTGCGGACTGAAAAATATAAATGTCGTCCTTTGTTCGTTAGACTTCCCTTGGATTTGTAAAGATGTATTGTTTGGTATCGATGGCGTAAATGATCATAAGTTATGGTGGTTGACTTCAGAATTCATGGTCATCGTGGGTTGTTGTAATTGGAGAATTTTTTTAGCACAACGTCGTCGTTTGAAGTCGAGAGCACTTGGTATCATCGACAAGCGATGTTTGCTTGTTTGACCACTAGTTGAAACAATGGTTGTTTTTTTACTCTTTGGTCTGTCAAGATCATCTATCACCTAGGCATGAACTAGGACTCTACTGAGATAGTACTTTGGAGGACTAGATTATCATATAGCTAGTACAAAGCAGGTTAACTCGTTATGGGTTGAAACAAAGTTTGCTATGAATTGAAGAATAAGTATGTCACCCTTAGTTGGATTAATGCCCTTTGATTGGCAAATATGTATAGTTTTGGCTCCCATATTATTGCGACAGGCCTATGAATAATTATTGATGATCCATAAGCATTGTTTATGATCTATCATAAGTGATCATTGCCTGTTGTCTTTGCTTAATTATGAAAGAATGTGACCAATGGTTGTTGGTTGAGATTGTAGATCTATCTAGTAATAAGTGGCCATTGTTGTTGTTTCCCATTTTTTATGTAAGTGGTCACGAGTTGTTTCGGTTGTCCATGGGAATTCATGGTCATCAAGGGTCGTTAATAGGACAAGATTAAGAAAAATTACTATAAATAATTGTTGTCATTGTTGATAGTCATGATTGTTAATTGTGTATATGAGAAGGTCATCGATTGGAGTATTAATAGTAATTGCGGTTGTTCTGGAAAAACATTTGTCTATCATCATTGGTTAGACCGTTGTCGTTGATTCATATGTAGGATGTATGTGATCGTGAGTCATTGTAGTTGATTTGGGAATTCATGATCATCAAGAATTGTTATTGAAGGAATTTTGAGAATAAATAGTTGTGCTAAATACTTGTTGTCCTTGAAAGTCTCATGAATACTCAAATTGATAGAAGCGAAGGTTGTTCTGGATTAGAAAATGTGTTCCAGATTGGCAAATATGTCTAGTTTAATAGGCAAAGTATTTGACCAATGGTTGTTGGTTGAGATTGTTGAATCTAGGAATAGGTGGCCATAGTTGTTGGTTCACATTTTGGATGTAAGTGATCATGAGTTATTTCGGTTGTCCCTGGGAGTTCATGGTCATCGACGGTTATTAATTGGAGCAGTCTAAGATATATTACAATAAATGGTTGTTGTTCTTGTTGTTTATGATGATGATGATAGTCGTGAGCATTATAATGGTTGATGTGAGAAGGTTGTTAGGGTAGGGTATTGATGGAAACTAAGGTTTTTCTTAATTAAAAATTATGTTTTGGAATGGCAGATATGTATAGTTGTTGTTGTTGTTGTGAGCGTTAATTGTTGAGAAGTTTGTTGGGTTAGAGTTATGATTGTAGCTAAGGTTGTTCTAGATTAAAAAATATGTATGCCATCATTGGTTTGGATGTCCTTGGATTGGTGAAACAGTTAAAAGATGTCTTGTCATCATGCTTTTGAATTGGTGAAAAGAGCATTCTTTCAGCTAATAATTGTCGAGGAACATGTGAATAATTGATTGAAGCTTGTGGAAGTTGATTGTGATTTCGTGACAAGTGATCAAGGGTCATTGCATTTGCGAATCTTTAAGGTAGTTACAAATTATCATTAAGATTGTGCCTTTCGGGAGTAGAGACCATTGTTGTTGTTTCTTATGTTGGATGTAAGTGATCATGAGTAACTGTGGTTGATTCAGGAATTTGGGGTCATGAGGGTTGTTATTCGGTAAATTTCAAGGCTACATAATTGTGTGAGATCGGTGTTGTTGTTGTTGAAAGATGTGAGCATTAATTGTTGTTGGTATTAATGGCACATAAAATTTGCTTGTTAAGAGTATTGATTCACAAAGGTCGCTGTGGATACAAAACATGTGACACCCATCCTTTTTAAATGATTCAAGAAAAAAAAGGTCATGAAAACTAAAAAATATAACACAAATAATAATTACAGAACAGTATGATAAATGTTGGATAAGTAGAAATTAAGGAGGGGAACTAATTTATCCCCATCTATATCAATCATCTTGCAAAGAATTATACAAAATTCTGACCTAAATATAAAAACATAAAAAAAAAAAAATGTGCAGTAAAATGTCGATATAAATCATCATTGCAAAGAACTATACAAAATTATCATTTAAATATAAAAATGCAATGCACAAAAAGGTACAGTCAAACATCAATATCAACTATCACTTGAAGAGAATTATATAGAATTCTCACATAAATTTAAGAAAATGATAATTTTAAAAAAAGTATAGTTAAACATCCTGCTTTCTTCCATGGGCGTTTGCAAGCCAAGCTATGCATGAAACCTCAAGCCACCTCTAACGCAGAGGGGATCCTTCTACATTAACAACAGAGATGAGGTTTCATGCATGGGGACTCTTGGAAGAGAAAATTTGGCATATGGGAATCTCCAATACAAACTAAACAGACAATGATTAAAAACACTAAAACCTACCGATAAGGTGAACAATCACAAGAAATAAAAATGGTCAAAAGAGAGAATAAATAAATAAATAAGTATAAACTACGAAAATTGAAGGAGAAAAGCAGTTCTCTGACCTGATCACGACACCACTAATGTAAGATTGGAGCTCTTGAAATCTCTAGAGATAATCCGGACACACATAGAATGCTCTAAATATTAAAATTCTAAAATGCCTTCAAAAAA
This sequence comes from Persea americana, assembly GCA_029852735.1. Lineage (NCBI taxonomy): Eukaryota > Viridiplantae > Streptophyta > Magnoliopsida > Laurales > Lauraceae > Persea > Persea americana. The sequence goes on from CM056811.1 coordinate 72,186,058, forward strand.
CTTGCACTTTAAGAATTTCAAGGGCATCATTTCCAATCCATCCAGCTGAAAGTAACAACATCAAATAAAAGGTGTTGTCATATTTCATCGTATAATCATTCAACCACAAAATACTGTACAAGAAAACAAAGTGCAAAACTAAATTGGATACAGTTTTAGGCACTGGTTTTTTAGCACTTTAAAACTATTTAATGTATGTTACTCATGTGTTTGAGATCCAAGCTAAGCATCTGGCAGTCCTATGCTGGTGACCTTGATTCTACTGTTGACTACTTGAACAGAACAATCCCAAAATTGGGATAGTCTAATATCATTTTCAGGGCGTATAAACTTACAAAGGGGATCCTGTGAAGTTGATTAAACACTCATTTAAATGGATCCAAACAATCCTAAAATTTGTTTAAGTTACACATTTTTCATGTTTGGAACTTGGAGTAGATTTTCATATCTTACACTGTACGGTACTACATAAAAGGGGACACCTAAAACTGCCAAGTTAATTTTTCTATACACTATCCTTTATTTTCTTGCACTGAGCCCAAAATTTGATAGTGACCCAAATTATATTTATGGCTGGATTACCTAGACTGAATTGAGTGCTATCATTCTCCAACAATGGTTTTTTTTTTTAAGGAACCTCATCCATGGTGAGAAATTCTCACCTTGCTGCATATCTTGATCATTCGTGTTACCAAGTGGGCCTTCAAAGCGTTCGTGTTAAATGATTTGGAGATGATTCTGAATGCCAACGTGACATCTACAGAATGTTTCAGCAAAAGGGCTTGATACAAATATAAGGGGAGAGAGAGAGAGAGAGAGAGAGAGAGAGAGAGAGAGAGGCACATGTGGATAGATAAGAGGTGCTATGTTTGGCACATGCATTTTTATCCAGTACAATGGGCCCCACTTCTTATCAGTGATAACCCCTTTACTGATACTGTGATACAGTGGTATCCATCTTTTGACAAACTTGACTTTGAACCTGTGGTATCCATCTTTTGACAAAACAAAATAACCAAGACACTCACATATATGGTCATGGTATCCGTCAAGTCAGGTGGTGGTCATCCTATGAACCGCATGGTAGGTAGAGGATCTTTTTGAAAGCTTTTTTTTTTTTTTACTTTATTCATGTCAAACCTCACATGGGTGTTGATATACAATTGCTGTGAAATGAAGAGGTCAGAAATTGGATTTGAGAATTTGCAAAGAATCAGATAATTTGAACTAACCGCATAAATAATTACACAAAATTCTAGATATACAGACCAAAATTTTCCAAAAATCTAAAATGCAGACATCCCCAAATAATATATGCTGACTGGATTCAAACCCAAGATAGGTGAGTTCCAATTTAGAAATTCGATCCTTTGTGAATTCCAAATGAACCGGAATTTTTGTCTCCATCATTCAGTATCCGACGATTTGTGAAAACGTTGTACAGTAGAGTGGGCACCTTGTGAGTGAACAGTAGAACGCGGCTGCTGTCTAATGATAGTTCTAACCCTAAGAACCAAATTACAATCCACATTCAAAAAGAAATTGAAAACGAGATCAAGATCGGCCACACCCGCCAAAATCGAAATACAAAGCCAAACAAACCCTGGATTCCCCCAAATACCTAAGAATCAAGCTACTGAACAAAACACAATGAAGAAAGAAATCAAGGAAGGACTTATCAAAAAGAAACCCTAAATATTGGAGAAAGAAAGGATCGGAAACGATACCTGGATTTTCTTAGCTTTGACATTGCTCTCGATTTCGATACTGATGGTCTTTCCGGATAGGATTTTGAGATACGAGAAGATGGATTTGCCGATCCATTGAAAGAGAAGAATATCGATTTGCTTGCCATCTCCTTGGATTTCATCTTCTCTATTTAGATGGAAAGAGGAGGGTTTAAGGTGTGCAGAAGAAGCAAAAACCTCAGAGCAGCAGAGAGAGTGAGTCGTGTGAGTGTGAGAGGCAGTCGCATATAAATACCCGTACGAAGACCCGGAAACTTGTTTGGCGGGAAAACTTTCTAAATACGTACGCGGAAATTTACAGCTGGCACTTTCAAATTAATTTGAAAAGGTTAGGATGATATTTGACCGTGGCCCACCGAATTTCTTTCCCTCCGGATTTCCAAATTTAACGGCCATGATAGAGATTATCTGTGGGACTCATTGTTGATGGTACAGGACCCCATCCTTTGTCGCAGTTGTTATTTGAAACCCGGTAATAAATCTACGGAGCTCTACTGTGGGGGCCACATAGGGATGATTCGCACAGTTGGAGATAAATCTCATCCCCTCTTACCTGATGTTTCGGTCTAAAAATAATAGTTCCCACTATCCGATTGACCACATAACAGAAACGTTACTAGGTGCTGATGTGGTGTTAATCTCATTTTCATCATGGATCAATCGTACAGTGGGATCCCCTCCCTTTGAATTGGAATTTGAGGATTTAGATATAAAAGGTGGGGATTCATCCTCAACGGTCTGGATTATATCTTTGTGGGCCCCAAAACGGAATTAAGGAATTCCTTACACAATTTCAATGCAAGAGCTGCAACAGGGATCCAGGCTTGCTGCTTTGACATCAACATTATTAGATATTAGATGGTGCTCATCAAAGCCAAATCAGACGGAAATAAGAGGGGTGTATAAAAGTAAAAATGTGGGTTGTCTTTCCTCTCCAAAAGAAGTCCCAACACACAGAGATTGAGACACGAAGAGCCCACCAAACGAAGTTTTTCATTTTTCTCATCTACCTATAGCTGTGACCTTTTTTTAAAAAATACATTTTTACTTTGTCCAATCATTCAGAATTCTAAATCCTCTCGGTTTTAGTAAGGTCAATGGTCAAATTAAGACATAAGAAAAAAAAAAGGGATCAAATAAAAAGGTAAAAAATTTAAAACCACATCTTCCTTTTTTTATTCAAAAATTTATTTTTTCATGTCGTTAAAATTCCTTAGATGATCACGGATGCGGGGAGTGTAAATGATGTATCCGCATCCAAGATCAGACACTCTGCAGTGCAATGACATATCCGTTATCCTTGGACTTTCTCTACATTTTCTCGAATAAATAACCCCTTACTTTTAAAATAAATTTCTTCGTTTTCTGTTATCGGTAATATACTCGCAATTTGCTATATAATGTCGCCGGGGTCAGTTGACAGCCCTAGCTGCCGGCCATCTTCTACGGTTGTGAGTGGGCTTAATCCCACCCCATGGAGCCCACGTATTTCCAAAGTCCAACAACGCTAGAGTCAAAATTGCCCGTTAGAATGTATCGGGGCAAAGTGAAGGTCGAAAGCCTATCTCAACACAAATTTAAAGCAAGGGTCCATATCGAATCCGGGTTCCTATGTGCCCAAGGATTAATCAGGAGGGCACGGGCCTCCCACAACCGGGCAAGGTTAGATTCTGATAGACACGCGGTGGAACAGCTGCATTTGCCGCTGTGGCCACGACAAATACGGTGAAGGCACCATTTGCAGCTTTTCCTCTGCTGATCCCACCGACATTTGCCGGCTCACGATTAGTAATATGCCCGCCGTGACATGTAGAGCTACATCTGCAGCTTTTCCTCCGTTAAGGACGGAGGAAAACCTGCATCTGCCTCCTTATCGCTACTAAGTACGGCGGTAAAGCTGCGCTGCCACTTTTCCTCCGCTCCGAGAGGAGGAAAAGCTGCACTTGCAGCTTTACCGCTGATGGTTACGGCGGTAAATCTGGACTGCCACTTTTCCTCCTCTCGGAGTGGAGGAAAACCGGCATTTGCTGCTTTACCGCTGATCGGTACGGCGGTAAAGCTGCATTTGCAACTTTTCCCCCACCAACGGCGGAGGAAAACTCGCATTTAAGGGGTAAACTCCTTTTTCTGAATTCTTTGGGCCGGGCCTATATTTTTTGGCTGCCTCGAACCGGTCTGCGCCCCCGTGTACAATGCGTTCGCATGTTTATTAATAGAATATGACGCGGAAATCTCTCACAATTTTAGACGTGTAATTTTACAGTTTTATATATGAAAAACGTCAAATCCGCTGTAAAAATCGACCAGGGAAGGGAAGGTGGCGTATCCTCGGCTGCCCTCAATCCAACCCACTACGCCCTTTTTAAATGTCCGGGACAATGCACATTTTACTCCGGTCTAGCGGGCTAGACGAGTTGACCCCGACCCGGCCCTTTTTTTCTTTTTTTTTTTTGCTTGCGAGGAAAACTCGATTCGTGGCCAACCCATATTCCAGTCAGGTCGAGTATGGTGGGTCAAATGCGGGCCGGGACAGTGGTTAGAGTCGGTTCGGTTTTCGCCACGTCTAAATTTTGGGTTAATACGGGTTAGTTAGCATTCTCCTATATTTATAAGAGCATCTTAATAGTAGAACACCACAATATGAACTATTCTCACATTCGTGCATTCTTTATTTTTCGAATTAAGAGAGGCCCCCTAGAAGCTTTCGTCTTCAAAACAGAAGAAAACCACTCTATTTTCCAAAGTGAGAAAAGCATAATAGAAAGACTGAAACTCTAAATCTGGAGAATCAATAGGAAATATATAGAATTACAAAGATGGTCCCATCTTCCGTGTTGTACGCCTGATCCTAACAATATCATCAACGACCGTGCAGAAATTAGAATGCACAAACAAATCTAAAACCATGCATTTCATCCATATCTTGATGATGGGATGGGCCAGGCCGGTTGCTGACCATGGCCTTACACATGGCATATGTCTGAGACCCAAACAATTCATTTGAACTTATTTTAAAGAAAGGAAAGAAGAAAAAGCCATTCAAGTTCAAAATAAGTATTTGAATTCCGATTTTCATAAAGATTCAGTTAAATTAGATAGGAGCTTTCGATTGAGAAGTACCGTCTGGGTCTCCCCCTGCAGTCGTCCAAAATATGGCCCGTGCCGTTTCATTTCCTCCCAGCAGCGATTTGATGAGCTCCCCCTTCCGGCCGCTCTCTCGTACAAGAACTGACTGAATAAAACCGACCTAAATACTGAACCTAATTAGATATTCTTTGGACTTTTTCGCGAGCGCGGTGATATGTTAAAGAAAACAAAGGGGATGCGGCCAGGGGCTGCAAAGACAAACTATAAAAATAGAGAACAATCCGATTTTCTTTCAAATGCTGCAACTATGCCGGAGATATGCAGGTGGAGGGGTGGAAAATCACTGTTCCAACAGGAGTTGTTGCATCGGTCATTGGCTTTCAAGCGTGGACGGCGGGCTCCGGATTCTTTTTTATGTAATATTTTCATTTTCGTTCTCTTGAAAGTGTTTTAAATTCGATTTAAGTCTCAGATTCTGCACATGGACGTATAAAGTTGCCTGGTGTGCCGTATCCTGATGTGTCGGACTTTGCTAAGATTTTCTTTATTTTTATCTTTGATTTTTTTGTAGACTTTCAAATTGCATTTACCCGTGTATTGAGACCCATGATATAATGTATTCATAAATATTATGGCATGATTCCTCCCGCCCGTCCAACTAAAATGCGATCAATTCCAAACACCGCTTGCCCTCATGATGCACATTGGCACGCGGGTGTGGCAGAAAAATAGGGAATAGACTAGCGCCGTCAATCACAATTTAGACAGGCAAGAGGGAAGCGCCGCGTTTACAGTGTCGGGGGAATTTACCCCAGCGAAATAGTGGAGAAGGGTTTATTATTATTCAACCCACCACAGGGGCCTATTTACAAATATTAGAGACCTTAGGGGGTATTTAAAAAAGTTGTTGTGAGGGAAAAAGTGTCGTTTTTATAGAATTTGAGCAAAAGCCGGACGACCCTTTCTCTCTACCGTCAAATCTAGCGATTCGAGGATATGAAAGGAGTCAAAACGCGTAGGAAGGGCCGATTTACAAATAATGAAACCACAGGGGCCTATTTGCGAGTCCTAGAAGCCGTAGGTGGGCATATACGGGAAAACTGAATACTCAATGGGTGTTAGAGCTGATGAGCGGCTTAGATTTTGATGAGGCGGAACCCACCATGCATTAAAGAAGTCCGTAGCACCATAGTATATTGCAGTCGCGCCGCGTTATAGCCCTGCCATTCAAAGAAAAGCTTATTGTGATCTTGTTTTTTTCCAGCCGGATTGATAGAGGCGCGACAAATTGAACACTACTTAAATTTCTGTTAAGAACAGTTATGACTAATGAGAAAATCAGGATCTAAAAAGATCAATCATGTTCTTGGGAGTTTTTCTCAATTTATACCATCCTAGTTCCTATGTAAACCAGAGAGGAATTTACGGTGGGCCCGGGTTGAATTTAAGTGTTTGTATGAGAAACCGGTTTAATTTTGCGTGCGGTGGCGCTGTTGTTGTTTTTTTTTTTTTTTTTTTTTTTTTTTTTTTTTCTGGGTCTTTCGATTTGCCCACTTCCCATGAGTAGACATGCATCTGAGTGGGACCAATGAGCTTGGCTGCATACAAGTTGTATGGAGTCTAGCTCGTGGGAATTCCTTAGATGATCACGGATGCGGGGAGTGTAAATGATGTATCCGCATCCAAGATCAGACGCTCTGCAGTGCAAATGACATATCCGTTATCCTTGGACTTTCTCTACATTTTCTCGAATAAATAACCCCTTACTTTTAAAATAAATTTCTTCGTACTCGTAATTTGCTATATAATGTCGCTAGGGTCAATTGACAGCCCTAGTTGCCGGCCATCTTCTACGGTTGTGAGTGGGCTTAATCCCACCCCATGGAGTCCACATATTTCCAAAGTCCAACAACGCTAGAGTCAAAATTGCCCGTTAGAATGTACTGGGGTAAAGTGAAGGTCGGAAGCCTATCTCAACACAAATTTAAAGCAAGGGTCCATATCGAATCCGGGTTCCCATGTGCCCAAGGATTAATTAGGAGGGCACGGGCCTCCCACAACGGGGCAAGGTTAGATTCTGATAGACACGCGGTGGAACTGCTGCATTTGCCACCGTAGCCACGACAAATACGGTGAAGGCACCATTTGCAGCTTTTCCTCTGTTGGTCCCACCTACATTTGCCGGCTCACGATTAGTAATATGCCCGCCGTGACATGTAGAGCTACATCAGCAGCTTTTCCTCCGCTAAGAGAGGGGGAAAACCTGCATCGGCCTCTCTGTCGCTACTGAGTACGGCGGTAAAGCTGCGCTGCCACTTTTCCTCCGCTCCGAGAGGAGGAAAAGCTGCACTTGCAGGTTTACCGCTGATGATTACGGCGGTAAGACTGCACTGCCACCTTTCCTCCTCTCGCAGTGGAGGAAAACCGGCATCTGCTGCTTTACCGCTGATCGGTACGGCGGTAAAGCTGCATTTGCAGCTTTCCCCCCACCAAGGGCGGAGGAAAACTCGCATTTAAGGGGTAAACTCCTTTTTCTTAGTTCTTTGGGCCGGGCCTATTTTTTTGGCTGCCTCGAACCAGTCCGCGCCCCATGTACAATGCGTTCGCATGTTTATTAATAGAATATGACGCGGAAATCTCTCACAATTTTAGATGTGTAATTTTACAGTTTTATATATGAAAGACGTCAAATCCGCTATAAAAATCGACCCAGGAAGGGAAGGTGGCGTATCCTCGGCTGCCCTCAATCCAACCCACTAGGCCCTTTTTAAATGTCCGGGACAATGCACATTTTACTCCGGTCCAGCGGGCTAGACGAGTTAACCCCGACCCGGCCCTTTTTTTTCTTTTGCTTGCGAGGAAAACTTGATTCGTGGCCAACCCATATTCTAGTCGGGTCGAGTATGGTGGGTCAAATGCGGGCCGGGACAGTGGTTAGAGTCGGCTCGGTTTTCGCCACGTCTAAATTTTGGGTTAATACGGGTTAGTTAGCGTTCTCCTATATTTATAAGAGCATCTTAATAGTAGAACACCACAGTATGAACCATTCTCACATTCGTGCATTCTTTATTTTTCGAATTAAGAGTGGCCCCCTAGAAGCTTTCGTCTCCAAAACAGAAGAAAACCGCTCTATTTTCCTAAGTGAGAAAAGCATAATCGAAAGACTGAAACTCTAAATCTGGAGAATCAATAGGAAATATATAGAATTACAAAGATGGTCCCATCTTCCGTATTGTACGTCTGATCCTGACAATATCATCAACGACCGTGCAGAAGTTAAAATGCACAAACAAATCTAAAACCATGCATTTCATCCATATCTTGATGATGGGATGGGCCAGGCCGGTTGCTGACCATGGCCTTACACATGGCATATGTCTGAGACCCAAACAATTCATTTGAACTTATCTTAAAGAAAGGAAAGAAGAAAATGCCATTCAAGTTCAAAATAAGTATTTGAATTCCGATTTTCATAAAGATTCAGGTAAATTAGATAGGAGCTTTCGATTGAGAAGTACCGTCTGGGTCTCCCCCTGCAGTCGTCCAAAACATGGCCCGTGCCGTTTCATTTCCTCCCAGCAGCGATTTGATGAGCTCCCCCTTCCGGCCGCTCTCTCGTACAAGAACTGACTGAATAAAACATACCTAAATGCGGAACACAATTAGATATTCTTTGGACTTTTTCGCGAGCGCGGTGATATGTTAAAGAAAACAAAGGGGATGCGGCCAGGGGCTGCAAAGACAAACTATAAGAATAGAGAACAATCCGATGTTCTTTCAAATGCTGCACCTATGTCGGAGATATACAGGTGGAGGGGTGGAAAATCACTGTTCCAACAGAAGTTGTTGCATCGGTCATTGGCCTTCAAGCGTGGACGGCGGGCTCCGGATTCTTTTTTATGTAATATTTTCATTTTCGTTCTCTTGAAAGTGTTTTAAATTCGATTTAAGTCTCAGATCCTGCACATGGATGTATAAAGTTGCCTGGTGTGTCGTATCCTGATCTGTCGGACTTTGCTAAGATTTTCTTTATTTTTATCCTTTATTGTTTGTAGACTTTCAAATTGCATTTACCCGTGTATTGAGACCCATGATATAATGTATTCATAAATATTACGGCATGATTCTTCCCGCCCGTCCAACTAAAACGCAATCAATTCCAAAAACCGCTTGCCCTCACGATGCACATTGGCACGCGGGTGTGGCAGAAAAATAGGGAATAGACTAGAGTCGTCAATCACAATTTAGACAGGCAAGAGGGAAGCGCCGCGTTTATAGTCTTGGGGGAATTTACCCTAGCGGAATAGTGGAGAAGGGTTTATTATTATTCAACCCACCACAGGGGCCTATTTACAAATATTAGAGACCTTAGGGGGTATTTAAAAAAGTTGTTGTGAGGGAAAAAGTGTCGTTTTTATAGAATTTGAGCAAAAGCCGGACGGCCCTTTCTCTCTACCGTCAAATCTAGTGATTCGAGGATATGAAAGGAGTCAAAACGCGTAGGAAGGGCCGATTTACAAATAATGAAACCAGAGGGGCCTATTTGCGAGTCCTAGAAGCCGTAGGTGGGCATATACAGGAAAACTGAATACTCAATGGGTGTTAGAGCTGATGAGCGGCTTAGATTTTGATGAGGCGGAACCCACCATGCATTAAAGAAGTCTGTAGCACCATAGTATATTGCAGTCGCGCCGCGTTATAGCCCTGCCATTCAAAGAAAGGCCTATTGTGATCCTGTTTTTCTCCAGCTGGATTGATAGAGGCGCGACAAATTGAACATTACTTAAATTTCTGTTAAGAACAGTTATGACTAATGAGAAAATCAGGTCTAAAAAGATCGATCATGTTCTTGGGAGTTTTTCTCAATTTATACCGTCCTAGTTCCTATGTAAACCAGAGAGGAATTTATGGTGGGCCCAGGTTGTATTTAAGTGTTTGTATGAGAAATCAGCTTAATTTTGCGTGCGGTGGCGCTTTTTTTTTTTTTTCTTTTCTTTTCTTTTTCTTTTTTTTTTGGTTCTTTCGATTTGCCCACTCCCCATGAGTAGACATGCATCTGAGTAGGACCCATGAGCTGGACTGCATATAAGTTGTATGGAGTCTAGCTCGTGGGAATTCCTTAGATGATCACGGATGCGGGGAGTGTAAATGATGTATCCGCATCCAAGATCAGACACTCTGCAGTGCAAATGACATATCCATTATCCTTGGACTTTTTCTAGATTTTCTCGAATAAATAACCCCTTACTTTTAAAATAAATTTCTTCGTTTTTTGTTATCAGTAATATACTCGTAATTTGCTATATAATGTCGCTAGGGTCAATTGACAGCCCTAGTTGCCGGCCATCTTCTACGGTTGTGAGTGGGCTTAATCCCACCCCATGGAGTCCACATATTTCCAAAGTCCAACAACGCTAGAGTCAAAATTGCCCGTTAGAATGTACCGGGGTAAAGTGAAGGTCGGAAGCCTATCTCAACACAAATTTAAAGCAAGGGTCCATATCGAATCCGGGTTCCTATGTGCCCAAGGATTAATTAGGAGGGCACGGGCCTCTCATAACGGGGCAAGGTTAGATTCTGATAGACACGCGGTGGAACTGCTGCATTTGCCACCGTAGCCACGACAAATACGGTGAAGGCACCATTTGCAGCTTTTCCTCTGTTGGTCCCACCTACATTTGCCGGCTCACGATTAGTAATATGCCCGCCGTGACATGTAGAGCTACATCAGCAGCTTTTCCTCCGCTAAGAGAGGGGGAAAACCTGCATCGGCCTCTCTGTCGCTACTGAGTACGGCGGTAAAGCTGCGCTGCCACTTTTCCTCCGCTCCGAGAGGAGGAAAAGCTGCACTTGCAGGTTTACCGCTGATGATTACGGCGGTAAGGCTGCACTGCACCTTTCCTCCTCTCGCAGTGGAGGAAAACCGGCATCTGCTGCTTTACCGCTGATCGGTACGGCGGTAAAGCTGCATTTGCAGCTTTCCCCCCACCAAGGGCGGAGGAAAACTCGCATTTAAGGGGTAAACTCCTTTTTCTTAGTTCTTTGGGCCGGGCCTATTTTTTTGGCTGCCTCGAACCAGTCCGCGCCCCATGTACAATGCGTTCGCATGTTTATTAATAGAATATGACGCGGAAATCTCTCACAATTTTAGATGTGTAATTTTACAGTTTTATATATGAAAGACGTCAAATCCGCTACAAAAATCGACCCAGGAAGGGAAGGTGGCGTATCCTCGGCTGCCCTCAATCCAACCCACTAGGCCCTTTTTAAATGTCCGGGACAATGCACATTTTACTCCGGTCCAGCGGGCTAGACGAGTTAACCCCGACCCGGCCCTTTTTTTTCTTTTGCTTGCGAGGAAAACTTGATTCGTGGCCAACCCATATTCTAGTCGGGTCGAGTATGGTGGGTCAAATGCGGGCCGGGACAGTGGTTAGAGTCGGCTCGGTTTTCGCCACGTCTAAATTTTGGGTTAATACGGGTTAGTTAGCGTTCTCCTATATTTATAAGAGCATCTTAATAGTAGAACACCACAGTATGAACCATTCTCACATTCGTGCATTCTTTATTTTTCGAATTAAGAGAGGCCCCCTAGAAGCTTTCGTCTCCAAAACAGAAGAAAACCGCTCTATTTTCCTAAGTGAGAAAAGCATAATCGAAAGACTGAAACTCTAAATCTGGAGAATCAATAGGAAATATATAGAATTACAAAGATGGTCCCATCTTCCGTATTGTACGTCTGATCCTGACAATATCATCAACGACCGTGCAGAAGTTAAAATGCACAAACAAATCTAAAACCATGCATTTCATCCATATCTTGATGATGGGATGGGCCAGGCCGGTTGCTGACCATGGCCTTACACATGGCATATGTCTGAGACCCAAACAATTCATTTGAACTTATCTTAAAGAAAGGAAAGAAGAAAAAGCCATTCAAGTTCAAAATAAGTATTTGAATTCCGATTTTCATAAAGATTCAGGTAAATTAGATAGGAGCTTTCGATTGAGAAGTACCGTCTGGGTCTCCCCCTGCAGTCGTCCAAAACATGGCCCGTGCCGTTTCATTTCCTCCCAGCAGCGATTTGATGAGCTCCCCCTTCCGGCCGCTCTCTCGTACAAGAACTGACTGAATAAAACATACCTAAATGCGGAACACAATTAGATATTCTTTGGACTTTTTCGCGAGCGCGGTGATATGTTAAAGAAAACAAAGGGGATGCGGCCAGGGGCTGCAAAGACAAACTATAAGAATAGAGAACAATCCGATGTTCTTTCAAATGCTGCACCTATGTCGGAGATATACAGGTGGAGGGGTGGAAAATCACTGTTCCAACAGAAGTTGTTGCATCGGTCATTGGCCTTCAAGCGTGGACGGCGGGCTCCGGATTCTTTTTTATGTAATATTTTCATTTTCGTTCTCTTGAAAGTGTTTTAAATTCGATTTAAGTCTCAGATTCTGCACATGGATGTATAAAGTTGCCTGGTGTGTCGTATCCTGATGTGTCGGACTTTGCTAAGATTTTCTTTATTTTTATCCTTTATTGTTTGTAGACTTTCAAATTGCATTTACCCGTGTATTGAGACCCATGATATAATGTATTCATAAATATTACGGCATGATTCTTCCCGCCCGTCCAACTAAAACGCAATCAATTCCAAACACCGCTTGCCCTCACGATGCACATTGGCACGCGGGTGTGGCAGAAAAATAGGGAATAGACTAGAGTCGTCAATCACAATTTAGACAGGCAAGAGGGAAGCGCCGCGTTTATAGTCTTGGGGGAATTTACCCCAGCGGAATAGTGGAGAAGGGTTTATTATTATTCAACCCACCACAGGGGCCTATTTACAAATATTAGAGACCTTAGGGGGTATTTAAAAAAGTTGTTGTGAGGGAAAAAGTGTCGTTTTTATAGAATTTGAGCAAAAGCCGGACGGCCCTTTCTCTCTACCGTCAAATCTAGTGATTCGAGGATATGAAAGGAGTCAAAACGCGTAGGAAGGGCCGATTTACAAATAATGAAACCAGAGGGGCCTATTTGCGAGTCCTAGAAGCCGTAGGTGGGCATATACAGGAAAACTGAATACTCAATGGGTGTTAGAGCTGATGAGCGGCTTAGATTTTGATGAGGCGGAACCCACCATGCATTAAAGAAGTCTGTAGCACCATAGTATATTGCAGTCGCGCCGCGTTATAGCCCTGCCATTCAAAGAAAGGCCTATTGTGATCCTGTTTTTCTCCAGCTGGATTGATAGAGGCGCGACGAATTGAACATTACTTAAATTTCTGTTAAGAACAGTTATGACTAATGAGAAAATCAGGTCTAAAAAGATCGATCATGTTCTTGGGAGTTTTTCTCAATTTATACCGTCCTAGTTCCTATGTAAACCAGAGAGGAATTTATGGTGGGCCCAGGTTGTATTTAAGTGTTTGTATGAGAAATCAGCTTAATTTTGCGTGCGGTGGCGCTTTTTTTTTTTTTCTTTTCTTTTCTTTTTCTTTTTTTTTTGGTTCTTTCGATTTGCCCACTCCCCATGAGTAGACATGCATCTGAGTAGGACCCATGAGCTGGACTGCATATAAGTTGTATGGAGTCTAGCTCGTGGGAATTCCTTAGATGATCACGGATGCGGGGAGTGTAAATGATGTATCCGCATCCAAGATCAGACACTCTGCAGTGCAAATGACATATCCATTATCCTTGGACTTTTTCTAGATTTTCTCGAATAAATAACCCCTTACTTTTAAAATAAATTTCTTCGTTTTTTGTTATCAGTAATATACTCGTAATTTGCTATATAATGTCGCTAGGGTCAATTGACAGCCCTAGTTGCCGGCCATCTTCTACGGTTGTGAGTGGGCTTAATCCCACCCCATGGAGTCCACATATTTCCAAAGTCCAACAACGCTAGAGTCAAAATTGCCCGTTAGAATGTACCGGGGTAAAGTGAAGGTCGGAAGCCTATCTCAACACAAATTTAAAGCAAGGGTCCATATCGAATCCGGGTTCCCATGTGCCCAAGGATTAATTAGGAGGGCACGGGCCTCCCACAACGGGGCAAGGTTAGATTCTGATAGACACGCGGTGGAACTGCTGCATTTGCTACCGTAGCCACGACAAATACGGTGAAGGCACCATTTGCAGCTTTTCCTCTGTTGGTCCCACCTACATTTGCCGGCTCACGATTAGTAATATGCCCGCCGTGACATGTAGAGCTACATCAGCAGCTTTTCCTCCGCTAAGAGCGGGGGAAAACCTGCATCGGCCTCTTTATCGCTACTGAGTACGGCGGTAAAGCTGCGCTGCCACTTTTCCTCCGCTCCGAGAGGAGCACGTGCAGGTTTACCGCTGATGATTACGGCGGTAAAGCTGCACTGCCACTTTTCCTCCCCTCGGAGTGGAGGAAAACCGGCATCTGCTGCTTTACCGCTGATCGGTACGGCGGTAAGGCTGCATTTGCAGCTTTTCCCCCCACCAAGGGCGGAGGAAAACTCGCATTTAAGGGGTAAACCCCTTTTTCTTAGTTCTTTGGGCCGGGCCTATTTTTTTGGCTGCCTCGAACCAGTCCGCGCCCCATGTATAATGCGTTCGCATGTTTATTAATAGAATATGACGCGGAAATCTCTCACAATTTTAGATGTGTAATTTTACAGTTTTATATATGAAAGACGTCAAATCCGCTATAAAAATCGACCCAGGAAGGGAAGGTGGCGTATCCTCGGCTGCCCTCAATCCAACCCACTAGGCCCTTTTTAAATGTCCGGGACAATGCACATTTTACTCCGGTCCAGCGGGCTAGACGAGTTAACCCCGACCCGGCCCTTTTTTTTCTTTTGCTTGCGAGGAAAACTTGATTCGTGGCCAACCCATATTCTAGTCGGGTCGAGTATGGTGGGTCAAATGCGGGCCGGGACAGTGGTTAGAGTCGGTTCGGTTTTCGCCACGTCTAAATTTTGGGTTAATACGGGTTAGTTAGCATTCTCCTATATTTATAAGAGCATCTTAATAGTAGAACACCACAGTATGAACCATTCTCACATTCGTGCATTCTTTATTTTTCGAATTAAGAGAGGCCCCCTAGAAGCTTTCGTCTCCAAAACAGAAGAAAACCGCTCTATTTTCCTAAGTGAGAAAAGCATAATCGAAAGACTGAAACTCTAAATCTGGAGAATCAATAGGAAATATATAGAATTACAAAGATGGTCCCATCTTCCGTATTGTACGTCTGATCCTGACAATATCATCAACGACCGTGCAGAAGTTAAAATGCACAAACAAATCTAAAACCATGCATTTCATCCATATCTTGATGATGGGATGGGCCAGGCCGGTTGCTGACCATGGCCTTACACATGGCATATGTCTGAGACCCAAACAATTCATTTGAACTTATCTTAAAGAAAGGAAAGAAGAAAAAGCCATTCAAGTTCAAAATAAGTATTTGAATTCCGATTTTCATAAAGATTCAGGTAAATTAGATAGGAGCTTTCGATTGAGAAGTACCGTCTGGGTCTCCCCCTGCAGTCGTCCAAAACATGGCCCGTGCCGTTTCATTTCCTCCCAGCAGCGATTTGATGAGCTCCCCCTTCCGGCCGCTCTCTCGTACAAGAACTGACTGAATAAAACATACCTAAATGCGGAACACAATTAGATATTCTTTGGACTTTTTCGCGAGCGCGGTGATATGTTAAAGAAAACAAAGGGGATGCGGCCAGGGGCTGCAAAGACAAACTATAAGAATAGAGAACAATCCGATGTTCTTTCAAATGCTGCACCTATGTCGGAGATATACAGGTGGAGGGGTGGAAAATCACTGTTCCAACAGAAGTTGTTGCATCGGTCATTGGCCTTCAAGCGTGGACGGCGGGCTCCGGATTCTTTTTTATGTAATATTTTCATTTTCGTTCTCTTGAAAGTGTTTTAAATTCGATTTAAGTCTCAGATTCTGCACATGGATGTATAAAGTTGCCTGGTGTGTCGTATCCTGATGTGTCGGACTTTGCTAAGATTTTCTTTATTTTTATCCTTTATTGTTTGTAGACTTTCAAATTGCATTTACCCGTGTATTGAGACCCATGATATAATGTATTCATAAATATTACGGCATGATTCTTCCCGCCCGTCCAACTAAAACGCAATCAATTCCAAACACCGCTTGCCCTCACGATGCACATTGGCACGCGGGTGTGGCAGAAAAATAGGGAATAGACTAGAGTCGTCAATCACAATTTAGACAGGCAAGAGGGAAGCGCCGCGTTTATAGTCTTGGGGGAATTTACCCCAGCGGAATAGTGGAGAAGGGTTTATTATTATTCAACCCACCACAGGGGCCTATTTACAAATATTAGAGACCTTAGGGGGTATTTAAAAAAGTTGTTGTGAGGGAAAAAGTGTCGTTTTTATAGAATTTGAGCAAAAGCCGGACGGCCCTTTCTCTCTACCGTCAAATCTAGTGATTCGAGGATATGAAAGGAGTCAAAACGCGTAGGAAGGGCCGATTTACAAATAATGAAACCAGAGGGGCCTATTTGCGAGTCCTAGAAGCCGTAGGTGGGCATATACAGGAAAACTGAATACTCAATGGGTGTTAGAGCTGATGAGCGGCTTAGATTTTGATGAGGCGGAACCCACCATGCATTAAAGAAGTCTGTAGCACCATAGTATATTGCAGTCGCGCCGCGTTATAGCCCTGCCATTCAAAGAAAGGCCTATTGTGATCCTGTTTTTCTCCAGCTGGATTGATAGAGGCGCGACAAATTGAACATTACTTAAATTTCTGTTAAGAACAGTTATGACTAATGAGAAAATCAGGTCTAAAAAGATCGATCATGTTCTTGGGAGTTTTTCTCAATTTATACCGTCCTAGTTCCTATGTAAACCAGAGAGGAATTTATGGTGGGCCCAGGTTGTATTTAAGTGTTTGTATGAGAAATCAGCTTAATTTTGCGTGCGGTGGCGCTTTTTTTTTTTTTTCTTTTCTTTTCTTTTTCTTTTTTTTTTGGTTCTTTCGATTTGCCCACTCCCCATGAGTAGACATGCATCTGAGTAGGACCCATGAGCTGGACTGCATATAAGTTGTATGGAGTCTAGCTCGTGGGAATTCCTTAGATGATCACGGATGCGGGGAGTGTAAATGATGTATCCGCATCCAAGATCAGACACTCTGCAGTGCAAATGACATATCCATTATCCTTGGACTTTTTCTAGATTTTCTCGAATAAATAACCCCTTACTTTTAAAATAAATTTCTTCGTTTTTTGTTATCAGTAATATACTCGTAATTTGCTATATAATGTCGCTAGGGTCAATTGACAGCCCTAGTTGCCGGCCATCTTCTACGGTTGTGAGTGGGCTTAATCCCACCCCATGGAGTCCACATATTTCCAAAGTCCAACAACGCTAGAGTCAAAATTGCCCGTTAGAATGTACTGGGGTAAAGTGAAGGTCGGAAGCCTATCTCAACACAAATTTAAAGCAAGGGTCCATATCGAATCCGGGTTCCCATGTGCCCAAGGATTAATTAGGAGGGCACGGGCCTCCCACAACGGGGCAAGGTTAGATTCTGATAGACACGCGGTGGAACTGCTGCATTTGCCACCGTAGCCACGACAAATACGGTGAAGGCACCATTTGCAGCTTTTCCTCTGTTGGTCCCACCTACATTTGCCGGCTCACGATTAGTAATATGCCCGCCGTGACATGTAGAGCTACATCAGCAGCTTTTCCTCCGCTAAGAGAGGGGGAAAACCTGCATCGGCCTCTCTGTCGCTACTGAGTACGGCGGTAAAGCTGCGCTGCCACTTTTCCTCCGCTCCGAGAGGAGGAAAAGCTGCACTTGCAGGTTTACCGCTGATGATTACGGCGGTAAGGCTGCACTGCCACCTTTCCTCCTCTCGCAGTGGAGGAAAACCGGCATCTGCTGCTTTACCGCTGATCGGTACGGCGGTAAAGCTGCATTTGCAGCTTTCCCCCCACCAAGGGCGGAGGAAAACTCGCATTTAAGGGGTAAACTCCTTTTTCTTAGTTCTTTGGGCCGGGCCTATTTTTTTGGCTGCCTCGAACCAGTCCGCGCCCCATGTACAATGCGTTCGCATGTTTATTAATAGAATATGACGCGGAAATCTCTCACAATTTTAGATGTGTAATTTTACAGTTTTATATATGAAAGACGTCAAATCCGCTATAAAAATCGACCCAGGAAGGGAAGGTGGCGTATCCTCGGCTGCCCTCAATCCAACCCACTAGGCCCTTTTTAAATGTCCGGGACAATGCACATTTTACTCCGGTCCAGCGGGCTAGACGAGTTAACCCCGACCCGGCCCTTTTTTTTCTTTTGCTTGCGAGGAAAACTTGATTCGTGGCCAACCCATATTCTAGTCGGGTCGAGTATGGTGGGTCAAATGCGGGCCGGGACAGTGGTTAGAGTCGGCTCGGTTTTCGCCACGTCTAAATTTTGGGTTAATACGGGTTAGTTAGCGTTCTCCTATATTTATAAGAGCATCTTAATAGTAGAACACCACAGTATGAACCATTCTCACATTCGTGCATTCTTTATTTTTCGAATTAAGAGTGGCCCCCTAGAAGCTTTCGTCTCCAAAACAGAAGAAAACCGCTCTATTTTCCTAAGTGAGAAAAGCATAATCGAAAGACTGAAACTCTAAATCTGGAGAATCAATAGGAAATATATAGAATTACAAAGATGGTCCCATCTTCCGTATTGTACGTCTGATCCTGACAATATCATCAACGACCGTGCAGAAGTTAAAATGCACAAACAAATCTAAAACCATGCATTTCATCCATATCTTGATGATGGGATGGGCCAGGCCGGTTGCTGACCATGGCCTTACACATGGCATATGTCTGAGACCCAAACAATTCATTTGAACTTATCTTAAAGAAAGGAAAGAAGAAAATGCCATTCAAGTTCAAAATAAGTATTTGAATTCCGATTTTCATAAAGATTCAGGTAAATTAGATAGGAGCTTTCGATTGAGAAGTACCGTCTGGGTCTCCCCCTGCAGTCGTCCAAAACATGGCCCGTGCCGTTTCATTTCCTCCCAGCAGCGATTTGATGAGCTCCCCCTTCCGGCCGCTCTCTCGTACAAGAACTGACTGAATAAAACATACCTAAATGCGGAACACAATTAGATATTCTTTGGACTTTTTCGCGAGCGCGGTGATATGTTAAAGAAAACAAAGGGGATGCGGCCAGGGGCTGCAAAGACAAACTATAAGAATAGAGAACAATCCGATGTTCTTTCAAATGCTGCACCTATGTCGGAGATATACAGGTGGAGGGGTGGAAAATCACTGTTCCAACAGAAGTTGTTGCATCGGTCATTGGCCTTCAAGCGTGGACGGCGGGCTCCGGATTCTTTTTTATGTAATATTTTCATTTTCGTTCTCTTGAAAGTGTTTTAAATTCGATTTAAGTCTCAGATCCTGCACATGGATGTATAAAGTTGCCTGGTGTGTCGTATCCTGATGTGTCGGACTTTGCTAAGATTTTCTTTATTTTTATCCTTTATTGTTTGTAGACTTTCAAATTGCATTTACCCGTGTATTGAGACCCATGATATAATGTATTCATAAATATTACGGCATGATTCTTCCCGCCCGTCCAACTAAAACGCAATCAATTCCAAAAACCGCTTGCCCTCACGATGCACATTGGCACGCGGGTGTGGCAGAAAAATAGGGAATAGACTAGAGTCGTCAATCACAATTTAGACAGGCAAGAGGGAAGCGCCGCGTTTATAGTCTTGGGGGAATTTACCCTAGCGGAATAGTGGAGAAGGGTTTATTATTATTCAACCCACCACAGGGGCCTATTTACAAATATTAGAGACCTTAGGGGGTATTTAAAAAAGTTGTTGTGAGGGAAAAAGTGTCGTTTTTATAGAATTTGAGCAAAAGCCGGACGGCCCTTTCTCTCTACCGTCAAATCTAGTGATTCGAGGATATGAAAGGAGTCAAAACGCGTAGGAAGGGCCGATTTACAAATAATGAAACCAGAGGGGCCTATTTGCGAGTCCTAGAAGCCGTAGGTGGGCATATACAGGAAAACTGAATACTCAATGGGTGTTAGAGCTGATGAGCGGCTTAGATTTTGATGAGGCGGAACCCACCATGCATTAAAGAAGTCTGTAGCACCATAGTATATTGCAGTCGCGCCGCGTTATAGCCCTGCCATTCAAAGAAAGGCCTATTGTGATCCTGTTTTTCTCCAGCTGGATTGATAGAGGCGCGACAAATTGAACATTACTTAAATTTCTGTTAAGAACAGTTATGACTAATGAGAAAATCAGGTCTAAAAAGATCGATCATGTTCTTGGGAGTTTTTCTCAATTTATACCGTCCTAGTTCCTATGTAAACCAGAGAGGAATTTATGGTGGGCCCAGGTTGTATTTAAGTGTTTGTATGAGAAATCAGCTTAATTTTGCGTGCGGTGGCGCTTTTTTTTTTTTTTCTTTTCTTTTCTTTTTCTTTTTTTTTTGGTTCTTTCGATTTGCCCACTCCCCATGAGTAGACATGCATCTGAGTAGGACCCATGAGCTGGACTGCATATAAGTTGTATGGAGTCTAGCTCGTGGGAATTCCTTAGATGATCACGGATGCGGGGAGTGTAAATGATGTATCCGCATCCAAGATCAGACACTCTGCAGTGCAAATGACATATCCATTATCCTTGGACTTTTTCTAGATTTTCTCGAATAAATAACCCCTTACTTTTAAAATAAATTTCTTCGTTTTTTGTTATCAGTAATATACTCGTAATTTGCTATATAATGTCGCTAGGGTCAATTGACAGCCCTAGTTGCCGGCCATCTTCTACGGTTGTGAGTGGGCTTAATCCCACCCCATGGAGTCCACATATTTCCAAAGTCCAACAACGCTAGAGTCAAAATTGCCCGTTAGAATGTACCGGGGTAAAGTGAAGGTCGGAAGCCTATCTCAACACAAATTTAAAGCAAGGGTCCATATCGAATCCGGGTTCCTATGTGCCCAAGGATTAATTAGGAGGGCACGGGCCTCTCATAACGGGGCAAGGTTAGATTCTGATAGACACGCGGTGGAACTGCTGCATTTGCCACCGTAGCCACGACAAATACGGTGAAGGCACCATTTGCAGCTTTTCCTCTGTTGGTCCCACCTACATTTGCCGGCTCACGATTAGTAATATGCCCGCCGTGACATGTAGAGCTACATCAGCAGCTTTTCCTCCGCTAAGAGAGGGGGAAAACCTGCATCGGCCTCTCTGTCGCTACTGAGTACGGCGGTAAAGCTGCGCTGCCACTTTTCCTCCGCTCCGAGAGGAGGAAAAGCTGCACTTGCAGGTTTACCGCTGATGATTACGGCGGTAAGGCTGCACTGCCACCTTTCCTCCTCTCGCAGTGGAGGAAAACCGGCATCTGCTGCTTTACCGCTGATCGGTACGGCGGTAAAGCTGCATTTGCAGCTTTCCCCCCACCAAGGGCGGAGGAAAACTCGCATTTAAGGGGTAAACTCCTTTTTCTTAGTTCTTTGGGCCGGGCCTATTTTTTTGGCTGCCTCGAACCAGTCCGCGCCCCATGTACAATGCGTTCGCATGTTTATTAATAGAATATGACGCGGAAATCTCTCACAATTTTAGATGTGTAATTTTACAGTTTTATATATGAAAGACGTCAAATCCGCTACAAAAATCGACCCAGGAAGGGAAGGTGGCGTATCCTCGGCTGCCCTCAATCCAACCCACTAGGCCCTTTTTAAATGTCCGGGACAATGCACATTTTACTCCGGTCCAGCGGGCTAGACGAGTTAACCCCGACCCGGCCCTTTTTTTTCTTTTGCTTGCGAGGAAAACTTGATTCGTGGCCAACCCATATTCTAGTCGGGTCGAGTATGGTGGGTCAAATGCGGGCCGGGACAGTGGTTAGAGTCGGCTCGGTTTTCGCCACGTCTAAATTTTGGGTTAATACGGGTTAGTTAGCGTTCTCCTATATTTATAAGAGCATCTTAATAGTAGAACACCACAGTATGAACCATTCTCACATTCGTGCATTCTTTATTTTTCGAATTAAGAGAGGCCCCCTAGAAGCTTTCGTCTCCAAAACAGAAGAAAACCGCTCTATTTTCCTAAGTGAGAAAAGCATAATCGAAAGACTGAAACTCTAAATCTGGAGAATCAATAGGAAATATATAGAATTACAAAGATGGTCCCATCTTCCGTATTGTACGTCTGATCCTGACAATATCATCAACGACCGTGCAGAAGTTAAAATGCACAAACAAATCTAAAACCATGCATTTCATCCATATCTTGATGATGGGATGGGCCAGGCCGGTTGCTGACCATGGCCTTACACATGGCATATGTCTGAGACCCAAACAATTCATTTGAACTTATCTTAAAGAAAGGAAAGAAGAAAAAGCCATTCAAGTTCAAAATAAGTATTTGAATTCCGATTTTCATAAAGATTCAGGTAAATTAGATAGGAGCTTTCGATTGAGAAGTACCGTCTGGGTCTCCCCCTGCAGTCGTCCAAAACATGGCCCGTGCCGTTTCATTTCCTCCCAGCAGCGATTTGATGAGCTCCCCCTTCCGGCCGCTCTCTCGTACAAGAACTGACTGAATAAAACATACCTAAATGCGGAACACAATTAGATATTCTTTGGACTTTTTCGCGAGCGCGGTGATATGTTAAAGAAAACAAAGGGGATGCGGCCAGGGGCTGCAAAGACAAACTATAAGAATAGAGAACAATCCGATGTTCTTTCAAATGCTGCACCTATGTCGGAGATATACAGGTGGAGGGGTGGAAAATCACTGTTCCAACAGAAGTTGTTGCATCGGTCATTGGCCTTCAAGCGTGGACGGCGGGCTCCGGATTCTTTTTTATGTAATATTTTCATTTTCGTTCTCTTGAAAGTGTTTTAAATTCGATTTAAGTCTCAGATTCTGCACATGGATGTATAAAGTTGCCTGGTGTGTCGTATCCTGATGTGTCGGACTTTGCTAAGATTTTCTTTATTTTTATCCTTTATTGTTTGTAGACTTTCAAATTGCATTTACCCGTGTATTGAGACCCATGATATAATGTATTCATAAATATTACGGCATGATTCTTCCCGCCCGTCCAACTAAAACGCAATCAATTCCAAACACCGCTTGCCCTCACGATGCACATTGGCACGCGGGTGTGGCAGAAAAATAGGGAATAGACTAGAGTCGTCAATCACAATTTAGACAGGCAAGAGGGAAGCGCCGCGTTTATAGTCTTGGGGGAATTTACCCCAGCGGAATAGTGGAGAAGGGTTTATTATTATTCAACCCACCACAGGGGCCTATTTACAAATATTAGAGACCTTAGGGGGTATTTAAAAAAGTTGTTGTGAGGGAAAAAGTGTCGTTTTTATAGAATTTGAGCAAAAGCCGGACGGCCCTTTCTCTCTACCGTCAAATCTAGTGATTCGAGGATATGAAAGGAGTCAAAACGCGTAGGAAGGGCCGATTTACAAATAATGAAACCAGAGGGGCCTATTTGCGAGTCCTAGAAGCCGTAGGTGGGCATATACAGGAAAACTGAATACTCAATGGGTGTTAGAGCTGATGAGCGGCTTAGATTTTGATGAGGCGGAACCCACCATGCATTAAAGAAGTCTGTAGCACCATAGTATATTGCAGTCGCGCCGCGTTATAGCCCTGCCATTCAAAGAAAGGCCTATTGTGATCCTGTTTTTCTCCAGCTGGATTGATAGAGGCGCGACAAATTGAACATTACTTAAATTTCTGTTAAGAACAGTTATGACTAATGAGAAAATCAGGTCTAAAAAGATCGATCATGTTCTTGGGAGTTTTTCTCAATTTATACCGTCCTAGTTCCTATGTAAACCAGAGAGGAATTTATGGTGGGCCCAGGTTGTATTTAAGTGTTTGTATGAGAAATCAGCTTAATTTTGCGTGCGGTGGCGCTTTTTTTTTTTTTCTTTTCTTTTCTTTTTCTTTTTTTTTTGGTTCTTTCGATTTGCCCACTCCCCATGAGTAGACATGCATCTGAGTAGGACCCATGAGCTGGACTGCATATAAGTTGTATGGAGTCTAGCTCGTGGGAATTCCTTAGATGATCACGGATGCGGGGAGTGTAAATGATGTATCCGCATCCAAGATCAGACACTCTGCAGTGCAAATGACATATCCATTATCCTTGGACTTTTTCTAGATTTTCTCGAATAAATAACCCCTTACTTTTAAAATAAATTTCTTCGTTTTTTGTTATCAGTAATATACTCGTAATTTGCTATATAATGTCGCTAGGGTCAATTGACAGCCCTAGTTGCCGGCCATCTTCTACGGTTGTGAGTGGGCTTAATCCCACCCCATGGAGTCCACATATTTCCAAAGTCCAACAACGCTAGAGTCAAAATTGCCCGTTAGAATGTACCGGGGTAAAGTGAAGGTCGGAAGCCTATCTCAACACAAATTTAAAGCAAGGGTCCATATCGAATCCGGGTTCCCATGTGCCCAAGGATTAATTAGGAGGGCACGGGCCTCCCACAACGGGGCAAGGTTAGATTCTGATAGACACGCGGTGGAACTGCTGCATTTGCTACCGTAGCCACGACAAATACGGTGAAGGCACCATTTGCAGCTTTTCCTCTGTTGGTCCCACCTACATTTGCCGGCTCACGATTAGTAATATGCCCGCCGTGACATGTAGAGCTACATCAGCAGCTTTTCCTCCGCTAAGAGCGGGGGAAAACCTGCATCGGCCTCTTTATCGCTACTGAGTACGGCGGTAAAGCTGCGCTGCCACTTTTCCTCCGCTCCGAGAGGAGCACGTGCAGGTTTACCGCTGATGATTACGGCGGTAAAGCTGCACTGCCACTTTTCCTCCCCTCGGAGTGGAGGAAAACCGGCATCTGCTGCTTTACCGCTGATCGGTACGGCGGTAAGGCTGCATTTGCAGCTTTTCCCCCCACCAAGGGCGGAGGAAAACTCGCATTTAAGGGGTAAACCCCTTTTTCTTAGTTCTTTGGGCCGGGCCTATTTTTTTGGCTGCCTCGAACCAGTCCGCGCCCCATGTATAATGCGTTCGCATGTTTATTAATAGAATATGACGCGGAAATCTCTCACAATTTTAGATGTGTAATTTTACAGTTTTATATATGAAAGACGTCAAATCCGCTATAAAAATCGACCCAGGAAGGGAAGGTGGCGTATCCTCGGCTGCCCTCAATCCAACCCACTAGGCCCTTTTTAAATGTCCGGGACAATGCACATTTTACTCCGGTCCAGCGGGCTAGACGAGTTAACCCCGACCCGGCCCTTTTTTTTCTTTTGCTTGCGAGGAAAACTTGATTCGTGGCCAACCCATATTCTAGTCGGGTCGAGTATGGTGGGTCAAATGCGGGCCGGGACAGTGGTTAGAGTCGGTTCGGTTTTCGCCACGTCTAAATTTTGGGTTAATACGGGTTAGTTAGCATTCTCCTATATTTATAAGAGCATCTTAATAGTAGAACACCACAGTATGAACCATTCTCACATTCGTGCATTCTTTATTTTTCGAATTAAGAGAGGCCCCCTAGAAGCTTTCGTCTCCAAAACAGAAGAAAACCGCTCTATTTTCCTAAGTGAGAAAAGCATAATCGAAAGACTGAAACTCTAAATCTGGAGAATCAATAGGAAATATATAGAATTACAAAGATGGTCCCATCTTCCGTATTGTACGTCTGATCCTGACAATATCATCAACGACCGTGCAGAAGTTAAAATGCACAAACAAATCTAAAACCATGCATTTCATCCATATCTTGATGATGGGATGGGCCAGGCCGGTTGCTGACCATGGCCTTACACATGGCATATGTCTGAGACCCAAACAATTCATTTGAACTTATCTTAAAGAAAGGAAAGAAGAAAAAGCCATTCAAGTTCAAAATAAGTATTTGAATTCCGATTTTCATAAAGATTCAGGTAAATTAGATAGGAGCTTTCGATTGAGAAGTACCGTCTGGGTCTCCCCCTGCAGTCGTCCAAAACATGGCCCGTGCCGTTTCATTTCCTCCCAGCAGCGATTTGATGAGCTCCCCCTTCCGGCCGCTCTCTCGTACAAGAACTGACTGAATAAAACATACCTAAATGCGGAACACAATTAGATATTCTTTGGACTTTTTCGCGAGCGCGGTGATATGTTAAAGAAAACAAAGGGGATGCGGCCAGGGGCTGCAAAGACAAACTATAAGAATAGAGAACAATCCGATGTTCTTTCAAATGCTGCACCTATGTCGGAGATATACAGGTGGAGGGGTGGAAAATCACTGTTCCAACAGAAGTTGTTGCATCGGTCATTGGCCTTCAAGCGTGGACGGCGGGCTCCGGATTCTTTTTTATGTAATATTTTCATTTTCGTTCTCTTGAAAGTGTTTTAAATTCGATTTAAGTCTCAGATTCTGCACATGGATGTATAAAGTTGCCTGGTGTGTCGTATCCTGATGTGTCGGACTTTGCTAAGATTTTCTTTATTTTTATCCTTTATTGTTTGTAGACTTTCAAATTGCATTTACCCGTGTATTGAGACCCATGATATAATGTATTCATAAATATTACGGCATGATTCTTCCCGCCCGTCCAACTAAAACGCAATCAATTCCAAACACCGCTTGCCCTCACGATGCACATTGGCACGCGGGTGTGGCAGAAAAATAGGGAATAGACTAGAGTCGTCAATCACAATTTAGACAGGCAAGAGGGAAGCGCCGCGTTTATAGTCTTGGGGGAATTTACCCCAGCGGAATAGTGGAGAAGGGTTTATTATTATTCAACCCACCACAGGGGCCTATTTACAAATATTAGAGACCTTAGGGGGTATTTAAAAAAGTTGTTGTGAGGGAAAAAGTGTCGTTTTTATAGAATTTGAGCAAAAGCCGGACGGCCCTTTCTCTCTACCGTCAAATCTAGTGATTCGAGGATATGAAAGGAGTCAAAACGCGTAGGAAGGGCCGATTTACAAATAATGAAACCAGAGGGGCCTATTTGCGAGTCCTAGAAGCCGTAGGTGGGCATATACAGGAAAACTGAATACTCAATGGGTGTTAGAGCTGATGAGCGGCTTAGATTTTGATGAGGCGGAACCCACCATGCATTAAAGAAGTCTGTAGCACCATAGTATATTGCAGTCGCGCCGCGTTATAGCCCTGCCATTCAAAGAAAGGCCTATTGTGATCCTGTTTTTCTCCAGCTGGATTGATAGAGGCGCGACAAATTGAACATTACTTAAATTTCTGTTAAGAACAGTTATGACTAATGAGAAAATCAGGTCTAAAAAGATCGATCATGTTCTTGGGAGTTTTTCTCAATTTATACCGTCCTAGTTCCTATGTAAACCAGAGAGGAATTTATGGTGGGCCCAGGTTGTATTTAAGTGTTTGTATGAGAAATCAGCTTAATTTTGCGTGCGGTGGCGCTTTTTTTTTTTTTCTTTTCTTTTCTTTTTCTTTTTTTTTTGGTTCTTTCGATTTGCCCACTCCCCATGAGTAGACATGCATCTGAGTAGGACCCATGAGCTGGACTGCATATAAGTTGTATGGAGTCTAGCTCGTGGGAATTCCTTAGATGATCACGGATGCGGGGAGTGTAAATGATGTATCCGCATCCAAGATCAGACACTCTGCAGTGCAAATGACATATCCATTATCCTTGGACTTTTTCTAGATTTTCTCGAATAAATAACCCCTTACTTTTAAAATAAATTTCTTCGTTTTTTGTTATCAGTAATATACTCGTAATTTGCTATATAATGTCGCTAGGGTCAATTGACAGCCCTAGTTGCCGGCCATCTTCTACGGTTGTGAGTGGGCTTAATCCCACCCCATGGAGTCCACATATTTCCAAAGTCCAACAACGCTAGAGTCAAAATTGCCCGTTAGAATGTACCGGGGTAAAGTGAAGGTCGGAAGCCTATCTCAACACAAATTTAAAGCAAGGGTCCATATCGAATCCGGGTTCCCATGTGCCCAAGGATTAATTAGGAGGGCACGGGCCTCCCACAACGGGGCAAGGTTAGATTCTGATAGACACGCGGTGGAACTGCTGCATTTGCTACCGTAGCCACGACAAATACGGTGAAGGCACCATTTGCAGCTTTTCCTCTGTTGGTCCCACCTACATTTGCCGGCTCACGATTAGTAATATGCCCGCCGTGACATGTAGAGCTACATCAGCAGCTTTTCCTCCGCTAAGAGCGGGGGAAAACCTGCATCGGCCTCTTTATCGCTACTGAGTACGGCGGTAAAGCTGCGCTGCCACTTTTCCTCCGCTCCGAGAGGAGCACGTGCAGGTTTACCGCTGATGATTACGGCGGTAAAGCTGCACTGCCACTTTTCCTCCCCTCGGAGTGGAGGAAAACCGGCATCTGCTGCTTTACCGCTGATCGGTACGGCGGTAAGGCTGCATTTGCAGCTTTTCCCCCCACCAAGGGCGGAGGAAAACTCGCATTTAAGGGGTAAACCCCTTTTTCTTAGTTCTTTGGGCCGGGCCTATTTTTTTGGCTGCCTCGAACCAGTCCGCGCCCCATGTATAATGCGTTCGCATGTTTATTAATAGAATATGACGCGGAAATCTCTCACAATTTTAGATGTGTAATTTTACAGTTTTATATATGAAAGACGTCAAATCCGCTATAAAAATCGACCCAGGAAGGGAAGGTGGCGTATCCTCGGCTGCCCTCAATCCAACCCACTAGGCCCTTTTTAAATGTCCGGGACAATGCACATTTTACTCCGGTCCAGCGGGCTAGACGAGTTAACCCCGACCCGGCCCTTTTTTTTCTTTTGCTTGCGAGGAAAACTTGATTCGTGGCCAACCCATATTCTAGTCGGGTCGAGTATGGTGGGTCAAATGCGGGCCGGGACAGTGGTTAGAGTCGGTTCGGTTTTCGCCACGTCTAAATTTTGGGTTAATACGGGTTAGTTAGCATTCTCCTATATTTATAAGAGCATCTTAATAGTAGAACACCACAGTATGAACCATTCTCACATTCGTGCATTCTTTATTTTTCGAATTAAGAGAGGCCCCCTAGAAGCTTTCGTCTCCAAAACAGAAGAAAACCGCTCTATTTTCCTAAGTGAGAAAAGCATAATCGAAAGACTGAAACTCTAAATCTGGAGAATCAATAGGAAATATATAGAATTACAAAGATGGTCCCATCTTCCGTATTGTACGTCTGATCCTGACAATATCATCAACGACCGTGCAGAAGTTAAAATGCACAAACAAATCTAAAACCATGCATTTCATCCATATCTTGATGATGGGATGGGCCAGGCCGGTTGCTGACCATGGCCTTACACATGGCATATGTCTGAGACCCAAACAATTCATTTGAACTTATCTTAAAGAAAGGAAAGAAGAAAAAGCCATTCAAGTTCAAAATAAGTATTTGAATTCCGATTTTCATAAAGATTCAGGTAAATTAGATAGGAGCTTTCGATTGAGAAGTACCGTCTGGGTCTCCCCCTGCAGTCGTCCAAAACATGGCCCGTGCCGTTTCATTTCCTCCCAGCAGCGATTTGATGAGCTCCCCCTTCCGGCCGCTCTCTCGTACAAGAACTGACTGAATAAAACATACCTAAATGCGGAACACAATTAGATATTCTTTGGACTTTTTCGCGAGCGCGGTGATATGTTAAAGAAAACAAAGGGGATGCGGCCAGGGGCTGCAAAGACAAACTATAAGAATAGAGAACAATCCGATGTTCTTTCAAATGCTGCACCTATGTCGGAGATATACAGGTGGAGGGGTGGAAAATCACTGTTCCAACAGAAGTTGTTGCATCGGTCATTGGCCTTCAAGCGTGGACGGCGGGCTCCGGATTCTTTTTTATGTAATATTTTCATTTTCGTTCTCTTGAAAGTGTTTTAAATTCGATTTAAGTCTCAGATTCTGCACATGGATGTATAAAGTTGCCTGGTGTGTCGTATCCTGATGTGTCGGACTTTGCTAAGATTTTCTTTATTTTTATCCTTTATTGTTTGTAGACTTTCAAATTGCATTTACCCGTGTATTGAGACCCATGATATAATGTATTCATAAATATTACGGCATGATTCTTCCCGCCCGTCCAACTAAAACGCAATCAATTCCAAACACCGCTTGCCCTCACGATGCACATTGGCACGCGGGTGTGGCAGAAAAATAGGGAATAGACTAGAGTCGTCAATCACAATTTAGACAGGCAAGAGGGAAGCGCCGCGTTTATAGTCTTGGGGGAATTTACCCCAGCGGAATAGTGGAGAAGGGTTTATTATTATTCAACCCACCACAGGGGCCTATTTACAAATATTAGAGACCTTAGGGGGTATTTAAAAAAGTTGTTGTGAGGGAAAAAGTGTCGTTTTTATAGAATTTGAGCAAAAGCCGGACGGCCCTTTCTCTCTACCGTCAAATCTAGTGATTCGAGGATATGAAAGGAGTCAAAACGCGTAGGAAGGGCCGATTTACAAATAATGAAACCAGAGGGGCCTATTTGCGAGTCCTAGAAGCCGTAGGTGGGCATATACAGGAAAACTGAATACTCAATGGGTGTTAGAGCTGATGAGCGGCTTAGATTTTGATGAGGCGGAACCCACCATGCATTAAAGAAGTCTGTAGCACCATAGTATATTGCAGTCGCGCCGCGTTATAGCCCTGCCATTCAAAGAAAGGCCTATTGTGATCCTGTTTTTCTCCAGCTGGATTGATAGAGGCGCGACAAATTGAACATTACTTAAATTTCTGTTAAGAACAGTTATGACTAATGAGAAAATCAGGTCTAAAAAGATCGATCATGTTCTTGGGAGTTTTTCTCAATTTATACCGTCCTAGTTCCTATGTAAACCAGAGAGGAATTTATGGTGGGCCCAGGTTGTATTTAAGTGTTTGTATGAGAAATCAGCTTAATTTTGCGTGCGGTGGCGCTTTTTTTTTTTTTTCTTTTCTTTTCTTTTTCTTTTTTTTTTGGTTCTTTCGATTTGCCCACTCCCCATGAGTAGACATGCATCTGAGTAGGACCCATGAGCTGGACTGCATATAAGTTGTATGGAGTCTAGCTCGTGGGAATTCCTTAGATGATCACGGATGCGGGGAGTGTAAATGATGTATCCGCATCCAAGATCAGACACTCTGCAGTGCAAATGACATATCCATTATCCTTGGACTTTTTCTAGATTTTCTCGAATAAATAACCCCTTACTTTTAAAATAAATTTCTTCGTTTTTTGTTATCAGTAATATACTCGTAATTTGCTATATAATGTCGCTAGGGTCAATTGACAGCCCTAGTTGCCGGCCATCTTCTACGGTTGTGAGTGGGCTTAATCCCACCCCATGGAGTCCACATATTTCCAAAGTCCAACAACGCTAGAGTCAAAATTGCCCGTTAGAATGTACCGGGGTAAAGTGAAGGTCGGAAGCCTATCTCAACACAAATTTAAAGCAAGGGTCCATATCGAATCCGGGTTCCCATGTGCCCAAGGATTAATTAGGAGGGCACGGGCCTCCCACAACGGGGCAAGGTTAGATTCTGATAGACACGCGGTGGAACTGCTGCATTTGCCACCGTAGCCACGACAAATACGGTGAAGGCACCATTTGCAGCTTTTCCTCTGTTGGTCCCACCTACATTTGCCGGCTCACGATTAGTAATATGCCCGCCGTGACATGTAGAGCTACATCAGCAGCTTTTCCTCCGCTAAGAGAGGGGGAAAACCTGCATCGGCCTCTCTGTCGCTACTGAGTACGGCGGTAAAGCTGCGCTGCCACTTTTCCTCCGCTCCGAGAGGAGGAAAAGCTGCACCTGCAGGTTTACCGCTGATGATTACGGCGGTAAGGCTGCACTGCCACCTTTCCTCCTCTCGCAGTGGAGGAAAACCGGCATCTGCTGCTTTACCGCTGATCGGTACGGCGGTAAAGCTGCATTTGCAGCTTTCCCCCCACCAAGGGCGGAGGAAAACTCGCATTTAAGGGGTAAACTCCTTTTTCTTAGTTCTTTGGGCCGGGCCTATTTTTTTGGCTGCCTCGAACCAGTCCGCGCCCCATGTACAATGCGTTCGCATGTTTATTAATAGAATATGACGCGGAAATCTCTCACAATTTTAGATGTGTAATTTTACAGTTTTATATATGAAAGACGTCAAATCCGCTATAAAAATCGACCCAGGAAGGGAAGGTGGCGTATCCTCGGCTGCCCTCAATCCAACCCACTAGGCCCTTTTTAAATGTCCGGGACAATGCACATTTTACTCCGGTCCAGCGGGCTAGACGAGTTAACCCCGACCCGGCCCTTTTTTTTCTTTTGCTTGCGAGGAAAACTTGATTCGTGGCCAACCCATATTCTAGTCGGGTCGAGTATGGTGGGTCAAATGCGGGCCGGGACAGTGGTTAGAGTCGGCTCGGTTTTCGCCACGTCTAAATTTTGGGTTAATACGGGTTAGTTAGCGTTCTCCTATATTTATAAGAGCATCTTAATAGTAGAACACCACAGTATGAACCATTCTCACATTCGTGCATTCTTTATTTTTCGAATTAAGAGTGGCCCCCTAGAAGCTTTCGTCTCCAAAACAGAAGAAAACCGCTCTATTTTCCTAAGTGAGAAAAGCATAATCGAAAGACTGAAACTCTAAATCTGGAGAATCAATAGGAAATATATAGAATTACAAAGATGGTCCCATCTTCCGTATTGTACGTCTGATCCTGACAATATCATCAACGACCGTGCAGAAGTTAAAATGCACAAACAAATCTAAAACCATGCATTTCATCCATATCTTGATGATGGGATGGGCCAGGCCGGTTGCTGACCATGGCCTTACACATGGCATATGTCTGAGACCCAAACAATTCATTTGAACTTATCTTAAAGAAAGGAAAGAAGAAAATGCCATTCAAGTTCAAAATAAGTATTTGAATTCCGATTTTCATAAAGATTCAGGTAAATTAGATAGGAGCTTTCGATTGAGAAGTACCGTCTGGGTCTCCCCCTGCAGTCGTCCAAAACATGGCCCGTGCCGTTTCATTTCCTCCCAGCAGCGATTTGATGAGCTCCCCCTTCCGGCCGCTCTCTCGTACAAGAACTGACTGAATAAAACATACCTAAATGCGGAACACAATTAGATATTCTTTGGACTTTTTCGCGAGCGCGGTGATATGTTAAAGAAAACAAAGGGGATGCGGCCAGGGGCTGCAAAGACAAACTATAAGAATAGAGAACAATCCGATGTTCTTTCAAATGCTGCACCTATGTCGGAGATATACAGGTGGAGGGGTGGAAAATCACTGTTCCAACAGAAGTTGTTGCATCGGTCATTGGCCTTCAAGCGTG
The DNA here is from genome assembly GCA_029852735.1 of Persea americana. Lineage (NCBI taxonomy): Eukaryota > Viridiplantae > Streptophyta > Magnoliopsida > Laurales > Lauraceae > Persea > Persea americana. The sequence goes on from CM056811.1 coordinate 72,219,239, forward strand.
GACGGCGGGCTCCGGATTCTTTTTTATGTAATATTTTCATTTTCGTTCTCTTGAAAGTGTTTTAAATTCGATTTAAGTCTCAGATTCTGCACATGGATGTATAAAGTTGCCTGGTGTGTCGTATCCTGATGTGTCGGACTTTGCTAAGATTTTCTTTATTTTTATCCTTTATTGTTTGTAGACTTTCAAATTGCATTTACCCGTGTATTGAGACCCATGATATAATGTATTCATAAATATTACGGCATGATTCTTCCCGCCCGTCCAACTAAAACGCAATCAATTCCAAACACCGCTTGCCCTCACGATGCACATTGGCACGCGGGTGTGGCAGAAAAATAGGGAATAGACTAGAGTCGTCAATCACAATTTAGACAGGCAAGAGGGAAGCGCCGCGTTTATAGTCTTGGGGGAATTTACCCCAGCGGAATAGTGGAGAAGGGTTTATTATTATTCAACCCACCACAGGGGCCTATTTACAAATATTAGAGACCTTAGGGGGTATTTAAAAAAGTTGTTGTGAGGGAAAAAGTGTCGTTTTTATAGAATTTGAGCAAAAGCCGGACGGCCCTTTCTCTCTACCGTCAAATCTAGTGATTCGAGGATATGAAAGGAGTCAAAACGCGTAGGAAGGGCCGATTTACAAATAATGAAACCAGAGGGGCCTATTTGCGAGTCCTAGAAGCCGTAGGTGGGCATATACAGGAAAACTGAATACTCAATGGGTGTTAGAGCTGATGAGCGGCTTAGATTTTGATGAGGCGGAACCCACCATGCATTAAAGAAGTCTGTAGCACCATAGTATATTGCAGTCGCGCCGCGTTATAGCCCTGCCATTCAAAGAAAGGCCTATTGTGATCCTGTTTTTCTCCAGCTGGATTGATAGAGGCGCGACAAATTGAACATTACTTAAATTTCTGTTAAGAACAGTTATGACTAATGAGAAAATCAGGTCTAAAAAGATCGATCATGTTCTTGGGAGTTTTTCTCAATTTATACCGTCCTAGTTCCTATGTAAACCAGAGAGGAATTTATGGTGGGCCCAGGTTGTATTTAAGTGTTTGTATGAGAAATCAGCTTAATTTTGCGTGCGGTGGCGCTTTTTTTTTTTTTTCTTTTCTTTTCTTTTTCTTTTTTTTTTGGTTCTTTCGATTTGCCCACTCCCCATGAGTAGACATGCATCTGAGTAGGACCCATGAGCTGGACTGCATATAAGTTGTATGGAGTCTAGCTCGTGGGAATTCCTTAGATGATCACGGATGCGGGGAGTGTAAATGATGTATCCGCATCCAAGATCAGACACTCTGCAGTGCAAATGACATATCCATTATCCTTGGACTTTTTCTAGATTTTCTCGAATAAATAACCCCTTACTTTTAAAATAAATTTCTTCGTTTTTTGTTATCAGTAATATACTCGTAATTTGCTATATAATGTCGCTAGGGTCAATTGACAGCCCTAGTTGCCGGCCATCTTCTACGGTTGTGAGTGGGCTTAATCCCACCCCATGGAGTCCACATATTTCCAAAGTCCAACAACGCTAGAGTCAAAATTGCCCGTTAGAATGTACCGGGGTAAAGTGAAGGTCGGAAGCCTATCTCAACACAAATTTAAAGCAAGGGTCCATATCGAATCCGGGTTCCTATGTGCCCAAGGATTAATTAGGAGGGCACGGGCCTCCCACAACGGGGCAAGGTTAGATTCTGATAGACACGCGGTGGAACTGCTGCATTTGCCACCGTAGCCACGACAAATACGGTGAAGGCACCATTTGCAGCTTTTCCTCTGTTGGTCCCACCTACATTTGCCGGCTCACGATTAGTAATATGCCCGCCGTGACATGTAGAGCTACATCAGCAGCTTTTCCTCCGCTAAGAGAGGGGGAAAACCTGCATCGGCCTCTCTGTCGCTACTGAGTACGGCGGTAAAGCTGCGCTGCCACTTTTCCTCCGCTCCGAGAGGAGGAAAAGCTGCACGTGCAGGTTTACCGCTGATGATTACGGCGGTAAGGCTGCACTGCCACCTTTCCTCCTCTCGCAGTGGAGGAAAACCGGCATCTGCTGCTTTACCGCTGATCGGTACGGCGGTAAAGCTGCATTTGCAGCTTTCCCCCCACCAAGGGCGGAGGAAAACTCGCATTTAAGGGGTAAACTCCTTTTTCTTAGTTCTTTGGGCCGGGCCTATTTTTTTGGCTGCCTCGAACCAGTCCGCGCCCCATGTACAATGCGTTCGCATGTTTATTAATAGAATATGACGCGGAAATCTCTCACAATTTTAGATGTGTAATTTTACAGTTTTATATATGAAAGACGTCAAATCCGCTATAAAAATCGACCCAGGAAGGGAAGGTGGCGTATCCTCGGCTGCCCTCAATCCAACCCACTAGGCCCTTTTTAAATGTCCGGGACAATGCACATTTTACTCCGGTCCAGCGGGCTAGACGAGTTAACCCCGACCCGGCCCTTTTTTTTCTTTTGCTTGCGAGGAAAACTTGATTCGTGGCCAACCCATATTCTAGTCGGGTCGAGTATGGTGGGTCAAATGCGGGCCGGGACAGTGGTTAGAGTCGGCTCGGTTTTCGCCACGTCTAAATTTTGGGTTAATACGGGTTAGTTAGCGTTCTCCTATATTTATAAGAGCATCTGAATAGTAGAACACCACAGTATGAACCATTCTCACATTCGTGCATTCTTTATTTTTCGAATTAAGAGAGGCCCCCTAGAAGCTTTCGTCTCCAAAACAGAAGAAAACCGCTCTATTTTCCTAAGTGAGAAAAGCATAATCGAAAGACTGAAACTCTAAATCTGGAGAATCAATAGGAAATATATAGAATTACAAAGATGGTCCCATCTTCCGTATCGTACGTCTGATCCTGACAATATCATCAACGACCGTGCAGAAATTAAAATGCACAAACAAATCTAAAACCATGCATTTCATCCATATCTTGATGATGGGATGGGCCAGGCCGGTTGCTGACCATGGCCTTACACATGGCATATGTCTGAGACCCAAACAATTCATTTGAACTTATTTTAAAGAAAGGAAAGAAGAAAAAGCCATTCAAGTTCAAAATAAGTATTTGAATTCCGATTTTCATAAAGATTCAGGTAAATTAGATAGGAGCTTTCGATTGAGAAGTACCGTCTGGGTCTCCCCCTGCAGTCGTCCAAAATATGGCCCGTGCCGTTTCATTTCCTCCCAGCAGCGATTTGATGAGCTCCCCCTTCCGGCCGCTCTCTCGTACAAGAACTGACTGAATAAAACATACCTAAATGCGGAACACAATTAGATATTCTTTGGACTTTTTCGCGAGCGCGGTGATATGTTAAAGAAAACAAAGGGGATGCGGCCAGGGGCTGCAAAGACAAACTATAAGAATAGAGAACAATCCGATGTTCTTTCAAATGCTGCACCTATGTCGGAGATATACAGGTGGAGGGGTGGAAAATCACTGTTCCAACAGAAGTTGTTGCATCGGTCATTGGCCTTCAAGCGTGGACGGCGGGCTCCGGATTCTTTTTTATGTAATATTTTGATTTTCGTTCTCTTGAAAGTGTTTTAAATTCGATTTAAGTCTCAGATTCTGCACATGGATGTATAAAGTTGCCTGGTGTGTCGTATCCTGATGTGTCGGACTTTGCTAAGATTTTCTTTATTTTTATCCTTTATTGTTTGTAGACTTTCAAATTGCATTTACCCGTGTATTGAGACCCATGATATAATGTATTCATAAATATTACGGCATGATTCTTCCCGCCCGTCCAACTAAAACGCAATCAATTCCAAACACCGCTTGCCCTCATGATGCACATTGGCACGCGGGTGTGGCAGAAAAATAGGGAATAGACTAGAGTCGTCAATCACAATTTAGACAGGCAAGAGGGAAGCGCCGCGTTTATAGTCTTGGGGGAATTTACCCCAGCGGAATAGTGGAGAAGGGTTTATTATTATTCAACCCACCACAGGGGCCTATTTACAAATATTAGAGACCTTAGGGGGTATTTAAAAAAGTTGTTGTGAGGGAAAAAGTGTCGTTTTTATAGAATTTGAGCAAAAGCCGGACGGCCCTTTCTCTCTACCGTCAAATCTAGTGATTCGAGGATATGAAAGGAGTCAAAACGCGTAGGAAGGGCCGATTTACAAATAATGAAACCAGAGGGGCCTATTTGCGAGTCCTAGAAGCCGTAGGTGGGCATATACAGGAAAACTGAATACTCAATGGGTGTTAGAGCTGATGAGCGGCTTAGATTTTGATGAGGCGGAACCCACCATGCATTAAAGAAGTCTGTAGCACCATAGTATATTGCAGTCGCGCCGCGTTATAGCCCTGCCATTCAAAGAAAGGCCTATTGTGATCCTGTTTTTCTCCAGCTGGATTGATAGAGGCGCGACAAATTGAACATTACTTAAATTTCTGTTAAGAACAGTTATGACTAATGAGAAAATCAGGTCTAAAAAGATCGATCATGTTCTTGGGAGTTTTTCTCAATTTATACCGTCCTAGTTCCTATGTAAACCAGAGAGGAATTTATGGTGGGCCCAGGTTGTATTTAAGTGTTTGTATGAGAAATCAGTTTAATTTTGCGTGCGGTGGCGCTTTTTTTTTTTTTTTCTTTTCTTTTCTTTTTCTTTTTTTTTTGGTTCTTTCGATTTGCCCACTCCCCATGAGTAGACATGCATCTGAGTAGGACCCATGAGCTGGACTGCATATAAGTTGTATGGAGTCTAGCTCGTGGGAATTCCTTAGATGATCACGGATGCGGGGAGTGTAAATGATGTATCCGCATCCAAGATCAGACACTCTGCAGTGCAAATGACATATCCATTATCCTTGGACTTTTTCTAGATTTTCTCGAATAAATAACCCCTTACTTTTAAAATAAATTTCTTCGTTTTTTGTTATCAGTAATATACTCGTAATTTGCTATATAATGTCGCTAGGGTCAATTGACAGCCCTAGTTGCCGGCCATCTTCTACGGTTGTGAGTGGGCTTAATCCCACCCCATGGAGTCCACATATTTCCAAAGTCCAACAACGCTAGAGTCAAAATTGCCCGTTAGAATGTACCGGGGTAAAGTGAAGGTCGGAAGCCTATCTCAACACAAATTTAAAGCAAGGGTCCATATCGAATCCGGGTTCCTATGTGCCCAAGGATTAATTAGGAGGGCACGGGCCTCCCACAACGGGGCAAGGTTAGATTCTGATAGACACGCGGTGGAACTGCTGCATTTGCCACCGTAGCCACGACAAATACGGTGAAGGCACCATTTGCAGCTTTTCCTCTGTTGGTCCCACCTACATTTGCCGGCTCACGATTAGTAATATGCCCGCCGTGACATGTAGAGCTACATCAGCAGCTTTTCCTCCGCTAAGAGCGGGGGAAAACCTGCATCGGCCTCTCTGTCGCTACTGAGTACGGCGGTAAAGCTGCGCTGCCACTTTTCCACCGCTCCGAGAGGAGGAAAAGCTGCACTTGCAGGTTTACCGCTGATGATTACGGCGGTAAGGCTGCACTGCCACTTTTCCTCCTCTCGCAGTGGAGGAAAACCGGCATCTGCTGCTTTACCGCTGATCGGTACGGCGGTAAAGATGCATTTGCAGCTTTTCCCCCACCAAGGGCGGAGGAAAACTCGCATTTAAGGGGTAAACTCCTTTTTCTTAGTTCTTTGGGCCGGGCCTATTTTTTTGGCTGCCTCGAACCAGTCCGCGCCCTATGTACAATGCGTTCGCATGTTTATTAATAGAATATGACGCGGAAATCTCTCACAATTTTAGATGTGTAATTTTACAGTTTTATATATGAAAGACGTCAAATCCGCTATAAAAATCGACCCAGGAAAGGAAGGTGGCGTATCCTCGGCTGCCCTCTATCCAACCCACTAGGCCCTTTTTAAATGTCCGGGACAATGCACATTTTACTCCGGTCCAGCGGGCTAGACGAGTTAACCCCGACCCGGCCCTTTTTTTTCTTTTGCTTGCGAGGAAAACTTGATTCGTGGCCAACCCATATTCTAGTCGGGTCGAGTATGGTGGGTCAAATGCGGGCCGGGACAGTGGTTAGAGTCGGTTCGGTTTTCGCCACGTCTAAATTTTGGGTTAATACGGGTTAGTTAGCATTCTCCTATATTTATAAGAGCATCTTAATAGTAGAACACCACAGTATGAACCATTCTCACATTCGTGCATTCTTTATTTTTCGAATTAAGAGAGGCCCCCTAGAAGCTTTCGTCTCCAAAACAGAAGAAAACCGCTCTATTTTCCTAAGCGAGAAAAGCATAATCGAAAGACTGAAACTCTAAATCTGGAGAATCAATAGGAAATATATAGAATTACAAAGATGGTCCCATCTTCCGTATTGTACGTCTGATCCTGACAATATCATCAACGACCGTGCAGAAATTAAAATGCACAAACAAATCTAAAACCATGCATTTCATCCATATCTTGATGATGGGATGGGCCAGGCCGGTTGCTGACCATGGCCTTACACATGGCATATGTCTGAGACCCAAACAATTCATTTGAACTCATTTTAAAGAAAGGAAAGAAGAAAAAGCCATTCAAGTTCAAAATAAGTATTTGAATTCCGATTTTCATAAAGATTCAGGTAAATTAGATAGGAGCTTTCGATTGAGAAGTACCGTCTGGGTCTCCCCCTGCAGTCGTCCAAAATATGGCCCGTGCCGTTTCATTTCCTCCCAGCAGCGATTTGATGAGCTCCCCCTTCCGGCCGCTCTCTCGTACAAGAACTGACTGAATAAAACATACCTAAATACCGAACACAATTAGATATTCTTTGGACTTTTTCGCGAGCGCGGTGATATGTTAAAGAAAACAAAGGGGATGCGGCCAGGGGCTGCAAAGACAAACTATAAGAATAGAGAACAATCCGATGTTCTTTCAAATGCTGCACCTATGTCGGAGATATACAGGTGGAGGGGTGGAAAATCACTGTTCCAACAGAAGTTGTTGCATCGGTCATTGGCCTTCAAGCGTGGACGGCGGGCTCCGGATTCTTTTTTATGTAATATTTTCATTTTCGTTCTCTTGAAAGTGTTTTAAATTCGATTTAAGTCTCAGATTCTGCACATGGATGTATAAAGTTGCCTGGTGTGTCGTATCCTGATGTGTCGGACTTTGCTAAGATTTTCTTTATTTTTATCCTTTATTGTTTGTAGACTTTCAAATTGCATTTACCCGTGTATTGAGACCCATGATATAATGTATTCATAAATATTACGGCATGATTCTTCCCGCCCGTCCAACTAAAACGCAATCAATTCCAAACACCGCTTGCCCTCATGATGCACATTGGCACGCGGGTGTGGCAGAAAAATAGGGAATAGACTAGAGTCGTCAATCACAATTTAGACAGGCAAGAGGGAAGCGCCGCGTTTATAGTCTTGGGGGAATTTACCCCAGCGGAATAGTGGAGAAGGGTTTATTATTATTCAACCCACCACAGGGGCCTATTTACAAATATTAGAGACCTTAGGGGGTATTTAAAAAAGTTGTTGTGAGGGAAAAAGTGTCGTTTTTATAGAATTTGAGCAAAAGCCGGACGGCCCTTTCTCTCTACCGTCAAATCTAGTGATTCGAGGATATGAAAGGAGTCAAAACGCGTAGGAAGGGCCGATTTACAAATAATGAAACCAGAGGGGCCTATTTGCGAGTCCTAGAAGCCGTAGGTGGGCATATACAGGAAAACTGAATACTCAATGGGTGTTAGAGCTGATGAGCGGCTTAGATTTTGATGAGGCGGAACCCACCATGCATTAAAGAAGTCTGTAGCACCATAGTATATTGCAGTCGCGCCGCGTTATAGCCCTGCCATTCAAAGAAAGGCCTATTGTGATCCTGTTTTTCTCCAGCTGGATTGATAGAGGCGCGACAAATTGAACATTACTTAAATTTCTGTTAAGAACAGTTATGACTAATGAGAAAATCAGGTCTAAAAAGATCGATCATGTTCTTGGGAGTTTTTCTCAATTTATACCGTCCTAGTTCCTATGTAAACCAGAGAGGAATTTATGGTGGGCCCAGGTTGTATTTAAGTGTTTGTATGAGAAATCAGTTTAATTTTGCGTGCGGTGGCGCTTTTTTTTTTTTTTCTTTTCTTTTCTTTTTCTTTTTTTTTTGGTTCTTTCGATTTGCCCACTCCCCATGAGTAGACATGCATCTGAGTAGGACCCATGAGCTGGACTGCATATAAGTTGTATGGAGTCTAGCTCGTGGGAATTCCTTAGATGATCACGGATGCGGGGAGTGTAAATGATGTATCCGCATCCAAGATCAGACACTCTGCAGTGCAAATGACATATCCATTATCCTTGGACTTTTTCTAGATTTTCTCGAATAAATAACCCCTTACTTTTAAAATAAATTTCTTCGTTTTTTGTTATCAGTAATATACTCGTAATTTGCTATATAATGTCGCTAGGGTCAATTGACAGCCCTAGTTGCCGGCCATCTTCTACGGTTGTGAGTGGGCTTAATCCCACCCCATGGAGTCCACATATTTCCAAAGTCCAACAACGCTAGAGTCAAAATTGCCCGTTAGAATGTACCGGGGTAAAGTGAAGGTCGGAAGCCTAGCTCAACACAAATTTAAAGCAAGGGTCCATATCGAATCCGGGTTCCTATGTGCCCAAGGATTAATTAGGAGGGCACGGGCCTCCCACAACGGGGCAAGGTTAGATTCTGATAGACACGCGGTGGAACTGCTGCATTTGCCACCGTAGCCACGACAAATACGGTGAAGGCACCATTTGCAGCTTTTCCTCTGTTGGTCCCACCTACATTTGCCGGCTCACGATTAGTAATATGCCCGCCGTGACATGTAGAGCTACATCAGCAGCTTTTCCTCCGCTAAGAGCGGGGGAAAACCTGCATCGGCCTCTCTGTCGCTACTGAGTACGGCGGTAAAGCTGCGCTGCCACTTTTCCTCCGCTCCGAGAGGAGGAAAAGCTGCACTTGCAGGTTTACCGCTGATGATTACGGCGGTAAGGCTGCACTGCCACTTTTCCTCCTCTCGCAGTGGAGGAAAACCGGCATCTGCTGCTTTACCGCTGATCGGTACGGCGGTAAAGATGCATTTGCAGCTTTTCCCCCACCAAGGGCGGAGGAAAACTCGCATTTAAGGGGTAAACTCCTTTTTCTTAGTTCTTTGGGCCGGGCCTATTTTTTTGGCTGCCTCGAACCAGTCCGCGCCCTATGTACAATGCGTTCGCATGTTTATTAATAGAATATGACGCGGAAATCTCTCACAATTTTAGATGTGTAATTTTACAGTTTTATATATGAAAGACGTCAAATCCGCTATAAAAATCGACCCAGGAAAGGAAGGTGGCGTATCCTCGGCTGCCCTCTATCCAACCCACTAGGCCCTTTTTAAATGTCCGGGACAATGCACATTTTACTCCGGTCCAGCGGGCTAGACGAGTTAACCCCGACCCGGCCCTTTTTTTTCTTTTGCTTGCGAGGAAAACTTGATTCGTGGCCAACCCATATTCTAGTCGGGTCGAGTATGGTGGGTCAAATGCGGGCCGGGACAGTGGTTAGAGTCGGTTCGGTTTTCGCCACGTCTAAATTTTGGGTTAATACGGGTTAGTTAGCATTCTCCTATATTTATAAGAGCATCTTAATAGTAGAACACCACAGTATGAACCATTCTCACATTCGTGCATTCTTTATTTTTCGAATTAAGAGAGGCCCCCTAGAAGCTTTCGTCTCCAAAACAGAAGAAAACCGCTCTATTTTCCTAAGCGAGAAAAGCATAATCGAAAGACTGAAACTCTAAATCTGGAGAATCAATAGGAAATATATAGAATTACAAAGATGGTCCCATCTTCCGTATTGTACGTCTGATCCTGACAATATCATCAACGACCGTGCAGAAATTAAAATGCACAAACAAATCTAAAACCATGCATTTCATCCATATCTTGATGATGGGATGGGCCAGGCCGGTTGCTGACCATGGCCTTACACATGGCATATGTCTGAGACCCAAACAATTCATTTGAACTTATTTTAAAGAAAGGAAAGAAGAAAAAGCCATTCAAGTTCAAAATAAGTATTTGAATTCCGATTTTCATAAAGATTCAGGTAAATTAGATAGGAGCTTTCGATTGAGAAGTACCGTCTGGGTCTCCCCCTGCAGTCGTCCAAAATATGGCCCGTGCCGTTTCATTTCCTCCCAGCAGCGATTTGATGAGCTCCCCCTTCCGGCCGCTCTCTCGTACAAGAACTGACTGAATAAAACATACCTAAATACCGAACAATTTTAGATATTCTTTGGACTTTTTCGCGAGCGCGGTGATATGTTAAAGAAAACAAAGGGGATGCGGCCAGGGGCTGCAAAGACAAACTGTAAGAATAGAGAACAATCCGATGTTCTTTCAAATGCTGCACCTATGTCGGAGATATACAGGTGGAGGGGTGGAAAATCACAGTTCCAACAGAAGTTGTTGCATCGGTCATTGGCCTTCAAGCGTGGACGGCGGGCTCCGGATTCTTTTTTATGTAATATTTTCATTTTCGTTCTCTTGAAAGTGTTTTAAATTCGATTTAAGTCTCAGATTCTTCACATGGATGTATAAAGTTGCCTGGTGTGTCGTATCCTGATGTGTCGGACTTTGCTAAGATTTTCTTTATTTTTATCCTTTATTGTTTGTAGACTTTCAAATTGCATTTACCCGTGTATTGAGACCCATGATATAATGTATTCATAAATATTACGGCATGATTCTTCCCGCCCGTCCAACTAAAACGCAATCAATTCCAAACACCGCTTGCCCTCATGATGCACATTGGCACGTGGGTGTGGCAGAAAAATAGGGAATAGACTAGAGTCGTCAATCACAATTTAGACAGGCAAGAGGGAAGCGCCGCGTTTATAGTCTTGGGGGAATTTACCCCAGCGGAATAGTGGAGAAGGGTTTATTATTATTCAACCCACCACAGGGGCCTATTTACAAATATTAGAGACCTTAGGGGGTATTTAAAAAAGTTGTTGTGAGGGAAAAAAGTGTCGTTTTTATAGAATTTGAGCAAAAACCGGACGGCCCTTTCTCTCTACCGTCAAATCTAGTGATTCGAGGATATGAAAGGAGTCAAAACGCGTAGGAAGGGCCGATTTACAAATAATGAAACCAGAGGGGCCTATTTGCGAGTCCTAGAAGCCGTAGGTGGGCATATACAGGAAAACTGAATACTCAATGGGTGTTAGAGCTGATGAGCGGCTTAGATTTTGATGAGGCGGAACCCACCATGCATTAAAGAAGTCTGTAGCACCATAGTATATTGCAGTCGCGCCGCGTTATAGCCCTGCCATTCAAAGAAAGGCTTATTGTGATCCTGTTTTTCTCCAGCTGGATTGATAGAGGCGCGACAAATTGAACATTACTTAAATTTCTGTTAAGAACAGTTATGACTAATGAGAAAATCAGGTCTAAAAAGATCGATCATGTTCTTGGGAGTTTTTCTCAATTTATACCGTCCTAGTTCCTATGTAAACCATAGAGGAATTTATGGTGGGCCCAGGTTGTATTTAAGTGTTTGTATGAGAAATCAGTTTAATTTTGCGTGCGGTGGCGCTTTTTTTTTTTTTTCTTTTCTTTTCTTTTTCTTTTTTTTTTTGGTTCTTTCGATTTGCCCACTCCCCATGAGTAGACATGCATCAGAGTAGGACCCATGAGCTGGACTGCATATAAGTTGTATGGAGTCTAGCTCGTGGGAATTCCTTAGATGATCACGGATGCGGGGAGTGTAAATGATGTATCCGCATCCAAGATCAGACACTCTGCAGTGCAAATGACATATCCATTATCCTTGGACTTTTTCTAGATTTTCTCGAATAAATAACCCCTTACTTTTAAAATAAATTTCTTCGTTTTATGTTTTCAGTAATATACTCGTAATTTGCTATATAATGTCGCTAGGGTCAATTGACAGCCCTAGCTGCCGGCCATCTTCTACGGTTGTGAGTGGGCTTAATCCCACCCCATGGAGTCCACATATTTCCAAAGTCCAACAACGCTAGAGTCAAAATTGCCCGTTAGAATGTACCGGGGTAAAGTGAAGGTCGGAAGCCTATCTCAACACAAATTTAAAGCAAGGGTCCATATCGAATCCGGGTTCCTATGTGCCCAAGGATTAATTAGGAGGGCACGGGCCTCCCACAACGGGGCAAGGTTAGATTCTGATAGACACGCGGTGGAACTGCTGCATTTGCCACCGTAGCCACGACAAATACGGTGAAGGCACCATTTGCAGCTTTTCCTCTGTTGGTCCCACCTACATTTGCCGGCTCACGATTAGTAATATGCCCGCCGTGACATGTAGAGCTACATCAGCAGCTTTTCCTCCGCTAAGAGCGGGGGAAAACCTGCATCGGCCTCTCTGTCGCTACTGAGTACGGCGTTAAAGCTGCGCTGCCACTTTTCCTCCGCTCCGAGAGGAGGAAAAGCTGCACTTGCAGGTTTACCGCTGATGATTACGGCGGTAAGGCTGCACTGCCACCTTTCCTCCTCTCGCAGTGGAGGAAAACCGGCATCTGCTGCTTTACCGCTGATCGGTACGGCGGTAAAGCTGCATTTGCAGCTTTTACCCCACCAAGGGCGGAGGAAAACTCGCATTTAAGGGGTAAACTCCTTTTTCTTAGTTCTTTGGGCCGGGCCTATTTTTTTGGCTGCCTCGAACCAGTCCGCGCCCCATGTACAATGCGTTCGCATGTTTATTAATAGAATATGACGCGGAAATCTCTCACAATTTTAGATGTGTAATTTTACAGTTTTATATATGAAAGACGTCAAATCCGCTATAAAAATCGATCCAGGAAAGGAAGGTGGCGTATCCTCGGCTGCCCTCAATCCAGCCCACTAGGCCCTTTTTAAATGTCCGGGACAATGCACATTTTACTCCGGTCCAGCGGGCTAGACGAGTTAACCCCGACCCGGCCCTTTTTTTTCTTTTGCTTGCGAGGAAAACTTGATTCGTGGCCAACCCATATTCTAGTCGGGTCGAGTATGGTGGGTCAAATGCGGGCCGGGACAGTGGTTAGAGTCGGTTCGGTTTTCGCCACGTCTAAATTATGGGTTAATACGGGTTAGTTAGCATTCTCCTATATTTATAAGAGCATCTTAATAGTAGAACACCACAGTATGAACCATTCTCACATTCGTGCATTCTTTATTTTTCGAATTAAGAGAGGCCCCCTAGAAGCTTTCGTCTCCAAAACAGAAGAAAACCGCTCTATTTTCCTAAGTGAGAAAAGCATAATCGAAAGACTGAAACTCTAAATCTGGAGAATCAATAGGAAATATATAGAATTACAAAGATGGTCCCATCTTCCGTATCGTACGTCTGATCCTGACAATATCATCAACGACCGTGCAGAAATTAAAATGCACAAACAAATCTAAAACCATGCATTTCATCCATATCTTGATGATGGGATGGGCCAGGCCGGTTGCTGACCATGGCCTTACACATGGCATATGTCTGAGACCCAAACAATTCATTTGAACTCATTTTAAAGAAAGGAAAGAAGAAAAAGCCATTCAAGTTCAAAATAAGTATTTGAATTCCGATTTTCATAAAGATTCAGGTAAATTAGATAGGAGCTTTCGATTGAGAAGTACCGTCTGGGTCTCCCCCTGCAGTCGTCCAAAATATGGCCCGTGCCGTTTCATTTCCTCCCAGCAGCGATTTGATGAGCTCCCCCTTCCGGCCGCTCTCTCGTACAAGAACTGACTGAATAAAACATACCTAAATGCGGAACACAATTAGATATTCTTTGGACTTTTTCGCGAGCGCGGTGATATGTTAAAGAAAACAAAGGGGATGCGGCCAGGGGCTGCAAAGACAAACTATAAGAATAGAGAACAATCCGATGTTCTTTCAAATGCTGCACCTATGTCGGAGATATACAGGTGGAGGGGTGGAAAATCACTGTTCCAACAGAAGTTGTTGCATCGGTCATTGGCCTTCAAGCGTGGACGGCGGGCTCCGGATTCTTTTTTATGTAATATTTTCATTTTCGTTCTCTTGAAAGTGTTTTAAATTCGATTTAAGTCTCAGATTCTGCACATGGATGTATAAAGTTGCCTGGTGTGTCGTATCCTGATGTGTCGGACTTTGCTAAGATTTTCTTTATTTTTATCCTTTATTGTTTGTAGACTTTCAAATTGCATTTACCCGTGTATTGAGACCCATGATATAATGTATTCATAAATATTACGGCATGATTCTTCCCGCCCGTCCAACTAAAACGCAATCAATTCCAAACACCGCTTGCCCTCATGATGCACATTGGCACGCGGGTGTGGCAGAAAAATAGGGAATAGACTAGAGTCGTCAATCACAATTTAGACAGGCAAGAGGGAAGCGCCGCGTTTATAGTCTTGGGGGAATTTACCCCAGCGGAATAGTGGAGAAGGGTTTATTATTATTCAACCCACCACAGGGGCCTATTTACAAATATTAGAGACCTTAGGGGGTATTTAAAAAAGTTGTTGTGAGGGAAAAAGTGTCGTTTTTATAGAATTTGAGCAAAAGCCGGACGGCCCTTTCTCTCTACCGTCAAATCTAGTGATTCGAGGATATGAAAGGAGTCAAAACGCGTAGGAAGGGCCGATTTACAAATAATGAAACCAGAGGGGCCTATTTGCGAGTCCTAGAAGCCGTAGGTGGGCATATACAGGAAAACTGAATACTCAATGGGTGTTAGAGCTGATGAGCGGCTTAGATTTTGATGAGGCGGAACCCACCATGCATTAAAGAAGTCTGTAGCACCATAGTATATTGCAGTCGCGCCGCGTTATAGCCCTGCCATTCAAAGAAAGGCCTATTGTGATCCTGTTTTTCTCCAGCTGGATTGATAGAGGCGCGACAAATTGAACATTACTTAAATTTCTGTTAAGAACAGTTATGACTAATGAGAAAATCAGGTCTAAAAAGATCGATCATGTTCTTGGGAGTTTTTCTCAATTTATACCGTCCTAGTTCCTATGTAAACCAGAGAGGAATTTATGGTGGGCCCAGGTTGTATTTAAGTGTTTGTATGAGAAATCAGTTTAATTTTGCGTGCGGTGGCGCTTTTTTTTTTTTTTTCTTTTCTTTTCTTTTTCTTTTTTTTTTTTGGTTCTTTCGATTTGCCCACTCCCCATGAGTAGACATGCATCTGAGTAGGACCCATGAGCTGGACTGCATATAAGTTGTATGGAGTCTAGCTCGTGGGAATTCCTTAGATGATCACGGATGCGGGGAGTGTAAATGATGTATCCGCATCCAAGATCAGACACTCTGCAGTGCAAATGACATATCCATTATCCTTGGACTTTTTCTAGATTTTCTCGAATAAATAACCCCTTACTTTTAAAATAAATTTCTTCGTTTTTTGTTATCAGTAATATACTCGTAATTTGCTATATAATGTCGCTAGGGTCAATTGACAGCCCTAGTTGCCGGCCATCTTCTACGGTTGTGAGTGGGCTTAATCCCACCCCATGGAGTCCACATATTTCCAAAGTCCAACAACGCTAGAGTCAAAATTGCCCGTTAGAATGTACCGGGGTAAAGTGAAGGTCGGAAGCCTATCTCAACACAAATTTAAAGCAAGGGTCCATATCGAATCCGGGTTCCTATGTGCCCAAGGATTAATTAGGAGGGCACGGGCCTCCCACAACGGGGCAAGGTTAGATTCTGATAGACACGCGGTGGAACTGCTGCATTCGCCACCGTAGCCACGACAAATACGGTGAAGGCACCATTTGCAGCTTTTCCTCTGTTGGTCCCACCTACATTTGCCGGCTCACGATTAGTAATATGCCCGCCGTGACATGTAGAGCTACATCAGCAGCTTTTCCTCCGCTAAGAGCGGGGGAAAACCTGCATCGGCCTCTCTGTCGCTACTGAGTACGGCGGTAAAGCTGCGCTGCCACTTTTCCTCCGCTCCGAGAGGAGGAAAAGCTGCACTTGCAGGTTTACCGCTGATGATTACGGCGGTAAGGCTTCACTGCCACTTCTCCTCCTCTCGCAGTGGAGGAAAACCGGCATCTGCTGCTTTACCGCTGATCTGTACGGCGGTAAAGCTGCATTTGCAGCTTTTCCCCCACCAAGGGCGGAGGAAAACTCGCATTTAAGGGGTAAACTCCTTTTTCTTAGTTCTTTGGGCCGGGCCTATTTTTTTGGCTGCCTCGAACCAGTCCGCGCCCCATGTACAATGCGTTCGCATGTTTATTAATAGAATATGACGCGGAAATCTCTCACAATTTTAGATGTGTAATTTTACAGTTTTATATATGAAAGACGTCAAATCCGCTATAAAAATCGACCCAGGAAAGGAAGGTGGCGTATCCTCGGCTGCCCTCAATCCAGCCCACTAGGCCCTTTTTAAATGTCCGGGACAATGCACATTTTACTCCGGTCCAGCGGGCTAGACGAGTTAACCCCGACCCGGCCCTTTTTTTTCTTTTGCATGCGAGGAAAACTTGATTCGTGGCCAACCCATATTCTAGTCGGGTCGAGTATGGTGGGTCAAATGCGGGCCGGGACAGTGGTTAGAGTCGGTTCGGTTTTCGCCACGTCTAAATTTTGGGTTAATACGGGTTAGTTAGCATTCTCCTATATTTATAAGAGCATCTTAATAGTAGAACACCACAGTATGAACCATTCTCACATTCGTGCATTCTTTATTTTTCGAATTAAGAGAGGCCCCCTAGAAGCTTTCGTCTCCAAAACAGAAGAAAACCGCTCTATTTTCCTAAGTGAGAAAAGCATAATCGAAAGACTGAAACTCTAAATCTGGAGAATCAATAGGAAATATATAGAATTACAAAGATGGTCCCATCTTCCGTATCGTACGTCTGATCCTGACAATATCATCAACGACCGTGCAGAAATTAAAATGCACAAACAAATCTAAAACCATGCATTTCATCCATATCTTGATGATGGGATGGGCCAGGCCGGTTGCTGACCATGGCCTTACACATGGCATATGTCTGAGACCCAAACAATTCATCTGAACTTATTTTAAAGAAAGGAAAGAAGAAAAAGCCATTCAAGTTCAAAATAAGTATTTGAATTCCGATTTTCATAAAGATTCAGGTAAATTAGATAGGAGCTTTCGATTGAGAAGTACCGTCTGGGTCTCCCCCTGCAGTCGTCCAAAATATGGCCCGTGCCGTTTCATTTCCTCCCAGCAGCGATTTGATGAGCTCCCCCTTCCGGCCGCTCTCTCGTACAAGAACTGACTGAATAAAACATACCTAAATGCGGAACACAATTAGATATTCTTTGGACTTTTTCGCGAGCGCGGTGATATGTTAAAGAAAACAAAGGGGATGCGGCCAGGGGCTGCAAAGACAAACTATAAGAATAGAGAACAATCCGATGTTCTTTCAAATGCTGCACCTATGTCGGAGATATACAGGTGGAGGGGTGGAAAATCACTGTTCCAACAGAAGTTGTTGCATCGGTCATTGGCCTTCAAGCGTGGACGGCGGGCTCCGGATTCTTTTTTATGTAATATTTTCATTTTCGTTCTCTTGAAAGTGTTTTAAATTCGATTTAAGTCTCAGATTCTGCACATGGATGTATAAAGTTGCCTGGTGTGTCGTATCCTGATGTGTCGGACTTTGCTAAGATTTTCTTTATTTTTATCCTTTATTGTTTGTAGACTTTCAAATTGCATTTACCCGTGTATTGAGACCCATGATATAATGTATTCATAAATATTACGGCATGATTCTTCCCGCCCGTCCAACTAAAACGCGATCAATTCCAAACACCGCTTGCCCTCACTATGCACATTGGCACGCGGGTGTGGAAGAAAAATCGGGAATAGACTAGAGTCGTCAATCACAATTTAGACAGGCAAGAGGGAAGCGCCGCGTTTATAGTCTTAGGGGAATTTACCCCAGCGGAATAGTGGAGAAGGGTTTATTATTATTCAACCCACCACAGGGGCCTATTTACAAATATTAGAGACCTTAGGGGGTATTTAAAAAGGTTGTTGTGAGGGAAAAAGTGTCGTTTTTATAGAATTTGAGCAAAAGCCGGACGGCCCTTTCTCTCTACCGTCAAATCTACTGATTCGAGGATATGAAAGGAGTCAAAACGCGTAGGAAGGGCCGATTTACAAATAATGAAACCAGAGGGGCCTATTTGCGAGTCCTAGAAGCCGTAGGTGGGCATATACAGGAAAACTGAATACTCAATGGGTGTTAGAGCTGATGAGCGGCTTAGATTTTGATGAGGCGGAACCCACCATGCATTAAAGAAGTCTGTAGCACCATAGTATATTGCAGTCGCGCCGCGTTATAGCCCTGCCATTCAAAGAAAGGCTTATTGTGATCCTGTTTTTCTCCAGCTGGATTGATAGAGGCGCGACAAATTGAACATTACTTAAATTTCTGTTAAGAACAGTTATGACTAATGAGAAAATCAGGTCTAAAAAGATCGATCATGTTCTTGGGAGTTTTTCTCAATTTATACCGTCCTAGTTCCTATGTAAACCAGAGAGGAATTTATGGTGGGCCCAGGTTGTATTTAAGTGTTTGTATGAGAAATCAGTTTAATTTTGCGTGCGGTGGCGCTTTTTTTTTTTTTTTCTTTTCTTTTCTTTTTCTTTTTTTTTTTGGTTCTTTCGATTTGCCCACTCCCCATGAGTAGACATGCATCTGAGTAGGACCCATGAGCTGGACTGCATATAAGTTGTATGGAGTCTAGCTCGTGGGAATTCCTTAGATGATCACGGATGCGGGGAGTGTAAATGATGTATCCGCATCCAAGATCAGACACTCTGCAGTGCAAATGACATATCCATTATCCTTGGACTTTTTCTAGATTTTCTCGAATAGATAACCCCTTACTTTTAAAATAAATTTCTTCGTTTTTTGTTATCAGTAATATACTCGTAATTTGCTATATAATGTCGCTAGGGTCAATTGACAGCCCTAGTTGCCGGCCATCTTCTACGGTTGTGAGTGGGCTTAATCCCACCCCATGGAGTCCACATATTTCCAAAGTCCAACAACGCTAGAGTCAAAATTGCCCGTTAGAATGTACCGGGGTAAAGTGAAGGTCGGAAGCCTATCTCAACACAAATTTAAAGCAAGGGTCCATATCGAATCCGGGTTCCTATGTGCCCAAGGATTAATTAGGAGGGCACGGGCCTCCCACAACGGGGCAAGGTTAGATTCTGATAGACACGCGGTGGAACTGCTGCATTCGCCACCGTAGCCACGACAAATACGGTGAAGGCACCATTTGCAGCTTTTCCTCTGTTGGTCCCACCTACATTTGCCGGCTCACGATTAGTAATATGCCCGCCGTGACATGTAGAGCTACATCAGCAGCTTTTCCTCCGCTAAGAGCGGGGGAAAACCTGCATCGGCCTCTCTGTCGCTACTGAGTACGGCGGTAAAGCTGCGCTGCCACTTTTCCTCCGCTCCGAGAGGAGGAAAAGCTGCACTTGCAGGTTTACCGCTGATGATTACGGCGGTAAGGCTTCACTGCCACTTTTCCTCCTCTCGCAGTGGAGGAAAACCGGCATCTGCTGCTTTACCGCTGATCTGTACGGCGGTAAAGCTGCATTTGCAGCTTTTCCCCCACCAAGGGCGGAGGAAAACTCGCATTTAAGGGGTAAACTCCTTTTTCTTAGTTCTTTGGGCCGGGCCTATTTTTTTGGCTGCCTCGAACCAGTCCGCGCCCCATGTACAATGCGTTCGCATGTTTATTAATAGAATATGACGCGGAAATCTCTCACAATTTTAGATGTGTAATTTTACAGTTTTATATATGAAAGACGTCAAATCCGCTATAAAAATCGACCCAGGAAAGGAAGGTGGCGTATCCTCGGCTGCCCTCAATCCAGCCCACTAGGCCCTTTTTAAATGTCCGGGACAATGCACATTTTACTCCGGTCCAGCGGGCTAGACGAGTTAACCCCGACCCGGCCCTTTTTTTTCTTTTGCTTGCGAGGAAAACTTGATTCGTGGCCAACCCATATTCTAGTCGGGTCGAGTATGGTGGGTCAAATGCGGGCCGGGACAGTGGTTAGAGTCGGTTCGGTTTTCGCCACGTCTAAATTTTGGGTTAATACGGGTTAGTTAGCATTCTCCTATATTTATAAGAGCATCTTAATAGTAGAACACCACAGTATGAACCATTCTCACATTCGTGCATTCTTTATTTTTCGAATTAAGAGAGGCCCCCTAGAAGCTTTCGTCTCCAAAACAGAAGAAAACCGCTCTATTTTCCTAAGTGAGAAAAGCATAATCGAAAGACTGAAACTCTAAATCTGGAGAATCAATAGGAAATATATAGAATTACAAAGATGGTCCCATCTTCCGTATCGTACGTCTGATCCTGACAATATCATCAACGACCGTGCAGAAATTAAAATGCACAAACAAATCTAAAACCATGCATTTCATCCATATCTTGATGATGGGATGGGCCAGGCCGGTTGCTGACCATGGCCTTACACATGGCATATGTCTGAGACCCAAACAATTCATTTGAACTCATTTTAAAGAAAGGAAAGAAGAAAAAGCCATTCAAGTTCAAAATAAGTATTTGAATTCCGATTTTCATAAAGATTCAGGTAAATTAGATAGGAGCTTTCGATTGAGAAGTACCGTCTGGGTCTCCCCCTGCAGTCGTCCAAAATATGGCCCGTGCCGTTTCATTTCCTCCCAGCAGCGATTTGATGAGCTCCCCCTTCCGGCCGCTCTCTCGTACAAGAACTGACTGAATAAAACATACCTAAATGCGGAACACAATTAGATATTCTTTGGACTTTTTCGCGAGCGCGGTGATATGTTAAAGAAAACAAAGGGGATGCGGCCAGGGGCTGCAAAGACAAACTATAAGAATAGAGAACAATCCGATGTTCTTTCAAATGCTGCACCTATGTCGGAGATATACAGGTGGAGGGGTGGAAAATCACTGTTCCAACAGAAGTTGTTGCATCGGTCATTGGCCTTCAAGCGTGGACGGCGGGCTCCGGATTCTTTTTTATGTAATATTTTCATTTTCGTTCTCTTGAAAGTGTTTTAAATTCGATTTAAGTCTCAGATTCTGCACATGGATGTATAAAGTTGCCTGGTGTGTCGTATCCTGATGTGTCGGACTTTGCTAAGATTTTCTTTATTTTTATCCTTTATTGTTTGTAGACTTTCAAATTGCATTTACCCGTGTATTGAGACCCATGATATAATGTATTCATAAATATTACGGCATGATTCTTCCCGCCCGTCCAACTAAAACGCGATCAATTCCAAACACCGCTTGCCCTCACTATGCACATTGGCACGCGGGTGTGGAAGAAAAATAGGGAATAGACTAGAGTCGTCAATCACAATTTAGACAGGCAAGAGGGAAGCGCCGCGTTTATAGTCTTGGGGGAATTTACCCCAGCGGAATAGTGGAGAAGGGTTTATTATTATTCAACCCACCACAGGGGCCTATTTACAAATATTAGAGACCTTAGGGGGTATTTAAAAAGGTTGTTGTGAGGGAAAAAGTGTCGTTTTTATAGAATTTGAGCAAAAGCCGGACGGCCCTTTCTCTCTACCGTCAAATCTACTGATTCGAGGATATGAAAGGAGTCAAAACGCGTAGGAAGGGCCGATTTACAAATAATGAAACCAGAGGGGCCTATTTGCGAGTCCTAGAAGCCGTAGGTGGGCATATACAGGAAAACTGAATACTCAATGGGTGTTAGAGCTGATGAGCGGCTTAGATTTTGATGAGGCGGAACCCACCATGCATTAAAGAAGTCTGTAGCACCATAGTATATTGCAGTCGCGCCGCGTTATAGCCCTGCCATTCAAAGAAAGGCTTATTGTGATCCTGTTTTTCTCCAGCTGGATTGATAGAGGCGCGACAAATTGAACATTACTTAAATTTCTGTTAAGAACAGTTATGACTAATGAGAAAATCAGGTCTAAAAAGATCGATCATGTTCTTGGGAGTTTTTCTCAATTTATACCGTCCTAGTTCCTATGTAAACCAGAGAGGAATTTATGGTGGGCCCAGGTTGTATTTAAGTGTTTGTATGAGAAATCAGTTTAATTTTGCGTGCGGTGGCGCTTTTTTTTTTTTTTTTTCTTTTCTTTTCTTTTTCTTTTTTTTTTTGGTTCTTTCGATTTGCCCACTCCCCATGAGTAGACATGCATCTGAGTAGGACCCATGAGCTGGACTGCATATAAGTTGTATGGAGTCTAGCTCGTGGGAATTCCTTAGATGATCACGGATGCGGGGAGTGTAAATGATGTATCCGCATCCAAGATCAGACACTCTGCAGTGCAAATGACATATCCATTATCCTTGGACTTTTTCTAGATTTTCTCGAATAAATAACCCCTTACTTTTAAAATAAATTTCTTCGTTTTTTGTTATCAGTAATATACTCGTAATTTGCTATATAATGTCGCTAGGGTCAATTGACAGCCCTAGTTGCCGGCCATCTTCTACGGTTGTGAGTGGGCTTAATCCCACCCCATGGAGTCCACATATTTCCAAAGTCCAACAACGCTAGAGTCAAAATTGCCCGTTAGAATGTACCGGGGTAAAGTGAAGGTCGGAAGCCTATCTCAACACAAATTTAAAGCAAGGGTCCATATCGAATCCGGGTTCCTATGTGCCCAAGGATTAATTAGGAGGGCACGGGCCTCCCACAACGGGGCAAGGTTAGATTCTGATAGACACGCGGTGGAACTGCTGCATTCGCCACCGTAGCCACGACAAATACGGTGAAGGCACCATTTGCAGCTTTTCCTCTGTTGGTCCCACCTACATTTGCCGGCTCACGATTAGTAATATGCCCGCCGTGACATGTAGAGCTACATCAGTAGCTTTTCCTCCGCTAAGAGCGGGGGAAAACCTGCATCGGCCTCTCTGTCGCTACTGAGTACGGCGGTAAAGCTGCGCTGCCACTTTTCCTCCGCTCCGAGAGGAGGAAAAGCTGCACTTGCAGGTTTACCGCTGATGATTACGGCGGTAAGGCTTCACTGCCACTTTTCCTCCTCTCGCAGTGGAGGAAAACCGGCATCTGCTGCTTTACCGCTGATCTGTACGGCGGTAAAGCTGCATTTGCAGCTTTTCCCCCACCAAGGGCGGAGGAAAACTCGCATTTAAGGGGTAAACTCCTTTTTCTTAGTTCTTTGGGCCGGGCCTATTTTTTTGGCTGCCTCGAACCAGTCCGCGCCCCATGTACAATGCGTTCGCATGTTTATTAATAGAATATGACGCGGAAATCTCTCACAATTTTAGATGTGTAATTTTACAGTTTTATATATGAAAGACGTCAAATCCGCTATAAAAATCGACCCAGGAAAGGAAGGTGGCGTATCCTCGGCTGCCCTCAATCCAGCCCACTAGGCCCTTTTTAAATGTCCGGGACAATGCACATTTTACTCCGGTCCAGCGGGCTAGACGAGTTAACCCCGACCCGGCCCTTTTTTTTCTTTTGCTTGCGAGGAAAACTTGATTCGTGGCCAACCCATATTCTAGTCGGGTCGAGTATGGTGGGTCAAATGCGGGCCGGGACAGTGGTTAGAGTCGGTTCGGTTTTCGCCACGTCTAAATTTTGGGTTAATACGGGTTAGTTAGCATTCTCCTATATTTATAAGAGCATCTTAATAGTAGAACACCACAGTATGAACCATTCTCACATTCGTGCATTCTTTATTTTTCGAATTAAGAGAGGCCCCCTAGAAGCTTTCGTCTCCAAAACAGAAGAAAACCGCTCTATTTTCCTAAGTGAGAAAAGCATAATCGAAAGACTGAAACTCTAAATCTGGAGAATCAATAGGAAATATATAGAATTACAAAGATGGTCCCATCTTCCGTATCGTACGTCTGATCCTGACAATATCATCAACGACCGTGCAGAAATTAAAATGCACAAACAAATCTAAAACCATGCATTTCATCCATATCTTGATGATGGGATGGGCCAGGCCGGTTGCTGACCATGGCCTTACACATGGCATATGTCTGAGACCCAAACAATTCATTTGAACTCATTTTAAAGAAAGGAAAGAAGAAAAAGCCATTCAAGTTCAAAATAAGTATTTGAATTCCGATTTTCATAAAGATTCAGGTAAATTAGATAGGAGCTTTCGATTGAGAAGTACCGTCTGGGTCTCCCCCTGCAGTCGTCCAAAATATGGCCCGTGCCGTTTCATTTCCTCCCAGCAGCGATTTGATGAGCTCCCCCTTCCGGCCGCTCTCTCGTACAAGAACTGACTGAATAAAACATACCTAAATGCGGAACACAATTAGATATTCTTTGGACTTTTTCGCGAGCGCGGTGATATGTTAAAGAAAACAAAGGGGATGCGGCCAGGGGCTGCAAAGACAAACTATAAGAATAGAGAACAATCCGATGTTCTTTCAAATGCTGCACCTATGTCGGAGATATACAGGTGGAGGGGTGGAAAATCACTGTTCCAACAGAAGTTGTTGCATCGGTCATTGGCCTTCAAGCGTGGACGGCGGGCTCCGGATTCTTTTTTATGTAATATTTTCATTTTCGTTCTCTTGAAAGTGTTTTAAATTCGATTTAAGTCTCAGATTCTGCACATGGATGTATAAAGTTGCCTGGTGTGTCGTATCCTGATGTGTCGGACTTTGCTAAGATTTTCTTTATTTTTATCCTTTATTGTTTGTAGACTTTCAAATTGCATTTACCCGTGTATTGAGACCCATGATATAATGTATTCATAAATATTACGGCATGATTCTTCCCGCCCGTCCAACTAAAACGCGATCAATTCCAAACACCGCTTGCCCTCACTATGCACATTGGCACGCGGGTGTGGAAGAAAAATAGGGAATAGACTAGAGTCGTCAATCACAATTTAGACAGGCAAGAGGGAAGCGCCGCGTTTATAGTCTTGGGGGAATTTACCCCAGCGGAATAGTGGAGAAGGGTTTATTATTATTCAACCCACCACAGGGGCCTATTTACAAATATTAGAGACCTTAGGGGGTATTTAAAAAGGTTGTTGTGAGGGAAAAAGTGTCGTTTTTATAGAATTTGAGCAAAAGCCGGACGGCCCTTTCTCTCTACCGTCAAATCTACTGATTCGAGGATATGAAAGGAGTCAAAACGCGTAGGAAGGGCCGATTTACAAATAATGAAACCAGAGGGGCCTATTTGCGAGTCCTAGAAGCCGTAGGTGGGCATATACAGGAAAACTGAATACTCAATGGGTGTTAGAGCTGATGAGCGGCTTAGATTTTGATGAGGCGGAACCCACCATGCATTAAAGAAGTCTGTAGCACCATAGTATATTGCAGTCGCGCCGCGTTATAGCCCTGCCATTCAAAGAAAGGCTTGTTGTGATCCTGTTTTTCTCCAGCTGGATTGATAGAGGCGCGACAAATTGAACATTACTTAAATTTCTGTTAAGAACAGTTATGACTAATGAGAAAATCAGGTCTAAAAAGATCGATCATGTTCTTGGGAGTTTTTCTCAATTTATACCGTCCTAGTTCCTATGTAAACCAGAGAGGAATTTATGGTGGGCCCAGGTTGTATTTAAGTGTTTGTATGAGAAATCAGTTTAATTTTGCGTGCGGTGGCGCTTTTTTTTTTTTTTTCTTTTCTTTTCTTTTTCTTTTTTTTTTTGGTTCTTTCGATTTGCCCACTCCCCATGAGTAGACATGCATCTGAGTAGGACCCATGAGCTGGACTGCATATAAGTTGTATGGAGTCTAGCTCGTGGGAATTCCTTAGATGATCACGGATGCGGGGAGTGTAAATGATGTATCCGCATCCAAGATCAGACACTCTGCAGTGCAAATGACATATCCATTATCCTTGGACTTTTTCTAGATTTTCTCGAATAAATAACCCCTTACTTTTAAAATAAATTTCTTCGTTTTTTGTTATCAGTAATATACTCGTAATTTGCTATATAATGTCGCTAGGGTCAATTGACAGCCCTAGTTGCCGGCCATCTTCTACGGTTGTGAGTGGGCTTAATCCCACCCCATGGAGTCCACATATTTCCAAAGTCCAACAACGCTAGAGTCAAAATTGCCCGTTAGAATGTACCGGGGTAAAGTGAAGGTCGGAAGCCTATCTCAACACAAATTTAAAGCAAGGGTCCATATCGAATCCGGGTTCCTATGTGCCCAAGGATTAATTAGGAGGGCACGGGCCTCCCACAACGGGGCAAGGTTAGATTCTGATAGACACGCGGTGGAACTGCTGCATTCGCCACCGTAGCCACGACAAATACGGTGAAGGCACCATTTGCAGCTTTTCCTCTGTTGGTCCCACCTACATTTGCCGGCTCACGATTAGTAATATGCCCGCCGTGACATGTAGAGCTACATCAGCAGCTTTTCCTCCGCTAAGAGCGGGGGAAAACCTGCATCGGCCTCTCTGTCGCTACTGAGTACGGCGGTAAAGCTGCGCTGCCACTTTTCCTCCGCTCCGAGAGGAGGAAAAGCTGCACTTGCAGGTTTACCGCTGATGATTACGGCGGTAAGGCTTCACTGCCACTTTTCCTCCTCTCGCAGTGGAGGAAAACCGGCATCTGCTGCTTTACCGCTGATCTGTACGGCGGTAAAGCTGCATTTGCAGCTTTTCCCCCCCCAAGGGCGGAGGAAAACTCGCATTTAAGGGGTAAACTCCTTTTTCTTAGTTCTTTGGGCCGGGCCTATTTTTTTGGCTGCCTCGAACCAGTCCGCGCCCCATGTACAATGCGTTCGCATGTTTATTAATAGAATATGACGCGGAAATCTCTCACAATTTTAGATGTGTAATTTTACAGTTTTATATATGAAAGACGTCAAATCCGCTATAAAAATCGACCCAGGAAAGGAAGGTGGCGTATCCTCGGCTGCCCTCAATCCAGCCCACTAGGCCCTTTTTAAATGTCCGGGACAATGCACATTTTACTCCGGTCCAGCGGGCTAGACGAGTTAACCCCGACCCGGCCCTTTTTTTTCTTTTGCATGCGAGGAAAACTTGATTCGTGGCCAACCCATATTCTAGTCGGGTCGAGTATGGTGGGTCAAATGCGGGCCGGGACAGTGGTTAGAGTCGGTTCGGTTTTCGCCACGTCTAAATTTTGGGTTAATACGGGTTAGTTAGCATTCTCCTATATTTATAAGAGCATCTTAATAGTAGAACACCACAGTATGAACCATTCTCACATTCGTGCATTCTTTATTTTTCGAATTAAGAGAGGCCCCCTAGAAGCTTTCGTCTCCAAAACAGAAGAAAACCGCTCTATTTTCCTAAGTGAGAAAAGCATAATCGAAAGACTGAAACTCTAAATCTGGAGAATCAATAGGAAATATATAGAATTACAAAGATGGTCCCATCTTCCGTATCGTACGTCTGATCCTGACAATATCATCAACGACCGTGCAGAAATTAAAATGCACAAACAAATCTAAAACCATGCATTTCATCCATATCTTGATGATGGGATGGGCCAGGCCGGTTGCTGACCATGGCCTTACACATGGCATATGTCTGAGACCCAAACAATTCATTTGAACTTATTTTAAAGAAAGGAAAGAAGAAAAAGCCATTCAAGTTCAAAATAAGTATTTGAATTCCGATTTTCATAAAGATTCAGGTAAATTAGATAGGAGCTTTCGATTGAGAAGTACCGTCTGGGTCTCCCCCTGCAGTCGTCCAAAATATGGCCCGTGCCGTTTCATTTCCTCCCAGCAGCGATTTGATGAGCTCCCCCTTCCGGCCGCTCTCTCGTACAAGAACTGACTGAATAAAACATACCTAAATGCGGAACACAATTAGATATTCTTTGGACTTTTTCGCGAGCGCGGTGATATGTTAAAGAAAACAAAGGGGATGCGGCCAGGGGCTGCAAAGACAAACTATAAGAATAGAGAACAATCCGATGTTCTTTCAAATGCTGCACCTATGTCGGAGATATACAGGTGGAGGGGTGGAAAATCACTGTTCCAACAGAAGTTGTTGCATCGGTCATTGGCCTTCAAGCGTGGACGGCGGGCTCCGGATTCTTTTTTATGTAATATTTTCATTTTCGTTCTCTTGAAAGTGTTTTAAATTCGATTTAAGTCTCAGATTCTGCACATGGATGTATAAAGTTGCCTGGTGTGTCGTATCCTGATGTGTCGGACTTTGCTAAGATTTTCTTTATTTTTATCCTTTATTGTTTGTAGACTTTCAAATTGCATTTACCCGTGTATTGAGACCCATGATATAATGTATTCATAAATATTACGGCATGATTCTTCCCGCCCGTCCAACTAAAACGCGATCAATTCCAAACACCGCTTGCCCTCACTATGCACATTGGCACGCGGGTGTGGAAGAAAAATCGGGAATAGACTAGAGTCGTCAATCACAATTTAGACAGGCAAGAGGGAAGCGCCGCGTTTATAGTCTTGGGGGAATTTACCCCAGCGGAATAGTGGAGAAGGGTTTATTATTATTCAACCCACCACAGGGGCCTATTTACAAATATTAGAGACCTTAGGGGGTATTTAAAAAGGTTGTTGTGAGGGAAAAAGTGTCGTTTTTATAGAATTTGAGCAAAAGCCGGACGGCCCTTTCTCTCTACCGTCAAATCTACTGATTCGAGGATATGAAAGGAGTCAAAACGCGTAGGAAGGGCCGATTTACAAATAATGAAACCAGAGGGGCCTATTTGCGAGTCCTAGAAGCCGTAGGTGGGCATATACAGGAAAACTGAATACTCAATGGGTGTTAGAGCTGATGAGCGGCTTAGATTTTGATGAGGCGGAACCCACCATGCATTAAAGAAGTCTGTAGCACCATAGTATATTGCAGTCGCGCCGCGTTATAGCCCTGCCATTCAAAGAAAGGCTTATTGTGATCCTGTTTTTCTCCAGCTGGATTGATAGAGGCGCGACAAATTGAACATTACTTAAATTTCTGTTAAGAACAGTTATGACTAATGAGAAAATCAGGTCTAAAAAGATCGATCATGTTCTTGGGAGTTTTTCTCAATTTATACCGTCCTAGTTCCTATGTAAACCAGAGAGGAATTTATGGTGGGCCCAGGTTGTATTTAAGTGTTTGTATGAGAAATCAGTTTAATTTTGCGTGCGGTGGCGCTTTTTTTTTTCTTTTCTTTTCTTTTCTTTTTCTTTTTTTTTTTGGTTCTTTCGATTTGCCCACTCCCCATGAGTAGACATGCATCTGAGTAGGACCCATGAGCTGGACTGCATATAAGTTGTATGGAGTCTAGCTCGTGGGAATTCCTTAGATGATCACGGATGCGGGGAGTGTAAATGATGTATCCGCATCCAAGATCAGACACTCTGCAGTGCAAATGACATATCCATTATCCTTGGACTTTTTCTAGATTTTCTCGAATAAATAACCCCTTACTTTTAAAATAAATTTCTTCGTTTTTTGTTATCAGTAATATACTCGTAATTTGCTATATAATGTCGCTAGGGTCAATTGACAGCCCTAGTTGCCGGCCATCTTCTACGGTTGTGAGTGGGCTTAATCCCACCCCATGGAGTCCACATATTTCCAAAGTCCAACAACGCTAGAGTCAAAATTGCCCGTTAGAATGTACCGGGGTAAAGTGAAGGTCGGAAGCCTATCTCAACACAAATTTAAAGCAAGGGTCCATATCGAATCCGGGTTCCTATGTGCCCAAGGATTAATTAGGAGGGCACGGGCCTCCCACAACGGGGCAAGGTTAGATTCTGATAGACACGCGGTGGAACTGCTGCATTTGCCACCGTAGCCACGACAAATACGGTGAAGGCACCATTTGCAGCTTTTCCTCTGTTGGTCCCACCTACATTTGCCGGCTCACGATTAGTAATATGCCCGCCGTGACATGTAGAGCTACATCAGCAGCTTTTCCTCCGCTAAGAGCGGGGGAAAACCTGCATCGGCCTCTCTGTCGCTACTGAGTACGGCGGTAAAGCTGCGCTGCCACTTTTCCTCCGCTCCGAGAGGAGGAAAAGCTGCACTTGCAGGTTTACCGCTGATGATTACGGCGGTAAGGCTTCACTGCCACTTTTCCTCCTCTCGCAGTGGAGGAAAACCGGCATCTGCTGCTTTACCGCTGATCTGTACGGCGGTAAAGCTGCATTTGCAGCTTTTCCCCCCCCAAGGGCGGAGGAAAACTCGCATTTAAGGGGTAAACTCCTTTTTCTTAGTTCTTTGGGCCGGGCCTATTTTTTTGGCTGCCTCGAACCAGTCCGCGCCCCATGTACAATGCGTTCGCATGTTTATTAATAGAATATGACGCGGAAATCTCTCACAATTTTAGATGTGTAATTTTAAAGTTTTATATATGAAAGACGTCAAATCCGCTATAAAAATCGACCCAGGAAAGGAAGGTGGCGTATCCTCGGCTGCCCTCAATCCAGCCCACTAGGCCCTTTTTAAATGTCCGGGACAATGCACATTTTACTCCGGTCCAGCGGGCTAGACGAGTTAACCCCGACCCGGCCCTTTTTTTTCTTTTGCTTGCGAGGAAAACTTGATTCGCGGCCAACCCATATTCTAGTCGGGTCGAGTATGGTGGGTCAAATGCGGGCCGGGACAGTGGTTAGAGTCGGTTCGGTTTTCGCCACGTCTAAATTTTGGGTTAATACGGGTTAGTTAGCATTCTCCTATATTTATAAGAGCATCTTAATAGTAGAACACCACAGTATGAACCATTCTCACATTCGTGCATTCTTTATTTTTCGAATTAAGAGAGGCCCCCTAGAAGCTTTCGTCTCCAAAACAGAAGAAAACCGCTCTATTTTCCTAAGTGAGAAAAGCATAATCGAAAGACTGAAACTCTAAATCTGGAGAATCAATAGGAAATATATAGAATTACAAAGATGGTCCCATCTTCCGTATCGTACGTCTGATCCTGACAATATCATCAACGACCGTGCAGAAATTAAAATGCACAAACAAATCTAAAACCATGCATTTCATCCATATCTTGATGATGGGATGGGCCAGGCCGGTTGCTGACCATGGCCTTACACATGGCATATGTCTGAGACCCAAACAATTCATTTGAACTTATTTTAAAGAAAGGAAAGAAGAAAAAGCCATTCAAGTTCAAAATAAGTATTTGAATTCCGATTTTCATAAAGATTCAGGTAAATTAGATAGGAGCTTTCGATTGAGAAGTACCGTCTGGGTCTCCCCCTGCAGTCGTCCAAAATATGGCCCGTGCCGTTTCATTTCCTCCCAGCAGCGATTTGATGAGCTCCCCCTTCCGGCCGCTCTCTCGTACAAGAACTGACTGAATAAAACATACCTAAATGCGGAACACAATTAGATATTCTTTGGACTTTTTCGCGAGCGCGGTGATATGTTAAAGAAAACAAAGGGGATGCGGCCAGGGGCTGCAAAGACAAACTATAAGAATAGAGAACAATCCGATGTTCTTTCAAATGCTGCACCTATGTCGGAGATATACAGGTGGAGGGGTGGAAAATCACTGTTCCAACAGAAGTTGTTGCATCGGTCATTGGCCTTCAAGCGTGGACGGCGGGCTCCGGATTCTTTTTTATGTAATATTTTCATTTTCGTTCTCTTGAAAGTGTTTTAAATTCGATTTAAGTCTCAGATTCTGCACATGGATGTATAAAGTTGCCTGGTGTGTCGTATCCTGATGTGTCGGACTTTGCTAAGATTTTCTTTATTTTTATCCTTTATTGTTTGTAGACTTTCAAATTGCATTTACCCGTGTATTGAGACCCATGATATAATGTATTCATAAATATTACGGCATGATTCTTCCCGCCCGTCCAACTAAAACGCGATCAATTCCAAACACCGCTTGCCCTCACTATGCACATTGGCACGCGGGTGTGGCAGAAAAATAGGGAATAGACTAGAGTCGTCAATCACAATTTAGACAGGCAAGAGGGAAGCGCCGCGTTTATAGTCTTGGGGGAATTTACCCCAGCGGAATAGTGGAGAAGGGTTTATTATTATTCAACCCACCACAGGGGCCTATTTACAAATATTAGAGACCTTAGGGGGTATTTAAAAAGGTTGTTGTGAGGGAAAAAGTGTCGTTTTTATAGAATTTGAGCAAAAGCCGGACGCCCTTTCTCTCTACCGTCAAATCTACTGATTCGAGGATATGAAAGGAGTCAAAACGCGTAGGAAGGGCCGATTTACAAATAATGAAACCAGAGGGGCCTATTTGCGAGTCCTAGAAGCCGTAGGTGGGCATATACAGGAAAACTGAATACTCAATGGGTGTTAGAGCTGATGAGCGGCTTAGATTTTGATGAGGCGGAACCCACCATGCATTAAAGAAGTCTGTAGCACCATAGTATATTGCAGTCGCGCCGCGTTATAGCCCTGCCATTCAAAGAAAGGCTTATTGTGATCCTGTTTTTCTCCAGCTGGATTGATAGAGGCGCGACAAATTGAACATTACTTAAATTTCTGTTAAGAACAGTTATGACTAATGAGAAAATCAGGTCTAAAAAGATCGATCATGTTCTTGGGAGTTTTTCTCAATTTATACCGTCCTAGTTCCTATGTAAACCAGAGAGGAATTTATGGTGGGCCCAGGTTGTATTTAAGTGTTTGTATGAGAAATCAGTTTAATTTTGCGTGCGGTGGCGCTTTTTTTTTTTTTTCTTTTCTTTTCTTTTTCTTTTTTTTTTTGGTTCTTTCGATTTGCCCACTCCCCATGAGTAGACATGCATCTGAGTAGGACCCATGAGCTGGACTGCATATAAGTTGTATGGAGTCTAGCTCGTGGGAATTCCTTAGATGATCACGGATGCGGGGAGTGTAAATGATGTATCCGCATCCAAGATCAGACACTCTGCAGTGCAAATGACATATCCATTATCCTTGGACTCTTTCTAGATTTTCTCGAATAAATAACCCCTTACTTTTAAAATAAATTTCTTCGTTTTTTGTTATCAGTAATATACTCGTAATTTGCTATATAATGTCGCTAGGGTCAATTGACAGCGCTAGTTGCCGGCCATCTTCTACGGTTGTGAGTGGGCTTAATCCCACCCCATGGAGTCCACATATTTCCAAAGTCCAACAACGCTAGAGTCAAAATTGCCCGTTAGAATGTACCGGGGTAAAGTGAAGGTCGGAAGCCTATCTCAACACAAATTTAAAGCAAGGGTCCATATCGAATCCGGGTTCCTATGTGCCCAAGGATTAATTAGGAGGGCACGGGCCTCCCACAACGGGGCAAGGTTAGATTCTGATAGACACGCGGTGGAACTGCTGCATTCGCCACCGTAGCCACGACAAATACGGTGAAGGCACCATTTGCAGCTTTTCCTCTGTTGGTCCCACCTACATTTGCCGGCTCACGATTAGTAATATGCCCGCCGTGACATGTAGAGCTACATCAGCAGCTTTTCCTCCGCTAAGAGCGGGGGAAAACCTGCATCGGCCTCTCTGTCGCTACTGAGTACGGCGGTAAAGCTGCGCTGCCACTTTTCCTCCGCTCCGAGAGGAGGAAAAGCTGCACTTGCAGGTTTACCGCTGATGATTACGGCGGTAAGGCTTCACTGCCACTTTTCCTCCTCTCGCAGTGGAGGAAAACCGGCATCTGCTGCTTTACCGCTGATCTGTACGGCGGTAAAGCTGCATTTGCAGCTTTTCCCCCACCAAGGGCGGAGGAAAACTCGCATTTAAGGGGTAAACTCCTTTTTCTTAGTTCTTTGGGCCGGGCCTATTTTTTTGGCTGCCTCGAACCAGTCCGCGCCCCATGTACAATGCGTTCGCATGTTTATTAATAGAATATGACGCGGAAATCACTCACAATTTTAGATGTGTAATTTTACAGTTTTATATATGAAAGACGTCAAATCCGCTATAAAAATCGACCCAGGAAAGGAAGGTGGCGTATCCTCGGCTGCCCTCAATCCAGCCCACTAGGCCCTTTTTAAATGTCCGGGACAATACACATTTTACTCCGGTCCAGCGGGCTAGACGAGTTAACCCCGACCCGGCCCTTTTTTTTCTTTTGCATGCGAGGAAAACTTGATTCGTGGCCAACCCATATTCTAGTCGGGTCGAGTATGGTGGGTCAAATGCGGGCCGGGACAGTGGTTAGAGTCGGTTCGGTTTTCGCCACGTCTAAATTTTGGGTTAATACGGGTTAGTTAGCATTCTCCTATATTTATAAGAGCATCTTAATAGTAGAACACCACAGTATGAACCATTCTCACATTCGTGCATTCTTTATTTTTCGAATTAAGAGAGGCCCCCTAGAAGCTTTCGTCTCCAAAACAGAAGAAAACCGCTCTATTTTCCTAAGTGAGAAAAGCATAATCGAAAGACTGAAACTCTAAATCTGGAGAATCAATAGGAAATATATAGAATTACAAAGATGGTCCCATCTTCCGTATCGTACGTCTGATCCTGACAATATCATCAACGACCGTGCAGAAATTAAAATGCACAAACAAATCTAAAACCATGCATTTCATCCATATCTTGATGATGGGATGGGCCAGGCCGGTTGCTGACCATGGCCTTACACATGGCATATGTCTGAGACCCAAACAATTCATTTGAACTTATTTTAAAGAAAGGAAAGAAGAAAAAGCCATTCAAGTTCAAAATAAGTATTTGAATTCCGATTTTCATAAAGATTCAGGTAAATTAGATAGGAGCTTTCGATTGAGAAGTACCGTCTGGGTCTCCCCCTGCAGTCGTCCAAAATATGGCCCGTGCCGTTTCATTTCCTCCCAGCAGCGATTTGATGAGCTCCCCCTTCCGGCCGCTCTCTCGTACAAGAACTGACTGAATAAAACATACCTAAATACCGAACACAATTAGATATTCTTTGGACTTTTTCGCGAGCGCGGTGATATGTTAAAGAAAACAAAGGGGATGCGGCCAGGGGCTGCAAAGACAAACTATAAGAATAGAGAACAATCCGATGTTCTTTCAAATGCTGCACCTATGTCGGAGATATACAGGTGGAGGGGTGGAAAATCACTGTTCCAACAGAAGTTGTTGCATCGGTCATTGGCCTTCAAGCGTGGACGGCGGGCTCCGGATTCTTTTTTATGTAATATTTTCATTTTCGTTCTCTTGAAAGTGTTTTAAATTCGATTTAAGTCTCAGATTCTGCACATGGATGTATAAAGTTGCCTGGTGTGTCGTATCCTGATGTGTCGGACTTTGCTAAGATTTTCTTTATTTTTATATCCTTTATTGTTTGTAGACTTTCAAATTGCATTTACCCGTGTATTGAGACCCATGATATAATGTATTCATAAATATTACGGCATGATTCTTCCCGCCCGTCCAACTAAAACGCGATCAATTCCAAACACCGCTTGCCCTCACTATGCACATTGGCACGCGGGTGTGGCAGAAAAATAGGGAATAGACTAGAGTCGTCAATCACAATTTAGACAGGCAAGAGGGAAGCGCCGCGTTTATAGTCTTGGGGGAATTTACCCCAGCGGAATAGTGGAGAAGGGTTTATTATTATTCAACCCACCACAGGGGCCTATTTACAAATATTAGAGACCTTAGGGGGTATTTAAAAAGGTTGTTGTGAGGGAAAAAGTGTCGTTTTTATAGAATTTGAGCAAAAGCCGGACGGCCCTTTCTCTCTACCGTCAAATCTACTGATTCGAGGATATGAAAGGAGTCAAAACGCGTAGGAAGGGCCGATTTACAAATAATGAAACCAGAGGGGCCTATTTGCGAGTCCTAGAAGCCGTAGGTGGGCATATACAGGAAAACTGAATACTCAATGGGTGTTAGAGCTGATGAGCGGCTTAGATTTTGATGAGGCGGAACCCACCATGCATTAAAGAAGTCTGTAGCACCATAGTATATTGCAGTCGCGCCGCGTTATAGCCCTGCCATTCAAAGAAAGGCTTATTGTGATCCTGTTTTTCTCCAGCTGGATTGATAGAGGCGCGACAAATTGAACATTACTTAAATTTCTGTTAAGAACAGTTATGACTAATGAGAAAATCAGGTCTAAAAAGATCGATCATGTTCTTGGGAGTTTTTCTCAATTTATACCGTCCTAGTTCCTATGTAAACCAGAGAGGAATTTATGGTGGGCCCAGGTTGTATTTAAGTGTTTGTATGAGAAATCAGTTTAATTTTGCGTGCGGTGGCGCTTTTTTTTTTTTTTTCTTTTCTTTTCTTTTTCTTTTTTTTTTTGGTTCTTTCGATTTGCCCACTCCCCATGAGTAGACATGCATCTGAGTAGGACCCATGAGCTGGACTGCATATAAGTTGTATGGAGTCTAGCTCGTGGGAATTCCTTAGATGATCACGGATGCGGGGAGTGTAAATGATGTATCCGCATCCAAGATCAGACACTCTGCAGTGCAAATGACATATCCATTATCCTTGGACTTTTTCTAGATTTTCTCGAATAAGAAACCCCTTACTTTTAAAATAAATTTCTTCGTTTTTTGTTATCAGTAATATACTCGTAATTTGCTATATAATGTCGCTAGGGTCAATTGACAGCCCTAGTTGCCGGCCATCTTCTACGGTTGTGAGTGGGCTTAATCCCACCCCATGGAGTCCACATATTTCCAAAGTCCAACAACGCTAGAGTCAAAATTGCCCGTTAGAATGTACCGGGGTAAAGTGAAGGTCGGAAGCCTATCTCAACACAAATTTAAAGCAAGGGTCCATATCGAATCCGGGTTCCTATGTGCCCAAGGATTAATTAGGAGGGCACGGGCCTCCCACAACGGGGCAAGGTTAGATTCTGATAGACACGCGGTGGAACTGCTGCATTTGCCACCGTAGCCACGACAAATACGGTGAAGGCACCATTTGCAGCTTTTCCTCTGTTGGTCCCACCTACATTTGCCGGCTCACGATTAGTAATATGCCCGCCGTGACATGTAGAGCTACATCAGCAGCTTTTCCTCCGCTAAGAGCGGGGGGAAACCTGCATCGGCCTCTCTGTCGCTACTGAGTACGGCGGTAAAGCTGCGCTGCCACTTTTCCTCCGCTCCGAGAGGAGGAAAAGCTGCACTTGCAGGTTTACCGCTGATGATTACGGCGGTAAGGCTTCACTGCCACTTTTCCTCCTCTCGCAGTGGAGGAAAACCGGCATCTGCTGCTTTACCGCTGATCTGTACGGCGGTAAAGCTGCATTTGCAGCTTTTCCCCCCCCAAGGGCGGAGGAAAACTCGCATTTAAGGGGTAAACTCCTTTTTCTTAGTTCTTTGGGCCGGGCCTATTTTTTTGGCTGCCTCGAACCAGTCCGCGCCCCATGTACAATGCGTTCGCATGTTTATTAATAGAATATGACGCGGAAATCTCTCACAATTTTAGATGTGTAATTTTAAAGTTTTATATATGAAAGACGTCAAATCCGCTATAAAAATCGACCCAGGAAAGGAAGGTGGCGTATCCTCGGCTGCCCTCAATCCAGCCCACTAGGCCCTTTTTAAATGTCCGGGACAATGCACATTTTACTCCGGTCCAGCGGGCTAGACGAGTTAACCCCGACCCGGCCCTTTTTTTTCTTTTGCTTGCGAGGAAAACTTGATTCGCGGCCAACCCATATTCTAGTCGGGTCGAGTATGGTGGGTCAAATGCGGGCCGGGACAGTGGTTAGAGTCGGTTCGGTTTTCGCCACGTCTAAATTTTGGGTTAATACGGGTTAGTTAGCATTCTCCTATATTTATAAGAGCATCTTAATAGTAGAACACCACAGTATGAACCATTCTCACATTCGTGCATTCTTTATTTTTCGAATTAAGAGAGGCCCCCTAGAAGCTTTCGTCTCCAAAACAGAAGAAAACCGCTCTATTTTCCTAAGTGAGAAAAGCATAATCGAAAGACTGAAACTCTAAATCTGGAGAATCAATAGGAAATATATAGAATTACAAAGATGGTCCCATCTTCCGTATCGTACGTCTGATCCTGACAATATCATCAACGACCGTGCAGAAATTAAAATGCACAAACAAATCTAAAACCATGCATTTCATCCATATCTTGATGATGGGATGGGCCAGGCCGGTTGCTGACCATGGCCTTACACATGGCATATGTCTGAGACCCAAACAATTCATTTGAACTTATTTTAAAGAAAGGAAAGAAGAAAAAGCCATTCAAGTTCAAAATAAGTATTTGAATTCCGATTTTCATAAAGATTCAGGTAAATTAGATAGGAGCTTTCGATTGAGAAGTACCGTCTGGGTCTCCCCCTGCAGTCGTCCAAAATATGGCCCGTGCCGTTTCATTTCCTCCCAGCAGCGATTTGATGAGCTCCCCCTTCCGGCCGCTCTCTCGTACAAGAACTGACTGAATAAAACATACCTAAATGCGGAACACAATTAGATATTCTTTGGACTTTTTCGCGAGCGCGGTGATATGTTAAAGAAAACAAAGGGGATGCGGCCAGGGGCTGCAAAGACAAACTATAAGAATAGAGAACAATCCGATGTTCTTTCAAATGCTGCACCTATGTCGGAGATATACAGGTGGAGGGGTGGAAAATCACTGTTCCAACAGAAGTTGTTGCATCGGTCATTGGCCTTCAAGCGTGGACGGCGGGCTCCGGATTCTTTTTTATGTAATATTTTCATTTTCGTTCTCTTGAAAGTGTTTTAAATTCGATTTAAGTCTCAGATTCTGCACATGGATGTATAAAGTTGCCTGGTGTGTCGTATCCTGATGTGTCGGACTTTGCTAAGATTTTCTTTATTTTTATCCTTTATTGTTTGTAGACTTTCAAATTGCATTTACCCGTGTATTGAGACCCATGATATAATGTATTCATAAATATTACGGCATGATTCTTCCCGCCCGTCCAACTAAAACGCGATCAATTCCAAACACCGCTTGCCCTCACTATGCACATTGGCACGCGGGTGTGGCAGAAAAATAGGGAATAGACTAGAGTCGTCAATCACAATTTAGACAGGCAAGAGGGAAGCGCCGCGTTTATAGTCTTGGGGGAATTTACCCCAGCGGAATAGTGGAGAAGGGTTTATTATTATTCAACCCACCACAGGGGCCTATTTACAAATATTAGAGACCTTAGGGGGTATTTAAAAAGGTTGTTGTGAGGGAAAAAGTGTCGTTTTTATAGAATTTGAGCAAAAGCCGGACGCCCTTTCTCTCTACCGTCAAATCTACTGATTCGAGGATATGAAAGGAGTCAAAACGCGTAGGAAGGGCCGATTTACAAATAATGAAACCAGAGGGGCCTATTTGCGAGTCCTAGAAGCCGTAGGTGGGCATATACAGGAAAACTGAATACTCAATGGGTGTTAGAGCTGATGAGCGGCTTAGATTTTGATGAGGCGGAACCCACCATGCATTAAAGAAGTCTGTAGCACCATAGTATATTGCAGTCGCGCCGCGTTATAGCCCTGCCATTCAAAGAAAGGCTTATTGTGATCCTGTTTTTCTCCAGCTGGATTGATAGAGGCGCGACAAATTGAACATTACTTAAATTTCTGTTAAGAACAGTTATGACTAATGAGAAAATCAGGTCTAAAAAGATCGATCATGTTCTTGGGAGTTTTTCTCAATTTATACCGTCCTAGTTCCTATGTAAACCAGAGAGGAATTTATGGTGGGCCCAGGTTGTATTTAAGTGTTTGTATGAGAAATCAGTTTAATTTTGCGTGCGGTGGCGCTTTTTTTTTTTTTTCTTTTCTTTTCTTTTTCTTTTTTTTTTTGGTTCTTTCGATTTGCCCACTCCCCATGAGTAGACATGCATCTGAGTAGGACCCATGAGCTGGACTGCATATAAGTTGTATGGAGTCTAGCTCGTGGGAATTCCTTAGATGATCACGGATGCGGGGAGTGTAAATGATGTATCCGCATCCAAGATCAGACACTCTGCAGTGCAAATGACATATCCATTATCCTTGGACTCTTTCTAGATTTTCTCGAATAAATAACCCCTTACTTTTAAAATAAATTTCTTCGTTTTTTGTTATCAGTAATATACTCGTAATTTGCTATATAATGTCGCTAGGGTCAATTGACAGCGCTAGTTGCCGGCCATCTTCTACGGTTGTGAGTGGGCTTAATCCCACCCCATGGAGTCCACATATTTCCAAAGTCCAACAACGCTAGAGTCAAAATTGCCCGTTAGAATGTACCGGGGTAAAGTGAAGGTCGGAAGCCTATCTCAACACAAATTTAAAGCAAGGGTCCATATCGAATCCGGGTTCCTATGTGCCCAAGGATTAATTAGGAGGGCACGGGCCTCCCACAACGGGGCAAGGTTAGATTCTGATAGACACGCGGTGGAACTGCTGCATTCGCCACCGTAGCCACGACAAATACGGTGAAGGCACCATTTGCAGCTTTTCCTCTGTTGGTCCCACCTACATTTGCCGGCTCACGATTAGTAATATGCCCGCCGTGACATGTAGAGCTACATCAGCAGCTTTTCCTCCGCTAAGAGCGGGGGAAAACCTGCATCGGCCTCTCTGTCGCTACTGAGTACGGCGGTAAAGCTGCGCTGCCACTTTTCCTCCGCTCCGAGAGGAGGAAAAGCTGCACTTGCAGGTTTACCGCTGATGATTACGGCGGTAAGGCTTCACTGCCACTTTTCCTCCTCTCGCAGTGGAGGAAAACCGGCATCTGCTGCTTTACCGCTGATCTGTACGGCGGTAAAGCTGCATTTGCAGCTTTTCCCCCACCAAGGGCGGAGGAAAACTCGCATTTAAGGGGTAAACTCCTTTTTCTTAGTTCTTTGGGCCGGGCCTATTTTTTTGGCTGCCTCGAACCAGTCCGCGCCCCATGTACAATGCGTTCGCATGTTTATTAATAGAATATGACGCGGAAATCACTCACAATTTTAGATGTGTAATTTTACAGTTTTATATATGAAAGACGTCAAATCCGCTATAAAAATCGACCCAGGAAAGGAAGGTGGCGTATCCTCGGCTGCCCTCAATCCAGCCCACTAGGCCCTTTTTAAATGTCCGGGACAATACACATTTTACTCCGGTCCAGCGGGCTAGACGAGTTAACCCCGACCCGGCCCTTTTTTTTCTTTTGCATGCGAGGAAAACTTGATTCGTGGCCAACCCATATTCTAGTCGGGTCGAGTATGGTGGGTCAAATGCGGGCCGGGACAGTGGTTAGAGTCGGTTCGGTTTTCGCCACGTCTAAATTTTGGGTTAATACGGGTTAGTTAGCATTCTCCTATATTTATAAGAGCATCTTAATAGTAGAACACCACAGTATGAACCATTCTCACATTCGTGCATTCTTTATTTTTCGAATTAAGAGAGGCCCCCTAGAAGCTTTCGTCTCCAAAACAGAAGAAAACCGCTCTATTTTCCTAAGTGAGAAAAGCATAATCGAAAGACTGAAACTCTAAATCTGGAGAATCAATAGGAAATATATAGAATTACAAAGATGGTCCCATCTTCCGTATCGTACGTCTGATCCTGACAATATCATCAA
The DNA here is from genome assembly GCA_029852735.1 of Persea americana. Lineage (NCBI taxonomy): Eukaryota > Viridiplantae > Streptophyta > Magnoliopsida > Laurales > Lauraceae > Persea > Persea americana. The sequence goes on from CM056811.1 coordinate 72,260,647, forward strand.
CGACCGTGCAGAAATTAAAATGCACAAACAAATCTAAAACCATGCATTTCATCCATATCTTGATGATGGGATGGGCCAGGCCGGTTGCTGACCATGGCCTTACACATGGCATATGTCTGAGACCCAAACAATTCATTTGAACTTATTTTAAAGAAAGGAAAGAAGAAAAAGCCATTCAAGTTCAAAATAAGTATTTGAATTCCGATTTTCATAAAGATTCAGGTAAATTAGATAGGAGCTTTCGATTGAGAAGTACCGTCTGGGTCTCCCCCTGCAGTCGTCCAAAATATGGCCCGTGCCGTTTCATTTCCTCCCAGCAGCGATTTGATGAGCTCCCCCTTCCGGCCGCTCTCTCGTACAAGAACTGACTGAATAAAACATACCTAAATACCGAACACAATTAGATATTCTTTGGACTTTTTCGCGAGCGCGGTGATATGTTAAAGAAAACAAAGGGGATGCGGCCAGGGGCTGCAAAGACAAACTATAAGAATAGAGAACAATCCGATGTTCTTTCAAATGCTGCACCTATGTCGGAGATATACAGGTGGAGGGGTGGAAAATCACTGTTCCAACAGAAGTTGTTGCATCGGTCATTGGCCTTCAAGCGTGGACGGCGGGCTCCGGATTCTTTTTTATGTAATATTTTCATTTTCGTTCTCTTGAAAGTGTTTTAAATTCGATTTAAGTCTCAGATTCTGCACATGGATGTATAAAGTTGCCTGGTGTGTCGTATCCTGATGTGTCGGACTTTGCTAAGATTTTCTTTATTTTTATATCCTTTATTGTTTGTAGACTTTCAAATTGCATTTACCCGTGTATTGAGACCCATGATATAATGTATTCATAAATATTACGGCATGATTCTTCCCGCCCGTCCAACTAAAACGCGATCAATTCCAAACACCGCTTGCCCTCACTATGCACATTGGCACGCGGGTGTGGCAGAAAAATAGGGAATAGACTAGAGTCGTCAATCACAATTTAGACAGGCAAGAGGGAAGCGCCGCGTTTATAGTCTTGGGGGAATTTACCCCAGCGGAATAGTGGAGAAGGGTTTATTATTATTCAACCCACCACAGGGGCCTATTTACAAATATTAGAGACCTTAGGGGGTATTTAAAAAGGTTGTTGTGAGGGAAAAAGTGTCGTTTTTATAGAATTTGAGCAAAAGCCGGACGGCCCTTTCTCTCTACCGTCAAATCTACTGATTCGAGGATATGAAAGGAGTCAAAACGCGTAGGAAGGGCCGATTTACAAATAATGAAACCAGAGGGGCCTATTTGCGAGTCCTAGAAGCCGTAGGTGGGCATATACAGGAAAACTGAATACTCAATGGGTGTTAGAGCTGATGAGCGGCTTAGATTTTGATGAGGCGGAACCCACCATGCATTAAAGAAGTCTGTAGCACCATAGTATATTGCAGTCGCGCCGCGTTATAGCCCTGCCATTCAAAGAAAGGCTTATTGTGATCCTGTTTTTCTCCAGCTGGATTGATAGAGGCGCGACAAATTGAACATTACTTAAATTTCTGTTAAGAACAGTTATGACTAATGAGAAAATCAGGTCTAAAAAGATCGATCATGTTCTTGGGAGTTTTTCTCAATTTATACCGTCCTAGTTCCTATGTAAACCAGAGAGGAATTTATGGTGGGCCCAGGTTGTATTTAAGTGTTTGTATGAGAAATCAGTTTAATTTTGCGTGCGGTGGCGCTTTTTTTTTTTTTTTCTTTTCTTTTCTTTTTCTTTTTTTTTTTGGTTCTTTCGATTTGCCCACTCCCCATGAGTAGACATGCATCTGAGTAGGACCCATGAGCTGGACTGCATATAAGTTGTATGGAGTCTAGCTCGTGGGAATTCCTTAGATGATCACGGATGCGGGGAGTGTAAATGATGTATCCGCATCCAAGATCAGACACTCTGCAGTGCAAATGACATATCCATTATCCTTGGACTTTTTCTAGATTTTCTCGAATAAGAAACCCCTTACTTTTAAAATAAATTTCTTCGTTTTTTGTTATCAGTAATATACTCGTAATTTGCTATATAATGTCGCTAGGGTCAATTGACAGCCCTAGTTGCCGGCCATCTTCTACGGTTGTGAGTGGGCTTAATCCCACCCCATGGAGTCCACATATTTCCAAAGTCCAACAACGCTAGAGTCAAAATTGCCCGTTAGAATGTACCGGGGTAAAGTGAAGGTCGGAAGCCTATCTCAACACAAATTTAAAGCAAGGGTCCATATCGAATCCGGGTTCCTATGTGCCCAAGGATTAATTAGGAGGGCACGGGCCTCCCACAACGGGGCAAGGTTAGATTCTGATAGACACGCGGTGGAACTGCTGCATTTGCCACCGTAGCCACGACAAATACGGTGAAGGCACCATTTGCAGCTTTTCCTCTGTTGGTCCCACCTACATTTGCCGGCTCACGATTAGTAATATGCCCGCCGTGACATGTAGAGCTACATCAGCAGCTTTTCCTCCGCTAAGAGCGGGGGGAAACCTGCATCGGCCTCTCTGTCGCTACTGAGTACGGCGGTAAAGCTGCGCTGCCACTTTTCCTCCGCTCCGAGAGGAGGAAAAGCTGCACTTGCAGGTTTACCGCTGATGATTACGGCGGTAAGGCTTCACTGCCACTTTTCCTCCTCTCGCAGTGGAGGAAAACCGGCATCTGCTGCTTTACCGCTGATCTGTACGGCGGTAAAGCTGCATTTGCAGCTTTTCCCCCCCCAAGGGCGGAGGAAAACTCGCATTTAAGGGGTAAACTCCTTTTTCTTAGTTCTTTGGGCCGGGCCTATTTTTTTGGCTGCCTCGAACCAGTCCGCGCCCCATGTACAATGCGTTCGCATGTTTATTAATAGAATATGACGCGGAAATCTCTCACAATTTTAGATGTGTAATTTTAAAGTTTTATATATGAAAGACGTCAAATCCGCTATAAAAATCGACCCAGGAAAGGAAGGTGGCGTATCCTCGGCTGCCCTCAATCCAGCCCACTAGGCCCTTTTTAAATGTCCGGGACAATGCACATTTTACTCCGGTCCAGCGGGCTAGACGAGTTAACCCCGACCCGGCCCTTTTTTTTCTTTTGCTTGCGAGGAAAACTTGATTCGCGGCCAACCCATATTCTAGTCGGGTCGAGTATGGTGGGTCAAATGCGGGCCGGGACAGTGGTTAGAGTCGGTTCGGTTTTCGCCACGTCTAAATTTTGGGTTAATACGGGTTAGTTAGCATTCTCCTATATTTATAAGAGCATCTTAATAGTAGAACACCACAGTATGAACCATTCTCACATTCGTGCATTCTTTATTTTTCGAATTAAGAGAGGCCCCCTAGAAGCTTTCGTCTCCAAAACAGAAGAAAACCGCTCTATTTTCCTAAGTGAGAAAAGCATAATCGAAAGACTGAAACTCTAAATCTGGAGAATCAATAGGAAATATATAGAATTACAAAGATGGTCCCATCTTCCGTATCGTACGTCTGATCCTGACAATATCATCAACGACCGTGCAGAAATTAAAATGCACAAACAAATCTAAAACCATGCATTTCATCCATATCTTGATGATGGGATGGGCCAGGCCGGTTGCTGACCATGGCCTTACACATGGCATATGTCTGAGACCCAAACAATTCATTTGAACTTATTTTAAAGAAAGGAAAGAAGAAAAAGCCATTCAAGTTCAAAATAAGTATTTGAATTCCGATTTTCATAAAGATTCAGGTAAATTAGATAGGAGCTTTCGATTGAGAAGTACCGTCTGGGTCTCCCCCTGCAGTCGTCCAAAATATGGCCCGTGCCGTTTCATTTCCTCCCAGCAGCGATTTGATGAGCTCCCCCTTCCGGCCGCTCTCTCGTACAAGAACTGACTGAATAAAACATACCTAAATGCGGAACACAATTAGATATTCTTTGGACTTTTTCGCGAGCGCGGTGATATGTTAAAGAAAACAAAGGGGATGCGGCCAGGGGCTGCAAAGACAAACTATAAGAATAGAGAACAATCCGATGTTCTTTCAAATGCTGCACCTATGTCGGAGATATACAGGTGGAGGGGTGGAAAATCACTGTTCCAACAGAAGTTGTTGCATCGGTCATTGGCCTTCAAGCGTGGACGGCGGGCTCCGGATTCTTTTTTATGTAATATTTTCATTTTCGTTCTCTTGAAAGTGTTTTAAATTCGATTTAAGTCTCAGATTCTGCACATGGATGTATAAAGTTGCCTGGTGTGTCGTATCCTGATGTGTCGGACTTTGCTAAGATTTTCTTTATTTTTATCCTTTATTGTTTGTAGACTTTCAAATTGCATTTACCCGTGTATTGAGACCCATGATATAATGTATTCATAAATATTACGGCATGATTCTTCCCGCCCGTCCAACTAAAACGCGATCAATTCCAAACACCGCTTGCCCTCACTATGCACATTGGCACGCGGGTGTGGCAGAAAAATAGGGAATAGACTAGAGTCGTCAATCACAATTTAGACAGGCAAGAGGGAAGCGCCGCGTTTATAGTCTTGGGGGAATTTACCCCAGCGGAATAGTGGAGAAGGGTTTATTATTATTCAACCCACCACAGGGGCCTATTTACAAATATTAGAGACCTTAGGGGGTATTTAAAAAGGTTGTTGTGAGGGAAAAAGTGTCGTTTTTATAGAATTTGAGCAAAAGCCGGACGCCCTTTCTCTCTACCGTCAAATCTACTGATTCGAGGATATGAAAGGAGTCAAAACGCGTAGGAAGGGCCGATTTACAAATAATGAAACCAGAGGGGCCTATTTGCGAGTCCTAGAAGCCGTAGGTGGGCATATACAGGAAAACTGAATACTCAATGGGTGTTAGAGCTGATGAGCGGCTTAGATTTTGATGAGGCGGAACCCACCATGCATTAAAGAAGTCTGTAGCACCATAGTATATTGCAGTCGCGCCGCGTTATAGCCCTGCCATTCAAAGAAAGGCTTATTGTGATCCTGTTTTTCTCCAGCTGGATTGATAGAGGCGCGACAAATTGAACATTACTTAAATTTCTGTTAAGAACAGTTATGACTAATGAGAAAATCAGGTCTAAAAAGATCGATCATGTTCTTGGGAGTTTTTCTCAATTTATACCGTCCTAGTTCCTATGTAAACCAGAGAGGAATTTATGGTGGGCCCAGGTTGTATTTAAGTGTTTGTATGAGAAATCAGTTTAATTTTGCGTGCGGTGGCGCTTTTTTTTTTTTTTCTTTTCTTTTCTTTTTCTTTTTTTTTTTGGTTCTTTCGATTTGCCCACTCCCCATGAGTAGACATGCATCTGAGTAGGACCCATGAGCTGGACTGCATATAAGTTGTATGGAGTCTAGCTCGTGGGAATTCCTTAGATGATCACGGATGCGGGGAGTGTAAATGATGTATCCGCATCCAAGATCAGACACTCTGCAGTGCAAATGACATATCCATTATCCTTGGACTTTTTCTAGATTTTCTCGAATAAATAACCCCTTACTTTTAAAATAAATTTCTTCGTTTTTTGTTATCAGTAATATACTCGTAATTTGCTATATAATGTCGCTAGGGTCAATTGACAGCCCTAGTTGCCGGCCATCTTCTACGGTTGTGAGTGGGCTTAATCCCACCCCATGGAGTCCACATATTTCCAAAGTCCAACAACGCTAGAGTCAAAATTGCCCGTTAGAATGTACCGGGGTAAAGTGAAGGTCGGAAGCCTATCTCAACACAAATTTAAAGCAAGGGTCCATATCGAATCCGGGTTCCTATGTGCCCAAGGATTAATTAGGAGGGCACGGGCCTCCCACAACGGGGCAAGGTTAGATTCTGATAGACACGCGGTGGAACTGCTGCATTTGCCACCGTAGCCACGACAAATACGGTGAAGGCACCATTTGCAGCTTTTCCTCTGTTGGTCCCACCTACATTTGCCGGCTCACGATTAGTAATATGCCCGCCGTGACATGTAGAGCTACATCAGCAGCTTTTCCTCCGCTAAGAGCGGGGGAAAACCTGCATCGGCCTCTCTGTCGCTACTGAGTACGGCGGTAAAGCTGCGCTGCCACTTTTCCTCCGCTCCGAGAGGAGGAAAAGCTGCACTTGCAGGTTTACCGCTGATGATTACGGCGGTAAGGCTTCACTGCCACTTTTCCTCCTCTCGCAGTGGAGGAAAACCGGCATCTGCTGCTTTACCGCTGATCTGTACGGCGGTAAAGTTGCATTTGCAGCTTTTCCCCCACCAAGGGCGGAGGAAAACTCGCATTTAAGGGGTAAACTCCTTTTTCTTAGTTCTTTGGGCCGGGCCTATTTTTTTGGCTGCCTCGAACCAGTCCGCGCCCCATGTACAATGCGTTCGCATGTTTATTAATAGAATATGACGCGGAAATCTCTCACAATTTTAGATGTGTAATTTTACAGTTTTATATATGAAAGACGTCAAATCCGTTATAAAAATCGACCCAGGAAAGGAAGGTGGCGTATCCTCGGCTGCCCTCAATCCAGCCCACTAGGCCCTTTTTAAATGTCCGGGACAATGCACATTTTACTCCGGTCCAGCGGGCTAGACGAGTTAACCCCGACCCGGCCCTTTTTTTTCTTTTGCTTGCGAGGAAAACTTGATTCGTGGCCAACCCATATTCTAGTCGGGTCGAGTATGGTGGGTCAAATGCGGGCCGGGACAGTGGTTAGAGTCGGTTCGGTTTTCGCCACGTCTAAATTTTGGGTTAATACGGGTTAGTTAGCATTCCCCTATATTTATAAGAGCATCTTAATAGTAGAACACCACAGTATGAACCATTCTCACATTCGTGCATTCTTTATTTTTCGAATTAAGAGAGGCCCCCTAGAAGCTTTCGTCTCCAAAACAGAAGAAAACCGCTCTATTTTCCTAAGTGAGAAAAGCATAATCGAAAGACTGAAACTCTAAATCTGGAGAATCAATAGGAAATATATAGAATTACAAAGATGGTCCCATCTTCCGTATCGTACGTCTGATCCTGACAATATCATCAACGACCGTGCAGAAATTAAAATGCACAAACAAATCTAAAACCATGCATTTCATCCATATCTTGATGATGGGATGGGCCAGGCCGGTTGCTGACCATGGCCTTACACATGGCATATGTCTGAGACCCAAACAATTCATTTGAACTTATTTTAAAGAAAGGAAAGAAGAAAAAGCCATTCAAGTTCAAAATAAGTATTTGAATTCCGATTTTCATAAAGATTCAGGTAAATTAGATAGGAGCTTTCGATTGAGAAGTACCGTCTGGGTCTCCCCCTGCAGTCGTCCAAAATATGGCCCGTGCCGTTTCATTTCCTCCCAGCAGCGATTTGATGAGCTCCCCCTTCCGGCCGCTCTCTCGTACAAGAACTGACTGAATAAAACATACCTAAATACCGAACACAATTAGATATTCTTTGGACTTTTTCGCGAGCGCGGTGATATGTTAAAGAAAACAAAGGGGATGCGGCCAGGGGCTGCAAAGACAAACTATAAGAATAGAGAACAATCCGATGTTCTTTCAAATGCTGCACCTATGTCGGAGATATACAGGTGGAGGGGTGGAAAATCACTGTTCCAACAGAAGTTGTTGCATCGGTCATTGGCCTTCAAGCGTGGACGGCGGGCTCCGGATTCTTTTTTATGTAATATTTTCATTTTCGTTCTCTTGAAAGTGTTTTAAATTCGATTTAAGTCTCAGATTCTGCACATGGATGTATAAAGTTGCCTGGTGTGTCGTATCCTGATGTGTCGGACTTTGCTAAGATTTTCTTTATTTTTATCCTTTATTGTTTGTAGACTTTCAGATTGCATTTACCCGTGTATTGAGACCCATGATATAATGTATTCATAAATATTACGGCATGATTCTTCCCGCCCGTCCAACTAAAACGCCATCAATTCCAAACACCGCTTGCCCTCATGATGCACATTGGCACGCGGGTGTGGCAGAAAAATAGGGAATAGACTAGAGTCGTCAATCACAATTTAGACAGGCAAGAGGGAAGCGCCGCGTTTATAGTCTTGGGGGAATTTACCCCAGCGGAATAGTGGAGAAGGGTTTATTATTATTCAACCCACCACAGGGGCCTATTTACAAATATTAGAGACCTTAGGGGGTATTTAAAAAAGTTGTTGTGAGGGAAAAAGTGTCGTTTTTATAGAATTTGAGCAAAAGCCGGACGGCCCTTTCTCTCTACCGTCAAATCTAGTGATTCGAGGATATGAAAGGAGTCAAAACGCGTAGGAAGGGCCGATTTACAAATAATGAAACCAGAGGGGCCTATTTGCGAGTCCTAGAAGCCGTAGGTGGGCATATACAGGAAAACTGAATACTCAATGGGTGTTAGAGCTGATGAGCGGCTTAGATTTTGATGAGGCGGAACCCACCATGCATTAAAGAAGTCTGTAGCACCATAGTATATTGCAGTCGCGCCGCGTTATAGCCCTGCCATTCAAAGAAAGGCTTATTGTGATCCTGTTTTTCTCCAGCTGGATTGATAGAGGCGCGACAAATTGAACATTACTTAAATTTCTGTTAAGAACAGTTATGACTAATGAGAAAATCAGGTCTAAAAAGATCGATCATGTTCTTGGGAGTTTTTCTCAATTTATACCGTCCTAGTTCCTATGTAAACCAGAGAGGAATTTATGGTGGGCCCAGGTTGTATTTAAGTGTTTGTATGAGAAATCAGTTTAATTTTGCGTGCGGTGGCGCTTTTTTTTTTTTTTTCTGTTCTTTTCTTTTTCTTTTTTTTTTTGGTTCTTTCGATTTGCCCACTCCCCATGAGTAGACATGCATCTGAGTAGGACCCATGAGCTGGACTGCATATAAGTTGTATGGAGTCTAGCTCGTGGGAATTCCTTAGATGATCACGGATGCGGGGAGTGTAAATGATGTATCCGCATCCAAGATCAGACACTCTGCAGTGCAAATGACATATCCATTATCCTTGGACTTTTTCTAGATTTTCTCGAATAAATAACCCCTTACTTTTAAAATAAATTTCTTCGTTTTTTGTTATCAGTAATATACTCGTAATTTGCTATATAATGTCGCTAGGGTCAATTGACAGCCCTAGTTGCCGGCCATCTTCTACGGTTGTGAGTGGGCTTAATCCCACCCCATGGAGTCCACATATTTCCAAAGTCCAACAACGCTAGAGTCAAAATTGCCCGTTAGAATGTACCGGGGTAAAGTGAAGGTCGGAAGCCTATCTCAACACAAATTTAAAGCAAGGGTCCATATCGAATCCGGGTTCCTATGTGCCCAAGGATTAATTAGGAGGGCACGGGCCTCCCACAACGGGGCAAGGTTAGATTCTGATAGACACGCGGTGGAACTGCTGCATTTGCCACCGTAGCCACGACAAATACGGTGAAGGCACCATTTGCAGCTTTTCCTCTGTTGGTCCCACCTACATTTGCCGGCTCACGATTAGTAATATGCCCGCCGTGACATGTAGAGCTACATCAGCAGCTTTTCCTCCGCTAAGAGCGGGGGAAAACCTGCATCGGCCTCTCTGTCGCTACTGAGTACGGCGGTAAAGCTGCGCTGCCACTTTTCCTCCGCTCCGAGAGGAGGAAAAGCTGCACTTGCAGGTTTACCGCTGATGATTACGGCGGTAAGGCTTCACTGCCACTTTTCCTCCTCTCGCAGTGGAGGAAAACCGGCATCTGCTGCTTTACCGCTGATCTGTACGGCGGTAAAGTTGCATTTGCAGCTTTTCCCCCACCAAGGGCGGAGGAAAACTCGCATTTAAGGGGTAAACTCCTTTTTCTTAGTTCTTTGGGCCGGGCCTATTTTTTTGGCTGCCTCGAACCAGTCCGCGCCCCATGTACAATGCGTTCGCATGTTTATTAATAGAATATGACGCGGAAATCTCTCACAATTTTAGATGTGTAATTTTACAGTTTTATATATGAAAGACGTCAAATCCGTTATAAAAATCGACCCAGGAAAGGAAGGTGGCGTATCCTCGGCTGCCCTCAATCCAGCCCACTAGGCCCTTTTTAAATGTCCGGGACAATGCACATTTTACTCCGGTCCAGCGGGCTAGACGAGTTAACCCCGACCCGGCCCTTTTTTTTCTTTTGCTTGCGAGGAAAACTTGATTCGTGGCCAACCCATATTCTAGTCGGGTCGAGTATGGTGGGTCAAATGCGGGCCGGGACAGTGGTTAGAGTCGGTTCGGTTTTCGCCACGTCTAAATTTTGGGTTAATACGGGTTAGTTAGCATTCCCCTATATTTATAAGAGCATCTTAATAGTAGAACACCACAGTATGAACCATTCTCACATTCGTGCATTCTTTATTTTTCGAATTAAGAGAGGCCCCCTAGAAGCTTTCGTCTCCAAAACAGAAGAAAACCGCTCTATTTTCCTAAGTGAGAAAAGCATAATCGAAAGACTGAAACTCTAAATCTGGAGAATCAATAGGAAATATATAGAATTACAAAGATGGTCCCATCTTCCGTATCGTACGTCTGATCCTGACAATATCATCAACGACCGTGCAGAAATTAAAATGCACAAACAAATCTAAAACCATGCATTTCATCCATATCTTGATGATGGGATGGGCCAGGCCGGTTGCTGACCATGGCCTTACACATGGCATATGTCTGAGACCCAAACAATTCATTTGAACTTATTTTAAAGAAAGGAAAGAAGAAAAAGCCATTCAAGTTCAAAATAAGTATTTGAATTCCGATTTTCATAAAGATTCAGGTAAATTAGATAGGAGCTTTCGATTGAGAAGTACCGTCTGGGTCTCCCCCTGCAGTCGTCCAAAATATGGCCCGTGCCGTTTCATTTCCTCCCAGCAGCGATTTGATGAGCTCCCCCTTCCGGCCGCTCTCTCGTACAAGAACTGACTGAATAAAACATACCTAAATACCGAACACAATTAGATATTCTTTGGACTTTTTCGCGAGCGCGGTGATATGTTAAAGAAAACAAAGGGGATGCGGCCAGGGGCTGCAAAGACAAACTATAAGAATAGAGAACAATCCGATGTTCTTTCAAATGCTGCACCTATGTCGGAGATATACAGGTGGAGGGGTGGAAAATCACTGTTCCAACAGAAGTTGTTGCATCGGTCATTGGCCTTCAAGCGTGGACGGCGGGCTCCGGATTCTTTTTTATGTAATATTTTCATTTTCGTTCTCTTGAAAGTGTTTTAAATTCGATTTAAGTCTCAGATTCTGCACATGGATGTATAAAGTTGCCTGGTGTGTCGTATCCTGATGTGTCGGACTTTGCTAAGATTTTCTTTATTTTTATCCTTTATTGTTTGTAGACTTTCAGATTGCATTTACCCGTGTATTGAGACCCATGATATAATGTATTCATAAATATTACGGCATGATTCTTCCCGCCCGTCCAACTAAAACGCCATCAATTCCAAACACCGCTTGCCCTCATGATGCACATTGGCACGCGGGTGTGGCAGAAAAATAGGGAATAGACTAGAGTCGTCAATCACAATTTAGACAGGCAAGAGGGAAGCGCCGCGTTTATAGTCTTGGGGGAATTTACCCCAGCGGAATAGTGGAGAAGGGTTTATTATTATTCAACCCACCACAGGGGCCTATTTACAAATATTAGAGACCTTAGGGGGTATTTAAAAAAGTTGTTGTGAGGGAAAAAGTGTCGTTTTTATAGAATTTGAGCAAAAGCCGGACGGCCCTTTCTCTCTACCGTCAAATCTAGTGATTCGAGGATATGAAAGGAGTCAAAACGCGTAGGAAGGGCCGATTTACAAATAATGAAACCAGAGGGGCCTATTTGCGAGTCCTAGAAGCCGTAGGTGGGCATATACAGGAAAACTGAATACTCAATGGGTGTTAGAGCTGATGAGCGGCTTAGATTTTGATGAGGCGGAACCCACCATGCATTAAAGAAGTCTGTAGCACCATAGTATATTGCAGTCGCGCCGCGTTATAGCCCTGCCATTCAAAGAAAGGCTTATTGTGATCCTGTTTTTCTCCAGCTGGATTGATAGAGGCGCGACAAATTGAACATTACTTAAATTTCTGTTAAGAACAGTTATGACTAATGAGAAAATCAGGTCTAAAAAGATCGATCATGTTCTTGGGAGTTTTTCTCAATTTATACCGTCCTAGTTCCTATGTAAACCAGAGAGGAATTTATGGTGGGCCCAGGTTGTATTTAAGTGTTTGTATGAGAAATCAGTTTAATTTTGCGTGCGGTGGCGCTTTTTTTTTTTTTTCTGTTCTTTTCTTTTTCTTTTTTTTTTGGTTCTTTCGATTTGCCCACTCCCCATGAGTAGACATGCATCTGAGTAGGACCCATGAGCTGGACTGCATATAAGTTGTATGGAGTCTAGCTCGTGGGAATTCCTTAGATGATCACGGATGCGGGGAGTGTAAATGATGTATCCGCATCCAAGATCAGACACTCTGCAGTGCAAATGACATATCCATTATCCTTGGACTTTTTCTAGATTTTCTCGAATAAATAACCCCTTACTTTTAAAATAAATTTCTTCGTTTTTTGTTATCAGTAATATACTCGTAATTTGCTATATAATGTCGCTAGGGTCAATTGACAGCCCTAGTTGCCGGCCATCTTCTACGGTTGTGAGTGGGCTTAATCCCACCCCATGGAGTCCACATATTTCCAAAGTCCAACAACGCTAGAGTCAAAATTGCCCGTTAGAATGTACCGGGGTAAAGTGAAGGTCGGAAGCCTATCTCAACACAAATTTAAAGCAAGGGTCCATATCGAATCCGGGTTCCTATGTGCCCAAGGATTAATTAGGAGGGCACGGGCCTCCCACAACGGGGCAAGGTTAGATTCTGATAGACACGCGGTGGAACTGCTGCATTCGCCACCGTAGCCACGACAAATACGGTGAAGGCACCATTTGCAGCTTTTCCTCTGTTGGTCCCACCTACATTTGCCGGCTCACGATTAGTAATATGCCCGCCGTGACATGTAGAGCTACATCAGCAGCTTTTCCTCCGCTAAGAGCGGGGGAAAACCTGCATCGGCCTCTCTGTCGCTACTGAGTACGGCGGTAAAGCTGCGCTGCCACTTTTCCTCCGCTCCGAGAGGAGGAAAAGCTGCACTTGCAGGTTTACCGCTGATGATTACGGCGGTAAGGCTGCACTGCCACTTTTCCTCCTCTCGCAGTGGAGGAAAACCGGCATCTGCTGCTTTACCGCTGATCTGTACGGCGGTAAAGCTGCATTTGCAGCTTTTCCCCCACCAAGGGCGGAGGAAAACTCGCATTTAAGGGGTAAACTCCTTTTTCTTAGTTCTTTGGGCCGGGCCTATTTTTTTGGCTGCCTCGAACCAGTCCGCGCCCCATGTACAATGCGTTCGCATGTTTATTAATAGAATATGACGCGGAAATCTCTCACAATTTTAGATGTGTAATTTTACAGTTTTATATATGAAAGACGTCAAATCCGCTATAAAAATCGACCCAGGAAAGGAAGGTGGCGTATCCTCGGCTGCCCTCAATCCAGCCCACTAGGCCCTTTTTAAATGTCCGGGACAATGCACATTTTACTCCGGTCCAGCGGGCTAGACGAGTTAACCCCGACCCGGCCCTTTTTTTTCTTTTGCTTGCGAGGAAAACTTGATTCGCGGCCAACCCATATTCTAGTCGGGTCGAGTATGGTGGGTCAAATGCGGGCCGGGACAGTGGTTAGAGTCGGTTCGGTTTTCGCCACGTCTAAATTTTGGGTTAATACGGGTTAGTTAGCATTCTCCTATATTTATAAGAGCATCTTAATAGTAGAACACCACAGTATGAACCATTCTCACATTCGTGCATTCTTTATTTTTCGAATTAAGAGAGGCCCCCTAGAAGCTTTCGTCTCCAAAACAGAAGAAAACCGCTCTATTTTCCTAAGTGAGAAAAGCATAATCGAAAGACTGAAACTCTAAATCTGGAGAATCAATAGGAAATATATAGAATTACAAAGATGGTCCCATCTTCCGTATCGTACGTCTGATCCTGACAATATCATCAACGACCGTGCAGAAATTAAAATGCACAAACAAATCTAAAACCATGCATTTCATCCATATCTTGATGATGGGATGGGCCAGGCCGGTTGCTGACCATGGCCTTACACATGGCATATGTCTGAGACCCAAACAATTCATTTGAACTTATTTTAAAGAAAGGAAAGAAGAAAAAGCCATTCAAGTTCAAAATAAGTATTTGAATTCCGATTTTCATAAAGATTCAGGTAAATTAGATAGGAGCTTTCGATTGAGAAGTACCGTCTGGGTCTCCCCCTGCAGTCGTCCAAAATATGGCCCGTGCCGTTTCATTTCCTCCCAGCAGCGATTTGATGAGCTCCCCCTTCCGGCCGCTCTCTCGTACAAGAACTGACTGAATAAAACATACCTAAATGCGGAACACAATTAGATATTCTTTGGACTTTTTCGCGAGCGCGGTGATATGTTAAAGAAAACAAAGGGGATGCGGCCAGGGGCTGCAAAGACAAACTATAAGAATAGAGAACAATCCGATGTTCTTTCAAATGCTGCACCTATGTCGGAGATATACAGGTGGAGGGGTGGAAAATCACTGTTCCAACAGAAGTTGTTGCATCGGTCATTGGCCTTCAAGCGTGGACGGCGGGCTCCGGATTCTTTTTTATGTAATATTTTCATTTTCGTTCTCTTGAAAGTGTTTTAAATTCGATTTAAGTCTCAGATTCTGCACATGGATGTATAAAGTTGCCTGGTGTGTCGTATCCTGATGTGTCGGACTTTGCTAAGATTTTCTTTATTTTTATCCTTTATTGTTTGTAGACTTTCAAATTGCATTTACCCGTGTATTGAGACCCATGATATAATGTATTCATAAATATTACGGCATGATTCTTCCCGCCCGTCCAACTAAAACGCAATCAATTCCAAACACCGCTTGCCCTCACTATGCACATTGGCACGCGGGTGTGGCAGAAAAATAGGGAATAGACTAGAGTCGTCAATCACAATTTAGACAGGCAAGAGGGAAGCGCCGCGTTTATAGTCTTGGGGGAATTTACCCCAGCGGAATAGTGGAGAAGGGTTTATTATTATTCAACCCACCACAGGGGCCTATTTACAAATATTAGAGACCTTAGGGGGTATTTAAAAAAGTTGTTGTGAGGGAAAAAGTGTCGTTTTTATAGAATTTGAGCAAAAGCCGGACGGCCCTTTCTCTCTACCGTCAAATCTAGTGATTCGAGGATATGAAAGGAGTCAAAACGCGTAGGAAGGGCCGATTTACAAATAATGAAACCAGAGGGGCCTATTTGCGAGTCCTAGAAGCCGTAGGTGGGCATATACAGGAAAACTGAATACTCAATGGGTGTTAGAGCTGATGAGCGGCTTAGATTTTGATGAGGCGGAACCCACCATGCATTAAAGAAGTCTGTAGCACCATAGTATATTGCAGTCGCGCCGCGTTATAGCCCTGCCATTCAAAGAAAGGCTTATTGTGATCCTGTTTTTCTCCAGCTGGATTGATAGAGGCGCGACAAATTGAACATTACTTAAATTTCTGTTAAGAACAGTTATGACTAATGAGAAAATCAGGTCTAAAAAGATCGATCATGTTCTTGGGAGTTTTTCTCAATTTATACCGTCCTAGTTCCTATGTAAACCAGAGAGGAATTTATGGTGGGCCCAGGTTGTATTTAAGTGTTTGTATGAGAAATCAGTTTAATTTTGCGTGCGGTGGCGCTTTTTTTTTTCTTTTCTTTTCTTTTCTTTTTCTTTTTTTTTTTGGTTCTTTCGATTTGCCCACTCCCCATGAGTAGACATGCATCTGAGTAGGACCCATGAGCTGGACTGCATATAAGTTGTATGGAGTCTAGCTCGTGGGAATTCCTTAGATGATCACGGATGCGGGGAGTGTAAATGATGTATCCGCATCCAAGATCAGACACTCTGCAGTGCAAATGACATATCCATTATCCTTGGACTTTTTCTAGATTTTCTCGAATAAATAACCCCTTACTTTTAAAATAAATTTCTTCGTTTTTTGTTATCAGTAATATACTCGTAATTTGCTATATAATGTCGCTAGGGTCAATTGACAGCCCTAGTTGCCGGCCATCTTCTACGGTTGTGAGTGGGCTTAATCCCACCCCATGGAGTCCACATATTTCCAAAGTCCAACAACGCTAGAGTCAAAATTGCCCGTTAGAATGTACCGGGGTAAAGTGAAGGTCGGAAGCCTATCTCAACACAAATTTAAAGCAAGGGTCCATATCGAATCCGGGTTCCTATGTGCCCAAGGATTAATTAGGAGGGCACGGGCCTCCCACAACGGGGCAAGGTTAGATTCTGATAGACACGCGGTGGAACTGCTGCATTCGCCACCGTAGCCACGACAAATACGGTGAAGGCACCATTTGCAGCTTTTCCTCTGTTGGTCCCACCTACATTTGCCGGCTCACGATTAGTAATATGCCCGCCGTGACATGTAGAGCTACATCAGCAGCTTTTCCTCCGCTAAGAGCGGGGGAAAACCTGCATCGGCCTCTCTGTCGCTACTGAGTACGGCGGTAAAGCTGCGCTGCCACTTTTCCTCCGCTCCGAGAGGAGGAAAAGCTGCACTTGCAGGTTTACCGCTGATGATTACGGCGGTAAGGCTGCACTGCCACTTTTCCTCCTCTCGCAGTGGAGGAAAACCGGCATCTGCTGCTTTACCGCTGATCTGTACGGCGGTAAAGCTGCATTTGCAGCTTTTCCCCCACCAAGGGCGGAGGAAAACTCGCATTTAAGGGGTAAACTCCTTTTTCTTAGTTCTTTGGGCCGGGCCTATTTTTTTGGCTGCCTCGAACCAGTCCGCGCCCCATGTACAATGCGTTCGCATGTTTATTAATAGAATATGACGCGGAAATCTCTCACAATTTTAGATGTGTAATTTTACAGTTTTATATATGAAAGACGTCAAATCCGCTATAAAAATCGACCCAGGAAAGGAAGGTGGCGTATCCTCGGCTGCCCTCAATCCAGCCCACTAGGCCCTTTTTAAATGTCCGGGACAATGCACATTTTACTCCGGTCCAGCGGGCTAGACGAGTTAACCCCGACCCGGCCCTTTTTTTTCTTTTGCTTGCGAGGAAAACTTGATTCGCGGCCAACCCATATTCTAGTCGGGTCGAGTATGGTGGGTCAAATGCGGGCCGGGACAGTGGTTAGAGTCGGTTCGGTTTTCGCCACGTCTAAATTTTGGGTTAATACGGGTTAGTTAGCATTCTCCTATATTTATAAGAGCATCTTAATAGTAGAACACCACAGTATGAACCATTCTCACATTCGTGCATTCTTTATTTTTCGAATTAAGAGAGGCCCCCTAGAAGCTTTCGTCTCCAAAACAGAAGAAAACCGCTCTATTTTCCTAAGTGAGAAAAGCATAATCGAAAGACTGAAACTCTAAATCTGGAGAATCAATAGGAAATATATAGAATTACAAAGATGGTCCCATCTTCCGTATCGTACGTCTGATCCTGACAATATCATCAACGACCGTGCAGAAATTAAAATGCACAAACAAATCTAAAACCATGCATTTCATCCATATCTTGATGATGGGATGGGCCAGGCCGGTTGCTGACCATGGCCTTACACATGGCATATGTCTGAGACCCAAACAATTCATTTGAACTTATTTTAAAGAAAGGAAAGAAGAAAAAGCCATTCAAGTTCAAAATAAGTATTTGAATTCCGATTTTCATAAAGATTCAGGTAAATTAGATAGGAGCTTTCGATTGAGAAGTACCGTCTGGGTCTCCCCCTGCAGTCGTCCAAAATATGGCCCGTGCCGTTTCATTTCCTCCCAGCAGCGATTTGATGAGCTCCCCCTTCCGGCCGCTCTCTCGTACAAGAACTGACTGAATAAAACATACCTAAATGCGGAACACAATTAGATATTCTTTGGACTTTTTCGCGAGCGCGGTGATATGTTAAAGAAAACAAAGGGGATGCGGCCAGGGGCTGCAAAGACAAACTATAAGAATAGAGAACAATCCGATGTTCTTTCAAATGCTGCACCTATGTCGGAGATATACAGGTGGAGGGGTGGAAAATCACTGTTCCAACAGAAGTTGTTGCATCGGTCATTGGCCTTCAAGCGTGGACGGCGGGCTCCGGATTCTTTTTTATGTAATATTTTCATTTTCGTTCTCTTGAAAGTGTTTTAAATTCGATTTAAGTCTCAGATTCTGCACATGGATGTATAAAGTTGCCTGGTGTGTCGTATCCTGATGTGTCGGACTTTGCTAAGATTTTCTTTATTTTTATCCTTTATTGTTTGTAGACTTTCAAATTGCATTTACCCGTGTATTGAGACCCATGATATAATGTATTCATAAATATTACGGCATGATTCTTCCCGCCCGTCCAACTAAAACGCAATCAATTCCAAACACCGCTTGCCCTCACTATGCACATTGGCACGCGGGTGTGGCAGAAAAATAGGGAATAGACTAGAGTCGTCAATCACAATTTAGACAGGCAAGAGGGAAGCGCCGCGTTTATAGTCTTGGGGGAATTTACCCCAGCGGAATAGTGGAGAAGGGTTTATTATTATTCAACCCACCACAGGGGCCTATTTACAAATATTAGAGACCTTAGGGGGTATTTAAAAAAGTTGTTGTGAGGGAAAAAGTGTCGTTTTTATAGAATTTGAGCAAAAGCCGGACGGCCCTTTCTCTCTACCGTCAAATCTAGTGATTCGAGGATATGAAAGGAGTCAAAACGCGTAGGAAGGGCCGATTTACAAATAATGAAACCAGAGGGGCCTATTTGCGAGTCCTAGAAGCCGTAGGTGGGCATATACAGGAAAACTGAATACTCAATGGGTGTTAGAGCTGATGAGCGGCTTAGATTTTGATGAGGCGGAACCCACCATGCATTAAAGAAGTCTGTAGCACCATAGTATATTGCAGTCGCGCCGCGTTATAGCCCTGCCATTCAAAGAAAGGCTTATTGTGATCCTGTTTTTCTCCAGCTGGATTGATAGAGGCGCGACAAATTGAACATTACTTAAATTTCTGTTAAGAACAGTTATGACTAATGAGAAAATCAGGTCTAAAAAGATCGATCATGTTCTTGGGAGTTTTTCTCAATTTATACCGTCCTAGTTCCTATGTAAACCAGAGAGGAATTTATGGTGGGCCCAGGTTGTATTTAAGTGTTTGTATGAGAAATCAGTTTAATTTTGCGTGCGGTGGCGCTTTTTTTTTTTTTTCTGTTCTTTTCTTTTTCTTTTTTTTTTGGTTCTTTCGATTTGCCCACTCCCCATGAGTAGACATGCATCTGAGTAGGACCCATGAGCTGGACTGCATATAAGTTGTATGGAGTCTAGCTCGTGGGAATTCCTTAGATGATCACGGATGCGGGGAGTGTAAATGATGTATCCGCATCCAAGATCAGACACTCTGCAGTGCAAATGACATATCCATTATCCTTGGACTTTTTCTAGATTTTCTCGAATAAATAACCCCTTACTTTTAAAATAAATTTCTTCGTTTTTTGTTATCAGTAATATACTCGTAATTTGCTATATAATGTCGCTAGGGTCAATTGACAGCCCTAGTTGCCGGCCATCTTCTACGGTTGTGAGTGGGCTTAATCCCACCCCATGGAGTCCACATATTTCCAAAGTCCAACAACGCTAGAGTCAAAATTGCCCGTTAGAATGTACCGGGGTAAAGTGAAGGTCGGAAGCCTATCTCAACACAAATTTAAAGCAAGGGTCCATATCGAATCCGGGTTCCTATGTGCCCAAGGATTAATTAGGAGGGCACGGGCCTCCCACAACGGGGCAAGGTTAGATTCTGATAGACACGCGGTGGAACTGCTGCATTCGCCACCGTAGCCACGACAAATACGGTGAAGGCACCATTTGCAGCTTTTCCTCTGTTGGTCCCACCTACATTTGCCGGCTCACGATTAGTAATATGCCCGCCGTGACATGTAGAGCTACATCAGCAGCTTTTCCTCCGCTAAGAGCGGGGGAAAACCTGCATCGGCCTCTCTGTCGCTACTGAGTACGGCGGTAAAGCTGCGCTGCCACTTTTCCTCCGCTCCGAGAGGAGAAAAAGCTGCACTTGCAGGTTTACCGCTGATGATTACGGCGGTAGGACTGCACTGCCAGTTTTCCTCCTCTCGCAGTGGAGGAAAACCGGCATCTGCTGCTTTACCGCTGATCGGTACGGCGGTAAAGCTGCATTTGCAGCTTTTCCCCCACCAAGGGCGGAGGAAAACTCGCATTTAAGGGGTAAACTCCTTTTTCTTAGTTCTTTGGGCCGGGCCTATTTTTTTGGCTGCCTCGAACCAGTCCGCGCCCCATGTACAATGCGTTCGCATGTTTATTAATAGAATATGACGCGGAAATCTCTCACAATTTTAGATGTGTAATTTTACAGTTTTATATATGAAAGACGTCAAATCCGCTATAAAAATCGACCCAGGAAAGGAAGGTGGCGTATCCTCGGCTGCACTCAATCCAACCCACTAGGCCCTTTGTAAATGTCCGGGACAATGCACATTTTACTCCGGTCCAGCGGGCTAGACGAGTTAACCCCGACCCGGCCCTTTTTTTTCTTTTGCTTGCGAGGAAAACTTGATTCGTGGCCAACCCATATTCTAGTCGGGTCGAGTATGGTGGGTCAAATGCGGGCCGGGACAGTGGTTAGAGTCGGTTCGGTTTTCGCCACGTCTAAATTTTGGGTTAATACGGGTTAGTTAGCATTCTCCTATATTTATAAGAGCATCTTAATAGTAGAACACCACAGTATGAACCATTCTCACATTCGTGCATTCTTTATTTTTCGAATTAAGAGAGGCCCCCTAGAAGCTTTCGTCTCCAAAACAGAAGAAAACCGCTCTATTTTCCTAAGTGAGAAAAGCATAGTCGAAAGACTGAAACTCTAAATCTGGAGAATCAATAGGAAATATATAGAATTACAAAGATGGTCCCATCTTCCGTATCGTACGTCTGATCCTGACAATATCATCAACGACCGTGCAGAAATTAAAATGCACAAACAAATCTAAAACCATGCATTTCATCCATATCTTGATGATGGGATGGGCCAGGCCGGTTGCTGACCATGGCCTTACACATGGCATATGTCTGAGACCCAAACAATTCATTTGAACTTATTTTAAAGAAAGGAAAGAAGAAAAAGCCATTCAAGTTCAAAATAAGTATTTGAATTCCGATTTTCATAAAGATTCAGGTAAATTAGATAGGAGCTTTCGATTGAGAAGTACCGTCTGGGTCTCCCCCTGCAGTCGTCCAAAATATGGCCCGTGCCGTTTCATTTCCTCCCAGCAGCGATTTGATGAGCTCCCCCTTCCGGCCGCTCTCTCGTACAAGAACTGACTGAATAAAACATACCTAAATACCGAACACAATTAGATATTCTTTGGACTTTTTCGCGAGCGCGGTGATATGTTAAAGAAAACAAAGGGGATGCGGCCAGGGGCTGCAAAGACAAACTATAAGAATAGAGAACAATCCGATGTTCTTTCAAATGCTGCACCTATGTCGGAGATATACAGGTGGAGGGGTGGAAAATCACTGTTCCAACAGAAGTTGTTGCATCGGTCATTGGCCTTCAAGCGTGGACGGCGGGCTCCGGATTCTTTTTTATGTAATATTTTCATTTTCGTTCTCTTGAAAGTGTTTTAAATTCGATTTAAGTCTCAGATTCTGCACATGGATGTATAAAGTTGCCTGGTGTGTCGTATCCTGATGTGTCGGACTTTGCTAAGATTTTCTTTATTTTTATCCTTTATTGTTTGTAGACTTTCAAATTGCATTTACCCGTGTATTGAGACCCATGATATAATGTATTCATAAATATTACGGCATGATTCTTCCCGCCCGTCCAACTAAAACGCAATCAATTCCAAACACCGCTTGCCCTCATGATGCACATTGGCACGCGGGTGTGGCAGAAAAATAGGGAATAGACTAGAGTCGTCAATCACAATTTAGACAGGCAAGAGGGAAGCGCCGCGTTTATAGTCTTGGGGGAATTTACCCCAGCGGAATAGTGGAGAAGGGTTTATTATTATTCAACCCACCACAGGGGCCTATTTACAAATATTAGAGACCTTAGGGGGTATTTAAAAAAGTTGTTGTGAGGGAAAAAGTGTCGTTTTTATAGAATTTGAGCAAAAGCCGGACGGCCCTTTCTCTCTACCGTCAAATCTAGTGATTCGAGGATATGAAAGGAGTCAAAACGCGTAGGAAGGGCCGATTTACAAATAATGAAACCAGAGGGGCCTATTTGCGAGTCCTAGAAGCCGTAGGTGGGCATATACAGGAAAACTGAATACTCAATGGGTGTTAGAGCTGATGAGCGGCTTAGATTTTGATGAGGCGGAACCCACCATGCATTAAAGAAGTCTGTAGCACCATAGTATATTGCAGTCGCGCCGCGTTATAGCCCTGCCATTCAAAGAAAGGCTTATTGTGATCCTGTTTTTCTCCAGCTGGATTGATAGAGGCGCGACAAATTGAACATTACTTAAATTTCTGTTAAGAACAGTTATGACTAATGAGAAAATCAGGTCTAAAAAGATCGATCATGTTCTTGGGAGTTTTTCTCAATTTATACCGTCCTAGTTCCTATGTAAACCAGAGAGGAATTTATGGTGGGCCCAGGTTGTATTTAAGTGTTTGTATGAGAAATCAGTTTAATTTTGCGTGCGGTGGCGCTTTTTTTTTTTTTTCTGTTCTTTTCTTTTTCTTTTTTTTTTGGTTCTTTCGATTTGCCCACTCCCCATGAGTAGACATGCATCTGAGTAGGACCCATGAGCTGGACTGCATATAAGTTGTATGGAGTCTAGCTCGTGGGAATTCCTTAGATGATCACGGATGCGGGGAGTGTAAATGATGTATCCGCATCCAAGATCAGACACTCTGCAGTGCAAATGACATATCCATTATCCTTGGACTTTTTCTAGATTTTCTCGAATAAATAACCCCTTACTTTTAAAATAAATTTCTTCGTTTTTTGTTATCAGTAATATACTCGTAATTTGCTATATAATGTCGCTAGGGTCAATTGACAGCCCTAGTTGCCGGCCATCTTCTACGGTTGTGAGTGGGCTTAATCCCACCCCATGGAGTCCACATATTTCCAAAGTCCAACAACGCTAGAGTCAAAATTGCCCGTTAGAATGTACCGGGGTAAAGTGAAGGTCGGAAGCCTATCTCAACACAAATTTAAAGCAAGGGTCCATATCGAATCCGGGTTCCTATGTGCCCAAGGATTAATTAGGAGGGCACGGGCCTCCCACAACGGGGCAAGGTTAGATTCTGATAGACACGCGGTGGAACTGCTGCATTCGCCACCGTAGCCACGACAAATACGGTGAAGGCACCATTTGCAGCTTTTCCTCTGTTGGTCCCACCTACATTTGCCGGCTCACGATTAGTAATATGCCCGCCGTGACATGTAGAGCTACATCAGCAGCTTTTCCTCCGCTAAGAGCGGGGGAAAACCTGCATCGGCCTCTCTGTCGCTACTGAGTACGGCGGTAAAGCTGCGCTGCCACTTTTCCTCCGCTCCGAGAGGAGAAAAAGCTGCACTTGCAGGTTTACCGCTGATGATTACGGCGGTAGGACTGCACTGCCAGTTTTCCTCCTCTCGCAGTGGAGGAAAACCGGCATCTGCTGCTTTACCGCTGATCGGTACGGCGGTAAAGCTGCATTTGCAGCTTTTCCCCCACCAAGGGCGGAGGAAAACTCGCATTTAAGGGGTAAACTCCTTTTTCTTAGTTCTTTGGGCCGGGCCTATTTTTTTGGCTGCCTCGAACCAGTCCGCGCCCCATGTACAATGCGTTCGCATGTTTATTAATAGAATATGACGCGGAAATCTCTCACAATTTTAGATGTGTAATTTTACAGTTTTATATATGAAAGACGTCAAATCCGCTATAAAAATCGACCCAGGAAAGGAAGGTGGCGTATCCTCGGCTGCCCTCAATCCAACCCACTAGGCCCTTTTTAAATGTCCGGGACAATGCACATTTTACTCCGGTCCAGCGGGCTAGACGAGTTAACCCCGACCCGGCCCTTTTTTTTCTTTTGCTTGCGAGGAAAACTTGATTCGTGGCCAACCCATATTCTAGTCGGGTCGAGTATGGTGGGTCAAATGCGGGCCGGGACAGTGGTTAGAGTCGGTTCGGTTTTCGCCACGTCTAAATTTTGGGTTAATACGGGTTAGTTAGCATTCTCCTATATTTATAAGAGCATCTTAATAGTAGAACACCACAGTATGAACCATTCTCACATTCGTGCATTCTTTATTTTTCGAATTAAGAGAGGCCCCCTAGAAGCTTTCGTCTCCAAAACAGAAGAAAACCGCTCTATTTTCCTAAGTGAGAAAAGCATAGTCGAAAGACTGAAACTCTAAATCTGGAGAATCAATAGGAAATATATAGAATTACAAAGATGGTCCCATCTTCCGTATCGTACGTCTGATCCTGACAATATCATCAACGACCGTGCAGAAATTAAAATGCACAAACAAATCTAAAACCATGCATTTCATCCATATCTTGATGATGGGATGGGCCAGGCCGGTTGCTGACCATGGCCTTACACATGGCATATGTCTGAGACCCAAACAATTCATTTGAACTTATTTTAAAGAAAGGAAAGAAGAAAAAGCCATTCAAGTTCAAAATAAGTATTTGAATTCCGATTTTCATAAAGATTCAGGTAAATTAGATAGGAGCTTTCGATTGAGAAGTACCGTCTGGGTCTCCCCCTGCAGTCGTCCAAAATATGGCCCGTGCCGTTTCATTTCCTCCCAGCAGCGATTTGATGAGCTCCCCCTTCCGGCCGCTCTCTCGTACAAGAACTGACTGAATAAAACATACCTAAATACCGAACACAATTAGATATTCTTTGGACTTTTTCGCGAGCGCGGTGATATGTTAAAGAAAACAAAGGGGATGCGGCCAGGGGCTGCAAAGACAAACTATAAGAATAGAGAACAATCCGATGTTCTTTCAAATGCTGCACCTATGTCGGAGATATACAGGTGGAGGGGTGGAAAATCACTGTTCCAACAGAAGTTGTTGCATCGGTCATTGGCCTTCAAGCGTGGACGGCGGGCTCCGGATTCTTTTTTATGTAATATTTTCATTTTCGTTCTCTTGAAAGTGTTTTAAATTCGATTTAAGTCTCAGATTCTGCACATGGATGTATAAAGTTGCCTGGTGTGTCGTATCCTGATGTGTCGGACTTTGCTAAGATTTTCTTTATTTTTATCCTTTATTGTTTGTAGACTTTCAAATTGCATTTACCCGTGTATTGAGACCCATGATATAATGTATTCATAAATATTACGGCATGATTCTTCCCGCCCGTCCAACTAAAACGCAATCAATTCCAAACACCGCTTGCCCTCATGATGCACATTGGCACGCGGGTGTGGCAGAAAAATAGGGAATAGACTAGAGTCGTCAATCACAATTTAGACAGGCAAGAGGGAAGCGCCGCGTTTATAGTCTTGGGGGAATTTACCCCAGCGGAATAGTGGAGAAGGGTTTATTATTATTCAACCCACCACAGGGGCCTATTTACAAATATTAGAGACCTTAGGGGGTATTTAAAAAAGTTGTTGTGAGGGAAAAAGTGTCGTTTTTATAGAATTTGAGCAAAAGCCGGACGGCCCTTTCTCTCTACCGTCAAATCTAGTGATTCGAGGATATGAAAGGAGTCAAAACGCGTAGGAAGGGCCGATTTACAAATAATGAAACCAGAGGGGCCTATTTGCGAGTCCTAGAAGCCGTAGGTGGGCATATACAGGAAAACTGAATACTCAATGGGTGTTAGAGCTGATGAGCGGCTTAGATTTTGATGAGGCGGAACCCACCATGCATTAAAGAAGTCTGTAGCACCATAGTATATTGCAGTCGCGCCGCGTTATAGCCCTGCCATTCAAAGAAAGGCTTATTGTGATCCTGTTTTTCTCCAGCTGGATTGATAGAGGCGCGACAAATTGAACATTACTTAAATTTCTGTTAAGAACAGTTATGACTAATGAGAAAATCAGGTCTAAAAAGATCGATCATGTTCTTGGGAGTTTTTCTCAATTTATACCGTCCTAGTTCCTATGTAAACCAGAGAGGAATTTATGGTGGGCCCAGGTTGTATTTAAGTGTTTGTATGAGAAATCAGTTTAATTTTGCGTGCGGTGGCGCTTTTTTTTTTTTTCTGTTCTTTTCTTTTTCTTTTTTTTTTGGTTCTTTCGATTTGCCCACTCCCCATGAGTAGACATGCATCTGAGTAGGACCCATGAGCTGGACTGCATATAAGTTGTATGGAGTCTAGCTCGTGGGAATTCCTTAGATGATCACGGATGCGGGGAGTGTAAATGATGTATCCGCATCCAAGATCAGACACTCTGCAGTGCAAATCACATATCCATTATCCTTGGACTTTTTCTAGATTTTCTCGAATAAATAACCCCTTACTTTTAAAATAAATTTCTTCGTTTTTTGTTATCAGTAATATACTCGTAATTTGCTATATAATGTCGCTAGGGTCAATTGACAGCCCTAGTTGCCGGCCATCTTCTACGGTTGTGAGTGGGCTTAATCCCACCCCATGGAGTCCACATATTTCCAAAGTCCAACAACGCTAGAGTCAAAATTGCCCGTTAGAATGTACCGGGGTAAAGTGAAGGTCGGAAGCCTATCTCAACACAAATTTAAAGCAAGGGTCCATATCGAATCCGGGTTCCTATGTGCCCAAGGATTAATTAGGAGGGCACGGGCCTCCCACAACGGGGCAAGGTTAGATTCTGATAGACACGCGGTGGAACTGCTGCATTCGCCACCGTAGCCACGACAAATACGGTGAAGGCACCATTTGCAGCTTTTCCTCTGTTGGTCCCACCTACATTTGCCGGCTCACGATTAGTAATATGCCCGCCGTGACATGTAGAGCTACATCAGCAGCTTTTCCTCCGCTAAGAGCGGGGGAAAACCTGCATCGGCCTCTCTGTCGCTACTGAGTACGGCGGTAAAGCTGCGCTGCCACTTTTCCTCCGCTCCGAGAGGAGAAAAAGCTGCACTTGCAGGTTTACCGCTGATGATTACGGCGGTAAGACTGCACTGCCAGTTTTACTCCTCTCGCAGTGGAGGAAAACCGGCATCTGCTGCTTTACCGCTGATCGGTACGGCGGTAAAGCTGCATTTGCAGCTTTTCCCCCACCAAGGGCGGAGGAAAACTCGCATTTAAGGGGTAAACTCCTTTTTCTTAGTTCTTTGGGCCGGGCCTATTTTTTTGGCTGCCTCGAACCAGTCCGCGCCCCATGTACAATGCGTTCGCATGTTTATTAATAGAATATGACGCGGAAATCTCTCACAATTTTAGATGTGTAATTTTACAGTTTTATATATGAAAGACGCCAAATCCGCTATAAAAATCGACCCAGGAAAGGAAGGTGGCGTATCCTCGGCTGCCCTCAATCCAACCCACTAGGCCCTTTTTAAATGTCCGGGACAATGCACATTTTACTCCGGTCCAGCGGGCTAGACGAGTTAACCCCGACCCGGCCCTTTTTTTTCTTTTGCTTGCGAGGAAAACTTGATTCGTGGCCAACCCATATTCTAGTCGGGTCGAGTATGGTGGGTCAAATGCGGGCCGGGGCAGTGGTTAGAGTCGGTTCGGTTTTCGCCACGTCTAAATTTTGGGTTAATACGGGTTAGTTAGCATTCTCCTATATTTATAAGAGCATCTTAATAGTAGAACACCACAGTATGAACCATTCTCACATTCGTGCATTCTTTATTTTTCGAATTAAGAGAGGCCCCCTAGAAGCTTTCGTCTCCAAAACAGAAGAAAACCGCTCTATTTTCCTAAGTGAGAAAAGCATAATCGAAAGACTGAAACTCTAAATCTGGAGAATCAATAGGAAATATATAGAATTACAAAGATGGTCCCATCTTCCGTATCGTACGTCTGATCCTGACAATATCATCAACGACCGTGCAGAAATTAAAATGCACAAACAAATCTAAAACCATGCATTTCATCCATATCTTGATGATGGGATGGGCCAGGCCGGTTGCTGACCATGGCCTTACACATGGCATATGTCTGAGACCCAAACAATTCATTTGAACTTATTTTAAAGAAAGGAAAGAAGAAAAAGCCATTCAAGTTCAAAATAAGTATTTGAATTCCGATTTTCATAAAGATTCAGGTAAATTAGATAGGAGCTTTCGATTGAGAAGTACCGTCTGGGTCTCCCCCTGCAGTCGTCCAAAATATGGCCCGTGCCGTTTCATTTCCTCCCAGCAGCGATTTGATGAGCTCCCCCTTCCGGCCGCTCTCTCGTACAAGAACTGACTGAATAAAACATACCTAAATACCGAACACAATTAGATATTCTTTGGACTTTTTCGCGAGCGCGGTGATATGTTAAAGAAAACAAAGGGGATGCGGCCAGGGGCTGCAAAGACAAACTATAAGAATAGAGAACAATCCGATGTTCTTTCAAATGCTGCACCTATGTCGGAGATATACAGGTGGAGGGGTGGAAAATCACTGTTCCAACAGAAGTTGTTGCATCGGTCATTGGCCTTCAAGCGTGGACGGCGGGCTCCGGATTCTTTTTTATGTAATATTTTCATTTTCGTTCTCTTGAAAGTGTTTTAAATTCGATTTAAGTCTCAGATTCTGCACATGGATGTATAAAGTTGCCTGGTGTGTCGTATCCTGATGTGTCGGACTTTGCTAAGATTTTCTTTATTTTTATCCTTTATTGTTTGTAGACTTTCAAATTGCATTTACCCGTGTATTGAGACCCATGATATAATGTATTCATAAATATTACGGCATGATTCTTCCCGCCCGTCCAACTAAAACGCAATCAATTCCAAACACCGCTTGCCCTCATGATGCACATTGGCACGCGGGTGTGGCAGAAAAATAGGGAATAGACTAGAGTCGTCAATCACAATTTAGACAGGCAAGAGGGAAGCGCCGCGTTTATAGTCTTGGGGGAATTTACCCCAGCGGAATAGTGGAGAAGGGTTTATTATTATTCAACCCACCACAGGGGCCTATTTACAAATATTAGAGACCTTAGGGGGTATTTAAAAAAGTTGTTGTGAGGGAAAAAGTGTCGTTTTTATAGAATTTGAGCAAAAGCCGGACGGCCCTTTCTCTCTACCGTCAAATCTAGTGATTCGAGGATATGAAAGGAGTCAAAACGCGTAGGAAGGGCCGATTTACAAATAATGAAACCAGAGGGGCCTATTTGCGAGTCCTAGAAGCCGTAGGTGGGCATATACAGGAAAACTGAATACTCAATGGGTGTTAGAGCTGATGAGCGGCTTAGATTTTGATGAGGCGGAACCCACCATGCATTAAAGAAGTCTGTAGCACCATAGTATATTGCAGTCGCGCCGCGTTATAGCCCTGCCATTCAAAGAAAGGCCTATTGTGATCCTGTTTTTCTCCAGCTGGATTGATAGAGGCGCGACAAATTGAACATTACTTAAATTTCTGTTAAGAACAGTTATGACTAATGAGAAAATCAGGTCTAAAAAGATCGATCATGTTCTTGGGAGTTTTTCTCAATTTATACCGTCCTAGTTCCTATGTAAACCAGAGAGGAATTTATGGTGGGCCCAGGTTGTATTTAAGTGTTTGTATGAGAAATCAGTTTAATTTTGCGTGCGGTGGCGCTTTTTTTTTTTTCTTTTCTTTTCTTTTTCTTTTTTTTTTGGTTCTTTCGATTTGCCCACTCCCCATGAGTAGACATGCGTCTGAGTAGGACCCATGAGCTGGACTGCATATAAGTTGTATGGAGTCTAGCTCGTGGGAATTCCTTAGATGATCACGGATGCGGGGAGTGTAAATGATGTATCCGCATCCAAGATCAGACACTCTGCAGTGCAAATGACATATCCATTATCCTTGGACTTTTTCTAGATTTTCTCGAATAAATAACCCCTTACTTTTAAAATAAATTTCTTCGTTTTTTGTTATCAGTAATATACTCGTAATTTGCTATATAATGTCGCTAGGGTCAATTGACAGCCCTAGTTGCCGGCCATCTTCTACGGTTGTGAGTGGGCTTAATCCCACCCCATGGAGTCCACATATTTCCAAAGTCCAACAACGCTAGAGTCAAAATTGCCCGTTAGAATGTACCGGGGTAAAGTGAAGGTCGGAAGCCTATCTCAACACAAATTTAAAGCAAGGGTCCATATCGAATCCGGGTTCCTATGTGCCCAAGGATTAATTAGGAGGGCACGGGCCTCCCACAACGGGGCAAGGTTAGATTCTGATAGACACGCGGTGGAACTGCTGCATTTGCTACCGTAGCCACGACAAATACGGTGAAGGCACCATTTGCAGCTTTTCCTCTGTTGGTCCCACCTACATTTGCCGGCTCACGATTAGTAATATGCCCGCCGTGACATGTAGAGCTACATCAGCAGCTTTTCCTCCGCTAAGAGCGGGGGAAAACCTGCATCGGCCTCTCTGTCGCTGCTGAGTACGGCGGTAAAGCTGCGCTGCCACTTTTCCTCCGCTCCGAGAGGAGGAAAAGCTGCACTTGCAGGTTTACCGCTGATGATTACGGCGGTAAGGCTGCACTGCCACCTTTCCTCCTCTCGCAGTGGAGGAAAACCGGCATCTGCTGCTTTACCGCTGATCGGTACGGCGGTAAAGCTGCATTTGCAGCTTTTCCCCCACCAAGGGCGGAGGAAAACTCGCATTTAAGGGGTAAACTCCTTTTTCTTAGTTCTTTGGGCCGGGCCTATTTTTTTGGCTGCCTCGAACCAGTCCGCGCCCCATGTACAATGCGTTCGCATGTTTATTAATAGAATATGACGCGGAAATCTCTCACAATTTTAGATGTGTAATTTTACAGTTTTATATATGAAAGACGTCAAATCCGCTATAAAAATCGACCCAGGAAAGGAAGGTGGCGTATCCTCGGCTGCCCTCAATCCAACCCACTAGGCCCTTTTTAAATGTCCGGGACAATGCACATTTTACTCCGGTCCAGCGGGCTAGACGAGTTAACCCCGACCCGGCCCTTTTTTTTCTTTTGCTTGCGAGGAAAACTTGATTCGTGGCCAACCCATATTCTAGTCGGGTCGAGTATGGTGGGTCAAATGCGGGCCGGGGCAGTGGTTAGAGTCGGTTCGGTTTTCGCCACGTCTAAATTTTGGGTTAATACGGGTTAGTTAGCATTCTCCTATATTTATAAGAGCATCTTAATAGTAGAACACCACAGTATGAACCATTCTCACATTCGTGCATTCTTTATTTTTCGAATTAAGAGAGGCCCCCTAGAAGCTTTCGTCTCCAAAACAGAAGAAAACCGCTCTATTTTCCTAAGTGAGAAAAGCATAATCGAAAGACTGAAACTCTAAATCTGGAGAATCAATAGGAAATATATAGAATTACAAAGATGGTCCCATCTTCCGTATCGTACGTCTGATCCTGACAATATCATCAACGACCGTGCAGAAATTAAAATGCACAAACAAATCTAAAACCATGCATTTCATCCATATCTTGATGATGGGATGGGCCAGGCCGGTTGCTGACCATGGCCTTACACATGGCATATGTCTGAGACCCAAACAATTCATTTGAACTTATTTTAAAGAAAGGAAAGAAGAAAAAGCCATTCAAGTTCAAAATAAGTATTTGAATTCCGATTTTCATAAAGATTCAGGTAAATTAGATAGGAGCTTTCGATTGAGAAGTACCGTCTGGGTCTCCCCCTGCAGTCGTCCAAAATATGGCCCGTGCCGTTTCATTTCCTCCCAGCAGCGATTTGATGAGCTCCCCCTTCCGGCCGCTCTCTCGTACAAGAACTGACTGAATAAAACATACCTAAATACCGAACACAATTAGATATTCTTTGGACTTTTTCGCGAGCGCGGTGATATGTTAAAGAAAACAAAGGGGATGCGGCCAGGGGCTGCAAAGACAAACTATAAGAATAGAGAACAATCCGATGTTCTTTCAAATGCTGCACCTATGTCGGAGATATACAGGTGGAGGGGTGGAAAATCACTGTTCCAACAGAAGTTGTTGCATCGGTCATTGGCCTTCAAGCGTGGACGGCGGGCTCCGGATTCTTTTTTATGTAATATTTTCATTTTCGTTCTCTTGAAAGTGTTTTAAATTCGATTTAAGTCTCAGATTCTGCACATGGATGTATAAAGTTGCCTGGTGTGTCGTATCCTGATGTGTCGGACTTTGCTAAGATTTTCTTTATTTTTATATCCTTTATTGTTTGTAGACTTTCAAATTGCATTTACCCGTGTATTGAGACCCATGATATAATGTATTCATAAATATTACGGCATGATTCTTCCCGCCCGTCCAACTAAAACGCAATCAATTCCAAACACCGCTTGCCCTCATGATGCACATTGGCACGCGGGTGTGGCAGAAAAATAGGGAATAGACTAGAGTCGTCAATCACAATTTAGACAGGCAAGAGGGAAGCGCCGCGTTTATAGTCTTGGGGGAATTTACCCCAGCGGAATAGTGGAGAAGGGTTTATTATTATTCAACCCACCACAGGGGCCTATTTACAAATATTAGAGACCTTAGGGGGTATTTAAAGTGAGGGAAAAAGTGTCGTTTTTATAGAATTTGAGCAAAAGCCGGACGGCCCTTTCTCTCTACCGTCAAATCTAGTGATTCGAGGATATGAAAGGAGTCAAAACGCGTAGGAAGGGCCGATTTACAAATAATGAAACCAGAGGGGCCTATTTGCGAGTCCTAGAAGCCGTAGGTGGGCATATACAGGAAAACTGAATACTCAATGGGTGTTAGAGCTGATGAGCGGCTTAGATTTTGATGAGGCGGAACCCACCATGCATTAAAGAAGTCTGTAGCACCATAGTATATTGCAGTCGCGCCGCGTTATAGCCCTGCCATTCAAAGAAAGGCTTATTGTGATCCTGTTTTTCTCCAGCTGGATTGATAGAGGCGCGACAAATTGAACATTACTTAAATTTTTGTTAAGAACAGTTATGACTAATGAGAAAATCAGGTCTAAAAAGATCGATCATGTTCTTGGGAGTTTTTCTCAATTTATACCGTCCTAGTTCCTATGTAAACCAGAGAGGAATTTATGGTGGGCCCAGGTTGTATTTAAGTGTTTGTATGAGAAATCAGTTTAATTTTGCGTGAGGTGGCGCTTTTTTTTTTTTTTTCTTTTCTTTTCTTTTTCTTTTTTTTTTTGGTTCTTTCGATTTGCCCACTCCCCATGAGTAGACATGCATCTGAGTAGGACCCATGAGCTGGACTGCATATAAGTTGTATGGAGTCTAGCTCGTGGGAATTCCTTAGATGATCACGGATGCGGGGAGTGTAAATGATGTATCCGCATCCAAGATCAGACACTCTGCAGTGCAAATGACATATCCATTATCCTTGGACTTTTTCTAGATTTTCTCGAATAAATAACCCCTTACTTTTAAAATAAATTTCTTCGTTTTTTGTTATCAGTAATATACTCGTAATTTGCTATATAATGTCGCTAGGGTCAATTGACAGCCCTAGTTGCCGGCCATCTTCTACGGTTGTGAGTGGGCTTAATCCCACCCCATGGAGTCCACATATTTCCAAAGTCCAACAACGCTAGAGTCAAAATTGCCCGTTAGAATGTACCGGGGTAAAGTGAAGGTCGGAAGCCTATCTCAACACAAATTTAAAGCAAGGGTCCATATCGAATCCGGGTTCCTATGTGCCCAAGGATTAATTAGGAGGGCACGGGCCTCCCACAACGGGGCAAGGTTAGATTCTGATAGACACGCGGTGGAACTGCTGCATTTGCTACCGTAGCCACGACAAATACGGTGAAGGCACCATTTGCAGCTTTTCCTCTGTTGGTCCCACCTACATTTGCCGGCTCACGATTAGTAATATGCCCGCCGTGACATGTAGAGCTACATCAGCAGCTTTTCCTCCGCTAAGAGCGGGGGAAAACCTGCATCGGCCTCTCTGTCGCTGCTGAGTACGGCGGTAAAGCTGCGCTGCCACTTTTCCTCCGCTCCGAGAGGAGGAAAAGCTGCACTTGCAGGTTTACCGCTGATGATTACGGCGGTAAGGCTGCACAGCAACTTTTCCTCCTCTCGCAGTGGAGGAAAACCGGCATCTGCTGCTTTACCGCTGATCGGTACGGCGGTAAAGCTGCATTTGCAGCTTTTCCCCCACCAAGGGCGGAGGAAAACTCGCATTTAAGGGGTAAACTCCTTTTTCTTAGTTCTTTGGGCCGGGCCTATTTTTTTGGCTGCCTCGAACCAGTCCGCGCCCCATGTACAATGCGTTCGCATGTTTATTAATAGAATATGACGCGGAAATCTCTCACAATTTTAGATGTGTAATTTTACAGTTTTATATATGAAAGACGTCAAATCCGCTTTAAAAATCGACCCAGGAAAGGAAGGTGGCGTATCCTCGGCTGCCCTCAATCCAACCCACTAGGCCCTTTTTAAATGTCCGGGACAATGCACATTTTACTCCGGTCCAGCGGGCTAGACGAGTTAACCCCGACCCGGCCCTTTTTTTTCTTTTGCTTGCGAGGAAAACTTGATTCGTGGCCAACCCATATTCTAGTCGGGTCGAGTATGGTGGGTCAAATGCGGGCCGGGGCAGTGGTTAGAGTCGGTTCGGTTTTCGCCACGTCTAAATTTTGGGTTAATACGGGTTAGTTAGCATTCTCCTATATTTATAAGAGCATCTTAATAGTAGAACACCACAGTATGAACCATTCTCACATTCGTGCATTCTTTATTTTTCGAATTAAGAGAGGCCCCCTAGAAGCTTTCGTCTCCAAAACAGAAGAAAACCGCTCTATTTTCCTAAGTGAGAAAAGCATAATCGAAAGACTGAAACTCTAAATCTGGAGAATCAATAGGAAATATATAGAATTACAAAGATGGTCCCATCTTCCGTATCGTACGTCTGATCCTGACAATATCATCAACGACCGTGCAGAAATTAAAATGCACAAACAAATCTAAAACCATGCATTTCATCCATATCTTGATGATGGGATGGGCCAGGCCGGTTGCTGACCATGGCCTTACACATGGCATATGTCTGAGACCCAAACAATTCATTTGAACTTATTTTAAAGAAAGGAAAGAAGAAAAAGCCATTCAAGTTCAAAATAAGTATTTGAATTCCGATTTTCATAAAGATTCAGGTAAATTAGATAGGAGCTTTCGATTGAGAAGTACCGTCTGGGTCTCCCCCTGCAGTCGTCCAAAATATGGCCCGTGCCGTTTCATTTCCTCCCAGCAGCGATTTGATGAGCTCCCCCTTCCGGCCGCTCTCTCGTACAAGAACTGACTGAATAAAACATACCTAAATACCGAACACAATTAGATATTCTTTGGACTTTTTCGCGAGCGCGGTGATATGTTAAAGAAAACAAAGGGGATGCGGCCAGGGGCTGCAAAGACAAACTATAAGAATAGAGAACAATCCGATGTTCTTTCAAATGCTGCACCTATGTCGGAGATATACAGGTGGAGGGGTGGAAAATCACTGTTCCAACAGAAGTTGTTGCATCGGTCATTGGCCTTCAAGCGTGGACGGCGGGCTCCGGATTCTTTTTTATGTAATATTTTCATTTTCGTTCTCTTGAAAGTGTTTTAAATTCGATTTAAGTCTCAGATTCTGCACATGGATGTATAAAGTTGCCTGGTGTGTCGTATCCTGATGTGTCGGACTTTGCTAAGATTTTCTTTATTTTTATATCCTTTATTGTTTGTAGACTTTCAAATTGCATTTACCCGTGTATTGAGACCCATGATATAATGTATTCATAAATATTACGGCATGATTCTTCCCGCCCGTCCAACTAAAACGCAATCAATTCCAAACACCGCTTGCCCTCATGATGCACATTGGCACGCGGGTGTGGCAGAAAAATAGGGAATAGACTAGAGTCGTCAATCACAATTTAGACAGGCAAGAGGGAAGCGCCGCGTTTATAGTCTTGGGGGAATTTACCCCAGCGGAATAGTGGAGAAGGGTTTATTATTATTCAACCCACCACAGGGGCCTATTTACAAATATTAGAGCCCTTAGGGGGTATTTAAAAAAGTTGTTGTGAGGGAAAAAGTGTCGTTTTTATAGAATTTGAGCAAAAGCCGGACGGCCCTTTCTCTCTACCGTCAAATCTAGTGATTCGAGGATATGAAAGGAGTCAAAACGCGTAGGAAGGGCCGATTTACAAATAATGAAACCAGAGGGGCCTATTTGCGAGTCCTAGAAGCCGTAGGTGGGCATATACAGGAAAACTGAATACTCAATGGGTGTTAGAGCTGATGAGCGGCTTAGATTTTGATGAGGCAGAACCCACCATGCATTAAAGAAGTCTGTAGCACCATAGTATATTGCAGTCGCGCCGCGTTATAGCCCTGCCATTCAAAGAAAGGCTTATTGTGATCCTGTTTTTCTCCAGCTGGATTGATAGAGGCGCGACAAATTGAACATTACTTAAATTTTTGTTAAGAACAGTTATGACTAATGAGAAAATCAGGTCTAAAAAGATCGATCATGTTCTTGGGAGTTTTTCTCAATTTATACCGTCCATGTGCCTATGTAAACCAGAGAGGAATTTATGGTGGGCCCAGGTTGTATTTAAGTGTTTGTATGAGAAATCAGTTTAATTTTGCGTGCGGTGGCGCTTTTTTTTTTTTTTCTTTTCTTTTTTTTTTCTTTTTTTTTTTGGTTCTTTCGATTTGCCCACTCCCCATGAGTAGACATGCATCTGAGTAGGACCCATGAGCTGGACTGCATATAAGTTGTATGGAGTCTAGCTCGTGGGAATTCCTTAGATGATCACGGATGCGGGGAGTGTAAATGATGTATCCGCATCCAAGATCAGACACTCTGCAGTGCAAATGACATATCCATTATCCTTGGACTTTTTCTAGATTTTCTCGAATAAATAACCCCTTACTTTTAAAATAAATTTCTTCGTTTTTTGTTATCAGTAATATACTCGTAATTTGCTATATAATGTCGCTAGGGTCAATTGACAGCCCTAGTTGCCGGCCATCTTCTA
This sequence comes from Persea americana, assembly GCA_029852735.1. NCBI lineage: Eukaryota > Viridiplantae > Streptophyta > Magnoliopsida > Laurales > Lauraceae > Persea > Persea americana. The sequence continues at coordinate 72,297,741 of CM056811.1, forward strand.
CGGTTGTGAGTGGGCTTAATCCCACCCCATGGAGTCCACATATTTCCAAAGTCCAACAACGCTAGAGTCAAAATTGCCCGTTAGAATGTACCGGGGTAAAGTGAAGGTCGGAAGCCTATCTCAACACAAATTTAAAGCAAGGGTCCATATCGAATCCGGGTTCCTATGTGCCCAAGGATTAATTAGGAGGGCACGGGCCTCCCACAACGGGGCAAGGTTAGATTCTGATAGACACGCGGTGGAACTGCTGCATTTGCTACCGTAGCCACGACAAATACGGTGAAGGCACCATTTGCAGCTTTTCCTCTGTTGGTCCCACCTACATTTGCCGGCTCACGATTAGTAATATGCCCGCCGTGACATGTAGAGCTACATCAGCAGCTTTTCCTCCGCTAAGAGCGGGGGAAAACCTGCATCGGCCTCTCTGTCGCTACTGAGTACGGCGGTAAAGCTGCGCTGCCACTTTTCCTCCGCTCCGAGAGGAGGAAAAGCTGCACTTGCAGGTTTACCGCTGATGATTACGGCGGTAAGGCTGCACTGCACCTTTCCTCCTCTCGCAGTGGAGGAAAACCGGCATCTGCTGCTTTACCGCTGATCGGTACGGCGGTAAAGCTGCATTTGCAGCTTTTCCCCCACCAAGGGCGGAGGAAAACTCGCATTTAAGGGGTAAACTCCTTTTTCTTAGTTCTTTGGGCCGGGCCTATTTTTTTGGCTGCCTCGAACCAGTCCGCGCCCCATGTACAATGCGTTCGCATGTTTATTAATAGAATATGACGCGGAAATCTCTCACAATTTTAGATGTGTAATTTTACAGTTTTATATATGAAAGACGTCAAATCCGCTATAAAAATCGACCCAGGAAAGGAAGGTGGCGTATCCTCGGCTGCCCTCAATCCAACCCACTAGGCCCTTTTTAAATGTCCGGGACAATGCACATTTTACTCCGGTCCAGCGGGCTAGACGAGTTAACCCCGACCCGGCCCTTTTTTTTCTTTTGCTTGCGAGGAAAACTTGATTCGTGGCCAACCCATATTCTAGTCGGGTCGAGTATGGTGGGTCAAATGCGGGCCGGGGCAGTGGTTAGAGTCGGTTCGGTTTTCGCCACGTCTAAATTTTGGGTTAATACGGGTTAGTTAGCATTCTCCTATATTTATAAGAGCATCTTAATAGTAGAACACCACAGTATGAACCATTCTCACATTCGTGCATTCTTTATTTTTCGAATTAAGAGAGGCCCCCTAGAAGCTTTCGTCTCCAAAACAGAAGAAAACCGCTCTATTTTCCTAAGTGAGAAAAGCATAATCGAAAGACTGAAACTCTAAATCTGGAGAATCAATAGGAAATATATAGAATTACAAAGATGGTCCCATCTTCCGTATCGTACGTCTGATCCTGACAATATCATCAACGACCGTGCAGAAATTAAAATGCACAAACAAATCTAAAACCATGCATTTCATCCATATCTTGATGATGGGATGGGCCAGGCCGGTTGCTGACCATGGCCTTACACATGGCATATGTCTGAGACCCAAACAATTCATTTGAACTTATTTTAAAGAAAGGAAAGAAGAAAAAGCCATTCAAGTTCAAAATAAGTATTTGAATTCCGATTTTCATAAAGATTCAGGTAAATTAGATAGGAGCTTTCGATTGAGAAGTACCGTCTGGGTCTCCCCCTGCAGTCGTCCAAAATATGGCCCGTGCCGTTTCATTTCCTCCCAGCAGCGATTTGATGAGCTCCCCCTTCCGGCCGCTCTCTCGTACAAGAACTGACTGAATAAAACATACCTAAATACCGAACACAATTAGATATTCTTTGGACTTTTTCGCGAGCGCGGTGATATGTTAAAGAAAACAAAGGGGATGCGGCCAGGGGCTGCAAAGACAAACTATAAGAATAGAGAACAATCCGATGTTCTTTCAAATGCTGCACCTATGTCGGAGATATACAGGTGGAGGGGTGGAAAATCACTGTTCCAACAGAAGTTGTTGCATCGGTCATTGGCCTTCAAGCGTGGACGGCGGGCTCCGGATTCTTTTTTATGTAATATTTTCATTTTCGTTCTCTTGAAAGTGTTTTAAATTCGATTTAAGTCTCAGATTCTGCACATGGATGTATAAAGTTGCCTGGTGTGTCGCATCCTGATGTGTCGGACTTTGCTAAGATTTTCTTTATTTTTATCCTTTATTGTTTGTAGACTTTCAAATTGCATTTACCCGTGTATTGAGACCCATGATATAATGTATTCATAAATATTACGGCATGATTCTTCCCGCCCGTCCAACTAAAACGCAATCAATTCCAAACACCGCTTGCCCTCATGATGCACATTGGCACGCGGGTGTGGCAGAAAAATAGGGAATAGACTAGAGTCGTCAATCACAATTTAGACAGGCAAGAGGGAAGCGCCGCGTTTATAGTCTTGGGGGAATTTACCCCAGCGGAATAGTGGAGAAGGGTTTATTATTATTCAACCCACCACAGGGGCCTATTTACAAATATTAGAGACCTTAGGGGGTATTTAAAAAAGTTGTTGTGAGGGAAAAAGTGTCGTTTTTATAGAATTTGAGCAAAAGCCGGACGGCCCTTTCTCTCTACCGTCAAATCTAGTGATTCGAGGATATGAAAGGAGTCAAAACGCGTAGGAAGGGCCGATTTACAAATAATGAAACCAGAGGGGCCTATTTGCGAGTCCTAGAAGCCGTAGGTGGGCATATACAGGAAAACTGAATACTCAATGGGTGTTAGAGCTGATGAGCGGCTTAGATTTTGATGAGGCGGAACCCACCATGCATTAAAGAAGTCTGTAGCACCATAGTATATTGCAGTCGCGCCGCGTTATAGCCCTGCCATTCAAAGAAAGGCTTATTGTGATCCTGTTTTTCTCCAGCTGGATTGATAGAGGCGCGACAAATTGAAAATTACTTAAATTTCTGTTAAGAACAGTTATGACTAATGAGAAAATCAGGTCTAAAAAGATCGATCATGTTCTTGGGAGTTTTTCTCAATTTATACCGTCCTAGTTCCTATGTAAACCAGAGAGGAATTAATGTTGGGCCCAGGTTGTATTTAAGTGTTTGTATGAGAAATCAGTTTAATTTTGCATGCGGTGGCGCTTTTTTTTTTTTTTCTTTTCTTTTCTTTTTCTTTTTTTTTTTTGGTTCTTTCGATTTGCCCACTCCCCATGAGTAGACATGCATCTGAGTAGGACCCATGAGCTGGACTGCATATAAGTTGTATGGAGTCTAGCTCGTGGGAATTCCTTAGATGATCACGGATGCGGGGAGTGTAAATGATGTATCCGCATCCAAGATCAGACACTCTGCAGTGCAAATGACATATCCATTATCCTTGGACTTTTTCTAGATTTTCTCGAATAAATAACCCCTTACTTTTAAAATAAATTTCTTCGTTTTTTGTTATCAGTAATATACTCGTAATTTGCTATATAATGTCGCAAGGGTCAATTGACAGCCCTAGTTGCCGGCCATCTTCTACGGTTGTGAGTGGGCTTAATCCCACCCCATGGAGTCCACATATTTCCAAAGTCCAACAACGCTAGAGTCAAAATTGCCCGTTAGAATGTACCGGGGTAAAGTGAAGGTCGGAAGCCTATCTCAACACAAATTTAAAGCAAGGGTCCATATCGAATCCGGGTTCCTATGTGCCCAAGGATTAATTAGGAGGGCACGGGCCTCCCACAACGGGGCAAGGTTAGATTCTGATAGACACGCGGTGGAACTGCTGCATTTGCTACCGTAGCCACGACAAATACGGTGAAGGCACCATTTGCAGCTTTTCCTCTGTTGGTCCCACCTACATTTGCCGGCTCACGATTAGTAATATGCCCGCCGTGACATGTAGAGCTACATCAGCAGCTTTTCCTCCGCTAAGAGCGGGGGAAAACCTGCATCGGCCTCTCTATCGCTACTGAGTACGGCGGTAAAGCTACGCTGCCACTTTTCCTCCGCTCCGAGAGGAGGAAAAGCTGCACTTGCAGGTTTACCGCTGATGATTACGGCGGTAAGGCTGCACTGCCACTTTTCCTCCTCTCGCAGTGGAGGAAAACCGGCATCTGCTGCTTTACCGCTGATCGGTACGGCGGTAAAGCTGCATTTGTAGCTTTTCCCCCACCAAGGGCGGAGGAAAACTCGCATTTAAGGGGTAAACTCCTTTTTCTTAGTTCTTTGGGCCGGGCCTATTTTTTTGGCTGCCTCGAACCAGTCCGCGCCCCATGTACAATGCGTTCGCATGTTTATTAATAGAATATGACGCGGAAATCTCTCACAATTTTAGATGTGTAATTTTACAGTTTTATATATGAAAGACGTCAAATCCGCTATAAAAATCGACCCAGGAAAGGAAGGTGGCGTATCCTCGGCTGCCCTCAATCCAACCCACTAGGCCCTTTTTAAATGTCCGGGACAATGCACATTTTACTCCGGTCCAGCGGGCTAGACGAGTTAACCCCGACCCGGCCCTTTTTTTTCTTTTGCTTGCGAGGAAAACTTGATTCGTGGCCAACCCATATTCTAGTCGGGTCGAGTATGGTGGGTCAAATGCGGGCCGGGGCAGTGGTTAGAGTCGGTTCGGTTTTCGCCACGTCTAAATTTTGGGTTAATACGGGTTAGTTAGCATTCTCCTATATTTATAAGAGCATCTTAATAGTAGAACACCACAGTATGAACCATTCTCACATTCGTGCATTCTTTATTTTTCGAATTAAGAGAGGCCCCCTAGAAGCTTTCGTCTCCAAAACAGAAGAAAACCGCTCTATTTTCCTAAGTGAGAAAAGCATAATCGAAAGACTGAAACTCTAAATCTGGAGAATCAATAGGAAATATATAGAATTACAAAGATGGTCCCATCTTCCGTATCGTACGTCTGATCCTGACAATATCATCAACGACCGTGCAGAAATTAAAATGCACAAACAAATCTAAAGCCATGCATTTCATCCATATCTTGATGATGGGATGGGCCAGGCCGGTTGCTGACCATGGCCTTACACATGGCATATGTCTGAGACCCAAACAATTCATTTGAACTTATTTTAAAGAAAGGAAAGAAGAAAAAGCCATTCAAGTTCAAAATAAGTATTTGAATTCCGATTTTCATAAAGATTCAGGTAAATTAGATAGGAGCTTTCGATTGAGAAGTACCGTCTGGGTCTCCCCCTGCAGTCGTCCAAAATATGGCCCGTGCCGTTTCATTTCCTCCCAGCAGCGATTTGATGAGCTCCCCCTTCCGGCCGCTCTCTCGTACAAGAACTGACTGAATAAAACATACCTAAATACCGAACACAATTAGATATTCTTTGGACTTTTTCGCGAGCGCGGTGATATGTTAAAGAAAACAAAGGGGATGCGGCCAGGGGCTGCAAAGACAAACTATAAGAATAGAGAACAATCCGATGTTCTTTCAAATGCTGCACCTATGTTGGAGATATACAGGTGGAGGGGTGGAAAATCACTGTTCCAACAGAAGTTGTTGCATCGGTCATTGGCCTTCAAGCGTGGACGGCGGGCTCCGGATTCTTTTTTATGTAATATTTTCATTTTCGTTCTCTTGAAAGTGTTTTAAATTCGATTTAAGTCTCAGATTCTGCACATGGATGTATAAAGTTGCCTGGTGTGTCGTATCCTGATGTGTCGGACTTTGCTAAGATTTTCTTTATTTTTATATCCTTTATTGTTTGTAGACTTTCAAATTGCATTTACCCGTGTATTGAGACCCATGATATAATGTATTCATAAATATTACGGCATGATTCTTCCCGCCCGTCCAACTAAAACGCAATCAATTCCAAACACCGCTTGCCCTCATGATGCACATTGGCACGCGGGTGTGGCAGAAAAATAGGGAATAGACTAGAGTCGTCAATCACAATTTAGACAGGCAAGAGGGAAGCGCCGCGTTTATAGTCTTGGGGGAATTTACCCCAGCGGAATAGTGGAGAAGGGTTTATTATTATTCAACCCACCACAGGGGCCTATTTACAAATATTAGAGACCTTAGGGGGTATTTAAAAAAGTTGTTGTGAGGGAAAAAGTGTCGTTTTTATAGAATTTGAGCAAAAGCCGGACGGCCCTTTCTCTCTACCGTCAAATCTAGTGATTCGAGGATATGAAAGGAGTCAAAACGCGTAGGAAGGGCCGATTTACAAATAATGAAACCAGAGGGGCCTATTTGCGAGTCCTAGAAGCCGTAGGTGGGCATATACAGGAAAACTGAATACTCAATGGGTGTTAGAGCTGATGAGCGGCTTAGATTTTGATGAGGCGGAACCCACCATGCATTAAAGAAGTCTGTAGCACCATAGTATATTGCAGTCGCGCCGCGTTATAGCCCTGCCATTCAAAGAAAGGCTTATTGTGATCCTGTTTTTCTCCAGCTGGATTGATAGAGGCGCGACAAATTGAAAATTACTTAAATTTCTGTTAAGAACAGTTATGACTAATTAGAAAATCAGGTCTAAAAAGATCGATCATGTTCTTGGGAGTTTTTCTCAATTTATACCGTCCTAGTTCCTATGTAAACCAGAGAGGAATTAATGTTGGGCCCAGGTTGTATTTAAGTGTTTGTATGAGAAATCAGTTTAATTTTGCATGCGGTGGCGCTTTTTTTTTTTTTTCTTTTCTTTTCTTTTTCTTTTTTTTTTTTGGTTCTTTCGATTTGCCCACTCCCCATGAGTAGACATGCATCTGAGTAGGACCCATGAGCTGGACTGCATATAAGTTGTATGGAGTCTAGCTCGTGGGAATTCCTTAGATGATCACGGATGCGGGGAGTGTAAATGATGTATCCGCATCCAAGATCAGACACTCTGCAGTGCAAATGACATATCCATTATCCTTGGACTTTTTCTAGATTTTCTCGAATAAATAACCCCTTACTTTTAAAATAAATTTCTTCGTTTTTTGTTATCAGTAATATACTCGTAATTTGCTATATAATGTCGCTAGGGTCAATTGACAGCCCTAGTTGCCGGCCATCTTCTACGGTTGTGAGTGGGCTTAATCCCACCCCATGGAGTCCACATATTTCCAAAGTCCAACAACGCTAGAGTCAAAATTGCCCGTTAGAATGTACCGGGGTAAAGTGAAGGTCGGAAGCCTATCTCAACACAAATTTAAAGCAAGGGTCCATATCGAATCCGGGTTCCTATGTGCCCAAGGATTAATTAGGAGGGCACGGGCCTCCCACAACGGGGCAAGGTTAGATTCTGATAGACACGCGGTGGAACTGCTGCATTTGCTACCGTAGCCACGACAAATACGGTGAAGGCACCATTTGCAGCTTTTCCTCTGTTGGTCCCACCTACATTTGCCGGCTCACGATTAGTAATATGCCCGCCGTGACATGTAGAGCTACATCAGCAGCTTTTCCTCCGCTAAGAGCGGGGGAAAACCTGCATCGGCCTCTCTATCGCTACTGAGTACGGCGGTAAAGCTGCGCTGCCACTTTTCCTCCGCTCCGAGAGGAGGAAAAGCTGCACTTGCAGGTTTACCGCTGATGATTACGGCGGTAAGGCTGCACTGCCACCTTTCCTCCTCTCGCAGTGGAGGAAAACCGGCATCTGCTGCTTTACCGCTGATCGGTACGGCGGTAAAGCTGCATTTGCAGCTTTTCCCCCACCAAGGGCGGAGGAAAACTCGCATTTAAGGGGTAAACTCCTTTTTCTTAGTTCTTTGGGCCGGGCCTACTTTTTTGGCTGCCTCGAACCAGTCCGCGCCCCATGTACAATGCGTTCGCATGTTTATTAATAGAATATGACGCGGAAATCTCTCACAATTTTAGATGTGTAATTTTACAGTTTTATATATGAAAGACGTCAAATCCGCTATAAAAATCGACCCAGGAAAGGAAGGTGGCGTATCCTCGGCTGCCCTCAATCCAACCCACTAGGCCCTTTTTAAATGTCCGGGACAATGCACATTTTACTCCGGTCCAGCGGGCTAGACGAGTTAACCCCGACCCGGCCCTTTTTTTTCTTTTGCTTGCGAGGAAAACTTGATTCGTGGCCAACCCATATTCTAGTCGGGTCGAGTATGGTGGGTCAAATGCGGGCCGGGGCAGTGGTTAGAGTCGGTTCGGTTTTCGCCACGTCTAAATTTTGGGTTAATACGGGTTAGTTAGCATTCTCCTATATTTATAAGAGCATCTTAATAGTAGAACACCACAGTATGAACCATTCTCACATTCGTGCATTCTTTATTTTTCGAATTAAGAGAGGCCCCCTAGAAGCTTTCGTCTCCAAAACAGAAGAAAACCGCTCTATTTTCCTAAGTGAGAAAAGCATAATCGAAAGACTGAAACTCTAAATCTGGAGAATCAATAGGAAATATATAGAATTACAAAGATGGTCCCATCTTCCGTATCGTACGTCTGATCCTGACAATATCATCAACGACCGTGCAGAAATTAAAATGCACAAACAAATCTAAAGCCATGCATTTCATCCATATCTTGATGATGGGATGGGCCAGGCCGGTTGCTGACCATGGCCTTACACATGGCATATGTCTGAGACCCAAACAATTCATTTGAACTTATTTTAAAGAAAGGAAAGAAGAAAAAGCCATTCAAGTTCAAAATAAGTATTTGAATTCCGATTTTCATAAAGATTCAGGTAAATTAGATAGGAGCTTTCGATTGAGAAGTACCGTCTGGGTCTCCCCCTGCAGTCGTCCAAAATATGGCCCGTGCCGTTTCATTTCCTCCCAGCAGCGATTTGATGAGCTCCCCCTTCCGGCCGCTCTCTCGTACAAGAACTGACTGAATAAAACATACCTAAATACCGAACACAATTAGATATTCTTTGGACTTTTTCGCGAGCGCGGTGATATGTTAAAGAAAACAAAGGGGATGCGGCCAGGGGCTGCAAAGACAAACTATAAGAATAGAGAACAATCCGATGTTCTTTCAAATGCTGCACCTATGTCGGAGATATACAGGTGGAGGGGTGGAAAATCACTGTTCCAACAGAAGTTGTTGCATCGGTCATTGGCCTTCAAGCGTGGACGGCGGGCTCCGGATTCTTTTTTATGTAATATTTTCATTTTCGTTCTCTTGAAAGTGTTTTAAATTCGATTTAAGTCTCAGATTCTGCACATGGATGTATAAAGTTGCCTGGTGTGTCGTATCCTGATGTGTCGGACTTTGCTAAGATTTTCTTTATTTTTATCCTTTATTGTTTGTAGACTTTCAAATTGCATTTACCCGTGTATTGAGACCCATGATATAATGTATTCATAAATATTACGGCATGATTCTTCCCGCCCGTCCAACTAAAACGCAATCAATTCCAAACACCGCTTGCCCTCATGATGCACATTGGCACGCGGGTGTGGCAGAAAAATAGGGAATAGACTAGAGTCGTCAATCACAATTTAGACAGGCAAGAGGGAAGCGCCGCGTTTATAGTCTTGGGGGGATTTACCCCAGCGGAATAGTGGAGAAGGGTTTATTATTATTCAACCCACCACAGGGGCCTATTTACAAATATTAGAGACCTTAGGGGGTATTTAAAAAAGTTGTTGTGAGGGAAAAAGTGTCGTTTTTATAGAATTTGAGCAAAAGCCGGACGGCCCTTTCTCTCTACCGTCAAATCTAGTGATTCGAGGATATGAAAGGAGTCAAAACGCGTAGGAAGGGCCGATTTACAAATAATGAAACCAGAGGGGCCTATTTGCGAGTCCTAGAAGCCGTAGGTGGGCATATACAGGAAAACTGAATACTCAATGGGTGTTAGAGCTGATGAGCGGCTTAGATTTTGATGAGGCGGAACCCACCATGCATTAAAGAAGTCTGTAGCACCATAGTATATTGCAGTCGCGCCGCGTTATAGCCCTGCCATTCAAAGAAAGGCTTATTGTGATCCTGTTTTTCTCCAGCTTGATTGATAGAGGCGCGACAAATTGAACATTACTTAAATTTCTGTTAAGAACAGTTATGACTAATGAGAAAATCAGGTCTAAAAAGATCGATCATGTTCTTGGGAGTTTTTCTCAATTTATACCGTCCTAGTTCCTATGTAAACCAGAGAGGAATTTATGGTGGGCCCAGGTTGTATTTAAGTGTTTGTATGAGAAATCAGTTTAATTTTGCGTGCGGTGGCGCTTTTTTTTCTTTTCGTTTCTTTTCTTTTTCTTTTTTTTTTTGGTTCTTTCGATTTGCCCACTCCCCATGAGTAGACATGCATCTGAGTAGGACCCATGAGCTGGACTGCATATAAGTTGTATGGAGTCTAGCTCGTGGGAATTCCTTAGATGATCACGGATGCGGGGAGTGTAAATGATGTATCCGCATCCAAGATCAGACACTCTGCAGTGCAAATGACATATCCATTATCCTTGGACTTTTTCTAGATTTTCTCGAATAAATAACCCCTTACTTTTAAAATAAATTTCTTCGTTTTTTGTTATCAGTAATATACTCGTAATTTGCTATATAATGTCGCTAGGGTCAATTGACAGCCTTAGTTGCCGGCCATCTTCTACGGTTGTGAGTGGGCTTAATCCCACCCCATGGAGTCCACATATTTCCAAAGTCCAACAACGCTAGAGTCAAAATTGCCCGTTAGAATGTACCGGGGTAAAGTGAAGGTCGGAAGCCTATCTCAACACAAATTTAAAGCAAGGGTCCATATCGAATCCGGGTTCCTATGTGCCCAAGGATTAATTAGGAGGGCACGGGCCTCCCACAACGGGGCAAGGTTAGATTCTGATAGACACGCGGTGGAACTGCTGCATTTGCTACCGTAGCCACGACAAATACGGTGAAGGCACCATTTGCAGCTTTTCCTCTGTTGGTCCCACCTACATTTGCCGGCTCACGATTAGTAATATGCCCGCCGTGACATGTAGAGCTACATCAGCAGCTTTTCCTCCGCTAAGAGCGGGGGAAAACCTGCATCGGCCTCTCTATCGCTACTGAGTACGGCGGTAAAGCTGCGCTGCCACTTTTCGTCCGCTCCGAGAGGAGGAAAAGCTTCACTTGCAGGTTTACCGCTGATGATTACGGCGGTAAGGCTGCACTGCCACTTTTCCTCCTCTCGCAGTGGAGGAAAACCGGCATCTGCTGCTTTACCGCTGATCGGTACGGCGGTAAAGCTGCATTTGCAGCTTTTCCCCCACCAGAGGCGGAGGAAAACTCGCATTTAAGGGGTAAACTCCTTTTTCTTAGTTCTTTGGGCCGGGCCTATTTTTTTGGCTGCCTCGAACCAGTCCGCGCCCCATGTACAATGCGTTCGCTTGTTTATTAATAGAATATGACGCGGAAATCTCTCACAATTTTAGATGTGTAATTTTACAGTTTTATATATGAAAGACGTCAAATCCGCTATAAAAATCGACCCAGGAAAGGAAGGTGGCGTATCCTCGGCTGCCCTCAATCCAACCCACTAGGCCCTTTTTAAATGTCCGGGACAATGCACATTTTACTCCGGTCCAGCGGGCTAGACGAGTTAACCCCGACCCGGCCCTTTTTTTTCTTTTGCTTGCGAGGAAAACATGATTCGTGGCCAACCCATATTCTAGTCGGGTCGAGTATGGTGGGTCAAATGCGGGCCGGGACAGTGGTTTGAGTCGGTTCGGTTTTCGCCACGTCTAAATTTTGGGTTAATACGGGTTAGTTAGCATTCTCCTATATTTATAAGAGCATCTTAATAGTAGAACACCACAGTATGAACCATTCTCACATTCGTGCATTCTTTATTTTTCGAATTAAGAGAGGCCCCCTAGAAGCTTTCGTCTCCAAAACAGAAGAAAACCGCTCTATTTTCCTAAGTGAGAAAAGCATAATCGAAAGACTGAAACTCTAAATCTGGAGAATCAATAGGAAATATATAGAATTACAAAGATGGTCCCATCTTCCGTATCGTACGTCTGATCCTGACAATATCATCAACGACCGTGCAGAAATTAAAATGCACAAACAAATCTAAAACCATGCATTTCATCCATATCTTGATGATGGGATGGGCCAGGCCGGTTGCTGACCATGGCCTTACACATGGCATATGTCTGAGACCCAAACAATTCATTTGAACTTATTTTAAAGAAAGGAAAGAAGAAAAAGCCATTCAAGTTCAAAATAAGTATTTGAATTCCGATTTTCATAAAGATTCAGGTAAATTAGATAGGAGCTTTCGATTGAGAAGTACCGTCTGGGTCTCCCCCTGCAGTCGTCCAAAATATGGCCCGTGCCGTTTCATTTCCTCCCAGCAGCGATTTGATGAGCTCCCCCTTCCGGCCGCTCTCTCGTACAAGAACTGACTGAATAAAACATACCTAAATACCGAACACAATTAGATATTCTTTGGACTTTTTCGCGAGCGCGGTGATATGTTAAAGAAAACAAAGGGGATGCGGCCAGGGGCTGCAAAGACAAACTATAAGAATAGAGAACAATCCGATGTTCTTTCAAATGCTGCACCTATGTCGGAGATATACAGGTGGAGGGGTGGAAAATCACTGTTCCAACAGAAGTTGTTGCATCGGTCATTGGCCTTCAAGCGTGGACGGCGGGCTCCGGATTCTTTTTTATGTAATATTTTCATTTTCGTTCTCTTGAAAGTGTTTTAAATTCGATTTAAGTCTCAGATTCTGCACATGGATGTATAAAGTTGCCTGGTGTGTCGTATCCTGAAGTGTCGGACTTTGCTAAGATTTTCTTTATTTTTATCCTTTATTGTTTGTAGACTTTCAAATTGCATTTACCCGTGTATTGAGACCCATGATATAATGTATTCATAAATATTACGGCATGATTCTTCCCGCCCGTCCAACTAAAACGCAATCAATTCCAAACACCGCTTGCCCTCATGATGCACATTGGCACGCGGGTGTGGCAGAAAAATAGGGAATAGACTAGAGTCGTCAATCACAATTTAGACAGGCAAGAGGGAAGCGCCGCGTTTATAGTCTTGGGGGAATTTACCCCAGCGGAATAGTGGAGAAGGGTTTATTATTATTCAACCCACCACAGGGGCCTATTTACAAATATTAGAGACCTTAGGGGGTATTTAAAAAAGTTGTTGTGAGGGAAAAAGTGTCGTTTTTATAGAATTTGAGCAAAAGCCGGACGGCCCTTTCTCTCTACCGTCAAATCTAGTGATTCGAGGATATGAAAGGAGTCAAAACGCGTAGGAAGGGCCGATTTACAAATAATGAAACCAGAGGGGCCTATTTGCGAGTCCTAGAAGCCGTAGGTGGGCATATACAGGAAAACTGAATACTCAATGGGTGTTAGAGCTGATGAGCGGCTTAGATTTTGATGAGGCGGAACCCACCATGCATTAAAGAAGTCTGTAGCACCATAGTATATTGCAGTCGCGCCGCGTTATAGCCCTGCCATTCAAAGAAAGGCTTATTGTGATCCTGTTTTTCTCCAGCTGGATTGATAGAGGCGCGACAAATTGAACATTACTTAAATTTTTGTTAAGAACAGTTATGACTAATGAGAAAATCAGGTCTAAAAAGATCGATCATGTTCTTGGGAGTTTTTCTCAATTTATACCGTCCTAGTTCCTATGTAAACCAGAGAGGAATTTATGGTGGGCCCAGGTTGTATTTAAGTGTTTGTATGAGAAATCAGTTTAATTTTGCGTGAGGTGGCGCTTTTTTTTTTTTTTCTTTTCTTTTCTTTTTCTTTTTTTTTTTGGTTCTTTCGATTTGCCCACTCCCCATGAGTAGACATGCATCTGAGTAGGACCCATGAGCTGGACTGCATATAAGTTGTATGGAGTCTAGCTCGTGGGAATTCCTTAGATGATCACGGATGCGGGGAGTGTAAATGATGTATCCGCATCCAAGATCAGACACTCTGCAGTGCAAATGACATATCCATTATCCTTGGACTTTTTCTAGATTTTCTCGAATAAATAACCCCTTACTTTTAAAATAAATTTCTTCGTTTTTTGTTATCAGTAATATACTCGTAATTTGCTATATAATGTCGCTAGGGTCAATTGACAGCCCTAGTTGCCGGCCATCTTCTACGGTTGTGAGTGGGCTTAATCCCACCCCATGGAGTCCACATATTTCCAAAGTCCAACAACGTTAGAGTCAAAATTGCCCGTTAGAATGTACCGGGGTAAAGTGAAGGTCGGAAGCCTATCTCAACACAAATTTAAAGCAAGGGTCCATATCGAATCCGGGTTCCTATGTGCCCAAGGATTAATTAGGAGGGCACGGGCCTCCCACAACGGGGCAAGGTTAGATTCTGATAGACACGCGGTGGAACTGCTGCATTTGCTACCGTAGCCACGACAAATACGGTGAAGGCACCATTTGCAGCTTTTCCTCTGTTGGTCCCACCTACATTTGCCGGCTCACGATTAGTAATATGCCCGCCGTGACATGTAGAGCTACATCAGCAGCTTTTCCTCCGCTAAGAGCGGGGGAAAACCTGCATCGGCCTCTCTATCGCTACTGAGTACGGCGGTAAAGCTGCGCTGCCACTTTTCGTCCGCTCCGAGAGGAGGAAAAGCTTCACTTGCAGGTTTACCGCTGATGATTACGGCGGTAAGGCTGCACTGCCACTTTTCCTCCTCTCGCAGTGGAGGAAAACCGGCATCTGCTGCTTTACCGCTGATCGGTACGGCGGTAAAGCTGCATTTGCAGCTTTTCCCCCACCAGGGGCGGAGGAAAACTCGCATTTAAGGGGTAAACTCCTTTTTCTTAGTTCTTTGGGCCGGGCCTATTTTTTTGGCTGCCTCGAACCAGTCCGCGCCCCATGTACAATGCGTTCGCTTGTTTATTAATAGAATATGACGCGGAAATCTCTCACAATTTTAGATGTGTAATTTTACAGTTTTATATATGAAAGACGTCAAATCCGCTATAAAAATCGACCCAGGAAAGGAAGGTGGCGTATCCTCGGCTGCCCTCAATCCAACCCACTAGGCCCTTTTTAAATGTCCGGGACAATGCACATTTTACTCCGGTCCAGCGGGCTAGACGAGTTAACCCCGACCCGGCCCTTTTTTTTCTTTTGCTTGCGAGGAAAACTTGATTCGTGGCCAACCCATATTCTAGTCGGGTCGAGTATGGTGGGTCAAATGCGGGCCGGGACAGTGGTTTGAGTCGGTTCGGTTTTCGCCACGTCTAAATTTTGGGTTAATACGGGTTAGTTAGCATTCTCCTATATTTATAAGAGCATCTTAATAGTAGAACACCACAGTATGAACCATTCTCACATTCGTGCATTCTTTATTTTTCGAATTAAGAGAGGCCCCCTAGAAGCTTTCGTCTCCAAAACAGAAGAAAACCGCTCTATTTTCCTAAGTGAGAAAAGCATAATCGAAAGACTGAAACTCTAAATCTGGAGAATCAATAGGAAATATATAGAATTACAAAGATGGTCCCATCTTCCGTATCGTACGTCTGATCCTGACAATATCATCAACGACCGTGCAGAAATTAAAATGCACAAACAAATCTAAAGCCATGCATTTCATCCATATCTTGATGATGGGATGGGCCAGGCCGGTTGCTGACCATGGCCTTACACATGGCATATGTCTGAGACCCAAACAATTCATTTGAACTTATTTTAAAGAAAGGAAAGAAGAAAAAGCCATTCAAGTTCAAAATAAGTATTTGAATTCCGATTTTCATAAAGATTCAGGTAAATTAGATAGGAGCTTTCGATTGAGAAGTACCGTCTGGGTCTCCCCCTGCAGTCGTCCAAAATATGGCCCGTGCCGTTTCATTTCCTCCCAGCAGCGATTTGATGAGCTCCCCCTTCCGGCCGCTCTCTCGTACAAGAACTGACTGAATAAAACATACCTAAATACCGAACACAATTAGATATTCTTTGGACTTTTTCGCGAGCGCGGTGATATGTTAAAGAAAACAAAGGGGATGCGGCCAGGGGCTGCAAAGACAAACTATAAGAATAGAGAACAATCCGATGTTCTTTCAAATGCTGCACCTATGTCGGAGATATACAGGTGGAGGGGTGGAAAATCACTGTTCCAACAGAAGTTGTTGCATCGGTCATTGGCCTTCAAGCGTGGACGGCGGGCTCCGGATTCTTTTTTATGTAATATTTTCATTTTCGTTCTCTTGAAAGTGTTTTAAATTCGATTTAAGTCTCAGATTCTGCACATGGATGTATAAAGTTGCCTGGTGTGTCGTATCCTGAAGTGTCGGACTTTGCTAAGATTTTCTTTATTTTTATCCTTTATTGTTTGTAGACTTTCAAATTGCATTTACCCGTGTATTGAGACCCATGATATAATGTATTCATAAATATTACGGCATGATTCTTCCCGCCCGTCCAACTAAAACGCAATCAATTCCAAACACCGCTTGCCCTCATGATGCACATTGGCACGCGGGTGTGGCAGAAAAATAGGGAATAGACTAGAGTCGTCAATCACAATTTAGACAGGCAAGAGGGAAGCGCCGCGTTTATAGTCTTGGGGGAATTTACCCCAGCGGAATAGTGGAGAAGGGTTTATTATTATTCAACCCACCACAGGGGCCTATTTACAAATATTAGAGACCTTAGGGGGTATTTAAAAAAGTTGTTGTGAGGGAAAAAGTGTCGTTTTTATAGAATTTGAGCAAAAGCCGGACGGCCCTTTCTCTCTACCGTCAAATCTAGTGATTCGAGGATATGAAAGGAGTCAAAACGCGTAGGAAGGGCCGATTTACAAATAATGAAACCAGAGGGGCCTATTTGCGAGTCCTAGAAGCCGTAGGTGGGCATATACAGGAAAACTGAATACTCAATGGGTGTTAGAGCTGATGAGCGGCTTAGATTTTGATGAGGCGGAACCCACCATGCATTAAAGAAGTCTGTAGCACCATAGTATATTGCAGTCGCGCCGCGTTATAGCCCTGCCATTCAAAGAAAGGCTTATTGTGATCCTGTTTTTCTCCAGCTGGATTGATAGAGGCGCGACAAATTGAACATTACTTAAATTTTTGTTAAGAACAGTTATGACTAATGAGAAAATCAGGTCTAAAAAGATCGATCATGTTCTTGGGAGTTTTTCTCAATTTATACCGTCCTAGTTCCTATGTAAACCAGAGAGGAATTTATGGTGGGCCCAGGTTGTATTTAAGTGTTTGTATGAGAAATCAGTTTAATTTTGCGTGAGGTGGCGCTTTTTTTTTTTTTTCTTTTCTTTTCTTTTTCTTTTTTTTTTTGGTTCTTTCGATTTGCCCACTCCCCATGAGTAGACATGCATCTGAGTAGGACCCATGAGCTGGACTGCATATAAGTTGTATGGAGTCTAGCTCGTGGGAATTCCTTAGATGATCACGGATGCGGGGAGTGTAAATGATGTATCCGCATCCAAGATCAGACACTCTGCAGTGCAAATGACATATCCATTATCCTTGGACTTTTTCTAGATTTTCTCGAATAAATAACCCCTTACTTTTAAAATAAATTTCTTCGTTTTTTGTTATCAGTAATATACTCGTAATTTGCTATATAATGTCGCTAGGGTCAATTGACAGCCCTAGTTGCCGGCCATCTTCTACGGTTGTGAGTGGGCTTAATCCCACCCCATGGAGTCCACATATTTCCAAAGTCCAACAACGCTAGAGTCAAAATTGCCCGTTAGAATGTACCGGGGTAAAGTGAAGGTCGGAAGCCTATCTCAACACAAATTTAAAGCAAGGGTCCATATCGAATCCGGGTTCCTATGTGCCCAAGGATTAATTAGGAGGGCACGGGCCTCCCACAACGGGGCAAGGTTAGATTCTGATAGACACGCGGTGGAACTGCTGCATTTGCTACCGTAGCCACGACAAATACGGTGAAGGCACCATTTGCAGCTTTTCCTCTGTTGGTCCCACCTACATTTGCCGGCTCACGATTAGTAATATGCCCGCCGTGACATGTAGAGCTACATCAGCAGCTTTTCCTCCGCTAAGAGCGGGGGAAAACCTGCATCGGCCTCTCTGTCGCTACTGAGTACGGCGGTAAAGCTGCGCTGCCACTTTTCCTCTGCTCCGAGAGGAGGAAAAGCTGCACTTGCAGGTTTACCGCTGATGATTACGGCGGTAAGGCTGCACTGCCACTTTTCCTCCTCTCGCAGTGGAGGAAAACCGGCATCTGCTGCTTTACCGCTGATCGGTACGGCGGTAAAGCTGCATTTGCAGCTTTTCCCCCACCAAGGGCGGAGGAAAACTCGCATTTAAGGGGTAAACTCCTTTTTCTTAGTTCTTTGGGCCGGGCCTATTTTTTTGGCTGCCTCGAACCAGTCCGCGCCCCATGTTCAATGCGTTCGCATGTTTATTAATAGAATATGACGCGGAAATCTCTCACAATTTTAGATGTGTAATTTTACAGTTTTATATATGAAAGACGTCAAATCCGCTATAAAAATCGACCCAGGAAAGGAAGGTGGCGTATCCTCGGCTGCCCTCAATCCAACCCACTAGGCCCTTTTTAAATGTCCGGGACAATGCACATTTTACTCCGGTCCAGCGGGCTAGACGAGTTAACCCCGACCCGGCCCTTTTTTTTCTTTTGCTTGCGAGGAAAACTTGATTCGTGGCCAACCCATATTCTAGTCGGGTCGAGTATGGTGGGTCAAATGCGGGCCGGGGCAGTGGTTAGAGTCGGTTCGGTTTTCGCCACGTCTAAATTTTGGGTTAATACGGGTTAGTTAGCATTCTCCTATATTTATAAGAGCATCTTAATAGTAGAACACCACAGTATGAACCATTCTCACATTCGTGCATTCTTTATTTTTCGAATTAAGAGAGGCCCCCTAGAAGCTTTCGTCTCCAAAACAGAAGAAAACCGCTCTATTTTCCTAAGTGAGAAAAGCATAATCGAAAGACTGAAACTCTAAATCTGGAGAATCAATAGGAAATATATAGAATTACAAAGATGGTCCCATCTTCCGTATCGTACGTCTGATCCTGACAATATCATCAACGACCGTGCAGAAATTAAAATGCACAAACAAATCTAAAACCATGCATTTCATCCATATCTTGATGATGGGATGGGCCAGGCCGGTTGCTGACCATGGCCTTACACATGGCATATGTCTGAGACCCAAACAATTCATTTGAACTTATTTTAAAGAAAGGAAAGAAGAAAAAGCCATTCAAGTTCAAAATAAGTATTTGAATTCCGATTTTCATAAAGATTCAGGTAAATTAGATAGGAGCTTTCGATTGAGAAGTACCGTCTGGGTCTCCCCCTGCAGTCGTCCAAAATATGGCCCGTGCCGTTTCATTTCCTCCCAGCAGCGATTTGATGAGCTCCCCCTTCCGGCCGCTCTCTCGTACAAGAACTGACTGAATAAAACATACCTAAATACCGAACACAATTAGATATTCTTTGGACTTTTTCGCGAGCGCGGTGATATGTTAAAGAAAACAAAGGGGATGCGGCCAGGGGCTGCAAAGACAAACTATAAGAATAGAGAACAATCCGATGTTCTTTCAAATGCTGCACCTATGTCGGAGATATACAGGTGGAGGGGTGGAAAATCACTGTTCCAACAGAAGTTGTTGCATCGGTCATTGGCCTTCAAGCGTGGACGGCGGGCTCCGGATTCTTTTTTATGTAATATTTTCATTTTCGTTCTCTTGAAAGTGTTTTAAATTCGATTTAAGTCTCAGATTCTGCACATGGATGTATAAAGTTGCCTGGTGTGTCGTATCCTGATGTGTCGGACTTTGCTAAGATTTTCTTTATTTTTATCCTTTATTGTTTGTAGACTTTCAAATTGCATTTACCCGTGTATTGAGACCCATGATATAATGTATTCATAAATATTACGGCATGATTCTTCCCGCCCGTCCAACTAAAACGCAATCAATTCCAAACACCGCTTGCCCTCATGATGCACATTGGCACGCGGGTGTGGCAGAAAAATAGGGAATAGACTAGAGTCGTCAATCACAATTTAGACAGGCAAGAGGGAAGCGCCGCGTTTATAGTCTTGGGGGAATTTACCCCAGCGGAATAGTGGAGAAGGGTTTATTATTATTCAACCCACCACAGGGGCCTATTTACAAATATTAGAGACCTTAGGGGGTATTTAAAAAAGTTGTTGTGAGGGAAAAAGTGTCGTTTTTATAGAATTTGAGCAAAAGCCGGACGGCCCTTTCTCTCTACCGTCAAATCTAGTGATTCGAGGATATGAAAGGAGTCAAAACGCGTAGGAAGGGCCGATTTACAAATAATGAAACCAGAGGGGCCTATTTGCGAGTCCTAGAAGCCGTAGGTGGGCATATACAGGAAAACTGAATACTCAATGGGTGTTAGAGCTGATGAGCGGCTTAGATTTTGATGAGGCGGAACCCACCATGCATTAAAGAAGTCTGTAGCACCATAGTATATTGCAGTCGCGCCGCGTTATAGCCCTGCCATTCAAAGAAAGGCTTATTGTGATCCTGTTTTTCTCCAGCTGGATTGATAGAGGCGCGACAAATTGAACATTACTTAAATTTCTGTTAAGAACAGTTATGACTAATGAGAAAATCAGGTCTAAAAAGATCGATCATGTTCTTGGGAGTTTTTCTCAATTTATACCGTCCTAGTTCCTATGTAAACCAGAGAGGAATTTATGGTGGGCCCAGGTTGTATTTAAGTGTTTGTATGAGAAATCAGTTTAATTTTGCGTGCGGTGGCGCTTTTTTTTTTTTTCTTTTCTTTTCTTTTTCTTTTTTTTTTTGGTTCTTTCGATTTGCCCACTCCCCATGAGTAGACATGCATCTGAGTAGGACCCATGAGCTGGACTGCATATAAGTTGTATGGAGTCTAGCTCGTGGGAATTCCTTAGATGATCACGGATGCGGGGAGTGTAAATGATGTATCCGCATCCAAGATCAGACACTCTGCAGTGCAAATGACATATCCATTATCCTTGGACTTTTTCTAGATTTTCTCGAATAAATAACCCCTTACTTTTAAAATAAATTTCTTCGTTTTTTGTTATCAGTAATATACTCGTAATTTGCTATATAATGTCGCTAGGGTCAATTGACAGCCCTAGTTGCCGGCCATCTTCTACGGTTGTGAGTGGGCTTAATCCCACCCCATGGAGTCCACATATTTCCAAAGTCCAACAACGCTAGAGTCAAAATTGCCCGTTAGAATGTACCGGGGTAAAGTGAAGGTCGGAAGCCTATCTCAACACAAATTTAAAGCAAGGGTCCATATCGAATCCGGGTTCCTATGTGCCCAAGGATTAATTAGGAGGGCACGGGCCTCCCACAACGGGGCAAGGTTAGATTCTGATAGACACGCGGTGGAACTGCTGCATTTGCTACCGTAGCCACGACAAATACGGTGAAGGCACCATTTGCAGCTTTTCCTCTGTTGGTCCCACCTACATTTGCCGGCTCACGATTAGTAATATGCCCGCCGTGACATGTAGAGCTACATCAGCAGCTTTTCCTCCGCTAAGAGCGGGGGAAAACCTGCATCGGCCTCTCTGTCGCTACTGAGTACGGCGGTAAAGCTGCGCTGCCACTTTTCCTCTGCTCCGAGAGGAGGAAAAGCTGCACTTGCAGGTTTACCGCTGATGATTACGGCGGTAAGGCTGCACTGCCACTTTTCCTCCTCTCGCAGTGGAGGAAAACCGGCATCTGCTGCTTTACCGCTGATCGGTACGGCGGTAAAGCTGCATTTGCAGCTTTTCCCCCACCAAGGGCGGAGGAAAACTCGCATTTAAGGGGTAAACTCCTTTTTCTTAGTTCTTTGGGCCGGGCCTATTTTTTTGGCTGCCTCGAACCAGTCCGCGCCCCATGTTCAATGCGTTCGCATGTTTATTAATAGAATATGACGCGGAAATCTCTCACAATTTTAGATGTGTAATTTTACAGTTTTATATATGAAAGACGTCAAATCCGCTATAAAAATCGACCCAGGAAAGGAAGGTGGCGTATCCTCGGCTGCCCTCAATCCAACCCACTAGGCCCTTTTTAAATGTCCGGGACAATGCACATTTTACTCCGGTCCAGCGGGCTAGACGAGTTAACCCCGACCCGGCCCTTTTTTTTCTTTTGCTTGCGAGGAAAACTTGATTCGTGGCCAACCCATATTCTAGTCGGGTCGAGTATGGTGGGTCAAATGCGGGCCGGGGCAGTGGTTAGAGTCGGTTCGGTTTTCGCCACGTCTAAATTTTGGGTTAATACGGGTTAGTTAGCATTCTCCTATATTTATAAGAGCATCTTAATAGTAGAACACCACAGTATGAACCATTCTCACATTCGTGCATTCTTTATTTTTCGAATTAAGAGAGGCCCCCTAGAAGCTTTCGTCTCCAAAACAGAAGAAAACCGCTCTATTTTCCTAAGTGAGAAAAGCATAATCGAAAGACTGAAACTCTAAATCTGGAGAATCAATAGGAAATATATAGAATTACAAAGATGGTCCCATCTTCCGTATCGTACGTCTGATCCTGACAATATCATCAACGACCGTGCAGAAATTAAAATGCACAAACAAATCTAAAACCATGCATTTCATCCATATCTTGATGATGGGATGGGCCAGGCCGGTTGCTGACCATGGCCTTACACATGGCATATGTCTGAGACCCAAACAATTCATTTGAACTTATTTTAAAGAAAGGAAAGAAGAAAAAGCCATTCAAGTTCAAAATAAGTATTTGAATTCCGATTTTCATAAAGATTCAGGTAAATTAGATAGGAGCTTTCGATTGAGAAGTACCGTCTGGGTCTCCCCCTGCAGTCGTCCAAAATATGGCCCGTGCCGTTTCATTTCCTCCCAGCAGCGATTTGATGAGCTCCCCCTTCCGGCCGCTCTCTCGTACAAGAACTGACTGAATAAAACATACCTAAATACCGAACACAATTAGATATTCTTTGGACTTTTTCGCGAGCGCGGTGATATGTTAAAGAAAACAAAGGGGATGCGGCCAGGGGCTGCAAAGACAAACTATAAGAATAGAGAACAATCCGATGTTCTTTCAAATGCTGCACCTATGTCGGAGATATACAGGTGGAGGGGTGGAAAATCACTGTTCCAACAGAAGTTGTTGCATCGGTCATTGGCCTTCAAGCGTGGACGGCGGGCTCCGGATTCTTTTCTATGTAATATTTTCATTTTCGTTCTCTTGAAAGTGTTTTAAATTCGATTTAAGTCTCAGATTCTGCACATGGATGTATAAAGTTGCCTGGTGTGTCGTATCCTGATGTGTCGGACTTTGCTAAGATTTTCTTTATTTTTATCCTTTATTGTTTGTAGACTTTCAAATTGCATTTACCCGTGTATTGAGACCCATGATATAATGTATTCATAAATATTACGGCATGATTCTTCCCGCCCGTCCAACTAAAACGCAATCAATTCCAAACACCGCTTGCCCTCATGATGCACATTGGCACGCGGGTGTGGCAGAAAAATAGGGAATAGACTAGAGTCGTCAATCACAATTTAGACAGGCAAGAGGGAAGCGCCGCGTTTATAGTCTTGGGGGAATTTACCCCAGCGGAATAGTGGAGAAGGGTTTATTATTATTCAACCCACCACAGGGGCCTATTTACAAATATTAGAGACCTTAGGGGGTATTTAAAAAAGTTGTTGTGAGGGAAAAAGTGTTGTTTTTATAGAATTTGAGCAAAAGCCGGACGGCCCTTTCTCTCTACCGTCAAATCTAGTGATTCGAGGATATGAAAGGAGTCAAAACGCGTAGGAAGGGCCGATTTACAAATAATGAAACCAGAGGGGCCTATTTGCGAGTCCTAGAAGCCGTAGGTGGGCATATACAGGAAAACTGAATACTCAATGGGTGTTAGAGCTGATGAGCGGCTTAGATTTTGATGAGGCGGAACCCACCATGCATTAAAGAAGTCTGTAGCACCATAGTATATTGCAGTCGCGCCGCGATATAGCCCTGCCATTCAAAGAAAGGCTTATTGTGATCCTGTTTTTCTCCAGCTGGATTGATAGAGGCGCGACAAATTGAACATTACTTAAATTTTTGTTAAGAACAGTTATGACTAATGAGAAAATCAGGTCTAAAAAGATCGATCATGTTCTTGGGAGTTTTTCTCAATTTATACCGTCCTAGTTCCTATGTAAACCAGAGAGGAATTTATGGTGGGCCCAGGTTGTATTTAAGTGTTTGTATGAGAAATCAGTTTAATTTTGCGTGAGGTGGCGCTTTTTTTTTTTTTTTCTTTTCTTTTCTTTTTCTTTTTTTTTTTTGGTTCTTTCGATTTGCCCACTCCCCATGAGTAGACATGCATCTGAGTAGGACCCATGAGCTGGACTGCATATAAGTTGTATGGAGTCTAGCTCGTGGGAATTCCTTAGATGATCACGGATGCGGGGAGTGTAAATGATGTATCCGCATCCAAGATCAGACACTCTGCAGTGCAAATGACATATCCATTATCCTTGGACTTTTTCTAGATTTTCTCGAATAAATAACCCCTTACTTTTAAAATAAATTTCTTCGTTTTTTGTTATCAGTAATATACTCGTAATTTGCTATATAATGTCGCTAGGGTCAATTGACAGCCCTAGTTGCCGGCCATCTTCTACGGTTGTGAGTGGGCTTAATCCCACCCCATGGAGTCCACATATTTCCAAAGTCCAACAACGCTAGAGTCAAAATTGCCCGTTAGAATGTACCGGGGTAAAGTGAAGGTCGGAAGCCTATCTCAACACAAATTTAAAGCAAGGGTCCATATCGAATCCGGGTTCCTATGTGCCCAAGGATTAATTAGGAGGGCACGGGCCTCCCACAACGGGGCAAGGTTAGATTCTGATAGACACGCGGTGGAACTGCTGCATTTGCTACCGTAGCCACGACAAATACGGTGAAGGCACCATTTGCAGCTTTTCCTCTGTTGGTCCCACCTACATTTGCCGGCTCACGATTAGTAATATGCCCGCCGTGACATGTAGAGCTACATCAGCAGCTTTTCCTCCGCTAAGAGCGGGGGAAAACCTGCATCGGCCTCTCTGTCGCTACTGAGTACGGCGGTAAAGCTGCGCTGCCACTTTTCCTCCGCTCCGAGAGGAGGAAAAGCTGCACTTGCAGGTTTACCGCTGATGATTACGGCGGTAAGGCTGCACTGCCACTTTTCCTCCTCTCGCAGTGGAGGAAAACCGGCATCTGCTGCTTTACCGCTGATCGGTACGGCGGTAAAGCTGCATTTGCAGCTTTTCCCCCACCAAGGGCGGAGGAAAACTCGCATTTAAGGGGTAAACTCCTTTTTCTTAGTTCTTTGGGCCGGGCCTATTTTTTTGGCTGCCTCGAACCAGTCCGCACCCCATGTACAATGCGTTCGCTTGTTTATTAATAGAATATGACGCGGAAATCTCTCACAATTTTAGATGTGTAATTTTACAGTTTTATATATGAAAGACGTCAAATCCGCTATAAAAATCGACCCAGGAAAGGAAGGTGGCGTATCCTCGGTTGCCCTCAATCCAACCCACTAGGCCCTTTTTAAATGTCCGGGACAATGCACATTTTACTCCGGTCCAGCGGGCTAGACGAGTTAACCCCGACCCGGCCCTTTTTTTTCTTTTGCTTGCGAGGAAAACTTGATTCGTGGCCAACCCATATTCTAGTCGGGTCGAGTATGGTGGGTCAAATGCGGGCCGGGGCAGTGGTTAGAGTCGGTTCGGTTTTCGCCACGTCTAAATTTTGGGTTAATACGGGTTAGTTAGCATTCTCCTATATTTATAAGAGCATCTTAATAGTAGAACACCACAGTATGAACCATTCTCACATTCGTGCATTCTTTATTTTTCGAATTAAGAGAGGCCCCCTAGAAGCTTTCGTCTCCAAAACAGAAGAAAACCGCTCTATTTTCCTAAGTGAGAAAAGCATAATCGAAAGACTGAAACTCTAAATCTGGAGAATCAATAGGAAATATATAGAATTACAAAGATGGTCCCATCTTCCGTATCGTACGTCTGATCCTGACAATATCATCAACGACCGTGCAGAAATTAAAATGCACAAACAAATCTAAAACCATGCATTTCATCCATATCTTGATGATGGGATGGGCCAGGCCGGTTGCTGACCATGGCCTTACACATGGCATATGTCTGAGACCCAAACAATTCATTTGAACTTATTTTAAAGAAAGGAAAGAAGAAAAAGCCATTCAAGTTCAAAATAAGTATTTGAATTCCGATTTTCATAAAGATTCAGGTAAATTAGATAGGAGCTTTCGATTGAGAAGTACCGTCTGGGTCTCCCCCTGCAGTCGTCCAAAATATGGCCCGTGCCGTTTCATTTCCTCCCAGCAGCGATTTGATGAGCTCCCCCTTCCGGCCGCTCTCTCGTACAAGAACTGACTGAATAAAACGTACCTAAATACCGAACACAATTAGATATTCTTTGGACTTTTTCGCGAGCGCGGTGATATGTTAAAGAAAACAAAGGGGATGCGGCCAGGGGCTGCAAAGACAAACTATAAGAATAGAGAACAATCCGATGTTCTTTCAAATGCTGCACCTATGTCGGAGATATACAGGTGGAGGGGTGGAAAATCACTGTTCCAACAGAAGTTGTTGCATCGGTCATTGGCCTTCAAGCGTGGACGGCGGGCTCCGGATTCTTTTTTATGTAATATTTTCATTTTCGTTCTCTTGAAAGTGTTTTAAATTCGATTTAAGTCTCAGATTCTGCACATGGATGTATAAAGTTGCCTGGTGTGTCGTATCCTGATGTGTCGGACTTTGCTAAGATTTTCTTTATTTTTATCCTTTATTGTTTGTAGACTTTCAAATTGCATTTACCCGTGTATTGAGACCCATGATATAATGTATTCATAAATATTACGGCATGATTCTTCCCGCCCGTCCAACTAAAACGCAATCAATTCCAAACACCGCTTGCCCTCATGATGCACATTGGCACGCGGGTGTGGCAGAAAAATAGGGAATAGACTAGAGTCGTCAATCACAATTTAGACAGGCAAGAGGGAAGCGCCGCGTTTATAGTCTTGGGGGAATTTACCCCAGCGGAATAGTGGAGAAGGGTTTATTATTATTCAACCCACCACAGGGGCCTATTTACAAATATTAGAGACCTTAGGGGGTATTTAAAAAAGTTGTTGTGAGGGAAAAAGTGTCGTTTTTATAGAATTTGAGCAAAAGCCGGACGGCCCTTTCTCTCTACCGTCAAATCTAGTGATTCGAGGATATGAAAGGAGTCAAAACGCGTAGGAAGGGCCGATTTACAAATAATGAAACCAGAGGGGCCTATTTGCGAGTCCTAGAAGCCGTAGGTGGGCATATACAGGAAAACTGAATACTCAATGGGTGTTAGAGCTGATGAGCGGCTTAGATTTTGATGAGGCGGAACCCACCATGCATTAAAGAAGTCTGTAGCACCATAGTAAATTGCAGTCGCGCCGCGATATAGCCCTGCCATTCAAAGAAAGGCTTATTGTGATCCTGTTTTTCTCCAGCTGGATTGATAGAGGCGCGACAAATTGAACATTACTTAAATTTCTGTTAAGAACAGTTATGACTAATGAGAAAATCAGGTCTAAAAAGATCGATCATGTTCTTGGGAGTTTTTCTCAATTTATACCGTCATAGTTCCTATGTAAACCAGAGAGGAATTTATGGTGGGCCCAGGTTGTATTTAAGTGTTTGTATGAGAAATCAGTTTAATTTTGCGTGCGGTGGCGCTTTTTTTTCTTTTCTCTTCTTTTCTTTTTCTTTTTTTTTTTTGTTCTTTCGATTTGCCCACTCCCCATGAGTAGACATGCATCTGAGTAGGACCCATGAGCTGGACTGCATATAAGTTGTATGGAGTCTAGCTCGTGGGAATTCCTTAGATGATCACGGATGCGGGGAGTGTAAATGATGTATCCGCATCCAAGATCAGACACTCTGCAGTGCAAATGACATATCCATTATCCTTGGACTTTTTCTAGATTTTCTCGAATAAATAACCCCTTACTTTTAAAATAAATTTCTTCGTTTTTTGTTATCAGTAATATACTCGTAATTTGCTATATAATGTCGCTAGGGTCAATTGACAGCCCTAGTTGCCGGCCATCTTCTACGGTTGTGAGTGGGCTTAATCCCACCCCATGGAGTCCACATATTTCCAAAGTCCAACAACGCTAGAGTCAAAATTGCCCTTTAGAATGTACCGGGGTAAAGTGAAGGTCGGAAGCCTATCTCAACACAAATTTAAAGCAAGGGTCCATATCGAATCCGGGTTCCTATGTGCCCAAGGATTAATTAGGAGGGCACGGGCCTCCCATAACGGGGCAAGGTTAGATTCTGATAGACACGCGGTGGAACTGCTGCATTTGCTACCGTAGCCACGACAAATACGGTGAAGGCACCATTTGCAGCTTTTCCTCTGTTGGTCCCACCTACATTTGCCGGCTCACGATTAGTAATATGCCCGCCGTGACATGTAGAGCTACATCAGCAGCTTTTCCTCCGCTAAGAGCGGGGGAAAACCTGCATCGGCCTCTCTATCGCTACTGAGTACGGCGGTAAAGCTGCGCTGCCACTTTTCCTCCGCTCCGAGAGGAGGAAAAGCTGCACTTGCAGGTTTACCGCTGATGATTACGGCGGTAAGGCTGCACTGCCACTTTTCCTCCTCTCGCAGTGGAGGAAAACCGGCATCTGCTGCTTTACCGCTGATCGGTACGGCGGTAAAGCTGCATTTGCAGCTTTTCCCCCACCAAGGGCGGAGGAAAACTCGCATTTAAGGGGTAAACTCCTTTTTCTTAGTTCTTTGGGCCGGGCCTATTTTTTTGGCTGCCTCGAACCAGTCCGCGCCCCATGTACAATGCGTTCGCATGTTTATTAATAGAATATGACGCGGAAATCTCTCACAATTTTAGATGTGTAATTTTACAGTTTTATATATGAAAGACGTCAAATCCGCTATAAAAATCGACCCAGGAAAGGAAGGTGGCGTATCCTCGGCTGCCCTCAATCCAACCCACTAGGCCCTTTTTAAATGTCCGGGACAATGCACATTTTACTCCGGTCCAGCGGGCTAGACGAGTTAACCCCGACCCGGCCCTTTTTTTTTTTTTGCTTGCGAGGAAAACTTGATTCGTGGCCAACCCATATTCTAGTCGGGTCGAGTATGGTGGGTCAAATGCGGGCCGGGACAGTGGTTAGAGTCGGTTCGGTTTTCGCCACGTCTAAATTTTGGGTTAATACGGGTTAGTTAGCATTCTCCTATATTTATAAGAGCATCTTAATAGTAGAACACCACAGTATGAACCATTCTCACATTCGTGCATTCTTTATTTTTCGAATTAAGAGAGGCCCCCTAGAAGCTTTCGTCTCCAAAACAGAAGAAAACCGCTCTATTTTCCTAAGTGAGAAAAGCATAATCGAAAGACTGAAACTCTAAATCTGGAGAATCAATAGGAAATATATAGAATTACAAAGATGGTCCCATCTTCCGTATCGTACGTCTGATCCTGACAATATCATCAACGACCGTGCAGAAATTAAAATGCACAAACAAATCTAAAACCATGCATTTCATCCATATCTTGATGATGGGATGGGCCAGGCCGGTTGCTGACCATGGCCTTACACATGGCATATGTCTGAGACCCAAACAATTCATTTGAACTTATTTTAAAGAAAGGAAAGAAGAAAAAGCCATTCAAGTTCAAAATAAGTATTTGAATTCCGATTTTCATAAAGATTCAGGTAAATTAGATAGGAGCTTTCGATTGAGAAGTACCGTCTGGGTCTCCCCCTGCAGTCGTCCAAAATATGGCCCGTGCCGTTTCATTTCCTCCCAGCAGCGATTTGATGAGCTCCCCCTTCCGGCCGCTCTCTCGTACAAGAACTGACTGAATAAAACATACCTAAATACCGAACACAATTAGATATTCTTTGGACTTTTTCGCGAGCGCGGTGATATGTTAAAGAAAACAAAGGGGATGCGGCCAGGGGCTGCAAAGACAAACTATAAGAATAGAGAACAATCCGATGTTCTTTCAAATGCTGCACCTATGTCGGAGATATACAGGTGGAGGGGTGGAAAATCACTGTTCCAACAGAAGTTGTTGCATCGGTCATTGGCCTTCAAGCGTGGACGGCGGGCTCCGGATTCTTTTTTATGTAATATTTTCATTTTCGTTCTCTTGAAAGTGTTTTAAATTCGATTTAAGTCTCAGATTCTGCACATGGATGTATAAAGTTGCCTGGTGTGTCGTATCCTGATGTGTCGGACTTTGCTAAGATTTTCTTTATTTTTATCCTTTATTGTTTGTAGACTTTCAAATTGCATTTACCCGTGTATTGAGACCCATGATATAATGTATTCATAAATATTACGGCATGATTCTTCCCGCCCGTCCAACTAAAACGCAATCAATTCCAAACACCGCTTGCCCTCATGATGCACATTGGCACGCGGGTGTGGCAGAAAAATAGGGAATAGACTAGAGTCGTCAATCACAATTTAGACAGGCAAGAGGGAAGCGCCGCGTTTATAGTCTTGGGGGAATTTACCCCAGCGGAATAGTGGAGAAGGGTTTATTATTATTCAACCCACCACAGGGGCCTATTTACAAATATTAGAGACCTTAGGGGGTATTTAAAAAAGTTGTTGTGAGGGAAAAAGTGTCGTTTTTATAGAATTTGAGCAAAAGCCGGACGGCCCTTTCTCTCTACCGTCAAATCTAGTGATTCGAGGATATGAAAGGAGTCAAAACGCGTAGGAAGGGCCGATTTACAAATAATGAAACCAGAGGGGCCTATTTGCGAGTCCTAGAAGCCGTAGGTGGGCATATACAGGAAAACTGAATACTCAATGGGTGTTAGAGCTGATGAGCGGCTTAGATTTTGATGAGGCGGAACCCACCATGCATTAAAGAAGTCTGTAGCACCATAGTAAATTGCAGTCGCGCCGCGATATAGCCCTGCCATTCAAAGAAAGGCTTATTGTGATCCTGTTTTTCTCCAGCTGGATTGATAGAGGCGCGACAAATTGAACATTACTTAAATTTCTGTTAAGAACAGTTATGACTAATGAGAAAATCAGGTCTAAAAAGATCGATCATGTTCTTGGGAGTTTTTCTCAATTTATACCGTCATAGTTCCTATGTAAACCAGAGAGGAATTTATGGTGGGCCCAGGTTGTATTTAAGTGTTTGTATGAGAAATCAGTTTAATTTTGCGTGCGGTGGCGCTTTTTTTTCTTTTCTCTTCTTTTCTTTTTCTTTTTTTTTTTTGTTCTTTCGATTTGCCCACTCCCCATGAGTAGACATGCATCTGAGTAGGACCCATGAGCTGGACTGCATATAAGTTGTATGGAGTCTAGCTCGTGGGAATTCCTTAGATGATCACGGATGCGGGGAGTGTAAATGATGTATCCGCATCCAAGATCAGACACTCTGCAGTGCAAATGACATATCCATTATCCTTGGACTTTTTCTAGATTTTCTCGAATAAATAACCCCTTACTTTTAAAATAAATTTCTTCGTTTTTTGTTATCAGTAATATACTCGTAATTTGCTATATAATGTCGCTAGGGTCAATTGACAGCCCTAGTTGCCGGCCATCTTCTACGGTTGTGAGTGGGCTTAATCCCACCCCATGGAGTCCACATATTTCCAAAGTCCAACAACGCTAGAGTCAAAATTGCCCTTTAGAATGTACCGGGGTAAAGTGAAGGTCGGAAGCCTATCTCAACACAAATTTAAAGCAAGGGTCCATATCGAATCCGGGTTCCTATGTGCCCAAGGATTAATTAGGAGGGCACGGGCCTCCCATAACGGGGCAAGGTTAGATTCTGATAGACACGCGGTGGAACTGCTGCATTTGCTACCGTAGCCACGACAAATACGGTGAAGGCACCATTTGCAGCTTTTCCTCTGTTGGTCCCACCTACATTTGCCGGCTCACGATTAGTAATATGCCCGCCGTGACATGTAGAGCTACATCAGCAGCTTTTCCTCCGCTAAGAGCGGGGGAAAACCTGCATCGGCCTCTCTATCGCTACTGAGTACGGCGGTAAAGCTGCGCTGCCACTTTTCCTCCGCTCCGAGAGGAGGAAAAGCTGCACTTGCAGGTTTACCGCTGATGATTACGGCGGTAAGGCTGCACTGCCACTTTTCCTCCTCTCGCAGTGGAGGAAAACCGGCATCTGCTGCTTTACCGCTGATCGGTACGGCGGTAAAGCTGCATTTGCAGCTTTTCCCCCACCAAGGGCGGAGGAAAACTCGCATTTAAGGGGTAAACTCCTTTTTCTTAGTTCTTTGGGCCGGGCCTATTTTTTTGGCTGCCTCGAACCAGTCCGCGCCCCATGTACAATGCGTTCGCATGTTTATTAATAGAATATGACGCGGAAATCTCTCACAATTTTAGATGTGTAATTTTACAGTTTTATATATGAAAGACGTCAAATCCGCTATAAAAATCGACCCAGGAAAGGAAGGTGGCGTATCCTCGGCTGCCCTCAATCCAACCCACTAGGCCCTTTTTAAATGTCCGGGACAATGCACATTTTACTCCGGTCCAGCGGGCTAGACGAGTTAACCCCGACCCGGCCCTTTTTTTTCTTTTGCTTGCGAGGAAAACTTGATTCGTGGCCAACCCATATTCTAGTCGGGTCGAGTATGGTGGGTCAAATGCGGGCCGGGACAGTGGTTAGAGTCGGTTCGGTTTTCGCCACGTCTAAATTTTGGGTTAATACGGGTTAGTTAGCATTCTCCTATATTTATAAGAGCATCTTAATAGTAGAACACCACAGTATGAACCATTCTCACATTCGTGCATTCTTTATTTTTCGAATTAAGAGAGGCCCCCTAGAAGCTTTCGTCTCCAAAACAGAAGAAAACCGCTCTATTTTCCTAAGTGAGAAAAGCATAATCGAAAGACTGAAACTCTAAATCTGGAGAATCAATAGGAAATATATAGAATTACAAAGATGGTCCCATCTTCCGTATCGTACGTCTGATCCTGACAATATCATCAACGACCGTGCAGAAACTAAAATGCACAAACAAATCTAAAACCATGCATTTCATCCATATCTTGATGATGGGATGGGCCAGGCCGGTTGCTGACCATGGCCTTACACATGGCATATGTCTGAGACCCAAACAATTCATTTGAACTTATTTTAAAGAAAGGAAAGAAGAAAAAGCCATTCAAGTTCAAAATAAGTATTTGAATTCCGATTTTCATAAAGATTCAGGTAAATTAGATAGGAGCTTTCGATTGAGAAGTACCGTCTGGGTCTCCCCCTGCAGTCGTCCAAAATATGGCCCGTGCCGTTTCATTTCCTCCCAGCAGCGATTTGATGAGCTCCCCCTTCCGGCCGCTCTCTCGTACAAGAACTGACTGAATAAAACATACCTAAATACCGAACACAATTAGATATTCTTTGGACTTTTTCGCGAGCGCGGTGATATGTTAAAGAAAACGAAGGGGATGCGGCCAGGGGCTGCAAAGACAAACTATAAGAATAGAGAACAATCCGATGTTCTTTCAAATGCTGCACCTATGTCGGAGATATACAGGTGGAGGGGTGGAAAATCACTGTTCCAACAGAAGTTGTTGCATCGGTCATTGGCCTTCAAGCGTGGACGGCGGGCTCCGGATTCTTTTTTATGTAATATTTTCATTTTCGTTCTCTTGAAAGTGTTTTAAATTCGATTTAAGTCTCAGATTCTGCACATGGATGTATAAAGTTGCCTGGTGTGTCGTATCCTGATGTGTCGGACTTTGCTAAGATTTTCTTTATTTTTATCCTTTATTGTTTGTAGACTTTCAAATTGCATTTACCCGTGTATTGAGACCCATGATATAATGTATTCATAAATATTACGGCATGATTCTTCCCGCCCGTCCAACTAAAACGCAATCAATTCCAAACACCGCTTGCCCTCATGATGCACATTGGCACGCGGGTGTGGCAGAAAAATAGGGAATAGACTAGAGTCGTCAATCACAATTTAGACAGGCAAGAGGGAAGCGCCGCGTTTATAGTCTTGGGGGAATTTACCCCAGCGGAATAGTGGAGAAGGGTTTATTATTATTCAACCCACCACAGGGGCCTATTTACAAATATTAGAGACCTTAGGGGGTATTTAAAAAAGTTGTTGTGAGGGAAAAAGTGTCGTTTTTATAGAATTTGAGCAAAAGCCGGACGGCCCTTTCTCTCTACCGTCAAATCTAGTGATTCGAGGATATGAAAGGAGTCAAAACGCGTAGGAAGGGCCGATTTACAAATAATGAAACCAGAGGGGCCTATTTGCGAGTCCTAGAAGCCGTAGGTGGGCATATACAGGAAAACTGAATACTCAATGGGTGTTAGAGCTGATGAGCGGCTTAGATTTTGATGAGGCGGAACCCACCATGCATTAAAGAAGTCTGTAGCACCATAGTAAATTGCAGTCGCGCCGCGATATAGCCCTGCCATTCAAAGAAAGGCTTATTGTGATCCTGTTTTTCTCCAGCTGGATTGATAGAGGCGCGACAAATTGAACATTACTTAAATTTCTGTTAAGAACAGTTATGACTAATGAGAAAATCAGGTCTAAAAAGATCGATCATGTTCTTGGGAGTTTTTCTCAATTTATACCGTCATAGTTCCTATGTAAACCAGAGAGGAATTTATGGTGGGCCCAGGTTGTATTTAAGTGTTTGTATGAGAAATCAGTTTAATTTTGCGTGCGGTGGCGCTTTTTTTTCTTTTCTCTTCTTTTCTTTTTCTTTTTTTTTTTTGTTCTTTCGATTTGCCCACTCCCCATGAGTAGACATGCATCTGAGTAGGACCCATGAGCTGGACTGCATATAAGTTGTATGGAGTCTAGCTCGTGGGAATTCCTTAGATGATCACGGATGCGGGGAGTGTAAATGATGTATCCGCATCCAAGATCAGACACTCTGCAGTGCAAATGACATATCCATTATCCTTGGACTTTTTCTAGATTTTCTCGAATAAATAACCCCTTACTTTTAAAATAAATTTCTTCGTTTTTTGTTATCAGTAATATACTCGTAATTTGCTATATAATGTCGCTAGGGTCAATTGACAGCCCTAGTTGCCGGCCATCTTCTACGGTTGTGAGTGGGCTTAATCCCACCCCATGGAGTCCACATATTTCCAAAGTCCAACAACGCTAGAGTCAAAATTGCCCTTTAGAATGTACCGGGGTAAAGTGAAGGTCGGAAGCCTATCTCAACACAAATTTAAAGCAAGGGTCCATATCGAATCCGGGTTCCTATGTGCCCAAGGATTAATTAGGAGGGCACGGGCCTCCCATAACGGGGCAAGGTTAGATTCTGATAGACACGCGGTGGAACTGCTGCATTTGCTACCGTAGCCACGACAAATACGGTGAAGGCACCATTTGCAGCTTTTCCTCTGTTGGTCCCACCTACATTTGCCGGCTCACGATTAGTAATATGCCCGCCGTGACATGTAGAGCTACATCAGCAGCTTTTCCTCCGCTAAGAGCGGGGGAAAACCTGCATCGGCCTCTCTATCGCTACTGAGTACGGCGGTAAAGCTGCGCTGCCACTTTTCCTCCGCTCCGAGAGGAGGAAAAGCTGCACTTGCAGGTTTACCGCTGATGATTACGGCGGTAAGGCTGCACTGCCACTTTTCCTCCTCTCGCAGTGGAGGAAAACCGGCATCTGCTGCTTTACCGCTGATCGGTACGGCGGTAAAGCTGCATTTGCAGCTTTTCCCCCACCAAGGGCGGAGGAAAACTCGCATTTAAGGGGTAAACTCCTTTTTCTTAGTTCTTTGGGCCGGGCCTATTTTTTTGGCTGCCTCGAACCAGTCCGCGCCCCATGTACAATGCGTTCGCATGTTTATTAATAGAATATGACGCGGAAATCTCTCACAATTTTAGATGTGTAATTTTACAGTTTTATATATGAAAGACGTCAAATCCGCTATAAAAATCGACCCAGGAAAGGAAGGTGGCGTATCCTCGGCTGCCCTCAATCCAACCCACTAGGCCCTTTTTAAATGTCCGGGACAATGCACATTTTACTCCGGTCCAGCGGGCTAGACGAGTTAACCCCGACCCGGCCCTTTTTTTTCTTTTGCTTGCGAGGAAAACTTGATTCGTGGCCAACCCATATTCTAGTCGGGTCGAGTATGGTGGGTCAAATGCGGGCCGGGACAGTGGTTAGAGTCGGTTCGGTTTTCGCCACGTCTAAATTTTGGGTTAATACGGGTTAGTTAGCATTCTCCTATATTTATAAGAGCATCTTAATAGTAGAACACCACAGTATGAACCATTCTCACATTCGTGCATTCTTTATTTTTCGAATTAAGAGAGGCCCCCTAGAAGCTTTCGTCTCCAAAACAGAAGAAAACCGCTCTATTTTCCTAAGTGAGAAAAGCATAATCGAAAGACTGAAACTCTAAATCTGGAGAATCAATAGGAAATATATAGAATTACAAAGATGGTCCCATCTTCCGTATCGTACGTCTGATCCTGACAATATCATCAACGACCGTGCAGAAACTAAAATGCACAAACAAATCTAAAACCATGCATTTCATCCATATCTTGATGATGGGATGGGCCAGGCCGGTTGCTGACCATGGCCTTACACATGGCATATGTCTGAGACCCAAACAATTCATTTGAACTTATTTTAAAGAAAGGAAAGAAGAAAAAGCCATTCAAGTTCAAAATAAGTATTTGAATTCCGATTTTCATAAAGATTCAGGTAAATTAGATAGGAGCTTTCGATTGAGAAGTACCGTCTGGGTCTCCCCCTGCAGTCGTCCAAAATATGGCCCGTGCCGTTTCATTTCCTCCCAGCAGCGATTTGATGAGCTCCCCCTTCCGGCCGCTCTCTCGTACAAGAACTGACTGAATAAAACATACCTAAATACCGAACACAATTAGATATTCTTTGGACTTTTTCGCGAGCGCGGTGATATGTTAAAGAAAACGAAGGGGATGCGGCCAGGGGCTGCAAAGACAAACTATAAGAATAGAGAACAATCCGATGTTCTTTCAAATGCTGCACCTATGTCGGAGATATACAGGTGGAGGGGTGGAAAATCACTGTTCCAACAGAAGTTGTTGCATCGGTCATTGGCCTTCAAGCGTGGACGGCGGGCTCCGGATTCTTTTTTATGTAATATTTTCATTTTCGTTCTCTTGAAAGTGTTTTAAATTCGATTTAAGTCTCAGATTCTGCACATGGATGTATAAAGTTGCCTGGTGTGTCGTATCCTGATGTGTCGGACTTTGCTAAGATTTTCTTTATTTTTATCCTTTATTGTTTGTAGACTTTCAAATTGCATTTACCCGTGTATTGAGACCCATGATATAATGTATTCATAAATATTACGGCATGATTCTTCCCGCCCGTCCAACTAAAACGCAATCAATTCCAAACACCGCTTGCCCTCATGATGCACATTGGCACGCGGGTGTGGCAGAAAAATAGGGAATAGACTAGAGTCGTCAATCACAATTTAGACAGGCAAGAGGGAAGCGCCGCGTTTATAGTCTTGGGGGAATTTACCCCAGCGGAATAGTGGAGAAGGGTTTATTATTATTCAACCCACCACAGGGGCCTATTTACAAATATTAGAGACCTTAGGGGGTATTTAAAAAAGTTGTTGTGAGGGAAAAAGTGTCGTTTTTATAGAATTTGAGCAAAAGCCGGACGGCCCTTTCTCTCTACCGTCAAATCTAGTGATTCGAGGATATGAAAGGAGTCAAAACGCGTAGGAAGGGCCGATTTACAAATAATGAAACCAGAGGGGCCTATTTGCGAGTCCTAGAAGCCGTAGGTGGGCATATACAGGAAAACTGAATACTCAATGGGTGTTAGAGCTGATGAGCGGCTTAGATTTTGATGAGGCGGAACCCACCATGCATTAAAGAAGTCTGTAGCACCATAGTAAATTGCAGTCGCGCCGCGATATAGCCCTGCCATTCAAAGAAAGGCTTATTGTGATCCTGTTTTTCTCCAGCTGGATTGATAGAGGCGCGACAAATTGAACATTACTTAAATTTCTGTTAAGAACAGTTATGACTAATGAGAAAATCAGGTCTAAAAAGATCGATCATGTTCTTGGGAGTTTTTCTCAATTTATACCGTCATAGTTCCTATGTAAACCAGAGAGGAATTTATGGTGGGCCCAGGTTGTATTTAAGTGTTTGTATGAGAAATCAGTTTAATTTTGCGTGCGGTGGCGCTTTTTTTTCTTTTCTCTTCTTTTCTTTTTCTTTTTTTTTTTTGTTCTTTCGATTTGCCCACTCCCCATGAGTAGACATGCATCTGAGTAGGACCCATGAGCTGGACTGCATATAAGTTGTATGGAGTCTAGCTCGTGGGAATTCCTTAGATGATCACGGATGCGGGGAGTGTAAATGATGTATCCGCATCCAAGATCAGACACTCTGCAGTGCAAATGACATATCCATTATCCTTGGACTTTTTCTAGATTTTCTCGAATAAATAACCCCTTACTTTTAAAATAAATTTCTTCGTTTTTTGTTATCAGTAATATACTCGTAATTTGCTATATAATGTCGCTAGGGTCAATTGACAGCCCTAGTTGCCGGCCATCTTCTACGGTTGTGAGTGGGCTTAATCCCACCCCATGGAGTCCACATATTTCCAAAGTCCAACAACGCTAGAGTCAAAATTGCCCTTTAGAATGTACCGGGGTAAAGTGAAGGTCGGAAGCCTATCTCAACACAAATTTAAAGCAAGGGTCCATATCGAATCCGGGTTCCTATGTGCCCAAGGATTAATTAGGAGGGCACGGGCCTCCCATAACGGGGCAAGGTTAGATTCTGATAGACACGCGGTGGAACTGCTGCATTTGCTACCGTAGCCACGACAAATACGGTGAAGGCACCATTTGCAGCTTTTCCTCTGTTGGTCCCACCTACATTTGCCGGCTCACGATTAGTAATATGCCCGCCGTGACATGTAGAGCTACATCAGCAGCTTTTCCTCCGCTAAGAGCGGGGGAAAACCTGCATCGGCCTCTCTATCGCTACTGAGTACGGCGGTAAAGCTGCGCTGCCACTTTTCCTCCGCTCCGAGAGGAGGAAAAGCTGCACTTGCAGGTTTACCGCTGATGATTACGGCGGTAAGGCTGCACTGCCACTTTTCCTGCTCTCGCAGTGGAGGAAAACCGGCATCTGCTGCTTTACCGCTGATCGGTACGGCGGTAAAGCTGCATTTGCAGCTTTTCCCCCACCAAGGGCGGAGGAAAACTCGCATTTAAGGGGTAAACTCCTTTTTCTTAGTTCTTTGGGCCGGGCCTATTTTTTTGGCTGCCTCGAACCAGTCCGCGCCCCATGTACAATGCGTTCGCATGTTTATTAATAGAATATGACGCGGAAATCTCTCACAATTTTAGATGTGTAATTTTACAGTTTTATATATGAAAGACGTCAAATCCGCTATAAAAATCGACCCAGGAAAGGAAGGTGGCGTATCCTCGGCTGCCCTCAATCCAACCCACTAGGCCCTTTTTAAATGTCCGGGACAATGCACATTTTACTCCGGTCCAGCGGGCTAGACGAGTTAACCCCGACCCGGCCCTTTTTTTTCTTTTGCTTGCGAGGAAAACTTGATTCGTGGCCAACCCATATTCTAGTCGGGTCGAGTATGGTGGGTCAAATGCGGGCCGGGACAGTGGTTAGAGTCGGTTCGGTTTTCGCCACGTCTAAATTTTGGGTTAATACGGGTTAGTTAGCATTCTCCTATATTTATAAGAGCATCTTAATAGTAGAACACCACAGTATGAACCATTCTCACATTCGTGCATTCTTTATTTTTCGAATTAAGAGAGGCCCCCTAGAAGCTTTCGTCTCCAAAACAGAAGAAAACCGCTCTATTTTCCTAAGTGAGAAAAGCATAATCGAAAGACTGAAACTCTAAATCTGGAGAATCAATAGGAAATATATAGAATTACAAAGATGGTCCCATCTTCCGTATCGTACGTCTGATCCTGACAATATCATCAACGACCGTGCAGAAACTAAAATGCACAAACAAATCTAAAACCATGCATTTCATCCATATCTTGATGATGGGATGGGCCAGGCCGGTTGCTGACCATGGCCTTACACATGGCATATGTCTGAGACCCAAACAATTCATTTGAACTTATTTTAAAGAAAGGAAAGAAGAAAAAGCCATTCAAGTTCAAAATAAGTATTTGAATTCCGATTTTCATAAAGATTCAGGTAAATTAGATAGGAGCTTTCGATTGAGAAGTACCGTCTGGGTCTCCCCCTGCAGTCGTCCAAAATATGGCCCGTGCCGTTTCATTTCCTCCCAGCAGCGATTTGATGAGCTCCCCCTTCCGGCCGCTCTCTCGTACAAGAACTGACTGAATAAAACATACCTAAATACCGAACACAATTAGATATTCTTTGGACTTTTTCGCGAGCGCGGTGATATGTTAAAGAAAACGAAGGGGATGCGGCCAGGGGCTGCAAAGACAAACTATAAGAATAGAGAACAATCCGATGTTCTTTCAAATGCTGCACCTATGTCGGAGATATACAGGTGGAGGGGTGGAAAATCACTGTTCCAACAGAAGTTGTTGCATCGGTCATTGGCCTTCAAGCGTGGACGGCGGGCTCCGGATTCTTTTTTATGTAATATTTTCATTTTCGTTCTCTTGAAAGTGTTTTAAATTCGATTTAAGTCTCAGATTCTGCACATGGATGTATAAAGTTGCCTGGTGTGTCGTATCCTGATGTGTCGGACTTTGCTAAGATTTTCTTTATTTTTATCCTTTATTGTTTGTAGACTTTCAAATTGCATTTACCCGTGTATTGAGACCCATGATATAATGTATTCATAAATATTACGGCATGATTCTTCCCGCCCGTCCAACTAAAACGCAATCAATTCCAAACACCGCTTGCCCTCATGATGCACATTGGCACGCGGGTGTGGCAGAAAAATAGGGAATAGACTAGAGTCGTCAATCACAATTTAGACAGGCAAGAGGGAAGCGCCGCGTTTATAGTCTTGGGGGAATTTACCCCAGCGGAATAGTGGAGAAGGGTTTATTATTATTCAACCCACCACAGGGGCCTATTTACAAATATTAGAGACCTTAGGGGGTATTTAAAAAAGTTGTTGTGAGGGAAAAAGTGTCGTTTTTATAGAATTTGAGCAAAAGCCGGACGGCCCTTTCTCTCTACCGTCAAATCTAGTGATTCGAGGATATGAAAGGAGTCAAAACGCGTAGGAAGGGCCGATTTACAAATAATGAAACCAGAGGGGCCTATTTGCGAGTCCTAGAAGCCGTAGGTGGGCATATACAGGAAAACTGAATACTCAATGGGTGTTAGAGCTGATGAGCGGCTTAGATTTTGATGAGGCGGAACCCACCATGCATTAAAGAAGTCTGTAGCACCATAGTAAATTGCAGTCGCGCCGCGATATAGCCCTGCCATTCAAAGAAAGGCTTATTGTGATCCTGTTTTTCTCCAGCTGGATTGATAGAGGCGCGACAAATTGAACATTACTTAAATTTCTGTTAAGAACAGTTATGACTAATGAGAAAATCAGGTCTAAAAAGATCGATCATGTTCTTGGGAGTTTTTCTCAATTTATACCGTCCTAGTTCCTATGTAAACCAGAGAGGAATTTATGGTGGGCCCAGGTTGTATTTAAGTGTTTGTATGAGAAATCAGTTTAATTTTGCGTGCGGTGGCGCTTTTTTTTCTTTTCTTTTCTTTTCTTTTTCTTTTTTTTTTTTGGTTCTTTCGATTTGCCCACTCCCCATGAGTAGACATGCATCTGAGTAGGACCCATGAGCTGGACTGCATATAAGTTGTATGGAGTCTAGCTCGTGGGAATTCCTTAGATGATCACGGATGCGGGGAGTGTAAATGATGTATCCGCATCCAAGATCAGACACTCTGCAGTGCAAATGACATATCCATTATCCTTGGACTTTTTCTAGATTTTCTCGAATAAATAACCCCTTACTTTTAAAATAAATTTCTTCGTTTTTTGTTATCAGTAATATACTCGTAATTTGCTATATAATGTCGCTAGGGTCAATTGACAGCCCTAGTTGCCGGCCATCTTCTACGGTTGTGAGTGGGCTTAATCCCACCCCATGGAGTCCACATATTTCCAAAGTCCAACAACGCTAGAGTCAAAATTGCCCGTTAGAATGTACCGGGGTAAAGTGAAGGTCGGAAGCCTATCTCAACACAAATTTAAAGCAAGGGTCCATATCGAATCCGGGTTCCTATGTGCCCAAGGATTAATTAGGAGGGCACGGGCCTCCCACAACGGGGCAAGGTTAGATTCTGATAGACACGCGGTGGAACTGCTGCATTTGCTACCGTAGCCACGACAAATACGGTGAAGGCACCATTTGCAGCTTTTCCTCTGTTGGTCCCACCTACATTTGCCGGCTCACGATTAGTAATATGCCCGCCGTGACATGTAGAGCTACATCAGCAGCTTTTCCTCCGCTAAGAGCGGGGGAAAACCTGCATCGGCCTCTCTGTCGCTACTGAGTACGGCGGTAAAGCTGCGCTGCCACTTTTCCTCCGCTCCGAGAGGAGGAAAAGCTGCACTTGCAGGTTTACCGCTGATGATTACGGCGGTAAGGCTGCACTGCCACTTTTCCTTCTCTCGCAGTGGAGGAAAACCGGCATCTGCTGCTTTACCGCTGATCGGTACGACGGTAAAGCTGCATTTGCAGCTTTTCCCCCACCAAGGGCGGAGGAAAACTCGCATTTAAGGGGTAAACTCCTTTTTCTTAGTTCTTTGGGCCGGGCCTATTTTTTTGGCTGCCTCGAACCAGTCCGCGCCCCATGTACAATGCGTTCGCATGTTTATTAATAGAATATGACGCGGAAATCTCTCACAATTTTAGATGTGTAATTTTACAGTTTTATATATGAAAGACGTCAAATCCGCTATAAAAATCGACCCAGGAAAGGAAGGTGGTGTATCCTCGGCTGCCCTCAATCCAACCCACTAGGCCCTTTTTAAATGTCCGGGACAATGCACATTTTACTCCGGTCCAGCGGGCTAGACGAGTTAACCCCGACCCGGCCCTTTTTTTTCTTTTGCTTGCGAGGAAAACTTGATTCGTGGCCAACCCATATTCTAGTCGGGTCGAGTATGGTGGGTCAAATGCGGGCCGGGGCAGTGGTTAGAGTCGGTTCGGTTTTCGCCACGTCTAAATTTTGGGTTAATACGGGTTAGTTAGCATTCTCCTATATTTATAAGAGCATCTTAATAGTAGAACACCACAGTATGAACCATTCTCACATTCGTGCATTCTTTATTTTTCGAATTAAGAGAGGCCCCCTAGAAGCTTTCGTCTCCAAAACAGAAGAAAACCGCTCTATTTTCCTAAGTGAGAAAAGCATAATCGAAAGACTGAAACTCTAAATCTGGAGAATCAATAGGAAATATATAGAATTACAAAGATGGTCCCATCTTCCGTATCGTACGTCTGATCCTGACAATATCATCAACGACCGTGCAGAAATTAAAATGCACAAACAAATCTAAAACCATGCATTTCATCCATATCTTGATGATGGGATGGGCCAGGCCGGTTGCTGACCATGGCCTTACACATGGCATATGTCTGAGACCCAAACAATTCATTTGAACTTATTTTAAAGAAAGGAAAGAAGAAAAAGCCATTCAAGTTCAAAATAAGTATTTGAATTCCGATTTTCATAAAGATTCAGGTAAATTAGATAGGAGCTTTCGATTGAGAAGTACCGTCTGGGTCTCCCCCTGCAGTCGTCCAAAATATGGCCCGTGCCGTTTCATTTCCTCCCAGCAGCGATTTGATGAGCTCCCCCTTCCGGCCGCTCTCTCGTACAAGAACTGACTGAATAAAAC
Organism: Persea americana; assembly: GCA_029852735.1. Lineage (NCBI taxonomy): Eukaryota > Viridiplantae > Streptophyta > Magnoliopsida > Laurales > Lauraceae > Persea > Persea americana. The sequence goes on from CM056811.1 coordinate 72,341,540, forward strand.
ATACCTAAATACCGAACACAATTAGATATTCTTTGGACTTTTTCGCGAGCGCGGTGATATGTTAAAGAAAACGAAGGGGATGCGGCCAGGGGCTGCAAAGACAAACTATAAGAATAGAGAACAATCCGATGTTCTTTCAAATGCTGCACCTATGTCGGAGATATACAGGTGGAGGGGTGGAAAATCACTGTTCCAACAGAAGTTGTTGCATCGGTCATTGGCCTTCAAGCGTGGACGGCGGGCTCCGGATTCTTTTTTATGTAATATTTTCATTTTCGTTCTCTTGAAAGTGTTTTAAATTCGATTTAAGTCTCAGATTCTGCACATGGATGTATAAAGTTGCCTGGTGTGTCGTATCCTGATGTGTCGGACTTTGCTAAGATTTTCTTTATTTTTATCCTTTATTGTTTGTAGACTTTCAAATTGCATTTACCCGTGTATTGAGACCCATGATATAATGTATTCATAAATATTACGGCATGATTCTTCCCGCCCGTCCAACTAAAACGCAATCAATTCCAAACACCGCTTGCCCTCATGATGCACATTGGCACGCGGGTGTGGCAGAAAAATAGGGAATAGACTAGAGTCGTCAATCACAATTTAGACAGGCAAGAGGGAAGCGCCGCGTTTATAGTCTTGGGGGAATTTACCCCAGCGGAATAGTGGAGAAGGGTTTATTATTATTCAACCCACCACAGGGGCCTATTTACAAATATTAGAGACCTTAGGGGGTATTTAAAAAAGTTGTTGTGAGGGAAAAAGTGTCGTTTTTATAGAATTTGAGCAAAAGCCGGACGGCCCTTTCTCTCTACCGTCAAATCTAGTGATTCGAGGATATGAAAGGAGTCAAAACGCGTAGGAAGGGCCGATTTACAAATAATGAAACCAGAGGGGCCTATTTGCGAGTCCTAGAAGCCGTAGGTGGGCATATACAGGAAAACTGAATACTCAATGGGTGTTAGAGCTGATGAGCGGCTTAGATTTTGATGAGGCGGAACCCACCATGCATTAAAGAAGTCTGTAGCACCATAGTATATTGCAGTCGCGCCGCGTTATAGCCCTGCCATTCAAAGAAAGGCTTATTGTGATCCTGTTTTTCTCCAGCTGGATTGATAGAGGCGCGACAAATTGAACATTACTTAAATTTTTGTTAAGAACAGTTATGACTAATGAGAAAATCAGGTCTAAAAAGATCGATCATGTTCTTGGGAGTTTTTCTCAATTTATACCGTCCTAGTTCCTATGTAAACCAGAGAGGAATTTATGGTGGGCCCAGGTTGTATTTAAGTGTTTGTATGAGAAATCAGTTTAATTTTGCGTGCGGTGGCGCTTTTTTTTCTTTTCTTTTCTTTTCTTTTTCTTTTTTTTTTTGGTTCTTTCGATTTGCCCACTCCCCATGAGTAGACATGCATCTGAGTAGGACCCATGAGCTGGACTGCATATAAGTTGTATGGAGTCTAGCTCGTGGGAATTCCTTAGATGATCACGGATGCGGGGAGTGTAAATGATGTATCCGCATCCAAGATCAGACACTCTGCAGTGCAAATGACATATCCATTATCCTTGGACTTTTTCTAGATTTTCTCGAATAAATAACCCCTTACTTTTAAAATAAATTTCTTCGTTTTTTGTTATCAGTAATATACTCGTAATTTGCTATATAATGTCGCTAGGGTCAATTGACAGCCCTAGTTGCCGGCCATCTTCTACGGTTGTGAGTGGGCTTAATCCCACCCCATGGAGTCCACATATTTCCAAAGTCCAACAACGCTAGAGTCAAAATTGCCCGTTAGAATGTACCGGGGTAAAGTGAAGGTCGGAAGCCTATCTCAACACAAATTTAAAGCAAGGGTCCATATCGAATCCGGGTTCCTATGTGCCCAAGGATTAATTAGGAGGGCACGGGCCTCCCACAACGGGGCAAGGTTAGATTCTGATAGACACGCGGTGGAACTGCTGCATTTGCTACCGTAGCCACGACAAATACGGTGAAGGCACCATTTGCAGCTTTTCCTCTGTTGGTCCCACCTACATTTGCCGGCTCACGATTAGTAATATGCCCGCCGTGACATGTAGAGCTACATCAGCAGCTTTTCCTCCGCTAAGAGCGGGGGAAAACCTGCATCGGCCTCTCTGTCGCTACTGAGTACGGCGGTAAAGCTGCGCTGCCACTTTTCCTCCGCTCCGAGAGGAGGAAAAGCTGCACTTGCAGGTTTACCGCTGATGATTACGGCGGTAAGGCTGCACTGCCACTTTTCCTCCTCTCGCAGTGGAGGAAAACCGGCATCTGCTGCTTTACCGCTGATCGGTACGACGGTAAAGCTGCATTTGCAGCTTTTCCCCCACCAAGGGCGGAGGAAAACTCGCATTTAAGGGGTAAACTCCTTTTTCTTAGTTCTTTGGGCCGGGCCTATTTTTTTGGCTGCCTCGAACCAGTCCGCGCCCCATGTACAATGCGTTCGCATGTTTATTAATAGAATATGACGCGGAAATCTCTCACAATTTTAGATGTGTAATTTTACAGTTTTATATATGAAAGACGTCAAATCCGCTATAAAAATCGACCCAGGAAAGGAAGGTGGCGTATCCTCGGCTGCCCTCAATCCAACCCACTAGGCCCTTTTTAAATGTCCGGGACAATGCACATTTTACTCCGGTCCAGCGGGCTAGACGAGTTAACCCCGACCCGGCCCTTTTTTTTCTTTTGCTTGCGAGGAAAACTTGATTCGTGGCCAACCCATATTCTAGTCGGGTCGAGTATGGTGGGTCAAATGCGGGCCGGGGCAGTGGTTAGAGTCGGTTCGGTTTTCGCCACGTCTAAATTTTGGGTTAATACGGGTTAGTTAGCATTCTCCTATATTTATAAGAGCATCTTAATAGTAGAACACCACAGTATGAACCATTCTCACATTCGTGCATTCTTTATTTTTCGAATTAAGAGAGGCCCCCTAGAAGCTTTCGTCTCCAAAACAGAAGAAAACCGCTCTATTTTCCTAAGTGAGAAAAGCATAATCGAAAGACTGAAACTCTAAATCTGGAGAATCAATAGGAAATATATAGAATTACAAAGATGGTCCCATCTTCCGTATCGTACGTCTGATCCTGACAATATCATCAACGACCGTGCAGAAATTAAAATGCACAAACAAATCTAAAACCATGCATTTCATCCATATCTTGATGATGGGATGGGCCAGGCCGGTTGCTGACCATGGCCTTACACATGGCATATGTCTGAGACCCAAACAATTCATTTGAACTTATTTTAAAGAAAGGAAAGAAGAAAAAGCCATTCAAGTTCAAAATAAGTATTTGAATTCCGATTTTCATAAAGATTCAGGTAAATTAGATAGGAGCTTTCGATTGAGAAGTACCGTCTGGGTCTCCCCCTGCAGTCGTCCAAAATATGGCCCGTGCCGTTTCATTTCCTCCCAGCAGCGATTTGATGAGCTCCCCCTTCCGGCCGCTCTCTCGTACAAGAACTGACTGAATAAAACATACCTAAATACCGAACACAATTAGATATTCTTTGGACTTTTTCGCGAGCGCGGTGATATGTTAAAGAAAACGAAGGGGATGCGGCCAGGGGCTGCAAAGACAAACTATAAGAATAGAGAACAATCCGATGTTCTTTCAAATGCTGCACCTATGTCGGAGATATACAGGTGGAGGGGTGGAAAATCACTGTTCCAACAGAAGTTGTTGCATCGGTCATTGGCCTTCAAGCGTGGACGGCGGGCTCCGGATTCTTTTTTATGTAATATTTTCATTTTCGTTCTCTTGAAAGTGTTTTAAATTCGATTTAAGTCTCAGATTCTGCACATGGATGTATAAAGTTGCCTGGTGTGTCGTATCCTGATGTGTCGGACTTTGCTAAGATTTTCTTTATTTTTATCCTTTATTGTTTGTAGACTTTCAAATTGCATTTACCCGTGTATTGAGACCCATGATATAATGTATTCATAAATATTACGGCATGATTCTTCCCGCCCGTCCAACTAAAACGCAATCAATTCCAAACACCGCTTGCCCTCATGATGCACATTGGCACGCGGGTGTGGCAGAAAAATAGGGAATAGACTAGAGTCGTCAATCACAATTTAGACAGGCAAGAGGGAAGCGCCGCGTTTATATTCTTGGGGGAATTTACCCCAGCGGAATAGTGGAGAAGGGTTTATTATTATTCAACCCACCACAGGGGCCTATTTACAAATATTAGAGACCTTAGGGGGTATTTAAAAAAGTTGTTGTGAGGGAAAAAGTGTCGTTTTTATAGAATTTGAGCAAAAGCCGGACGGCCCTTTCTCTCTACCGTCAAATCTAGTGATTCGAGGATATGAAAGGAGTCAAAACGCGTAGGAAGGGCCGATTTACAAATAATGAAACCAGAGGGGCCTATTTGCGAGTCCTAGAAGCCGTAGGTCGGCATATACAGGAAAACTGAATACTCAATGGGTGTTAGAGCTGATGAGCGGCTTAGATTTTGATGAGGCGGAACCCACCATGCATTAAAGAAGTCTGTAGCACCATAGTATATTGCAGTCGCGCCGCGTTATAGCCCTGCCATTCAAAGAAAGGCTTATTGTGATCCTGTTTTTCTCCAGCTGGATTGATAGAGGCGCGACAAATTGAACATTACTTAAATTTCTGTTAAGAACAGTTATGACTAATGAGAAAATCAGGTCTAAAAAGATCGATCATGTTCTTGGGAGTTTTTCTCAATTTATACCGTCATAGTTCCTATGTAAACCAGAGAGGAATTTATGGTGGGCCCAGGTTGTATTTAAGTGTTTGTATGAGAAATCAGTTTAATTTTGCGTGCGGTAGCGCTTTTTTTTCTTTTCTCTTCTTTTCTTTTTCTTTTTTTTTTTTGTTCTTTCGATTTGCCCACTCCCCATGAGTAGACATGCATCTGAGTAGGACCCATGAGCTGGACTGCATATAAGTTGTATGGAGTCTAGCTCGTGGGAATTCCTTAGATGATCACGGATGCGGGGAGTGTAAATGATGTATCCGCATCCAAGATCAGACACTCTGCAGTGCAAATGACATATCCATTATCCTTGGACTTTTTCTAGATTTTCTCGAATAAATAACCCCTTACTTTTAAAATAAATTTCTTCGTTTTTTGTTATCAGTAATATACTCGTAATTTGCTATATAATGTCGCTAGGGTCAATTGACAGCCCTAGTTGCCGGCCATCTTCTACGGTTGTGAGTGGGCTTAATCCCACCCCATGGAGTCCACATATTTCCAAAGTCCAACAACGCTAGAGTCAAAATTGCCCTTTAGAATGTACCGGGGTAAAGTGAAGGTCGGAAGCCTATCTCAACACAAATTTAAAGCAAGGGTCCATATCGAATCCGGGTTCCTATGTGCCCAAGGATTAATTAGGAGGGCACGGGCCTCCCATAACGGGGCAAGGTTAGATTCTGATAGACACGCGGTGGAACTGCTGCATTTGCTACCGTAGCCACGACAAATACGGTGAAGGCACCATTTGCAGCTTTTCCTCTGTTGGTCCCACCTACATTTGCCGGCTCACGATTAGTAATATGCCCGCCGTGACATGTAGAGCTACATCAGCAGCTTTTCCTCCGCTAAGAGCAGGGGAAAACCTGCATCGGCCTCTCTATCGCTACTGAGTACGGCGGTAAAGCTGCGCTGCCACTTTTCCTCCGCTCCGAGAGGAGGAAAAGCTGCACTTGCAGGTTTACCGCTGATGATTACGGCGGTAAGGCTGCACTGCCACTTTTCCTCCTCTCGCAGTGGAGGAAAACCGGCATCTGCTGCTTTACCGCTGATCGGTACGGCGGTAAAGCTGCATTTGCAGCTTTTCCCCCACCAAGGGCGGAGGAAAACTCGCATTTAAGGGGTAAACTCCTTTTTCTTAGTTCTTTGGGCCGGGCCTATTTTTTTGGCTGCCTCGAACCAGTCCGCGCCCCATGTACAATGCGTTCGCATGTTTATTAATAGAATATGACGCGGAAATCTCTCACAATTTTAGATGTGTAATTTTACAGTTTTATATATGAAAGACGTCAAATCCGCTATAAAAATCGACCCAGGAAAGGAAGGTGGCGTATCCTCGGCTGCCCTCAATCCAACCCACTAGGCCCTTTTTAAATGTCCGGGACAATGCACATTTTACTCCGGTCCAGCGGGCTAGACGAGTTAACCCCGACCCGGCCCTTTTTTTTCTTTTGCTTGCGAGGAAAACTTGATTCGTGGCCAACCCATATTCTAGTCGGGTCGAGTATGGTGGGTCAAATGCGGGCCGGGACAGTGGTTAGAGTCGGTTCGGTTTTCGCCACGTCTAAATTTTGGGTTAATACGGGTTAGTTAGCATTCTCCTATATTTATAAGAGCATCTTAATAGTAGAACACCACAGTATGAACCATTCTCACATTCGTGCATTCTTTATTTTTCGAATTAAGAGAGGCCCCCTAGAAGCTTTCGTCTCCAAAACAGAAGAAAACCGCTCTATTTTCCTAAGTGAGAAAAGCATAATCGAAAGACTGAAACTCTAAATCTGGAGAATCAATAGGAAATATATAGAATTACAAAGATGGTCCCATCTTCCGTATTGTACGTCTGATCCTGACAATATCATCAACGACCGTGCATAAACTAAAATGCACAAACAAATCTAAAACCATGCATTTCATCCATATCTTGATGATGGGATGGGCCAGGCCGGTTGCTGACCATGGCCTTACACATGGCATATGTCTGAGACCCAAACAATTCATTTGAACTTATTTTAAAGAAAGGAAAGAAGAAAAAGCCATTCAAGTTCAAAATAAGTATTTGAATTCCGATTTTCATAAAGATTCAGGTAAATTAGATAGGAGCTTTCGATTGAGAAGTACCGTCTGGGTCTCCCCCTGCAGTCGTCCAAAATATGGCCCGTGCCGTTTCATTTCCTCCCAGCAGCGATTTGATGAGCTCCCCCTTCCGGCCGCTCTCTCGTACAAGAACTGACTGAATAAAACATACCTAAATACCGAACACAATTAGATATTCTTTGGACTTTTTCGCGAGCACGGTGATATGTTAAAGAAAACGAAGGGGATGCGGCCAGGGGCTGCAAAGACAAACTATAAGAATAGAGAACAATCCGATGTTCTTTCAAATGCTGCACCTATGTCGGAGATATACAGGTGGAGGGGTGGAAAATCACTGTTCCAACAGAAGTTGTTGCATCGGTCATTGGCCTTCAAGCGTGGACGGCGGGCTCCGGATTCTTTTTTATGTAATATTTTCATTTTCGTTCTCTTGAAAGTGTTTTAAATTCGATTTAAGTCTCAGATTCTGCACATGGATGTATAAAGTTGCCTGGTGTGTCGTATCCTGATGTGTCGGACTTTGCTAAGATTTTCTTTATTTTTATCCTTTATTGTTTGTAGACTTTCAAATTGCATTTACCCGTGTATTGAGACCCATGATATAATGTATTCATAAATATTACGGCATGATTCTTCCCGCCCGTCCAACTAAAACGCAATCAATTCCAAACACCGCTTGCCCTCATGATGCACATTGGCACGCGGGTGTGGCAGAAAAATAGGGAATAGACTAGAGTCGTCAATCACAATTTAGACAGGCAAGAGGGAAGCGCCGCGTTTATAGTCTTGGGGGAATTTACCCCAGCGGAATAGTGGAGAAGGGTTTATTATTATTCAACCCACCACAGGGGCCTATTTACAAATATTAGAGACCTTAGGGGGTATTTAAAAAAGTTGTTGTGAGGGAAAAAGTGTCGTTTTTATAGAATTTGAGCAAAAGCCGGACGGCCCTTTCTCTCTACCGTCAAATCTAGTGATTCGAGGATATGAAAGGAGTCAAAACGCGTAGGAAGGGCCGATTTACAAATAATGAAACCAGAGGGGCCTATTTGCGAGTCCTAGAAGCCGTAGGTCGGCATATACAGGAAAACTGAATACTCAATGGGTGTTAGAGCTGATGAGCGGCTTAGATTTTGATGAGGCGGAACCCACCATGCATTAAAGAAGTCTGTAGCACCATAGTATATTGCAGTCGCGCCGCGTTATAGCCCTGCCATTCAAAGAAAGGCTTATTGTGATCCTGTTTTTCTCCAGCTGGATTGATAGAGGCGCGACAAATTGAACATTACTTAAATTTCTGTTAAGAACAGTTATGACTAATGAGAAAATCAGGTCTAAAAAGATCGATCATGTTCTTGGGAGTTTTTCTCAATTTATACCGTCCTAGTTCCTATGTAAACCAGAGAGGAATTTATGGTGGGCCCAGGTTGTATTTAAGTGTTTGTATGAGAAATCAGTTTAATTTTGCGTGCGGTGGCGCTTTTTTTTCTTTTCTTTTCTTTTCTTTTTCTTTTTTTTTTTTGGTTCTTTCGATTTGCCCACTCCCCATGAGTAGACATGCATCTGAGTAGGACCCATGAGCTGGACTGCATATAAGTTGTATGGAGTCTAGCTCGTGGGAATTCCTTAGATGATCACGGATGCGGGGAGTGTAAATGATGTATCCGCATCCAAGATCAGACACTCTGCAGTGCAAATGACATATCCATTATCCTTGGACTTTTTCTAGATTTTCTCGAATAAATAACCCCTTACTTTTAAAATAAATTTCTTCGTTTTTTGTTATCAGTAATATACTCGTAATTTGCTATATAATGTCGCTAGGGTCAATTGACAGCCCTAGTTGCCGGCCATCTTCTACGGTTGTGAGTGGGCTTAATCCCACCCCATGGAGTCCACATATTTCCAAAGTCCAACAACGCTAGAGTCAAAATTGCCCGTTAGAATGTACCGGGGTAAAGTGAAGGTCGGAAGCCTATCTCAACACAAATTTAAAGCAAGGGTCCATATCGAATCCGGGTTCCTATGTGCCCAAGGATTAATTAGGAGGGCACGGGCCTCCCACAACGGGGCAAGGTTAGATTCTGATAGACACGCGGTGGAACTGCTGCATTTGCTACCGTAGCCACGACAAATACGGTGAAGGCACCATTTGCAGCTTTTCCTCTGTTGGTCCCACCTACATTTGCCGGCTCACGATTAGTAATATGCCCGCCGTGACATGTAGAGCTACATCAGCAGCTTTTCCTCCGCTAAGAGCGGGGGAAAACCTGCATCGGCCTCTCTATCGCTACTGAGTACGGCGGTAAAGCTGCGCTGCCACTTTTCGTCCGCTCCGAGAGGAGGAAAAGCTGCACTTGCAGGTTTACCGCTGATGATTACGGCGGTAAGGCTGCACTGCCACTTTTCCTCCTCTCGCAGTGGAGGAAAACCGGCATCTGCTGCTTTACCGCTGATCGGTACGGCGGTAAAGCTGCATTTGCAGCTTTTCCCCCACCAAGGGCGGAGGAAAACTCGCATTTAAGGGGTAAACTCCTTTTTCTTAGTTCTTTGGGCCGGGCCTATTTTTTTGGCTGCCTCGAACCAGTCCGCGCCCCATGTACAATGCGTTCGCATGTTTATTAATAGAATATGACGCGGAAATCTCTCACAATTTTAGATGTGTAATTTTACAGTTTTATATATGAAAGACGTCAAATCCGCTATAAAAATCGACCCAGGAAAGGAAGGTGGCGTATCCTCGGCTGCCCTCAATCCAACCCACTAGGCCCTTTTTAAATGTCCGGGACAATGCACATTTTACTCCGGTCCAGCGGGCTAGACGAGTTAACCCCGACCCGGCCCTTTTTTTTCTTTTGCTTGCGAGGAAAACTTGATTCGTGGCCAACCCATATTCTAGTCGGGTCGAGTATGGTGGGTCAAATGCGGGCCGGGACAGTGGTTAGAGTCGGTTCGGTTTTCGCCACGTCTAAATTTTGGGTTAATACGGGTTAGTTAGCATTCTCCTATATTTATAAGAGCATCTTAATAGTAGAACACCACAGTATGAACCATTCTCACATTCGTGCATTCTTTATTTTTCGAATTAAGAGAGGCCCCCTAGAAGCTTTCGTCTCCAAAACAGAAGAAAACCGCTCTATTTTCCTAAGTGAGAAAAGCATAATCGAAAGACTGAAACTCTAAATCTGGAGAATCAATAGGAAATATATAGAATTACAAAGATGGTCCCATCTTCCGTATTGTACGTCTGATCCTGACAATATCATCAACGACCGTGCAGAAACTAAAATGCACAAACAAATCTAAAACCATGCATTTCATCCATATCTTGATGATGGGATGGGCCAGGCCGGTTGCTGACCATGGCCTTACACATGGCATATGTCTGAGACCCAAACAATTCATTTGAACTTATTTTAAAGAAAGGAAAGAAGAAAAAGCCATTCAAGTTCAAAATAAGTATTTGAATTCCGATTTTCATAAAGATTCAGGTAAATTAGATAGGAGCTTTCGATTGAGAAGTACCGTCTGGGTCTCCCCCTGCAGTCGTCCAAAATATGGCCCGTGCCGTTTCATTTCCTCCCAGCAGCGATTTGATGAGCTCCCCCTTCCGGCCGCTCTCTCGTACAAGAACTGACTGAATAAAACATACCTAAATACCGAACACAATTAGATATTCTTTGGACTTTTTCGCGAGCGCGGTGATATGTTAAAGAAAACGAAGGGGATGCGGCCAGGGGCTGCAAAGACAAACTATAAGAATAGAGAACAATCCGATGTTCTTTCAAATGCTGCACCTATGTCGGAGATATACAGGTGGAGGGGTGGAAAATCACTGTTCCAACAGAAGTTGTTGCATCGGTCATTGGCCTTCAAGCGTGGACGGCGGGCTCCGGATTCTTTTTTATGTAATATTTTCATTTTCGTTCTCTTGAAAGTGTTTTAAATTCGATTTAAGTCTCAGATTCTGCACATGGATGTATAAAGTTGCCTGGTGTGTCGTATCCTGATGTGTCGGACTTTGCTAAGATTTTCTTTATTTTTATCCTTTATTGTTTGTAGACTTTCAAATTGCATTTACCCGTGTATTGAGACCCATGATATAATGTATTCATAAATATTACGGCATGATTCTTCCCGCCCGTCCAACTAAAACGCAATCAATTCCAAACACCGCTTGCCCTCATGATGCACATTGGCACGCGGGTGTGGCAGAAAAATAGGGAATAGACTAGAGTCGTCAATCACAATTTAGACAGGCAAGAGGGAAGCGCCGCGTTTATAGTCTTGGGGGAATTTACCCCAGCGGAATAGTGGAGAAGGGTTTATTATTATTCAACCCACCACAGGGGCCTATTTACAAATATTAGAGACCTTAGGGGGTATTTAAAAAAGTTGTTGTGAGGGAAAAAGTGTCGTTTTTATAGAATTTGAGCAAAAGCCGGACGGCCCTTTCTCTCTACCGTCAAATCTAGTGATTCGAGGATATGAAAGGAGTCAAAACGCGTAGGAAGGGCCGATTTACAAATAATGAAACCAGAGGGGCCTATTTGCGAGTCCTAGAAGCCGTAGGTCGGCATATACAGGAAAACTGAATACTCAATGGGTGTTAGAGCTGATGAGCGGCTTAGATTTTGATGAGGCGGAACCCACCATGCATTAAAGAAGTCTGTAGCACCATAGTATATTGCAGTCGCGCCGCGTTATAGCCCTGCCATTCAAAGAAAGGCTTATTGTGATCCTGTTTTTCTCCAGCTGGATTGATAGAGGCGCGACAAATTGAACATTACTTAAATTTCTGTTAAGAACAGTTATGACTAATGAGAAAATCAGGTCTAAAAAGATCGATCATGTTCTTGGGAGTTTTTCTCAATTTATACCGTCATAGTTCCTATGTAAACCAGAGAGGAATTTATGGTGGGCCCAGGTTGTATTTAAGTGTTTGTATGAGAAATCAGTTTAATTTTGCGTGCGGTGGCGCTTTTTTTTCTTTTCTTTTCTTTTCTTTTTCTTTTTTTTTTTTGTTCTTTCGATTTGCCCACTCCCCATGAGTAGACATGCATCTGAGTAGGACCCATGAGCTGGACTGCATATAAGTTGTATGGAGTCTAGCTCGTGGGAATTCCTTAGATGATCACGGATGCGGGGAGTGTAAATGATGTATCCGCATCCAAGATCAGACACTCTGCAGTGCAAATGACATATCCATTATCCTTGGACTTTTTCTAGATTTTCTCGAATAAATAACCCCTTGCTTTTAAAATAAATTTCTTCGTTTTTTGTTATCAGTAATATACTCGTAATTTGCTATATAATGTCGCTAGGGTCAATTGACAGCCCTAGTTGCCGGCCATCTTCTACGGTTGTGAGTGGGCTTAATCCCACCCCATGGAGTCCACATATTTCCAAAGTCCAACAACGCTAGAGTCAAAATTGCCCGTTAGAATGTACCGGGGTAAAGTGAAGGTCGGAAGCCTATCTCAACACAAATTTAAAGCAAGGGTCCATATCGAATCCGGGTTCCTATGTGCCCAAGGATTAATTAGGAGGGCACGGGCCTCCCACAACGGGGCAAGGTTAGATTCTGATAGACACGCGGTGGAACTGCTGCATTTGCTACCGTAGCCACGACAAATACGGTGAAGGCACCATTTGCAGCTTTTCCTCTGTTGGTCCCACCTACATTTGCCGGCTCACGATTAGTAATATGCCCGCCGTGACATGTAGAGCTACATCAGCAGCTTTTCCTCCGCTAAGAGCGGGGGAAAACCTGCATCGGCCTCTCTATCGCTACTGAGTACGGCGGTAAAGCTGCGCTGCCACTTTTCGTCCGCTCCGAGAGGAGGAAAAGCTGCACTTGCAGGTTTACCGCTGATGATTACGGCGGTAAGGCTGCACTGCCACTTTTCCTCCTCTCGCAGTGGAGGAAAAGCGGCATCTGCTGCTTTACCGCTGATCGGTACGGCGGTAAAGCTGCATTTGCAGCTTTTCCCCCACCAAGGGCGGAGGAAAACTCGCATTTAAGGGGTAAACTCCTTTTTCTTAGTTCTTTGGGCCGGGCCTATTTTTTTGGCTGCCTCGAACCAGTCCGCGCCCCATGTACAATGCGTTCGCATGTTTATTAATAGAATATGACGCGGAAATCTCTCACAATTTTAGATGTGTAATTTTACAGTTTTATATATGAAAGACGTCAAATCCGCTATAAAAATCGACCCAGGAAAGGAAGGTGGCGTATCCTCGGCTGCCCTCAATCCAACCCACTAGGCCCTTTTTAAATGTCCGGGACAATGCACATTTTACTCCGGTTCAGCGGGCTAGACGAGTTAACCCCGACCCGGCCCTTTTTTTTCTTTTGCTTGCGAGGAAAACTTGATTCGTGGCCAACCCATATTCTAGTCGGGTCGAGTATGGTGGGTCAAATGCGGGCCGGGACAGTGGTTAGAGTCGGTTCGGTTTTCGCCACGTCTAAATTTTGGGTTAATACGGGTTAGTTAGCATTCTCCTATATTTATAAGAGCATCTTAATAGTAGAACACCACAGTATGAACCATTCTCACATTCGTGCATTCTTTATTTTTCGAATTAAGAGAGGCCCCCTAGAAGCTTTCGTCTCCAAAACAGAAGAAAACCGCTCTATTTTCCTAAGTGAGAAAAGCATAATCGAAAGACTGAAACTCTAAATCTGGAGAATCAATAGGAAATATATAGAATTACAAAGATGGTCCCATCTTCCGTATTGTACGTCTGATCCTGACAATATCATCAACGACCGTGCAGAAACTAAAATGCACAAACAAATCTAAAACCATGCATTTCATCCATATCTTGATGATGGGATGGGCCAGGCCGGTTGCTGACCATGGCCTTACACATGGCATATGTCTGAGACCCAAACAATTCATTTGAACTTATTTTAAAGAAAGGAAAGAAGAAAAAGCCATTCAAGTTCAAAATAAGTATTTGAATTCCGATTTTCATAAAGATTCAGGTAAATTAGATAGGAGCTTTCGATTGAGAAGTACCGTCTGGGTCTCCCCCTGCAGTCGTCCAAAATATGGCCCGTGCCGTTTCATTTCCTCCCAGCAGCGATTTGATGAGCTCCCCCTTCCGGCCGCTCTCTCGTACAAGAACTGACTGAATAAAACATACCTAAATACCGAACACAATTAGATATTCTTTGGACTTTTTCGCGAGCGCGGTGATATGTTAAAGAAAACGAAGGGGATGCGGCCAGGGGCTGCAAAGACAAACTATAAGAATAGAGAACAATCCGATGTTCTTTCAAATGCTGCACCTATGTCGGAGATATACAGGTGGAGGGGTGGAAAATCACTGTTCCAACAGAAGTTGTTGCATCGGTCATTGGCCTTCAAGCGTGGACGGCGGGCTCCGGATTCTTTTTTATGTAATATTTTCATTTTCGTTCTCTTGAAAGTGTTTTAAATTCGATTTAAGTCTCAGATTCTGCACATGGATGTATAAAGTTGCCTGGTGTGTCGTATCCTGATGTGTCGGACTTTGCTAAGATTTTCTTTATTTTTATCCTTTATTGTTTGTAGACTTTCAAATTGCATTTACCCGTGTATTGAGACCCATGATATAATGTATTCATAAATATTACGGCATGATTCTTCCCGCCCGTCCAACTAAAACGCAATCAATTCCAAACACCGCTTGCCCTCATGATGCACATTGGCACGCGGGTGTGGCAGAAAAATAGGGAATAGACTAGAGTCGTCAATCACAATTTAGACAGGCAAGAGGGAAGCGCCGCGTTTATAGTCTTGGGGGAATTTACCCCAGCGGAATAGTGGAGAAGGGTTTATTATTATTCAACCCACCACAGGGGCCTATTTACAAATATTAGAGACCTTAGGGGGTATTTAAAAAAGTTGTTGTGAGGGAAAAAGTGTCGTTTTTATAGAATTTGAGCAAAAGCCGGACGGCCCTTTCTCTCTACCGTCAAATCTAGTGATTCGAGGATATGAAAGGAGTCAAAACGCGTAGGAAGGGCCGATTTACAAATAATGAAACCAGAGGGGCCTATTTGCGAGTCCTAGAAGCCGTAGGTGGGCATATACAGGAAAACTGAATACTCAATGGGTGTTAGAGCTGATGAGCGGCTTAGATTTTGATGAGGCGGAACCCACCATGCATTAAAGAAGTCTGTAGCACCATAGTATATTGCAGTCGCGCCGCGTTATAGCCCTGCCATTCAAAGAAAGGCTTATTGTGATCCTGTTTTTCTCCAGCTGGATTGATAGAGGCGCGACAAATTGAACATTACTTAAATTTCTGTTAAGAACAGTTATGACTAATGAGAAAATCAGGTCTAAAAAGATCGATCATGTTCTTGGGAGTTTTTCTCAATTTATACCGTCCTAGTTCCTATGTAAACCAGAGAGGAATTTATGGTGGGCCCAGGTTGTATTTAAGTGTTTGTATGAGAAATCAGTTTAATTTTGCGTGCGGTGGCGCTTTTTTTTCTTTTCTTTTCTTTTCTTTTTCTTTTTTTTTTTTGGTTCTTTCGATTTGCCCACTCCCCATGAGTAGACATGCATCTGAGTAGGACCCATGAGCTGGACTGCATATAAGTTGTATGGAGTCTAGCTCGTGGGAATTCCTTAGATGATCACGGATGCGGGGAGTGTAAATGATGTATCCGCATCCAAGATCAGACACTCTGCAGTGCAAATGACATATCCATTATCCTTGGACTTTTTCTAGATTTTCTCGAATAAATAACCCCTTGCTTTTAAAATAAATTTCTTCGTTTTTTGTTATCAGTAATATACTCGTAATTTGCTATATAATGTCGCTAGGGTCAATTGACAGCCCTAGTTGCCGGCCATCTTCTACGGTTGTGAGTGGGCTTAATCCCACCCCATGGAGTCCACATATTTCCAAAGTCCAACAACGCTAGAGTCAAAATTGCCCGTTAGAATGTACCGGGGTAAAGTGAAGGTCGGAAGCCTATCTCAACACAAATTTAAAGCAAGGGTCCATATCGAATCCGGGTTCCTATGTGCCCAAGGATTAATTAGGAGGGCACGGGCCTCCCACAACGGGGCAAGGTTAGATTCTGATAGACACGCGGTGGAACTGCTGCATTTGCTACCGTAGCCACGACAAATACGGTGAAGGCACCATTTGCAGCTTTTCCTCTGTTGGTCCCACCTACATTTGCCGGCTCACGATTAGTAATATGCCCGCCGTGACATGTAGAGCTACATCAGCAGCTTTTCCTCCGCTAAGAGCGGGGGAAAACCTGCATCGGCCTCTCTATCGCTACTGAGTACGGCGGTAAAGCTGCGCTGCCACTTTTCGTCCGCTCCGAGAGGAGGAAAAGCTGCACTTGCAGGTTTACCGCTGATGATTACGGCGGTAAGGCTGCACTGCCACTTTTCCTCCTCTCGCAGTGGAGGAAAACCGGCATCTGCTGCTTTACCGCTGATCGGTACGGCGGTAAAGCTGCATTTGCAGCTTTTCCCCCACCAAGGGCGGAGGAAAACTCGCATTTAAGGGGTAAACTCCTTTTTCTTAGTTCTTTGGGCCGGGCCTATTTTTTTGGCTGCCTCGAACCAGTCCGCGCCCCATGTACAATGCGTTCGCATGTTTATTAATAGAATATGACGCGGAAATCTCTCACAATTTTAGATGTGTAATTTTACAGTTTTATATATGAAAGACGTCAAATCCGCTATAAAAATCGACCCAGGAAAGGAAGGTGGCGTATCCTCGGCTGCCCTCAATCCAACCCACTAGGCCCTTTTTAAATGTCCGGGACAATGCACATTTTACTCCGGTCCAGCGGGCTAGACGAGTTAACCCCGACCCGGCCCTTTTTTTTCTTTTGCTTGCGAGGAAAACTTGATTCGTGGCCAACCCATATTCTAGTCGGGTCGAGTATGGTGGGTCAAATGCGGGCCGGGACAGTGGTTAGAGTCGGTTCGGTTTTCGCCACGTCTAAATTTTGGGTTAATACGGGTTAGTTAGCATTCTCCTATATTTATAAGAGCATCTTAATAGTAGAACACCACAGTATGAACCATTCTCACATTCGTGCATTCTTTATTTTTCGAATTAAGAGAGGCCCCCTAGAAGCTTTCGTCTCCAAAACAGAAGAAAACCGCTCTATTTTCCTAAGTGAGAAAAGCATAATCGAAAGACTGAAACTCTAAATCTGGAGAATCAATAGGAAATATATAGAATTACAAAGATGGTCCCATCTTCCGTATTGTACGTCTGATCCTGACAATATCATCAACGACCGTGCAGAAACTAAAATGCACAAACAAATCTAAGACCATGCATTTCATCCATATCTTGATGATGGGATGGGCCAGGCCGGTTGCTGACCATGGCCTTACACATGGCATATGTCTGAGACCCAAACAATTCATTTGAACTTATTTTAAAGAAAGGAAAGAAGAAAAAGCCATTCAAGTTCAAAATAAGTATTTGAATTCCGATTTTCATAAAGATTCAGGTAAATTAGATAGGAGCTTTCGATTGAGAAGTACCGTCTGGGTCTCCCCCTGCAGTCGTCCAAAATATGGCCCGTGCCGTTTCATTTCCTCCCAGCAGCGATTTGATGAGCTCCCCCTTCCGGCCGCTCTCTCGTACAAGAACTGACTGAATAAAACATACCTAAATACCGAACACAATTAGATATTCTTTGGACTTTTTCGCGAGCGCGGTGATATGTTAAAGAAAACGAAGGGGATGCGGCCAGGGGCTGCAAAGACAAACTATAAGAATAGAGAACAATCCGATGTTCTTTCAAATGCTGCACCTATGTCGGAGATATACAGGTGGAGGGGTGGAAAATCACTGTTCCAACAGAAGTTGTTGCATCGGTCATTGGCCTTCAAGCGTGGACGGCGGGCTCCGGATTCTTTTTTATGTAATATTTTCATTTTCGTTCTCTTGAAAGTGTTTTAAATTCGATTTAAGTCTCAGATTCTGCACATGGATGTATAAAGTTGCCTGGTGTGTCGTATCCTGATGTGTCGGACTTTGCTAAGATTTTCTTTATTTTTATCCTTTATTGTTTGTAGACTTTCAAATTGCATTTACCCGTGTATTGAGACCCATGATATAATGTATTCATAAATATTACGGCATGATTCTTCCCGCCCGTCCAACTAAAACGCGATCAATTCCAAACACCGCTTGCCCTCATGATGCACATTGGCACGCGGGTGTGGCAGAAAAATAGGGAATAGACTAGAGTCGTCAATCACAATTTAGACAGGCAAGAGGGAAGCGCCGCGTTTATAGTCTTGGGGGAATTTACCCCAGCGGAATAGTGGAGAAGGGTTTATTATTATTCAACCCACCACAGGGGCCTATTTACAAATATTAGAGACCTTAGGGGGTATTTAAAAAAGTTGTTGTGAGGGAAAAAGTGTCGTTTTTATAGAATTTGAGCAAAAGCCGGACGGCCCTTTCTCTCTACCGTCAAATCTACTGATTCGAGGATATGAAAGGAGTCAAAACGCGTAGGAAGGGCCGATTTACAAATAATGAAACCAGAGGGGCCTATTTGCGAGTCCTAGAAGCCGTAGGTGGGCATATACAGGAAAACTGAATACTCAATGGGTGTTAGAGCTGATGAGCGGCTTAGATTTTGATGAGGCGGAACCCACCATGCATTAAAGAAGTCTGTAGCACCATAGTATATTGCAGTCGCGCCGCGTTATAGCCCTGCCATTCAAAGAAAGGCTTATTGTGATCCTGTTTTTCTCCAGCTGGATTGATAGAGGCGCGACAAATTGAACATTACTTAAATTTCTGTTAAGAACAGTTATGACTAATGAGAAAATCAGGTCTAAAAAGATCGATCATGTTCTTGGGAGTTTTTCTCAATTTATACCGTCCTAGTTCCTATGTAAACCAGAGAGGAATTTATGGTGGGCCCAGGTTGTATTTAAGTGTTTGTATGAGAAATCAGTTTAATTTTGCGTGCGGTGGCGCTTTTTTTTCTTTTCTTTTCTTTTCTTTTTCTTTTTTTTTTTTGGTTCTTTCGATTTGCCCACTCCCCATGAGTAGACATGCATCTGAGTAGGACCCATGAGCTGGACTGCATATAAGTTGTATGGAGTCTAGCTCGTGGGAATTCCTTAGATGATCACGGATGCGGGGAGTGTAAATGATGTATCCGCATCCAAGATCAGACACTCTGCAGTGCAAATGACATATCCATTATCCTTGGACTTTTTCTAGATTTTCTCGAATAAATAACCCCTTGCTTTTAAAATAAATTTCTTCGTTTTTTGTTATCAGTAATATACTCGTAATTTGCTATATAATGTCGCTAGGGTCAATTGACAGCCCTAGTTGCCGGCCATCTTCTACGGTTGTGAGTGGGCTTAATCCCACCCCATGGAGTCCACATATTTCCAAAGTCCAACAACGCTAGAGTCAAAATTGCCCGTTAGAATGTACCGGGGTAAAGTGAAGGTCGGAAGCCTATCTCAACACAAATTTAAAGCAAGGGTCCATATCGAATCCGGGTTCCTATGTGCCCAAGGATTAATTAGGAGGGCACGGGCCTCCCACAACGGGGCAAGGTTAGATTCTGATAGACACGCGGTGGAACTGCTGCATTTGCTACCGTAGCCACGACAAATACGGTGAAGGCACCATTTGCAGCTTTTCCTCTGTTGGTCCCACCTACATTTGCCGGCTCACGATTAGTAATATGCCCGCCGTGACATGTAGAGCTACATCAGCAGCTTTTCCTCCGCTAAGAGCGGGGGAAAACCTGCATCGGCCTCTCTATCGCTACTGAGTACGGCGGTAAAGCTGCGCTGCCACTTTTCGTCCGCTCCGAGAGGAGGAAAAGCTGCACTTGCAGGTTTACCGCTGATGATTACGGCGGTAAGGCTGCACTGCCACTTTTCCTCCTCTCGCAGTGGAGGAAAAGCGGCATCTGCTGCTTTACCGCTGATCGGTACGGCGGTAAAGCTGCATTTGCAGCTTTTCCCCCACCAAGGGCGGAGGAAAACTCGCATTTAAGGGGTAAACTCCTTTTTCTTAGTTCTTTGGGCCGGGCCTATTTTTTTGGCTGCCTCGAACCAGTCCGCGCCCCATGTACAATGCGTTCGCATGTTTATTAATAGAATATGACGCGGAAATCTCTCACAATTTTAGATGTGTAATTTTACAGTTTTATATATGAAAGACGTCAAATCCGCTATAAAAATCGACCCAGGAAAGGAAGGTGGCGTATCCTCGGCTGCCCTCAATCCAACCCACTAGGCCCTTTTTAAATGTCCGGGACAATGCACATTTTACTCCGGTCCAGCGGGCTAGACGAGTTAACCCCGACCCGGCCCTTTTTTTTCTTTTGCTTGCGAGGAAAACTTGATTCGTGGCCAACCCATATTCTAGTCGGGTCGAGTATGGTGGGTCAAATGCGGGCCGGGACAGTGGTTAGAGTCGGTTCGGTTTTCGCCACGTCTAAATTTTGGGTTAATACGGGTTAGTTAGCATTCTCCTATATTTATAAGAGCATCTTAATAGTAGAACACCACAGTATGAACCATTCTCACATTCGTGCATTCTTTATTTTTCGAATTAAGAGAGGCCCCCTAGAAGCTTTCGTCTCCAAAACAGAAGAAAACCGCTCTATTTTCCTAAGTGAGAAAAGCATAATCGAAAGACTGAAACTCTAAATCTGGAGAATCAATAGGAAATATATAGAATTACAAAGATGGTCCCATCTTCCGTATTGTACGTCTGATCCTGACAATATCATCAACGACCGTGCAGAAACTAAAATGCACAAACAAATCTAAGACCATGCATTTCATCCATATCTTGATGATGGGATGGGCCAGGCCGGTTGCTGACCATGGCCTTACACATGGCATATGTCTGAGACCCAAACAATTCATTTGAACTTATTTTAAAGAAAGGAAAGAAGAAAAAGCCATTCAAGTTCAAAATAAGTATTTGAATTCCGATTTTCATAAAGATTCAGGTAAATTAGATAGGAGCTTTCGATTGAGAAGTACCGTCTGGGTCTCCCCCTGCAGTCGTCCAAAATATGGCCCGTGCCGTTTCATTTCCTCCCAGCAGCGATTTGATGAGCTCCCCCTTCCGGCCGCTCTCTCGTACAAGAACTGACTGAATAAAACATACCTAAATACCGAACACAATTAGATATTCTTTGGACTTTTTCGCGAGCGCGGTGATATGTTAAAGAAAACGAAGGGGATGCGGCCAGGGGCTGCAAAGACAAACTATAAGAATAGAGAACAATCCGATGTTCTTTCAAATGCTGCACCTATGTCGGAGATATACAGGTGGAGGGGTGGAAAATCACTGTTCCAACAGAAGTTGTTGCATCGGTCATTGGCCTTCAAGCGTGGACGGCGGGCTCCGGATTCTTTTTTATGTAATATTTTCATTTTCGTTCTCTTGAAAGTGTTTTAAATTCGATTTAAGTCTCAGATTCTGCACATGGATGTATAAAGTTGCCTGGTGTGTCGTATCCTGATGTGTCGGACTTTGCTAAGATTTTCTTTATTTTTATCCTTTATTGTTTGTAGACTTTCAAATTGCATTTACCCGTGTATTGAGACCCATGATATAATGTATTCATAAATATTACGGCATGATTCTTCCCGCCCGTCCAACTAAAACGCAATCAATTCCAAACACCGCTTGCCCTCATGATGCACATTGGCACGCGGGTGTGGCAGAAAAATAGGGAATAGACTAGAGTCGTCAATCACAATTTAGACAGGCAAGAGGGAAGCGCCGCGTTTATATTCTTGGGGGAATTTACCCCAGCGGAATAGTGGAGAAGGGTTTATTATTATTCAACCCACCACAGGGGCCTATTTACAAATATTAGAGACCTTAGGGGGTATTTAAAAAAGTTGTTGTGAGGGAAAAAGTGTCGTTTTTATAGAATTTGAGCAAAAGCCGGACGGCCCTTTCTCTCTACCGTCAAATCTAGTGATTCGAGGATATGAAAGGAGTCAAAACGCGTAGGAAGGGCCGATTTACAAATAATGAAACCAGAGGGGCCTATTTGCGAGTCCTAGAAGCCGTAGGTGGGCATATACAGGAAAACTGAATACTCAATGGGTGTTAGAGCTGATGAGCGGCTTAGATTTTGATGAGGCGGAACCCACCATGCATTAAAGAAGTCTGTAGCACCATAGTATATTGCAGTCGCGCCGCGTTATAGCCCTGCCATTCAAAGAAAGGCTTATTGTGATCCTGTTTTTCTCCAGCTGGAATGATAGAGGCGCGACAAATTGAACATTACTTAAATTTCTGTTAAGAACAGTTATGACTAATGAGAAAATCAGGTCTAAAAAGATCGATCATGTTCTTGGGAGTTTTTCTCAATTTATACCATCCTAGTTCCTATGTAAACCAGAGAGGAATTTATGGTGGGCCCAGGTTGTATTTAAGTGTTTGTATGAGAAATCAGTTTAATTTTGCGTGCGGTGGCGCTTTTTTTTCTTTTCTTTTCTTTTCTTTTTCTTTTTTTTTTTGGTTCTTTCGATTTGCCCACTCCCCATGAGTAGACATGCATCTGAGTAGGACCCATGAGCTGGACTGCATATAAGTTGTATGGAGTCTAGCTCGTGGGAATTCCTTAGATGATCACGGATGCGGGGAGTGTAAATGATGTATCCGCATCCAAGATCAGACACTCTGCAGTGCAAATGACATATCCATTATCCTTGGACTTTTTCTAGATTTTCTCGAATAAATAACCCCTTGCTTTTAAAATAAATTTCTTCGTTTTTTGTTATCAGTAATATACTCGTAATTTGCTATATAATGTCGCTAGGGTCAATTGACAGCCCTAGTTGCCGGCCATCTTCTACGGTTGTGAGTGGGCTTAATCCCACCCCATGGAGTCCACATATTTCCAAAGTCCAACAACGCTAGAGTCAAAATTGCCCGTTAGAATGTACCGGGGTAAAGTGAAGGTCGGAAGCCTATCTCAACACAAATTTAAAGCAAGGGTCCATATCGAATCCGGGTTCCTATGTGCCCAAGGATTAATTAGGAGGGCACGGGCCTCCCACAACGGGGCAAGGTTAGATTCTGATAGACACGCGGTGGAACTGCTGCATTTGCTACCGTAGCCACGACAAATACGGTGAAGGCACCATTTGCAGCTTTTCCTCTGTTGGTCCCACCTACATTTGCCGGCTCACGATTAGTAATATGCCCGCCGTGACATGTAGAGCTACATCAGCAGCTTTTCCTCCGCTAAGAGCGGGGGAAAACCTGCATCGGCCTCTCTATCGCTACTGAGTACGGCGGTAAAGCTGCGCTGCCACTTTTCGTCCGCTCCGAGAGGAGGAAAAGCTGCACTTGCAGGTTTACCGCTGATGATTACGGCGGTAAGGCTGCACTGCCACTTTTCCTCCTCTCGCAGTGGAGGAAAACCGGCATCTGCTGCTTTACCGCTGATCGGTACGGCGGTAAAGCTGCATTTGCAGCTTTTCCCCCACCAAGGGCGGAGGAAAACTCGCATTTAAGGGGTAAACTCCTTTTTCTTAGTTCTTTGGGCCGGGCCTATTTTTTTGGCTGCCTCGAACCAGTCCGCGCCCCATGTACAATGCGTTCGCATGTTTATTAATAGAATATGACGCGGAAATCTCTCACAATTTTAGATGTGTAATTTTACAGTTTTATATATGAAAGACGTCAAATCCGCTATAAAAATCGACCCAGGAAAGGAAGGTGGCGTATCCTCGGCTGCCCTCAATCCAACCCACTAGGCCCTTTTTAAATGTCCGGGACAATGCACATTTTACTCCGGTCCAGCGGGCTAGACGAGTTAACCCCGACCCGGCCCTTTTTTTTCTTTTGCTTGCGAGGAAAACTTGATTCGTGGCCAACCCATATTCTAGTCGGGTCGAGTATGGTGGGTCAAATGCGGGCCGGGACAGTGGTTAGAGTCGGTTCGGTTTTCGCCACGTCTAAATTTTGGGTTAATACGGGTTAGTTAGCATTCTCCTATATTTATAAGAGCATCTTAATAGTAGAACACCACAGTATGAACCATTCTCACATTCGTGCATTCTTTATTTTTCGAATTAAGAGAGGCCCCCTAGAAGCTTTCGTCTCCAAAACAGAAGAAAACCGCTCTATTTTCCTAAGTGAGAAAAGCATAATCGAAAGACTGAAACTCTAAATCTGGAGAATCAATAGGAAATATATAGAATTACAAAGATGGTCCCATCTTCCGTATTGTACGTCTGATCCTGACAATATCATCAACGACCGTGCAGAAACTAAAATGCACAAACAAATCTAAAACCATGCATTTCATCCATATCTTGATGATGGGATGGGCCAGGCCGGTTGCTGACCATGGCCTTACACATGGCATATGTCTGAGACCCAAACAATTCATTTGAACTTATTTTAAAGAAAGGAAAGAAGAAAAAGCCATTCAAGTTCAAAATAAGTATTTGAATTCCGATTTTCATAAAGATTCAGGTAAATTAGATAGGAGCTTTCGATTGAGAAGTACCGTCTGGGTCTCCCCCTGCAGTCGTCCAAAATATGGCCCGTGCCGTTTCATTTCCTCCCAGCAGCGATTTGATGAGCTCCCCCTTCCGGCCGCTCTCTCGTACAAGAACTGACTGAATAAAACATACCTAAATACCGAACACAATTAGATATTCTTTGGACTTTTTCGCGAGCGCGGTGATATGTTAAAGAAAACGAAGGGGATGCGGCCAGGGGCTGCAAAGACAAACTATAAGAATAGAGAACAATCCGATGTTCTTTCAAATGCTGCACCTATGTCGGAGATATACAGGTGGAGGGGTGGAAAACCACTGTTCCAACAGAAGTTGTTGCATCGGTCATTGGCCTTCAAGCGTGGACGGCGGGCTCCGGATTCTTTTTTATGTAATATTTTCATTTTCGTTCTCTTGAAAGTGTTTTAAATTCGATTTAAGTCTCAGATTCTGCACATGGATGTATAAAGTTGCCTGGTGTGTCGTATCCTGATGTGTCGGACTTTGCTAAGATTTTCTTTATTTTTATCCTTTATTGTTTGTAGACTTTCAAATTGCATTTACCCGTGTATTGAGACCCATGATATAATGTATTCATAAATATTACGGCATGATTCTTCCCGCCCGTCCAACTAAAACGCAATCAATTCCAAACACCGCTTGCCCTCATGATGCACATTGGCACGCGGGTGTGGCAGAAAAATAGGGAATAGACTAGAGTCGTCAATCACAATTTAGACAGGCAAGAGGGAAGCGCCGCGTTTATAGTCTTGGGGGAATTTACCCCAGCGGAATAGTGGAGAAGGGTTTATTATTATTCAACCCACCACAGGGGCCTATTTACAAATATTAGAGACCTTAGGGGGTATTTAAAAAAGTTGTTGTGAGGGAAAAAGTGTCGTTTTTATAGAATTTGAGCAAAAGCCGGACGGCCCTTTCTCTCTACCGTCAAATCTACTGATTCGAGGATATGAAAGGAGTCAAAACGCGTAGGAAGGGCCGATTTACAAATAATGAAACCAGAGGGGCCTATTTGCGAGTCCTAGAAGCCGTAGGTGGGCATATACAGGAAAACTGAATACTCAATGGGTGTTAGAGCTGATGAGCGGCTTAGATTTTGATGAGGCGGAACCCACCATGCATTAAAGAAGTCTGTAGCACCATAGTATATTGCAGTCGCGCCGCGTTATAGCCCTGCCATTCAAAGAAAGGCTTATTGTGATCCTGTTTTTCTCCAGCTGGATTGATAGAGGCGCGACAAATTGAACATTACTTAAATTTCTGTTAAGAACAGTTATGACTAATGAGAAAATCAGGTCTAAAAAGATCGATCATGTTCTTGGGAGTTTTTCTCAATTTATACCGTGCTAGTTCCTATGTAAACCAGAGAGGAATTTATGGTGGGCCCAGGTTGTATTTAAGTGTTTGTATGAGAAATCAGTTTAATTTTGCGTGCGGTGGCGCTTTTTTTTCTTTTCTTTTCTTTTCTTTTTCTTTTTTTTTTTGGTTCTTTCGATTTGCCCACTCCCCATGAGTAGACATGCATCTGAGTAGGACCCATGAGCTGGACTGCATATAAGTTGTATGGAGTCTAGCTCGTGGGAATTCCTTAGATGATCACGGATGCGGGGAGTGTAAATGATGTATCCGCATCCAAGATCAGACACTCTGCAGTGCAAATGACATATCCATTATCCTTGGACTTTTTCTAGATTTTCTCGAATAAATAACCCCTTGCTTTTAAAATAAATTTCTTCGTTTTTTGTTATCAGTAATATACTCGTAATTTGCTATATAATGTCGCTAGGGTCAATTGACAGCCCTAGTTGCCGGCCATCTTCTACGGTTGTGAGTGGGCTTAATCCCACCCCATGGAGTCCACATATTTCCAAAGTCCAACAACGCTAGAGTCAAAATTGCCCGTTAGAATGTACCGGGGTAAAGTGAAGGTCGGAAGCCTATCTCAACACAAATTTAAAGCAAGGGTCCATATCGAATCCGGGTTCCTATGTGCCCAAGGATTAATTAGGAGGGCACGGGCCTCCCACAACGGGGCAAGGTTAGATTCTGATAGACACGCGGTGGAACTGCTTCATTTGCTACCGTAGCCACGACAAATACGGTGAAGGCACCATTTGCAGCTTTTCCTCTGTTGGTCCCACCTACATTTGCCGGCTCACGATTAGTAATATGCCCGCCGTGACATGTAGAGCTACATCAGCAGCTTTTCCTCCGCTAAGAGCGGGGGAAAACCTGCATCAGCCTCTCTATCGCTACTGAGTACGGCGGTAAAGCTGCGCTGCCACTTTTCCTCCTCTCGGCTGCACTTGCAGTTTTACCGCTGATGATTACGGCGGTAAGGCTGCACTGCCACTTTTCCTCCTCTCGCAGTGGAGAAAAACCGGCATCTGCTGCTTTACCGCTGATCGGTACGGCGGTAAATCTGCATTTGCAGCTTTTCCCCCACCAAGGGCGGAGGAAAACTCGCATTTAAGGGGTAAACTCCTTTTTCTTAGTTCTTTGGGCCGGGCCTATTTTTTTGGCTGCCTCGAACCAGTCCGCGCCCCATGTACAATGCGTTCGCATGTTTATTAATAGAATATGACGCGGAAATCTCTCACAATTTTAGATGTGTAATTTTACAGTTTTATATATGAAAGACGTCAAATCCGCTATAAAAATCGACCCAGGAAAGGAAGGTGGCGTATCCTCGGCTGCCCTCAATCCAACCCACTAGGCCCTTTTTAAATGTCCGGGACAATGCACATTTTACTCCGGTCCAGCGGGCTAGACGAGTTAACCCCGACCCGGCCCTTTTTTTTCTTTTGCTTGCGAGGAAAACTTGATTCGTGGCCAACCCACATTCTAGTCGGGTCGAGTATGGTGGGTCAAATGCGGGCCGGGACAGTGGTTAGAGTCGGTTCGGTTTTCGCCACGTCTAAATTTTGGGTTAATACGGGTTAGTTAGCATTCTCCTATATTTATAAGAGCATCTTAATAGTAGAACACCACAGTATGAACCATTCTCACATTCGTGCATTCTTTATTTTTCGAATTAAGAGAGGCCCCCAAGAAGCTTTCGTCTCCAAAACAGAAGAAAACCGCTCTATTTTCCTAAGTGAGAAAAGCATAATCGAAAGACTGAAACTCTAAATCTGGAGAATCAATAGGAAATATATAGAATTACAAAGATGGTCCCATCTTCCGTATTGTACGTCTGATCCTGACAATATCATCAACGACCGTGCAGAAATTAAAATGCACAAACAAATCTAAAACCATGCATTTCATCCATATCTTGATGATGGGATGGGCCAGGCCGGTTGCTGACCATGGCCTTACACATGGCATATGTCTGAGACCCAAACAATTCATTTGAACTTATTTTAAAGAAAGGAAAGAAGAAAAAGCCATTCAAGTTCAAAATAAGTATTTGAATTCCGATTTTCATAAAGATTCAGGTAAATTAGATAGGAGCTTTCGATTGAGAAGTACCGTCTGGGTCTCCCCCTGCAGTCGTCCAAAATATGGCCCGTGCCGTTTCATTTCCTCCCAGCAGCGATTTGATGAGCTCCCCCTTCCGGCCGCTCTCTCGTACAAGAACTGACTGAATAAAACATACCTAAATACCGAACACAATTAGATATTCTTTGGACTTTTTCGCGAGCGCGGTGATATGTTAAAGAAAACGAAGGGGATGCGGCCAGGGGCTGCAAAGACAAACTATAAGAATAGAGAACAATCCGATGTTCTTTCAAATGCTGCACCTATGTCGGAGATATACAGGTGGAGGGGTGGAAAATCACTGTTCCAACAGAAGTTGTTGCATCGGTCATTGGCCTTCAAGCGTGGACGGCGGGCTCCGGATTCTTTTTTATGTAATATTTTCATTTTCGTTCTCTTGAAAGTGTTTTAAATTCGATTTAAGTCTCAGATTCTGCACATGGATGTATAAAGTTGCCCGGTGTGTCGTATCCTGATGTGTCGGACTTTGCTAAGATTTTCTTTATTTTTATATCCTTTATTGTTTGTAGACTTTCAAATTGCATTTACCCGTGTATTGAGACCCATGATATAATGTATTCATAAATATTACGGCATGATTCTTCCCGCCCGTCCAACTAAAACGCAATCAATTCCAAACACCGCTTGCCCTCATGATGCACATTGGCACGCGGGTGTGGCAGAAAAATAGGGAATAGACTAGAGTCGTCAATCACAATTTAGACAGGCAAGAGGGAAGCGCCGCGTTTATAGTCTTGGGGGAATTTACCCCAGCGGAATAGTGGAGAAGGGTTTATTATTATTCAACCCACCACAGGGGCCTATTTACAAATATTAGAGACCTTAGGGGGTATTTAAAAAAGTTGTTGTGAGGGAAAAAGTGTCGTTTTTATAGAATTTGAGCAAAAGCCGGACGGCCCTTTCTCTCTACCGTCAAATCTAGTGATTCGAGGATATGAAAGGAGTCAAAACGCGTAGGAAGGGCCGATTTACAAATAATGAAACCAGAGGGGCCTATTTGCGAGTCCTAGAAGCCGTAGGTGGGCATATACAGGAAAACTGAATACTCAATGGGTGTTAGAGCTGATGAGCGGCTTAGATTTTGATGAGGCGGAACCCACCATGCATTAAAGAAGTCTGTAGCACCATAGTATATTGCAGTCGCGCCGCGTTATAGCCCTGCCATTCAAAGAAAGGCTTATTGTGATCCTGTTTTTCTCCAGCTGGATTGATAGAGGCGCGACAAATTGAACATTACTTAAATTTCTGTTAAGAACAGTTATGACTAATGAGAAAATCAGGTCTAAAAAGATCGATCATGTTCTTGGGAGTTTTTCTCAATTTATACCGTCCTAGTTCCTATGTAAACCAGAGAGGAATTTATGGTGGGCCCAGGTTGTATTTAAGTGTTTGTATGAGAAATCAGTTTAATTTTGCGTGCGGTGGCGCTTTTTTTTTTTTTCTTTTCTTTTTTTTTTCTTTTTTTTTTTTGGTTCTTTCGATTTGCCCACTCCCCATGAGTAGACATGCATCTGAGTAGGACCCATGAGCTGGACTGCATATAAGTTGTATGGAGTCTAGCTCGTGGGAATTCCTTAGATGATCACGGATGCGGGGAGTGTAAATGATGTATCCGCATCCAAGATCAGACACTCTGCAGTGCAAATGACATATCCATTATCCTTGGACTTTTTCTAGATTTTCTCGAATAAATAACCCCTTACTTTTAAAATAAATTTCTTCGTTTTTTGTTATCAGTAATATACTCGTAATTTGCTATATAATGTCGCTAGGGTCAATTGACAGCCCTAGTTGCCGGCCATCTTCTACGGTTGTGAGTGGGCTTAATCCCACCCCATGGAGTCCACATATTTCCAAAGTCCAACAACGCTGAGTCAAAATTGCCCGTTAGAATGTACCGGGGTAAAGTGAAGGTCGGAAGCCTATCTCAACACAAATTTAAAGCAAGGGTCCATATCGAATCCGGGTTCCTATGTGCCCAAGGATTAATTAGGAGGGCACGGGCCTCCCACAACGGGGCAAGGTTAGATTCTGATAGACACGCGGTGGAACTGCTGCATTTGCTACCGTAGCCACGACAAATACGGTGAAGGCACCATTTGCAGCTTTTCCTCTGTTGGTCCCACCTACATTTGCCGGCTCACGATTAGTAATATGCCCGCCGTGACATGTAGAGCTACATCAGCAGCTTTTCCTCCGCTAAGAGCGGGGGAAAACCTGCATCGGCCTCTCTATCGCTACTGAGTACGGCGGTAAAGCTGCGCTGCCACTTTTCCTCCGCTCCGAGAGGAGGAAAAGCTGCACTTGCAGGTTTACCGCTGATGATTACGGCGGTAAGGCTGCACTGCCACTTTTCCTCCTCTCGCAGTGGAGGAAAACCGGCATCTGTTGCTTTACCGCTGATCGGTACGGCGGTAAAGCTGCATTTGCAGCTTTTCCCCCACCAAGGGCGGAGGAAAACTCGCATTTAAGGGGTAAACTCCTTTTTCTTAGTTCTTTGGGCCGGGCCTATTTTTTTGGCTGCCTCGAACCAGTCCGCGCCCCATGTACAATGCGTTCGCATGTTTATTAATAGAATATGACGCGGAAATCTCTCACAATTTTAGATGTGTAATTTTACAGTTTTATATATGAAAGACGTCAAATCCGCTATAAAAATCGACCCAGGAAAGGAAGGTGGCGTATCCTCGGCTGCCCTCAATCCAACCCACTAGGCCCTTTTTAAATGTCCGGGACAATGCACATTTTACTCCGGTCCAGCGGGCTAGACGAGTTAACCCCGACCCGGCCCTTTTTTTTCTTTTGCTTGCGAGGAAAACTTGATTCGTGGCCAACCCATATTCTAGTCGGGTCGAGTATGGTGGGTCAAATGCGGGCCGGGACAGTGGTTAGAGTCGGTTCGGTTTTCGCCACGTCTAAATTTTGGGTTAATACGGGTTAGTTCGCATTCTCCTATATTTATAAGAGCATCTTAATAGTAGAACACCACAGTATGAACCATTCTCACATTCGTGCATTCTTTATTTTTCGAATTAAGAGAGGCCCCCTAGAAGCTTTCGTCTCCAAAACAGAAGAAAACCGCTCTATTTTCCTAAGTGAGAAAAGCATAATCGAAAGACTGAAACTCTAAATCTGGAGAATCAATAGGAAATATATAGAATTACAAAGATGGTCCCATCTTCCGTATTGTACGTCTGATCCTGACAATATCATCAACGACCGTGCAGAAATTAAAATGCACAAACAAATCTAAAACCATGCATTTCATCCATATCTTGATGATGGGATGGGCCAGGCCGGTTGCTGACCATGGCCTTACACATGGCATATGTCTGAGACCCAAACAATTCATTTGAACTTATTTTAAAGAAAGGAAAGAAGAAAAAGCCATTCAAGTTCAAAATAAGTATTTGAATTCCGATTTTCATAAAGATTCAGGTAAATTAGATAGGAGCTTTCGATTGAGAAGTACCGTCTGGGTCTCCCCCTGCAGTCGTCCAAAATATGGCCCGTGCCGTTTCATTTCCTCCCAGCAGCGATTTGATGAGCTCCCCCTTCCGGCCGCTCTCTCGTACAAGAACTGACTGAATAAAACATACCTAAATACCGAACACAATTAGATATTCTTTGGACTTTTTCGCGAGCGCGGTGATATGTTAAAGAAAACAAAGGGGATGCGGCCAGGGGCTGCAAAGACAAACTATAAGAATAGAGAACAATCCGATGTTCTTTCAAATGCTGCACCTATGTCGGAGATATACAGGTGGAGGGGTGGAAAATCACTGTTCCAACAGAAGTTGTTGCATCGGTCATTGGCCTTCAAGCGTGGACGGCGGGCTCCGGATTCTTTTTTATGTAATATTTTCATTTTCGTTCTCTTGAAAGTGTTTTAAATTCGATTTAAGTCTCAGATTCTGCACATGGATGTATAAAGTTGCCCGGTGTGTCGTATCCTGATGTGTCGGACTTTGCTAAGATTTTCTTTATTTTTATATCCTTTATTGTTTGTAGACTTTCAAATTGCATTTACCCGTGTATTGAGACCCATGATATAATGTATTCATAAATATTACGGCATGATTCTTCCCGCCCGTCCAACTAAAACGCAATCAATTCCAAACACCGCTTGCCCTCATGATGCACATTGGCACGCGGGTGTGGCAGAAAAATAGGGAATAGACTAGAGTCGTCAATCACAATTTAGACAGGCAAGAGGGAAGCGCCGCGTTTATAGTCTTGGGGGAATTTACCCCAGCGGAATAGTGGAGAAGGGTTTATTATTATTCAACCCACCACAGGGGCCTATTTACAAATATTAGAGACCTTAGGGGGTATTTAAAAAAGTTGTTGTGAGGGAAAAAGTGTCGTTTTTATAGAATTTGAGCAAAAGCCGGACGGCCCTTTCTCTCTACCGTCAAATCTAGTGATTCGAGGATATGAAAGGAGTCAAAACGCGTAGGAAGGGCCGATTTACAAATAATGAAACCAGAGGGGCCTATTTGCGAGTCCTAGAAGCCGTAGGTGGGCATATACAGGAAAACTGAATACTCAATGGGTGTTAGAGCTGATGAGCGGCTTAGATTTTGATGAGGCGGAACCCACCATGCATTAAAGAAGTCTGTAGCACCATAGTATATTGCAGTCGCGCCGCGTTATAGCCCTGCCATTCAAAGAAAGGCTTATTGTGGTCCTGTTTTTCTCCAGCTGGATTGATAGAGGCGCGACAAATTGAACATTACTTAAATTTCTGTTAAGAACAGTTATGACTAATGAGAAAATCAGGTCTAAAAAGATCGATCATGTTCTTGGGAGTTTTTCTCAATTTATACCGTCCTAGTTCCTATGTAAACCAGAGAGGAATTTATGGTGGGCCCAGGTTGTATTTAAGTGTTTGTATGAGAAATCAGTTTAATTTTGCGTGCGGTGGCGCTTTTTTTTTTTTTCTTTTCTTTTTTTTTTCTTTTTTTTTTTTGGTTCTTTCGATTTGCCCACTCCCCATGAGTAGACATGCATCTGAGTAGGACCCATGAGCTGGACTGCATATAAGTTGTATGGAGTCTAGCTCGTGGGAATTCCTTAGATGATCACGGATGCGGGGAGTGTAAATGATGTATCCGCATCCAAGATCAGACACTCTGCAGTGCAAATGACATATCCATTATCCTTGGACTTTTTCTAGATTTTCTCGAATAAATAACCCCTTACTTTTAAAATAAATTTCTTCGTTTTTTGTTATCAGTAATATACTCGTAATTTGCTATATAATGTCGCTAGGGTCAATTGACAGCCCTAGTTGCCGGCCATCTTCTACGGTTGTGAGTGGGCTTAATCCCACCCCATGGAGTCCACATATTTCCAAAGTCCAACAACGCTGAGTCAAAATTGCCCGTTAGAATGTACCGGGGTAAAGTGAAGGTCGGAAGCCTATCTCAACACAAATTTAAAGCAAGGGTCCATATCGAATCCGGGTTCCTATGTGCCCAAGGATTAATTAGGAGGGCACGGGCCTCCCACAACGGGGCAAGGTTAGATTCCGATAGACACGCGGTGGAACTGCTGCATTTGCTACCGTAGCCACGACAAATACGGTGAAGGCACCATTTGCAGCTTTTCCTCTGTTGGTCCCACCTACATTTGCCGGCTCACGATTAGTAATATGCCCGCCGTGACATGTAGAGCTACATCAGCAGCTTTTCCTCCGCTAAGAGCGGGGGAAAACCTGCATCGGCCTCTCTATCGCTACTGAGTACGGCGGTAAAGCTGCGCTGCCACTTTTCCTCCGCTCCGAGAGGAGGAAAAGCTGCACTTGCAGGTTTACCGCTGATGATTACGGCGGTAAGGCTGCACTGCCACTTTTCCTCCTCTCGCAGTGGAGGAAAACCGGCATCTGTTGCTTTACCGCTGATCGGTACGGCGGTAAAGCTGCATTTGCAGCTTTTCCCCCACCAAGGGCGGAGGAAAACTCGCATTTAAGGGGTAAACTCCTTTTTCTTAGTTCTTTGGGCCGGGCCTATTTTTTTGGCTGCCTCGAACCAGTCCGCGCCCCATGTACAATGCGTTCGCATGTTTATTAATAGAATATGACGCGGAAATCTCTCACAATTTTAGATGTGTAATTTTACAGTTTTATATATGAAAGACGTCAAATCCGCTATAAAAATCGACCCAGGAAAGGAAGGTGGCGTATCCTCGGCTGCCCTCAATCCAACCCACTAGGCCCTTTTTAAATGTCCGGGACAATGCACATTTTACTCCGGTCCAGCGGGCTAGACGAGTTAACCCCGACCCGGCCCTTTTTTTTCTTTTGCTTGCGAGGAAAACTTGATTCGTGGCCAACCCATATTCTAGTCGGGTCGAGTATGGTGGGTCAAATGCGGGCCGGGACAGTGGTTAGAGTCGGTTCGGTTTTCGCCACGTCTAAATTTTGGGTTAATACGGGTTAGTTCGCATTCTCCTATATTTATAAGAGCATCTTAATAGTAGAACACCACAGTATGAACCATTCTCACATTCGTGCATTCTTTATTTTTCGAATTAAGAGAGGCCCCCTAGAAGCTTTCGTCTCCAAAACAGAAGAAAACCGCTCTATTTTCCTAAGTGAGAAAAGCATAATCGAAAGACTGAAACTCTAAATCTGGAGAATCAATAGGAAATATATAGAATTACAAAGATGGTCCCATCTTCCGTATTGTACGTCTGATCCTGACAATATCATCAACGACCGTGCAGAAATTAAAATGCACAAACAAATCTAAAACCATGCATTTCATCCATATCTTGATGATGGGATGGGCCAGGCCGGTTGCTGACCATGGCCTTACACATGGCATATGTCTGAGACCCAAACAATTCATTTGAACTTATTTTAAAGAAAGGAAAGAAGAAAAAGCCATTCAAGTTCAAAATAAGTATTTGAATTCCGATTTTCATAAAGATTCAGGTAAATTAGATAGGAGCTTTCGATTGAGAAGTACCGTCTGGGTCTCCCCCTGCAGTCGTCCAAAATATGGCCCGTGCCGTTTCATTTCCTCCCAGCAGCGATTTGATGAGCTCCCCCTTCCGGCCGCTCTCTCGTACAAGAACTGACTGAATAAAACATACCTAAATACCGAACACAATTAGATATTCTTTGGACTTTTTCGCGAGCGCGGTGATATGTTAAAGAAAACAAAGGGGATGCGGCCAGGGGCTGCAAAGACAAACTATAAGAATAGAGAACAATCCGATGTTCTTTCAAATGCTGCACCTATGTCGGAGATATACAGGTGGAGGGGTGGAAAATCACTGTTCCAACAGAAGTTGTTGCATCGGTCATTGGCCTTCAAGCGTGGACGGCGGGCTCCGGATTCTTTTTTATGTAATATTTTCATTTTCGTTCTCTTGAAAGTGTTTTAAATTCGATTTAAGTCTCAGATTCTGCACATGGATGTATAAAGTTGCCCGGTGTGTCGTATCCTGATGTGTCGGACTTTGCTAAGATTTTCTTTATTTTTATATCCTTTATTGTTTGTAGACTTTCAAATTGCATTTACCCGTGTATTGAGACCCATGATATAATGTATTCATAAATATTACGGCATGATTCTTCCCGCCCGTCCAACTAAAACGCAATCAATTCCAAACACCGCTTGCCCTCATGATGCACATTGGCACGCGGGTGTGGCAGAAAAATAGGGAATAGACTAGAGTCGTCAATCACAATTTAGACAGGCAAGAGGGAAGCGCCGCGTTTATAGTCTTGGGGGAATTTACCCCAGCGGAATAGTGGAGAAGGGTTTATTATTATTCAACCCACCACAGGGGCCTATTTACAAATATTAGAGACCTTAGGGGGTATTTAAAAAAGTTGTTGTGAGGGAAAAAGTGTCGTTTTTATAGAATTTGAGCAAAAGCCGGACGGCCCTTTCTCTCTACCGTCAAATCTAGTGATTCGAGGATATGAAAGGAGTCAAAACGCGTAGGAAGGGCCGATTTACAAATAATGAAACCAGAGGGGCCTATTTGCGAGTCCTAGAAGCCGTAGGTGGGCATATACAGGAAAACTGAATACTCAATGGGTGTTAGAGCTGATGAGCGGCTTAGATTTTGATGAGGCGGAACCCACCATGCATTAAAGAAGTCTGTAGCACCATAGTATATTGCAGTCGCGCCGCGTTATAGCCCTGCCATTCAAAGAAAGGCTTATTGTGATCCTGTTTTTCTCCAGCTGGATTGATAGAGGCGCGACAAATTGAACATTACTTAAATTTCTGTTAAGAACAGTTATGACTAATGAGAAAATCAGGTCTAAAAAGATCGATCATGTTCTTGGGAGTTTTTCTCAATTTATACCGTCCTAGTTCCTATGTAAACCAGAGAGGAATTTATGGTGGGCCCAGGTTGTATTTAAGTGTTTGTATGAGAAATCAGTTTAATTTTGCGTGCGGTGGCGCTTTTTTTTTTTTTCTTTTCTTTTTTTTTTCTTTTTTTTTTTTGGTTCTTTCGATTTGCCCACTCCCCATGAGTAGACATGCATCTGAGTAGGACCCATGAGCTGGACTGCATATAAGTTGTATGGAGTCTAGCTCGTGGGAATTCCTTAGATGATCACGGATGCGGGGAGTGTAAATGATGTATCCGCATCCAAGATCAGACACTCTGCAGTGCAAATGACATATCCATTATCCTTGGACTTTTTCTAGATTTTCTCGAATAAATAACCCCTTACTTTTAAAATAAATTTCTTCGTTTTTTGTTATCAGTAATATACTCGTAATTTGCTATATAATGTCGCTAGGGTCAATTGACAGCCCTAGTTGCCGGCCATCTTCTACGGTTGTGAGTGGGCTTAATCCCACCCCATGGAGTCCACATATTTCCAAAGTCCAACAACGCTGAGTCAAAATTGCCCGTTAGAATGTACCGGGGTAAAGTGAAGGTCGGAAGCCTATCTCAACACAAATTTAAAGCAAGGGTCCATATCGAATCCGGGTTCCTATGTGCCCAAGGATTAATTAGGAGGGCACGGGCCTCCCACAACGGGGCAAGGTTAGATTCTGATAGACACGCGGTGGAACTGCTGCATTTGCTACCGTAGCCACGACAAATACGGTGAAGGCACCATTTGCAGCTTTTCCTCTGTTGGTCCCACCTACATTTGCCGGCTCACGATTAGTAATATGCCCGCCGTGACATGTAGAGCTACATCAGCAGCTTTTCCTCCGCTAAGAGCGGGGGAAAACCTGCATCGGCCTCTCTATCGCTACTGAGTACGGCGGTAAAGCTGCGCTGCCACTTTTCCTCCGCTCCGAGAGGAGGAAAAGCTGCACTTGCAGGTTTACCGCTGATGATTACGGCGGTAAGGCTGCACTGCAACTTTTCCTCCTCTCGCAGTGGAGGAAAACCGGCATCTGTTGCTTTACCGCTGATCGGTACGGCGGTAAAGCTGCATTTGCAGCTTTTCCCCCACCAAGGGCGGAGGAAAACTCGCATTTAAGGGGTAAACTCCTTTTTCTTAGTTCTTTGGGCCGGGCCTATTTTTTTGGCTGCCTCGAACCAGTCCGCGCCCCATGTACAATGCGTTCGCATGTTTATTAATAGAATATGACGCGGAAATCTCTCACAATTTTAGATGTGTAATTTTACAGTTTTATATATGAAAGACGTCAAATCCGCTATAAAAATCGACCCAGGAAAGGAAGGTGGCGTATCCTCGGCTGCCCTCAATCCAACCCACTAGGCCCTTTTTAAATGTCCGGGACAATGCACATTTTACTCCGGTCCAGCGGGCTAGACGAGTTAACCCCGACCCGGCCCTTTTTTTTCTTTTGCTTGCGAGGAAAACTTGATTCGTGGCCAACCCATATTCTAGTCGGGTCGAGTATGGTGGGTCAAATGCGGGCCGGGACAGTGGTTAGAGTCGGTTCGGTTTTCGCCACGTCTAAATTTTGGGTTAATACGGGTTAGTTCGCATTCTCCTATATTTATAAGAGCATCTTAATAGTAGAACACCACAGTATGAACCATTCTCACATTCGTGCATTCTTTATTTTTCGAATTAAGAGAGGCCCCCTAGAAGCTTTCGTCTCCAAAACAGAAGAAAACCGCTCTATTTTCCTAAGTGAGAAAAGCATAATCGAAAGACTGAAACTCTAAGTCTGGAGAATCAATAGGAAATATATAGAATTACAAAGATGGTCCCATCTTCCGTATTGTACGTCTGATCCTGACAATATCATCAACGACCGTGCAGAAATTAAAATGCACAAACAAATCTAAAACCATGCATTTCATCCATATCTTGATGATGGGATGGGCCAGGCCGGTTGCTGACCATGGCCTTACACATGGCATATGTCTGAGACCCAAACAATTCATTTGAACTTATTTTAAAGAAAGGAAAGAAGAAAAAGCCATTCAAGTTCAAAATAAGTATTTGAATTCCGATTTTCATAAAGATTCAGGTAAATTAGATAGGAGCTTTCGATTGAGAAGTACCGTCTGGGTCTCCCCCTGCAGTCGTCCAAAATATGGCCCGTGCCGTTTCATTTCCTCCCAGCAGCGATTTGATGAGCTCCCCCTTCCGGCCGCTCTCTCGTACAAGAACTGACTGAATAAAACATACCTAAATACCGAACACAATTAGATATTCTTTGGACTTTTTCGCGAGCGCGGTGATATGTTAAAGAAAACAAAGGGGATGCGGCCAGGGGCTGCAAAGACAAACTATAAGAATAGAGAACAATCCGATGTTCTTTCAAATGCTGCACCTATGTCGGAGATATACAGGTGGAGGGGTGGAAAATCACTGTTCCAACAGAAGTTGTTGCATCGGTCATTGGCCTTCAAGCGTGGACGGCGGGCTCCGGATTCTTTTTTATGTAATATTTTCATTTTCGTTCTCTTGAAAGTGTTTTAAATTCGATTTAAGTCTCAGATTCTGCACATGGATGTATAAAGTTGCCCGGTGTGTCGTATCCTGATGTGTCGGACTTTGCTAAGATTTTCTTTATTTTTATATCCTTTATTGTTTGTAGACTTTCAAATTGCATTTACCCGTGTATTGAGACCCATGATATAATGTATTCATAAATATTACGGCATGATTCTTCCCGCCCGTCCAACTAAAACGCAATCAATTCCAAACACCGCTTGCCCTCATGATGCACATTGGCACGCGGGTGTGGCAGAAAAATAGGGAATAGACTAGAGTCGTCAATCACAATTTAGACAGGCAAGAGGGAAGCGCCGCGTTTATAGTCTTGGGGGAATTTACCCCAGCGGAATAGTGGAGAAGGGTTTATTATTATTCAACCCACCACAGGGGCCTATTTACAAATATTAGAGACCTTAGGGGGTATTTAAAAAAGTTGTTGTGAGGGAAAAAGTGTCGTTTTTATAGAATTTGAGCAAAAGCCGGACGGCCCTTTCTCTCTACCGTCAAATCTAGTGATTCGAGGATATGAAAGGAGTCAAAACGCGTAGGAAGGGCCGATTTACAAATAATGAAACCAGAGGGGCCTATTTGCGAGTCCTAGAAGCCGTAGGTGGGCATATACAGGAAAACTGAATACTCAATGGGTGTTAGAGCTGATGAGCGGCTTAGATTTTGATGAGGCGGAACCCACCATGCATTAAAGAAGTCTGTAGCACCATAGTATATTGCAGTCGCGCCGCGTTATAGCCCAGCCATTCAAAGAAAGGCTTATTGTGATCCTGTTTTTCTCCAGCTGGATTGATAGAGGCGCGACAAATTGAACATTACTTAAATTTCTGTTAAGAACAGTTATGACTAATGAGAAAATCAGGTCTAAAAAGCTCGATCATGTTCTTGGGAGTTTTTCTCAATTTATACCGTCCTAGTTCCTATGTAAACCAGAGAGGAATTTATGGTGGGCCCAGGTTGTATTTAAGTGTTTGTATGAGAAATCAGTTTAATTTTGCGTGCGGTGGCGCTTTTTTTTTTTTTCCTTTCTTTTCTTTTTCTTTTTTTTTTTTTGGTTCTTTCGATTTGCCCACTCCCCATGAGTATACATGCATCTGAGTAGGACCCATGAGCTGGACTGCATATAAGTTGTATGGAGTCTAGCTCGTGGGAATTCCTTAGATGATCACGGATGCGGGGAGTGTAAATGATGTATCCGCATCCAAGATCAGACACTCTGCAGTGCAAATGACATATCCATTATCCTTGGACTTTTTCTAGATTTTCTCGAATAAATAACCCCTTACTTTTAAAATAAATTTCTTCGTTTTTTGTTATCAGTAATATACTCGTAATTTGCTATATAATGTCGCTAGGGTCAATTGACAGCCCTAGTTGCCGGCCATCTTCTACGGTTGTGAGTGGGCTTAATCCCACCCCATGGAGTCCACATATTTCCAAAGTCCAACAACGCTAGAGTCAAAATTGCCCGTTAGAATGTACCGGGGTAAAGTGAAGGTCGGAAGCCTATCTCAACACAAATTTAAAGCAAGGGTCCATATCGAATCCGGGTTCCTATGTGCCCAAGGATTAATTAGGAGGGCACGGGCCTCCCACAACGGGGCAAGGTTAGATTCTGATAGACACGCGGTGGAACTGCTGCATTTGCTACCGTGGCCACGACAAATACGGTGAAGGCACCATTTGCAGCTTTTCCTCTGTTGGTCCCACCTACATTTGCCGGCTCACGATTAGTAATATGCCCGCCGTGACATGTAGAGCTACATCAGCAGCTTTTCCTCCGCTAAGAGCGGGGGAAAACCTGCATCGGCCTCTCTATCGCTACTGAGTACGGCGGTAAAGCTGCGCTGCCACTTTTCCTCCGCTCCGAGAGGAGGAAAAGCTGCACTTGCAGGTTTACCGCTGATGATTACGGCGGTAAGGCTGCACTGCCACTTTTCCTCCTCTCGCAGTGGAGGAAAGCCGGCATCTGCTGCTTTACCGCTGATCGGTACGGCGGTAAAGCTGCATTTGCAGCTTTTCCCCCACCAAGGGCGGAGGAAAACTCGCATTTAAGGGGTAAACTCCTTTTTCTTAGTTCTTTGGGCCGGGCCTATTTTTTTGGCTGCCTCGAACCAGTCCGCGCCCCATGTACAATGCGTTCGCATGTTTATTAATAGAATATGACGCGGAAATCTCTCACAATTTTAGATGTGTAATTTTACAGTTTTATATATGAAAGACGTCAAATCCGCTATAAAAATCGACCCAGGAAAGGAAGGTGGCGTATCCTCGGCTGCCCTCAATCCAACCCACTAGGCCCTTTTTAAATGTCCGGGACAATGCACATTTTACTCCGGTCCAGCGGGCTAGACGAGTTAACCCCGACCCGGCCCTTTTTTTTCTTTTGCTTGCGAGGAAAACTTGATTCGTGGCCAACCCATATTCTAGTGGGGTCGAGTATGGTGGGTCAAATGCGGGCCGGGACAGTGGTTAGAGTCGGTTCGGTTTTCGCCACGTCTAAATTTTGGGTTAATACGGGTTAGTTAGCATTCTCCTATATTTATAAGAGCATCTTAATAGTAGAACACCACAGTATGAACCATTCTCACATTCGTGCATTCTTTATTTTTCGAATTAAGAGAGGCCCCCTAGAAGCTTTCGTCTCCAAAACAGAAGAAAACCGCTCTATTTTCCTAAGTGAGAAAAGCATAATCGAAAGACTGAAACTCTAAATCTGGAGAATCAATAGGAAATATATAGAATTACAAAGATGGTCCCATCTTCCGTATTGTACGTCTGATCCTGACAATATCATCAACGACCGTGCAGAAATTAAAATGCACAAACAAATCTAAAACCATGCATTTCATCCATATCTTGATGATGGGATGGGCCAGGCCGGTTGCTGACCATGGCCTTACACATGGCATATGTCTGAGACCCAAACAATTCATTTGAACTTATTTTAAAGAAAGGAAAGAAGAAAAAGCCATTCAAGTTCAAAATAAGTATTTGAATTCCGATTTTCATAAAGATTCAGGTAAATTAGATAGGAGCTTTCGATTGAGAAGTACCGTCCGGGTCTCCCCCTGCAGTCGTCCAAAATATGGCCCGTGCCGTTTCATTTCCTCCCAGCAGCGATTTGATGAGCTCCCCCTTCCGGCCGCTCTCTCGTACAAGAACTGACTGAATAAAACATACCTAAATACCGAACACAATTAGATATTCTTTGGACTTTTTCGCGAGCGCGGTGATATGTTAAAGAAAACAAAGGGGATGCGGCCAGGGGCTGCAAAGACAAACTATAAGAATAGAGAACAATCCGATGTTCTTTCAAATGCTGCACCTATGTCGGAGATATACAGGTGGAGGGGTGGAAAATCACTGTTCCAACAGAAGTTGTTGCATCGGTCATTGGCCTTCAAGCGTGGACGGCGGGCTCCGGATTCTTTTTTATGTAATATTTTCATTTTCGTTCTCTTGAAAGTGTTTTAAATTCGATTTAAGTCTCAGATTCTGCACATGGATGTATAAAGTTGCCCGGTGTGTCGTATCCTGATGTGTCGGACTTTGCTAAGATTTTCTTTATTTTTATATCCTTTATTGTTTGTAGACTTTCAAATTGCATTTACCCGTGTATTGAGACCCATGATATAATGTATTCATAAATATTACGGCATGATTCTTCCCGCCCGTCCAACTAAAACGCAATCAATTCCAAACACCGCTTGCCCTCATGATGCACATTGGCACGCGGGTGTGGCAGAAAAATAGGGAATAGACTAGAGTCGTCAATCACAATTTAGACAGGCAAGAGGGAAGCGCCGCGTTTATAGTCTTGGGGGAATTTACCCCAGCGGAATAGTGGAGAAGGGTTTATTATTATTCAACCCACCACAGGGGCCTATTTACAAATATTAGAGACCTTAGGGGGTATTTAAAAAAGTTGTTGTGAGGGAAAAAGTGTCGTTTTTATAGAATTTGAGCAAAAGCCGGACGGCCCTTTCTCTCTACCGTCAAATCTACTGATTCGAGGATATGAAAGGAGTCAAAACGCGTAGGAAGGGCCGATTTACAAATAATGAAACCAGAGGGGCCTATTTGCGAGTCCTAGAAGCCGTAGGTGGGCATATACAGGAAAACTGAATACTCAATGGGTGTTAGAGCTGATGAGCGGCTTAGATTTTGATGAGGCGGAACCCACCATGCATTAAAGAAGTCTGTAGCACCATAGTATATTGCAGTCGCGCCGCGTTATAGCCCAGCCATTCAAAGAAAGGCTTATTGTGATCCTGTTTTTCTCCAGCTGGATTGATAGAGGCGCGACAAATTGAACATTACTTAAATTTCTGTTAAGAACAGTTATGACTAATGAGAAAATCAGGTCTAAAAAGATCGATCATGTTCTTGGGAGTTTTTCTCAATTTATACCGTCCTAGTTCCTATGTAAACCAGAGAGGAATTTATGGTGGGCCCAGGTTGTATTTAAGTGTTTGTATGAGAAATCAGTTTAATTTTGCGTGCGGTGGCGCTTTTTTTTTTTTTCCTTTCTTTTCTTTTTCTTTTTTTTTTTTTGGTTCTTTCGATTTGCCCACTCCCCATGAGTATACATGCATCTGAGTAGGACCCATGAGCTGGACTGCATATAAGTTGTATGGAGTCTAGCTCGTGGGAATTCCTTAGATGATCACGGATGCGGGGAGTGTAAATGATGTATCCGCATCCAAGATCAGACACTCTGCAGTGCAAATGACATATCCATTATCCTTGGACTTTTTCTAGATTTTCTCGAATAAATAACCCCTTACTTTTAAAATAAATTTCTTCGTTTTTTGTTATCAGTAATATACTCGTAATTTGCTATATAATGTCGCTAGGGTCAATTGACAGCCCTAGTTGCCGGCCATCTTCTACGGTTGTGAGTGGGCTTAATCCCACCCCATGGAGTCCACATATTTCCAAAGTCCAACAACGCTAGAGTCAAAATTGCCCGTTAGAATGTACCGGGGTAAAGTGAAGGTCGGAAGCCTATCTCAACACAAATTTAAAGCAAGGGTCCATATCGAATCCGGGTTCCTATGTGCCCAAGGATTAATTAGGAGGGCACGGGCCTCCCACAACGGGGCAAGGTTAGATTCTGATAGACACGCGGTGGAACTGCTGCATTTGCTACCGTGGCCACGACAAATACGGTGAAGGCACCATTTGCAGCTTTTCCTCTGTTGGTCCCACCTACATTTGCCGGCTCACGATTAGTAATATGCCCGCCGTGACATGTAGAGCTACATCAGCAGCTTTTCCTCCGCTAAGAGCGGGGGAAAACCTGCATCGGCCTCTCTATCGCTACTGAGTACGGCGGTAAAGCTGCGCTGCCACTTTTCCTCCGCTCCGAGAGGAGGAAAAGCTGCACTTGCAGGTTTACCGCTGATGATTACGGCGGTAAGGCTGCACTGCCACTTTTCCTCCTCTCGCAGTGGAGGAAAGCCGGCATCTGCTGCTTTACCGCTGATCGGTACGGCGGTAAAGCTGCATTTGCAGCTTTTCCCCCACCAAGGGCGGAGGAAAACTCGCATTTAAGGGGTAAACTCCTTTTTCTTAGTTCTTTGGGCCGGGCCTATTTTTTTGGCTGCCTCGAACCAGTCCGCGCCCCATGTACAATGCGTTCGCATGTTTATTAATAGAATATGACGCGGAAATCTCTCACAATTTTAGATGTGTAATTTTACAGTTTTATATATGAAAGACGTCAAATCCGCTATAAAAATCGACCCAGGAAA
Source organism: Persea americana (assembly GCA_029852735.1). Taxonomy (NCBI): domain Eukaryota; kingdom Viridiplantae; phylum Streptophyta; class Magnoliopsida; order Laurales; family Lauraceae; genus Persea; species Persea americana. Next base: position 72,386,120 of record CM056811.1, read on the forward strand.
GGAAGGTGGCGTATCCTCGGCTGCCCTCAATCCAACCCACTAGGCCCTTTTTAAATGTCCGGGACAATGCACATTTTACTCCGGTCCAGCGGGCTAGACGAGTTAACCCCGACCCGGCCCTTTTTTTTCTTTTGCTTGCGAGGAAAACTTGATTCGTGGCCAACCCATATTCTAGTGGGGTCGAGTATGGTGGGTCAAATGCGGGCCGGGACAGTGGTTAGAGTCGGTTCGGTTTTCGCCACGTCTAAATTTTGGGTTAATACGGGTTAGTTAGCATTCTCCTATATTTATAAGAGCATCTTAATAGTAGAACACCACAGTATGAACCATTCTCACATTCGTGCATTCTTTATTTTTCGAATTAAGAGAGGCCCCCTAGAAGCTTTCGTCTCCAAAACAGAAGAAAACCGCTCTATTTTCCTAAGTGAGAAAAGCATAATCGAAAGACTGAAACTCTAAATCTGGAGAATCAATAGGAAATATATAGAATTACAAAGATGGTCCCATCTTCCGTATTGTACGTCTGATCCTGACAATATCATCAACGACCGTGCAGAAATTAAAATGCACAAACAAATCTAAAACCATGCATTTCATCCATATCTTGATGATGGGATGGGCCAGGCCGGTTGCTGACCATGGCCTTACACATGGCATATGTCTGAGACCCAAACAATTCATTTGAACTTATTTTAAAGAAAGGAAAGAAGAAAAAGCCATTCAAGTTCAAAATAAGTATTTGAATTCCGATTTTCATAAAGATTCAGGTAAATTAGATAGGAGCTTTCGATTGAGAAGTACCGTCTGGGTCTCCCCCTGCAGTCGTCCAAAATATGGCCCGTGCCGTTTCATTTCCTCCCAGCAGCGATTTGATGAGCTCCCCCTTCCGGCCGCTCTCTCGTACAAGAACTGACTGAATAAAACATACCTAAATACCGAACACAATTAGATATTCTTTGGACTTTTTCGCGAGCGCGGTGATATGTTAAAGAAAACGAAGGGGATGCGGCCAGGGGCTGCAAAGACAAACTATAAGAATAGAGAACAATCCGATGTTCTTTCAAATGCTGCACCTATGTCGGAGATATACAGGTGGAGGGGTGGAAAATCACTGTTCCAACAGAAGTTGTTGCATCGGTCATTGGCCTTCAAGCGTGGACGGCGGGCTCCGGATTCTTTTTTATGTAATATTTTCATTTTCGTTCTCTTGAAAGTGTTTTAAATTCGATTTAAGTCTCAGATTCTGCACATGGATGTATAAAGTTGCCTGGTGTGTCGTATCCTGATGTGTCGGACTTTGCTAAGATTTTCTTTATTTTTATCCTTTATTGTTTGTAGACTTTCAAATTGCATTTACCCGTGTATTGAGACCCATGATATAATGTATTCATAAATATTACGGCATGATTCTTCCCGCCCGTCCAACTAAAACGCAATCAATTCCAAACACCGCTTGCCCTCATGATGCACATTGGCACGCGGGTGTGGCAGAAAAATAGGGAATAGACTAGAGTCGTCAATCACAATTTAGACAGGCAAGTGGGAAGCGCCGCGTTTATAGTCTTGGGGGAATTTACCCCAGCGGAATAGTGGAGAAGGGTTTATTATTATTCAACCCACCACAGGGGCCTATTTACAAATATTAGAGACCTTAGGGGGTATTTAAAAAAGTTGTTGTGAGGGAAAAAGTGTCGTTTTTATAGAATTTGAGCAAAAGCCGGACGGCCCTTTCTCTCTACCGTCAAATCTAGTGATTCGAGGATATGAAAGGAGTCAAAACGCGTAGGAAGGGCCGATTTACAAATAATGAAACCAGAGGGGCCTATTTGCGAGTCCTAGAAGCCGTAGGTGGGCATATACAGGAAAACTGAATACTCAATGGGTGTTAGAGCTGATGAGCGGCTTAGATTTTGATGAGGCGGAACCCACCATGCATTAAAGAAGTCTGTAGCACCATAGTATATTGCAGTCGCGCCGCGTTATAGCCCTGCCATTCAAAGAAAGGCTTATTGTGATCCTGTTTTTTTCCAGCTGGATTGATAGAGGCGCGACAAATTGAACATTACTTAAATTTCTGTTAAGAACAGTTATGACTAATGAGAAAATCAGGTCTAAAAAGATCAATCATGTTCTTGGGAGTTTTTCTCAATTTATACCATCCTAGTTCCTATTCTCACATTCGTGCATTCTTTATTTTTCGAATTAAGAGAGGCCCCCTAGAAGCTTTCGTCTCCAAAACAGAAGAAAACCGCTCTATTTTCCTAAGTGAGAAAAGCATAATCGAAAGACTGAAATTCTAAATCTGGAGAATCAATAGGAAATATATAGAATTACAAAGATGGTCCCATCTCCCGTATTGTACGTCTGATCCTGACAATATCATCAATGACCGTGCAGAAATTAAAATGCACAAACAAATCTAAAACCATGCATTTCATCCATATCTTGATGATGGGATGGGCCAGGCCGGTTGCTGACCATGGCCTTACACATGGCATATGTCTGAGACCCAAACAATTCATTTGAACTTATTTTAAAGAAAGGAAAGAAGAAAAAGCCATTCAAGTTCAAAATAAGTATTTGAATTCCGATTTTCATAAAGATTCGGTTAAATTAGATAGGAGCTTTCGATTGAGAAGTACCGTCTGGGTCTCCCCCTGCAGTCGTCCAAAATATGGCCCGTGCCGTTTCATTTCCTCCCTGCGGCGATTTGATGAGCTCCCCCTTCCGGCCGCTCTCTCATACAAGAACTGACTGAATAAAACAAACCTAAATACTGAACATAATTAGATATTCTTTGGACTTTTTCGCGAGCGCGGTGATATGTTAAAGAAAACAAAGGGGATGCGGCCAGGGGCTGCAAAGACAAACTATAAGAATAGAGAACAATCCGATGTTCTTTCAAATGCTGCAACTATGTCGGAGATATACAGGTGGAGGGGTGGAAAATCACTGTTCCAACAGAAGTTGTTGCATCGGTCATTGGCTTTCTAGCGTGGACGGCGGGCTCCAGATTCTGTTTTCTGTAATATTTTCAAAGTAAAAAAGATATCTTCCAATGCCAAAGATATAATGCAAAATAGAATTTACGTAGCCAACCCAACTTGGATTATTATTATTATTATGATGATTATTATTATTATTATTATTAGTATTATTATTATTTTGGTAAATCTACCCAACTTAGATTGAGGCATGCAGATTGGAAGACAAAATGTCTTTCCTTTGCTGGTAGACTAATCCTAGTAAGGCATGTCCTCTCTTCAAACCCGCTCCATATTTCTCTTGTAAGGCATGTCCTTTCTTCAATCCCGCTCCATATTTCTTTCGTTCTTCCTCTGCCTAGTAATACGTGTCTTCTCATTGAGCGGGTGATGAGGAATTTCCTGTGGCCTGCTAGTCCAAAAAGATTGAGGACTAACCTTGTCAGATGGGAGACAGTCTGCTTTCCAAGATCCGAGGGAGGTCTGGGCCTCTGCAGGGTTAAGGAGTTTAATGAAGCATGCCTTATAAAATTTGGCTTGGTCGGCCATCACTGCAGACTCTCTGTGCCAATTGGTTTCGTGCCAGGTATTTCAGGGGCCCTTCCATTTTGGCACTCTAGAAATCCCAGGAGTGGTTCCTGTATCTGGAAGAGCCTCAGATCCTTATCCTCCCTTATTCAGATAGCAGGTGGGTTGTTGGCAATGGCCAATCCATCAGTTTGTGGTTTGACATTTGGATAGACAATGATCCAATTGCCCCCCAGGTTCCAGGTTCCCCAACTTTCAGTTCACTGGATCAAACGAATCTAACTTAGTAGCAAATATCATTGTGGAAAATGCCTGGCACATTCCAATCCAGCCCCCTACTCAGTTGAAGGAATTTCTGGCTCTCTCAATTGGTCCAATTCCCATTGGAGACTGCTCGGCCCTAGATTATCTGTCTTGGCATGGAAGCAATAAAGGCAAATTCTCCCTCCGTGAAGCCCGGAACCTGTTGAGAACCAAAGCTGCAGAAACTGTTTGGTATGGGCTGATCTGGAACAATTTCGTCAACCCCCGTTTAGCCTGCCTGAGTTGGCGTCTAATGCATGGGAAAACTCCGACTGATTTCTGGGCCAAACAGAAGGGATGGTCCTTGGCTTCTAGATGCTACAATTGCTTCTGTGAAGAGGAATCAGACATGCACCTGTTCTTCTCTTGCAAGTTGGCCAATCAGCTATGGCACTGGCTGCTCAGTCCTTATGGTGTTCAGTTGTCTCCCCTCCTCTCTACCTCAGCTATTTTGGAAGCCTCAAACAAAGATGTCTTGGGAAGAAAGTTGCAGCAACAATTTTCTTCTACGCCATCTTTGTTTTATAGTCATTCTGGAATGACCCAAACACAACTCGAGGAAGCCCTCTCTGGAGAGAGCAACGCTCAACTTCATGGATCGTTTGAAAGGGATAGCAAGTTCAGTTGCAAGTTTGAATTCGAACCAGCCTCTGCACCCTATCCTGTCATTTATGGGGTAAAAATTTTTTGTGTTGTATAGGGCAGTTTTGGAGTTCCTGCTGCTTTTTTTTTTTTTTTCCCTCTTCCCCCCTTTTTAAGTTTGGTTGAGCTTCTTGTTGGCCTTTTTTTAGCCTCCCTTTCTGGTTCTCTCTTTTTCTGGGTGCATTCCCTCGCACAGTAAAAGGGTCCCAATGAAGTGTCGATCTGCAAAGTAAAGGGTGGAGAAATTCTTAAATAATAATGCCTCTTTAGCTTTGTACCAATCTTTATAAGGTTATTATCTCCAAATCACGCAGTGGGTTTAAACCGCTTTCACCAAAATTAATCTCTGAAAAATAAGCTGCCCTTGTCTAAGATTGGCACGGCATTAAATAATGTAATCAGTTCTAAAAGATACACATTAGCTAAAGTAATGACTTCGGGAACATGTCTTCTATATGGTCCAACTTTATATTTAGAATGGCCATGACACTCTAAATTGGCGCCTTTCCTAGTTCAGTCTTACAAATCAGTAGTTTAGTATATGATTTTGAGATTTCATCCTTTGTTGGATACGGTAAGTCTAGATCATTGATCCTAGTTCCTAGGCCTAAAAAAAAAACCTAGATCCACCTAAAATTATAGCCCTTGATTGATGGGCCTAAAAGCTTATATGTATTATTTTTTATGGTCATCAAATCAGGGCCGGTGGCAGTTCATGAAGGAAAATGAGTGTAAGTGCCTTGAATTGATCATAGTTAGGGCCACATAGGCACAGGAGGTTAGTCCTTCCGTCCCTCTCGATGTTACTCTCTAGATAAATGTACACACGGGCGGTTTAGTATTGTTAGTAAGGTGAGCACAGCACATTTTCTCCAGAAGATACGACCATTTCTCATGTTATTATACTTTATTGATCTAATTTTTATAAAGTTGAAACAAACTTAACTATGATTTACTATGTAATATGCAACTAAAAATCATATTTTGTTTTATACATGTAATCACCATGTACATGATGTAAAGTCAGTGCGAACTTCAGCTAAACTTGGCACATGAGACATTAGGGGTGCACAAAAAATACGCAAATCCGAAAAACCTATCCGATCCGGGGATTTTTAACCAAATCGAAAGTAAATGGATTGAAAATCTTGTGATTCGTTAGCAATGGATTGGTGAAGGATTTCACCTTCAATCCGCGAATTCAATCCGATCTAATCCATTGACATTATATATATAAACTTAAGGGGTGTAAATATAAGTTAAGAGGGCTAGATACAAGAGAAGAAAAAACCCCAGGGGTCAAAATGTAAGAGTCGAAGGTTTTAATAGATGGAGTGTGATTTTTATGAATTTAACATCGTGTTTGGCTTTAATTGTTGATTATATCTCTTTTGATTGTAATGTAGATAAAAACAGCTCTTTGTATTGATCAATTGAGTAGCTTTCGAGACAAAAAATATATATGTAATTTTTATTTTTGTGTGGATTGGTAGCTTATATGTTGAAATTCTTTACAACATGTTTGATCTCTTTCTTTAACAATATATTCAATGGATTGAACAGATTAAATCGATCCGAGCCGGTCCTCCACGGATCGGATGGGATCGATTTTTAACAGCCATGGATTGATAAGGGATTTCAAATCCATCAATCCGTGGGTAATAGATTGGTGACGGATTTGACCTAATTCGCACCGATCTGATCCGTATACAACCCAATGAGACATAGAGCCTACAATGAGTTCAAGCTTAATTAAGCCGAGCGTTAATAACACATGATTAATAATATAAAAAATTATGCTAATCACATTTTCAGTTTGGAATGCAGCTTATGGAATCAAAATTCGAGGATGTATCACTAAAGGGAATGGCATTGATTTTGAACGGTCCAAGTTATCTATAAGTCGGCCCTACATGTTTTTTTTTTTTTTGCTTAAAGGTAAACTTTGTATTAAGTAACAAGAAGATCTACAAGAGAGAATGCTCACAAAAGAAGACCATAAAAGGAGGCTAGAGGAACCCAGCAATGGGCTAGGCACCTAGCAGCCAAGACCACCAAAAAAACAAAAAAGGGGGGAACAAAACCACAACAAATCAATTCAAACCAATCATTTCCATTCCTAGCAGACGATCCCTAATGATAGACTTAACTCTCTCTAGAGAGGGCTTCCTTGCGTTGAATTTGGCATCATTCCTAGTGAACCAAAGAACCGAGATTACTTGGAAGAAGGTAGCAGCAGCACTCTTCCTTCCTAAGCTGTCATTGCCTCTGGAAAGAAGATTCCAGATGACAGTAGCAGAGAGGAAGTGAGAGGACTGAGTCCCAAAAGAAAAAAGAATCCAACTCCATTTTTGAGAAGCAAGAGTGCAGGAGAAGAAGAGGTGCAAGTCAGATTCCTTCTCCAAACAGCAATTGGCACATCTTGAAGCCAGAGAACACCCCTTCTGTTTCGCCCATTGCTCTGTAGGAGTTTTCATGTGCATAAGCCTCCAAGCTAGCCTTGGGGAGATCATTTTGTTCCATATAAGACTAGACCAAAGAGTAGCATTAGCCCTAGTACGAAGCAGGTCCCAAGCGCCTTTGATCGATGGAGTCCTAGAAGAGCTGTCTTGCCAAAGCAAATGATCCTCCTCAAAGTTGCTGGCAATGGAGATAGAGGAGGTAGAGAGATCCAGGAAGTCCTTCAGGAAGGAAGGAAGGTGGTTGGGGATACACCATGAGTTCTCCACTATGATGTCCGCCACCAAATCTTGCTCAGAGAACTGAAGTGGGAAACCTGTCAGCAATAGGGACTAGATCAATCCATCTATCGAACCACAGGGAAATAGACTGCCCATTGCCAATCAATCCATCTATCGAACCACAGGGAAATAGACTGCCCATTGCCAATCACCCATCTAGATTTTCTTTGGATAATGGAAGAGAAGGATCTAATTCTCTTGCAGATACAGGAACCCCGCCTGAGAGTATTCAGTTGCCAAATTCAAGCCCTTTTAGGTATCTATCTCTACACCAAATGACCCATACAGAGTTAGAAGAGGAGATAGACCAAGCCAATTTTAAAAGACATGCATCATTGAACTCCTTCACTCTCTGCAGACCCAAACCACCCTCTGATCTTGGTAAACAGACCACCTCCCATCTGACTAGATTAGCCTTAATTTTTTCTGGATTGGCAGACCACATAAAATTCCTCATCAACTTCTTAATGAGAAGACAGGTCTTCATAGGGAGAGGAAGAACTAGAGAAATATAGAGGGGAATGGAAGATAGGACGTGCCTGACAAGAATCAGTCTTCTTGCAAAAGAGAGAAGCTTTGTTTTCCAACTAGCAAGCCTCTGCCTAATAGAGTCCAGGACCTTATTAAAATAAAGGTGACGAGCACTACCAAAAAACAGGGGGATCCCTATATAAACTGAAGGAAGAGAGGCTTTGTTGATTTCTAGCAGACCTGATACCATAGAAGATCTTCTAGCATTGCAATTCACCATGAACAACTGGCTTTTCTGCAGGTTGAACCTCTGGCCAGAAGAGTCCTGATAGATACTGAGAAGACGTATAAGCCTCCTCAGGCTAGCCTTTTGGGGTTTGAGGAATATCAGAATATTATCAGCAAACAGAAGGTGGCAAGGAGAAGATATAGAAGCAGAGATTGGGAAGATTGCACCTTCTTATCTTAGCCTATCCAGATTAATACTTAGGATTTCCTCCGCAAGGATAAAGAGGTAAGGGGATAGAGGATCTCCCTGGCGAAGCCCACATAAAGAACTAAAAAAACCACACAGAGATTTGTTAATCAACACTGAGCCTTTGCTACTGCATACCAACTCCTTCATTAAACCAATCCATTTTGGGGAGAATTGAAAGAATTCCAAAGCCTTGAAAAGGAAATTCCACTGGAGCTTATCAAAAGCCTTAGATATATCGAGCTTTAAGCCCACCGAGCCTCCTCTAGATTTGGACTTGAGCTGTTGAAAGAGCTTGTGGGCAAGGGCCACATGATGGCGAATAGTTCTGCTTTTAACAAAAGCTGATTGGTGCTTGGAGATGAGGAGATGAAGAATGACTGCAAGCCTGGTAGCGAGGATTTTTTAAATAATTTTGCACGAGAATTTTAGGAGACTGATAGGGCGGAAGTCAGAGAAAGTCTTTGGACCTTGAATTTTTGGAACCAGGGTAAGGAAGAAAGCACTGGTTGCCCTCAGCAGTCTTCCTGAAGAGAAGAAATGAGCTACTCCCTGAATGACATCTGACCTAACAATATGCCAAAATTTGGTAAAGAAAACCACTGTGAAGCCGTCCGGACCCGGAGAGCAGCTCTTTTTCAGACTGAAAACTGCCCTTTTGACTTATTCGGCAGAGGGGGATGGCTGCCAGCAGATGATTCTGATCATTTGTAACTGAAGGCCCAGCTACGTTAAAGAGAGCTTCACTAGGGATGAAAGAAGCTGAGTGGAACAATTGAGAGAAGTGAGAGTCTGCTTCCTCTCTAATATGGCTTTCTTCCTTAATTAAATTACCTCACACTGTGATAATGTCAATGTGGATGAGATGACTCCTAAATTTTGCAGAGAGGTGGAAGAACCTTGTGTTCCGGTCCCCTTCATTTAGCCAACGGATTTTTGACTTCTTCTTCCAATGGTCTGCTTCAGCATTAAGCCAATTATGGAGGGCTGATTTAGCTTCATCGAGCTCCTTCTGGAGAGGATCAGTAGGACCATTGTCAAAGACTTCCTGGGCTTTCAATTCTGCCTTTTCTGCAGCTGCTATGTTCTTCTTAAGCTGACCAAAAAGGTCTCTATTCCAAACCTTGAGATTAGACTTGTGAGTCTTCAGCTTAGAAGCGAGGATAAACTGAGGAGAGCCACTGCAGGGGATTGCCCAACTTTTCTCGACAACCTAAGGGAAGGACTCATGAGAGAGCCACATATCTTCGAACTTAAAGGGAGAGTTCCTTGAGAAGAAGCGTTTACTATGAGTCGGCAAGATTGGGCTGTGATCTGAGGATATCCTAGGTGCAAGAGAGAATGGTCTACAAAACTATCTAGCCAGTTGCCATTAGCTAGAGCATGGTCAAGTCTAGCCGCAACATAAGCAAGGCCTTGCCTATTGTTAGCCCAAGTGTAATAGTTACCTCTAAACCCAAGATCCTTAAGACCAGAGGTCTGCATCATATCACCAAAATCCTGAACAGAGGAATTTGTGGGCGAGCGGATGCTAAGTTTCTCAGAAGCTAGATGAATTGAGTTGAAGTCGCCAATAACGCACCAAGGTAAAGCAGTGGAAGAAGTAGTGACCAGGTAGTCCCAAAGGATTCTTCGAACTATATAGTCAGTTGAACCATAGACTCCAGTAACCAGGAAGGAGGCTGAGGTGAGAAGGTTCTGAATTTTGATGGCGATATGCTGAGGAGAATGGTCAGAGAGGGAGAAAGAGAAATTGGAATTGGAGTTGAAGAAGCACCAAAGGGAACTGTTAAGAGTTTGAGAATAACTAGTTGAAACCTAAAGATTGAACTCCGATAGACTAGATAGCCTCGAAGGGGATTTTCGGTTCAGAAAGAAAGAAAATGTCCAGGGAATGAGAGGACAAAAGGTGACGAAGGATAGATTTTGTAAGGGTATAAGCCTCTACAGTTCCAAACTTCCATATAGATGGGCTTCTAGTTTTTGGACCTTGAGAGGATCTACCTTTAGGCTTGGGTTTCCTTTTGCCTTTTAGTTTATGGACCTTGAAGGGAGATAAATCTATTTCGATGGAATCTTGACCAGTAATAGAAGTATCTTTGAGGATGAAGTTAGAAGGGTCAAAGGGAGAACTCCCTGGGACAGGAGAGGGGGAGACGGGGATCCAATTTAGTCGAGTCCATAGGTTCAGGGTCTGGATCAGGATCTGGTTCCTACAACTCTTGGATAGTTTATGAGGATCTCGATTGTGCAGCAATGAGATTTTTTGATAGGGAGTAAGAGAAGGGGGGATCTACTAGGGAGCAATTTTCCATAATTGAGAAGGGATTAGAACAGTCAAGAGAGGGGGCTGGGATTTTCTCCAAGGTCGGCCTACATGGAGCTTCACATATTCAACTTGCAAGAAACTTGTGGGAAACACTCGTTTGAGATTATTTATGTTCTTTTAAGATATTAGATTTGTTCGGATGTGTGAGTCTTTCTCCCTTCGTTAGATTTTTTTATATAGGTTTATTTATTTATTTTTAAATAAGAAAAGGTGAAAAAGGGATTGTACTGTGTAACTTGAAAATCTGTGACAATTTGGGAGGACTCACAATAGTTGAAATCAGAGAAAACATGAGAAATAATGATTTTTGCATAAAGAATTGGATTTTCATTCATGTTCTCAAGTTTATTTTTACATGGTTGAAAGTTTCTAGCCTTACGAATGCAAGTTGTTTACGTGACATTTTTTTTTCATAACTCCCCCACTTGGCCTCGGGTAACCTCAAAATGACAAATAGTATAAGAAATACACAAAGAATACAAAAAAGTGGACTGCCGATCAGCAATTTGATTTTAGGAGTTGATTGTTGGAATTTTTCATTAGTGAATTTAAATATGGTGGTGAATGTTGTAATAGAGGTAGTGTTATCTTTCCATCTCTATAAAGCCTATCAAAAACGTATATTGGATCGGTAACTCCCTTTACACTTCCCTCTTGCTTTCACATTATAGCTCCACATTTCTGACATATCTTACTTGGAGGCCAAAAGCCTTTCCTTTTTATGATTCCTCCCACCCAATATCAGAAGGTGGGCAACATTAAATTACCATAGGACAAAGAATATTAAATTGATAAACATATATTAGTGCTAGAGTATTTACATACTTCTTCATGATGAGCAATTGAAATTTATCCAGAGTGGAGGAGGTTCTACATTATGGATCATGTCCTCCTAAATTCGAAAATTTCTCCTGAATCCCTAAAATCTTTCCCTCAATTAAAATTAAAATCGAAATTGGAGTTCCAATTTTGCAATCAATTGAGAAATTGAGCTCCAATTTCGAAGATTTCGAAGTTGAATCCTATCCTTATAATATATAATAACTAGCAAAAAAAGCCCATGCTTAAAAATATATATATATATATACATAAATCTTTAACTTCAAAATATTTTTCTAGTATTGTTAGTTATTTTCATTTATTTTGAGGATATGGACAACTGTTAATTAAAAAAAGAACTAAGAAAAAGGTTATTTTTAATTAAAGGACATTTCTGTTACTACTCATCAAATGGCATCGTCATTAAGAAAGAAACTAAAACAAAAAAAAAAGATATTATAAAAGAATTAAAAGAGGGGAAAATGGAATATGGAGAGAAGATCCACTAAACCATAGAATGGAGAGGAGAACCGTTACATATTTGGAGAAATGTGAAAGAGTGATGGAAGAGTCATTATTGAATAGAAAAGGGAAAAGTTATATAATTGAATGGTCAAAATAAATTGAGCGGTCAAAATCAATTGAATAAATTGAGGCTGATTTGTCAATTGAAATCAGTCTATTTCATGCATATAAATAATAATTGTAGCTCAAAATCAAATTTCGCCGACTGTTTTTATATTTAATTTTGGAAGTTTATTATAGAGGAAATTACCGAATAAATCCCTATAGGTCCCTATACCACTCCTGGGGTCCCAACAAAACCGTATTAATAGAATAGGTCCTCAAAGTGTGTTTTTGTTTTTTTTTTTTTTTTTTTTTTATGTCGTTTTGGGTTATGGCCGATAGCGGCCATTTCAATGGCCAATATCGGCCATTCTTGTCAGTCATCTTTTCTTTAACATGTAACTTTTTTATTTGCTGAACACAACAGAATGACCGATATCGGCCATATCACAAAATAACAAAAAAAAAAAACCGATGTTGCCCAATCCTCTTCTACTCGAACCAGTCCTTCTCCTTTGAACAAAAACCACCCAAACCAATCATTCTCCCTCATCCTCCCTTTTCAACCAAAAGAAATCCATCTTTCATCCATGATTTGAGCAAAAATCCCAAATGGGTTTCTCCCTACCATTCTCTCCAACCCATCTCTTTTTCCTCTAAGCAAAACCCATTTCCCAAAACCACCCCTGATACCCCACTTTCTAGCTATAATTTGGAGTTTGTACAAAGTCTGAAATGGGGTTTCAGTTTCACATATCCTCTTCCTTCCCCATATACTTTGCCTTTTTTCACCATTTTAGCCTTCCATAACCCCTCAAATGTAGGGCCGCTTTGGGGAGACCTTTGCAAACAACATTGCCTTCAAAGAGTCTGTGGTATCTTTCTTCAACACCCATGTCGCCCAATCCTCCTCCACTCGCTTCTTCAGGACCTCCTCTAGCAGCGGCCAAAGCGGTCTCTTCAGCGTATGGAGAACTATCGGCCATTTCGCTAAAAAAAAAAAAAAAAAAAAACCGAATCTGGGTTTGCTCCCTTAGTTCTCCATACGTTGGAGAGATGGGTTGAAGATGGATTTGGGAAATGAGTTTTGCTGGGAGGAATAAGAGATGGGTTGGAGAGGATGGTGAGGGGAAACACATTTGGGATTTTTGCTCAAATCATGGATGGAAGATGAATTTCTTTTGGCTGAAAAGGGAGGAGGAGGGAGAAGGACTGGTCTGGGTGGTTTTTGTTCAAAGGAGAATGACTGGTTCGAGTGGAGGAGGAGTGGACAACATCGGTTTTTTTTTTTTTTTTTAATTTTATTATTACGCGATATGGCCGATATCGGCCATCCTGCTGTGTTCAGCAAATAAGAGCGTTACATGTTGAAGAAGATATGACTGACAGAATGGCCGATATCGGCCATATCCCAAAACGACAAAAAAATACAAAAACATACTTTGAGGACCTATTCCATTAATACGATTTTATTGGGACTCCAGGAGTCGTATAAGGACCTACTTAGAGATTTATTTGGTAATTTCCTCTTTATTATAAGTTGAATGAAGAAATAGTTGTTTTTTAAACGACAGTATACTGAGTTGGAATCGGAACCATTATCGCTCGAGTCGGAACGAACCCATTAACATCCCTATGCCGCATATTTTGATCCGCATTTATTGCGGGAAGGGAAACAAAGAACATAAAAAAGTTGAAACGGGCAAGTAGAGGTGCCGTCTGTTTTCAACGATTCGTACTTTACCCTAGCAGCCAGCATAGCACAGCACTCCTCTCTCAATGATGCCATCTTCATCTGTTTCAAGCTCGGTTAGTTTCAACTTTCCAACGTTTGGTTCTTTTCAGTTTTCCCCTCTTCTACAATGTAACACACACACACACTCTCTCTCATTTCTGGCTGGGTTTCCAAAAACCTCGGGACTGTTTGTACGAGAAAAAGTTGGGAGGAGAACTTTCTTCAGAGAAACCTTTTTCTTTCTTTCTGTAGTGAAAAGTAGTTTTCCTCTCTCTCAAACGGGTGGAGAAAACATTCCTGTGAACTAGTTAAATGAGAATTTCATCAGAAAAATGGTCAACTCGTTAGATGAGACTTTCTAATAACGAGAAATAATCATTTTTGACCAGAGAAAAGGTTGGTCTCTACCCATCTTGTTTTGAAACGATCGCTCCTTTTTGCCAAAGATGGTAAGAGGCTCCTTTTAGGGCAGAAAAAGGGGCTAAACAGGATAAAAGAGGTTTCTTTGGAGAATAATTTTTCTTCTCCCGGTTTTCTTTACATCTGATCTGAACAGGCCCACAGTAAAATGAAAATTTTTAAAATTTGACAGTTGCCCATTTAATAATTAGTTTCTTTGTTTTGGAGAAGTTTTCAAAATGGTTTCTTCTCCATGCTCTCTTCAATTAAATCCATTCAGAGTGGAGAATTACTGCAAGAGAAAAAGTAGGGAGTCTCAACCAAGGAGATTCTCCACTTATATATATCCTCCTTTTGTTCCTCTTGCCAGTGAGCCTCTCCTTTTGGCAACCCTCTTAAGATATTGTATCTCTAGTTAGTTGCTCTGTCATTTGTTTTGCTTTGTTGCTTTGCCGTGGCCTGTATGGGCAGTGGTGGACCTAGGATTTCATTTGAGTGGCGGCGGACGATGGTCAATTAAAGAAGTCAAAATCAAAATCAACGTCAACTATCAATAATGAGTGCCAACTACCAATAATCTCTACTTATGGCTTGATTTAAATACATGATTTTTAATTTTTAATTTTTCTGGCAAATTAAGTATAAAGAACTCACATTCTACTACTAACACTCAATTCCTGCATAAGCTTTTTAACTACAGCAGCCAATTTCTCAAGAAATTGTTTTTTCTTTTTTCAAGTCAATGGGATGGAAATCAGATCAGCAACCACACTACAACAACAATAAAGAAACTCTAGAAAACTCAAAAGAAGTAATAATCACTATCATATGAAAATAATAGATAGGGTGGAGAATCAGATATTCACTACATGTCTGAAAGCCGATTCCAAAAGTAGGAGTCGATTCAAGAAGAAAAGTACAAATCAAGAATTCAATTAATCAAATCCATTTGCAAGAAGGCATTTTGTCCATACCTATTTGATTCAAATGTAGAAAGCTCATCATCACTCTCTTATTTGTAAATAGAGAGAAAGGGAGAGTGGTGGTGTTGTTGAATCGAGGTGAAGAGGAAGAAAGAGGAGAGAGTCAAAAAAGGAGAGAGAGGGCAAGCCTTTGTGCTGTGCAATTGTGTCAACTTCGGAGCTTCAAGGGGAACATGGAAAAATGATTGAGAGGATGGTTATGGGGTTTACTGAAATAGGTGCAGAAAAGGAGGACGGTTTTTAGGTTTTTCAAGAGAGGTGGGGCAACAACTTTACCAAAACGGGGCATGAGCCATCCAGCCCATGCAAACCTTTAGCCCTTTTTGGATCCGACCTGGGGCGACCGGCCCGGGTGCGGATATCATGAGTCCACCCCTGTGTACGCGTCTCTTATAGCTCTATTTTATTTTCCATTTTGGTTCTTTGAGGTTGTGTTCTGTACTTTTGTATGTTTTTTCTCTTTTTATAAAAATTCCCAGTTATCGATAAACAAAAAGAGAGACTTAGTTGC
Source organism: Persea americana (assembly GCA_029852735.1). Lineage (NCBI taxonomy): Eukaryota > Viridiplantae > Streptophyta > Magnoliopsida > Laurales > Lauraceae > Persea > Persea americana. Next base: position 72,401,607 of record CM056811.1, read on the forward strand.
TCTGTATTGGTGTTGGCTATTAATGTTGATGATTAGTAACTGTTACTGCTTTTAACTTTACACCTATTGCTTACTTGTGCATTTATATGTACTAAATGGTACCTCTAGTCAATTGCTCTGTATTGTTTATTAGTTCATACTTTTATATTTTTAGGGTTCGTTTGGTTGGGAAAAAGTGATAGGTGGGAATCCTCGCTAAGTGGATAAATAAGGAGAATTCAAATTTTTTTGTGGGATGATGTTGTTGAAAAGTTTAAGAAAACTTGTGTAGTTGGAAACAAAATTAGTTATCTCTTGCGGGTAGGAGACTTCAATTAAAGCAACTTTGTCTAATTTGCCAGTTTACTATATGTCATTATTTAAGATGCCTGTGGTGCCCATGAAGAGGTTGCATGGTAAAGACATGGTGAAAAAAGAATATGCATCTTATGAAGTAGTGTTTTAAAACTCTCTTGAGTTGTCTTGAACTTAGTCATTGACTAGTTGGTTCATAAAGGACTCGGCCAAGTTAACTAAGAAAACCTTAATTTTCAGTTTGGGGAGGTGGAGGGGGACAGGTGGGACTGGTTTGAAAGCCCTATGGTTGGTTTAGGGTTTGTGTGATGGAGGAAAGGATTTCGTGGAAGTGGTGGGGTTGCAGTGGAGGTGAGGTCATGGGGGAGATGGAGGTGGATGTGGTGGTGTCAGGGAGAAGAGGAGAGAGGGGAACTGAGGTGGAGCTCGATGGGGTGGAGGGAGGCTGGGTTTGGGTTTTGGGTTTTGGGTTGGGAGTTGCTTTTCGTAATGGAGAAGTACGGATGTGATGAGGGCGTGAGGGACGTGGAGTTGGATGTATTGGTGGTCGGGGAGGAGGAGATGGTGCTGATGGTGGAGGAGGAAGTGAGATTAGGAGGAGAGAGGGGAAGGGGAGAAGCATGGCAGAGTCCGTTTGGGGCGACTTGTTCAAGTCGATTTGACTTGAGGGGGATCGAGTTGCCCTCAAGTCTGATTTTAAAACGTTGTTATGAAAGTTGAGTGAAGTAATGAAGCATAAGGGACATGGGGGGTTTGGGTGTCGAGAATTTTTCTCATAAAAATTGGCACTGGAGCAAAGTGGTGATGGAGATTTGGGGAAGAGAGAAACTCCTTGGCACAAAATAACTCGCTAAGCATGGTATGGATGAGGGGGTTGGGTCCTTAGGAATAGAAGGTCGGATTTTTGGGGAGTAATTTCTTGTCTTGGGATGAGTTGAACATTAGGGGGAAAGTGTTTAGTGGAGGGGTGGGTCTTAGAGACGGGAATTCAGTTGACTTTTGGTTAAATGATTGGGTTTGTAAGGGGCCTTTTTTAGTTTGTACCCAAGGGAGTTGTTTCCAATAAGCATTCTTTGCTAGTCCCTCAATTGTAGCCTAGCTAGTTAGGGACATGGGTGTCTAATTGCAGTCCATACATTCAAATTCCTGTTGTAGTGGGAAAAAGTTTTTGTTAAAGATTGTCATGAGTTTGTCAGTGACATTATTGCATGGGGTGTTAGTCAAGGAGTCCTCCATCAATTTTCGTTCTAATGTTTTTATCTGTAGGGATGAGAAAGACGTTAGAATTTGAAAATCATCTATTTGAGGACATTTCACTGCCAAATCCTTCTCCATGTCTAACTTCACCCATTATAGACTGCCCTTCATGTTTGTGGATGTGGATGGGTTTACCTCCTCCAAGAGCGAAGCTTTTGTTGGATTGCGGTGAGAAAAAGGTCTACAAGGGATCATCTCAGTAAGGAAGGGTGTAATTCAGATAATTTTCTCAACATTTGCATCTTGCGTGGAAAGAAGCTGGAGGTGATTGATCATTTATTTATTCCTTGTGAGGTAGCTTATTTTATTTGGGGTTATCTTTCGAAGAATTGCTTTCCTCAGTCATTAGGCGAATTTTTGGATGCTTGGAAGGTGGCTCTTTTCATGTTCGCAGCTTGGTTATTTGGAAAGAATGGAATGAGGGGATCTTCAAGAACAAGGTGAGCCCCTTGGCAGATGTGCTTGTGGCAGTACTTTAGACATTGGCAAATGGACTGTTCAATAGGAAGGATTTTGAGGACCTAAATCTTGTTAACATCATTGGTTGTTGGCAGGCTTCCATGGAGTGTGGCCCCATTAAGCAAAAAAAACTTCTTAATTGGTGCCCTTGTCTTCAAGGCTATTTGCAATTCAGCGTGGAAGGGGCTGGCGGTAAGCTGGGTCCAACTGGTAATGGTGGGTTACTTCGTGACTATCAAGGAGAGGTGATCACTTTTTTGAAGCCTATTGGTGTGAAGGATTCTAAATTTCTAATGAAGCTAAGATGTCCACGATATTGGAGGCAATGAGAATCTATTTTGGCTCTTTTTAAGAGAAGTTGATTATTGAGAGTGACTCTTCTAATGCTATCTCATGGGTTTTTCGTTTGGAAAAGAGTTTTTGGAAGTTTTAGTTTATTCTTAATGAGAATAAATTCTTGTACGCTTCGATCCATGTGGAGTTTTGGCATGTGAATCTATCCGCCGAAGAGAGAACTGATCTGTTGGTAAAGCAAGGGCTGCACGGAGTTAATTGTTTGTGGGCTCTTCTTGTAGCTTTCTTGTTTGTTTTTTTGGTGGGAGAGTTGGCCTTTGGGCATATAGCTTCCACACCGTTATCTCCTTTTTTTGCCCTTTAGTTTTGCATGTGTACTTTTGTCATATTTTAATATGATTTCTTGTTACTTATAAATGGAGGAAGAGAATTCTAGACGTGGAGAAACCTATAGTGGATTTTCAACACCTCTCTAGTAGTGATTCTCCATTGTGTTTGGATTTTGGATGGAGAATTCATGTGGGGGAAAAACTAAATTTTTTAAACCATTATATTGATACGTTGAAGTGCAACCCTGTTCGAGGATTTGGCCATAGATAGAATGGAATTGCGAAACATAATTCATGTGGCTGACTCCAACATAGTTGAGACAATACTTAGATGATGATGATTATGGTCAATATTACTTTCTAATTGTAAAAAAATCAAATTCACTCTATAAAAGTTCTCTACTCCTTTGAGGAGAAAAGCTATTTATCCTACACTATGTTGATCAGGTGAGATGGTGAGATTACTTTATTGAGCTTGCCTGGACGAGTGTGAACAATGAAGGGCAGGGGGAATTGAAAATTTTGAGAGGGAGAGATAGGTATGTTCGAAAAATCAACCCCATCCAATCATCCTAGCCCTTTTAGCCTATCGGTTTACATTTGCAATGACTAAGATAAATATAACTTATTTCATGTGTCAAACAAAATTGATGGTATTATGTTTTTGCCCATACTTAGCTCCCATCAAGATCTTTCAATTTCCCCTACCCTTCATGGTGAGCACTCATCCAAGTGAGCCTTGTTAAGTCATCTCAGTCATCTCAGCCCCTCACTGGATGATTTCCCTATACGCACACATACACATCTATATGCATCTATTTATGTTTTACTACAAGGCACCAAGGTCTACTTTTAAAATGCCCACTTCTTGCGGGCCCATCTTTATGCGTGACAATCAAGAGAGGCATGATGGTAGATGGGTTTCGACTAGGCATGAAAAGGCACGGCACAGCCCACTCATGATTGGGCCGTGCCGTGCCCACCCTTTAGGGATCAGCCCAGCACGGCCCAGGGCACGACCCTAGTCGTGCCGTGCCCCAGTTGGGTGTGGGCTTTGCAGCTCGTGGGTGGCCCACAGATCCCCTCTCCTTTTTTTTATTTTTTTAATTATTTTTTTTTATTTTTTTAAAATTGGACCCAAACATGGCCTGAAATGAAATTGGGTTTCAATTTTTCAAACCCAAAACTACCTGACTCGAATTTGGGTTTTGTGTCAAATTGGGTTAGCCAGTGTTGGTTTAAAGCCCAACTTGAATTGGACTACGAGTCTATGCTAGGATCAATGAATCTAGTTTGAGCCCTCCCACTTGATACCTAAATAATATTTAAAATTTTCCATCATTCAGTGAGAAAAATGGCATTGTCCCCTCTTGAAAAATACATACCCAGATGATAGACCTAGATGATGGACTTACACAGGCCCTCAGGCTTCGTGCCGGGCCGGGCCGCCCGCAGGCTTGGGGGCGTAGGCCCCGCACGTCCCAAGTGTTGCTTTCGGGCTGGGCCGGGCCAGCCCGTTGACTAAGTCAACGGCCCAGGCACGTTTTTTATGGCAGGGCCCGAGCTAGGCTTGGGCAGCCTGCCCAGATTTACATGCCTAGTTTCGACATAGATTTTTGGTACGAAAAACTTTTAGGTTGATCAAATGATCCTAGCTCACAGTTTTATCCCTTGAAGTTTAAGGGCTATGCATCTTGCAAACTCATTGTGGTAAAATCCATTGGGGACCAATCCCCATATTAATTTCAAATTAGGACCAATTCTAATTCAGTGGCATAAATACATTTGAAGAAGTGCAACTTATCTGAGGATTTGCTCAATATAGTTTGTAATGGAGAAACATAATTCATGCAGCCGACCTCAACATAGTTGGGACAATGCATTGATGATGATAATGTTATTTTAGTGGCATAGGTGTGTGGGAAGGAATTGGAGTTTTTATGAGTCTTTCACCAAAATGTAAACAAAAAAACAGCCAGATAGACTGTGTTCTGGAAAAACTTTATGCATGAGGATATTAGATATGTATTTATGCACCAAAAAAAAAAAAAAAAAAAAAAAAAAAAACCTTTATTTCTGGTCTAGGTTCAAAGGTTTGAATTACAAGGACCCAGACCTGACCGGAATATTTCTGGGTTCAATGCAGCGTCCTCAAAACTTGACCTAACCTAAGAATTAACTGATCCAAAATAGTTACCCATGCCCTAGTTTTATAGTCAGGTCTTGGTAAATGGGTAAGCCCTATCAATTTTGTCACGCCCCACCCCACACGCATGCATGATATTGTCCGCTTTGGCCCATGGGCCTCACGGTTTTGTTTCTTATGGGCCAGTACCCATCAAAAGGCCTCATACAAGATAAGGGTGTAAGCTCTACATATGAACCCATTCGCTTTCCTCTCTACGTCACAATCCTTGCACAGGGACGTGCAACCCTAAGGGGGGTGGATTGTGACGTAGAGAGGAAAGTGAATGGGTTCATATGTAGAGCTTACACCTTTACCTTGCATGAGGCCTTTTGATGGGTCCTGGCCCATCAGAAACAAAACCGTGAGGCCCGTGGGCCAAAGCAGACAATATCATACATGCGTGTAGGGTGGGGCGTGACAAATGGTATAAGAGCCGACTCTCGACTAGTTCGAGTGTGGGTCCCCTGCCGTGGTCTGGTGCAAGTGGGCAGGTTTCCATGTGGGCGGGCTAAGAGGGTTGGCAAGCTACAGGGACTGGCAGCCTACTGCACAGGGACGTGCAGCCCTAAAGGGGGTGGATTGTGACGTAGAGAGGAATGTGAATGGGTTTATATGTAGAGCTTACACCCTTACCTTGCATGAGGCCTTTTAATGGGTATTGGTCCATCAGAAACAAAACCATGAGGCCCGTGGGCCAAAGCGGACAATATCATGCATGCGTGTAGGGTGGGGCGTGACAAAATTGTGACGTAGAGAGGAAAGTGAATGGGTTTATATGTAGAGCTTACACCCTTACCTTGCATGAGGCCTTTTGATGGGTAGTAGCCCATCAAAAACAAAACCGTGAGGCCCGTGGGCCAAAGCGGACAATATCATGCATGCGTGTAGGTTGGGGCGTGACAAATGGTATTAGAGCCGACTCTCAACTAGTTCGAGTGTGAGTCCCCTGCCGTGGTCTGGTGCAAGTGGGCTGGTTTCTATGTGGGCGGGCCAAGAGGGCTGGCAGGCTACAGGGACTGGCAGGCTACTGCATAGGGACGTACAACCCTAAGGGGGGTGGATTGTGACGTAGGGAGGAAAGTGAATGAGTTTATATGTAGAGCTTATACCCTTACCTTGCATGAGGCCTTTTAATGGGTACTGGCCCATCGGAAGCAAAATTGTGAGGCCCATGGGCCGAAGCGGACAATATCATGCATGCATGTAGGGTGGGGCGTGACAAATGGTATCAGAGCTGACTCTCGACTAGTTCGAGTGTGGGTCCAGTGTCGTGGTCTGGTGCAAGTGGGTGGGTTTCCATGTGGGCGGGCCAAGAGGGCTGGCGGGCTATAGGGACTAGCAGGCTACTGCATAGGGACGTGCAGCCCTAAGTGGGGGTGGATGCATGAGGCCTTTTGATGGGTTCTGGCCCATCATAAACAAAACCGTGAGGCCCGTGGGCCAAAGCAGACAATATCATACATGCGTGTAGGGTGGGACGTGACAAATAGTATCAGAGCCGACTCTCGACTAGTTCAAGTGTGGGTCCACTGCTGTGGTCTGGTGCAAGTGGGTGGGTTTCCATGTGGGTGGGCCAAGAGGGTCGGCAGGCTATAGGGACTGGCAGGCTACTGCACAGGGACATGCAACCCTAAGGTGGGTGGATTGTGAGGCCCCGGAGTCACACATCGGCTATAGAGAGGAAAGTGATTGGGATTATATGTAGAGCTTACACCCTTACCTTGCATGAGGCCTTTTGATGGGTTCTGGCCCATCAGAAACAAAACCGTGAGGCCCATGGGCCAAAGCGGACAATATCATACATGTGTGTAGGGTGGGGCATGACAATTATCCTTGTGAAGCTGTAATTGTTATGGCTACACATGCTGCTGCTACTTAATTCTTTAGCAATTTCTTTCATTGAACATTTTGATCTTCTGTCCATAAGAGGAATTATATGTTGCTTGGTTGAAGAATATGCAGGGTTTTGCTTTGGTATTGTCAATTTGTAACAATGGGGCCCATTATTTGGTGGCTCAACCTATTGGTATGATGTTCAATACATTGGTTGGCTTGCCATTCCATCTGTGCAAATTTTTTGAATGTGGGCACTGGTTCATTTTTATCCTCTACCATCTGTTTACTGACCACTCCAAATGAAATTTGGTGCATGTGTTTTCCATTATGTGCCCCAGGCAAATTGAATATGTTCCTAGCCTGAGCATTTTTATATTTCTCGTTTTACAATTTTTGCCTTATAGTTGTAAGAAAAGAGTGTATTTAGCCCTTTAAAACCTATTCAGCATTTTACCCTATTTGAAGGTTTACTTTTCACTTCTATCCTTGTAGGGTGGGGAAGTCAACGGTGGAAGAGGGCATGTGAAGATAGCCCCTGAGGTTTCTGATGCTCTTCTACGTGGGAGAGCTGTTGTTGCTTTGGAGTCTACAATAATCTCTCATGGTATGCTGGTTAGAATGTGTTGATTGAGAGAATTTATGTCTGAATCCTTTTGCAAATTACCTTTTTAGTTTTTATGAACAGTCAGTCAGTATGCCTGCATTAAGAAAATCTCATGAGTAGTCTAACCACATTCATTTCTATGAAAGTTTCCTGGTTCCCTAGCGTCCAGGCATTCACTATGTATGCATTATGCAAGTAGAGTTTTCACATATGGCAGGCATTCTGAGAAATTTATCTGTCAAATTTCAGTTTGAATTTTGCATATATCTTAGCTGAGGTTTGATGAATGCTGGGATTTGGTTGAAGAGACAGCTTTTGAACGTAGTGAATTCGTGTTTGGTTCTTTATTCTTTCCAAAATTTAAGCACCATGAAAATGGAAGGATGAGGTCTCATGATATTTAAGAAGGCAAATGGTTGAGTAAAATATTCAAGAGATTTTTTTTTCCAGTCAAATTGATTTCATTACTAAGGAAATGAGGTGTCAACATAAATTTGGGGCTGGCTAAAATTCCTACGCAACGATGCCATGAAACACAATCGTTCTTCTGAAACAACTGAAAACAAAGAAACTTCAGATCAGGATTGTGTCAAATGCAAACAAACTTTTATTTCCCTTCCTGATCACCTTCCCAATGCTCTGTTCCTGTATAACACAACCATCATGAGAAATAAGACAAGACAGTTCTTATCAACAAGCCGACCAGTAGAAAGATCCGTGGACAACTCTAGGTACCAAAACAGCATTTTTAGGGCATTGAGGAACAGCAAAGTTCCATTGCCAGAATTGGTAACTGTGAAGAGATCGCAGTCTTTCACAGAAATTTTCGATTGAATGGTGGACACCATAGCTTGTGATGTGCTTGGTGATAGGTACGTCTGAATCTTCTGAATGGTAGAATGGTGGAGAGAGAGGATCTTGATAAGAGAGGAAGCTAATCCTTAAAGAATGATATCATATGAGCCTTCTTCCACGGGCCAATCAAGAGGTTCTTTGAAGAATATTATCAGATGATCTTTTGACAATCACCAGAAAAGAGACTCTTCGTTGAAGTCTCTGCCATAAGATTTCTTCTATGATATCTTAATGTAAGGGAGATGGCCCACTTGGTGAGGGGGCTCTAATACCATGACAATTGCACAGGTATCTGAGTTTAATTGCTTCCCTTCACTATTCAGCCCCTTAAGATTTATATTGAATACAAATAGTGAAGAGAGGAAAGAGAAATGCATACAACTCTGATACCTAGCCTAAACAGCCAATTTGGAGGCTTAATCAATGCTAATTACAACTTAGAAAAATTATCCGTCTCCTTATTAGTGTGGCACATCTCTACACTATATGATACAATGTTCTACACCGTATGCTAGTCCATTAGGGTGTGGTGGTCCATAGGATTACCAGAATTTGTATTTCAAGGTAGGGTTTTTTTGTAATTGTTGAAATAGTAAATAATATATATAGAGGTGTAATGGCTGGTCATAATTAGGGTTGGGATCAGTCCTCATGGTTCTGCAAATTATTTTCTCCTTCTCTAAAGCCCTAAATATTCTTACCGATAGAAAAAAAAAAGGAAGAAGAAGAAGAAGAAAGAAACCTAATGTTCTCGTTGATTAAAAAGTTTCAATTTATGGGGTTGAGTAGGTTGAGATTAAGTTCTCTCTCGGGTTATGAAATTAGGGAAAATTTCTAAGGGGGGCCTTTTTGCAAGAATTTAATATAAAGTTAATTAACAAAGAGAATGAGGATTGCAGGAATTCAATGAAATTGATGAGAATAGAAGGAACCTAATTCTAGATGATGATTTGGATGAAAAACAGTTGACCAGTTGAAGGGATTTTGGTGATTTAATGATGTAAATGGACAAGATGAATGATCTAAGATGCGGCTTAAACAAACTGAAGGGAAAATGCAAATCTGTTCTGCATCAAGTGAATGAATGGATATCGTCGATAATAGAATAGATCAACTTGTGTGTTGACCTAGAGCACAGTCTGCCATTGGCGTTGGCTCCAATATCAAACTAAAACAACAAATTGGATGAGTAGATCAGTCCAATCAAGGCACCTCCAAGTGTAGTTTAGCACACTAGATCTAGGGTTTTGCCCCAGATCAAAGCATGCCTAGTTAAAGGAGAAATTTTATTAATGGAAAATCTAAAATAAAAATACACAACGAGGCCATTGGGCCTTGTGGCCATTCAACTTAGAAAAACCATCATTACTCATGTCTGATATGGTTTCCTATTTTTCATCAACATAAGATAAAAGAAAGTCTTTCCTGATTCCTCAATCAAAAAACATTATAGAAATAAAATTGGGAAAAAGGATCACGGCAGGAAAGTAGGAGGTTTGTAATGGTCCTTTCATGCTATTGCTATTCAAGTAGTGCCCCAATTTTAAGTCAAGTGAAAATCTTCAGTGGGATCTTTTTGGGTTTTTCAATACCATTGCCTTTATTTATATTTAGGGTGTAAGACTAGGGGCCTTGAGCCTCTTGTGTACACCTGAGGCCATGGCGGGCTTGGTCTTGGTGCATGGGCCTTGGGCCAATGATGGGCTGTTGACTTGTAACAATCAATCCAAGATCCAACTCCCTTGCCATGCCTACCTTGTATGAATTGAATGTCCTGAACTTGATCTCAATTGGAGGAACACTACCTTGGTTTATGGTCCAAATGCCTAACACCATTGGATAAGGTGAAATATATTTGGGTGATAAATTGATTCTTACATCACCTAACCAGGTTGATCTTTAAGTCATCTCTAATTCACTGTATGACCTTGCTATCTACCCTCTCATGAATAGCTGTTGATCTTTGATAGCAATCATTGTCTGATGAAGCTGATCTTTAGAGGCATCGAATGCCACCCAAATAGGGGATTGCTCAAGTCTGATGCTAGAAGCAGGCCCAAGGCCCATATATCCAACAGAGCATGCCCATTCACGTTGATATTAAAGAAGGGGGCCAGACATCGACATCACTTACAGTGAAAATTATTCACACACTCAAGCGGAGTTAGTCACATGATCTCACATTTCTAATTTGGTGTCTTGTAGTTTTTATTTTTTATTTTTATCGTGTCATGGTAGGAACCTTAAAAGAGTCAAAATCATGTCTTTCATATAGATAATAAATTTCATGAGTCCAACAATGTTTGAATGATATAAATGTAGGTGCATTTGATGGGTTATTTAGTTACTTGTCCAAATAGCCCAAGATTGTGTGATCTGTCTGACTTCTAGAAGTTATGATTCATTTATTGACTAGGCATTTCTACTTACAATCTTGAGTCCTGCTTGAAGTTACATAGGTGAAAGAATTAGGGAAAGTGGTCTGCATAAACATGTATCACTTATTGTTTATCAATGAATGAATCTCTTTTTTGCTTCCTCTCCTTTTGAGTTGAAGAGCTCCATCTCCACTGTGTGAATACTTCTTGGGAATGACATCAAAGGTTGGGTCCTTCAGAAGATCATGCCTCGGTTCCGTTCTTCTCAACCTCCACCAGCATTCCAAATCTACCATAAGACATTCCAATCGCTAACCCCGCATGAATACTGAAGGCTCTTATGATAAACTGGTAATCATTATCATTTGATAAAGCTGAATTTTATGCCATCCTTAATATGCAATCATCATCATCGTCATCGAAGCCTTGTCTCAACTATGTTGGGGTCGGCTACGTGAATTTTGCTATAAGATTTTTTATTCAATCCCTTCACCACGAAAAGTTAGTGTGGTTTCTTATTGGGTTCAAACCAACCCCCCCCCCCGCTATATAGATATAGATACATGTATGTATATATATCTCCAAGTTGTGTGTATAGAGAATTTGTCGCCTATTGCATTTGTGGGCTCACTCGCACACTTCTTGTGGGATCCACTTCTCTTGAAGGTTTGCTACTTGGTTAAATTCTTCCACCTTGATTTTGGGCTATACCAATTCCCAGTCGATGATGGGAACTTCCTATCCCACTTGCTGTAAATGGTGTGGTCAATATTGGTGGGGCTCTCATGAGGCTTGCAAGTAACCTTAGGTGCAAATGATTAGTCGGTGTTTCTCTCTCTCTCTCTCTCACAAAGAAAGATTATACTTCATATGGTTCATTTTTTTTTTCTAATCTCTACTTTTCATTTAGGCATGCCCTATCCACAAAATCTGGAGACTGCAAGGGAGGTTGAGCATGTCATAAAAGAGAATGGGGCGGTTCCAGCAACAGTAGCTATTTTGGATGGTGTTCCATGCATAGGTATTATCTTGCAAATGTATTATACGTTGTTTAGAGTTTTCTATATTATTTAAAAAGGGGTCATATTTAGTTAGTATGACCTCAAAACGTAAGGATATCTACTGGCAGGTCCATGAGAAGAAAAAGAAAATAATTTGTAAATTTTGTATAGACATGGCCTGGAAGGCTCACCCTGATCAGTTCAATTTTGAGTCCCAGTGGCCTGTTTGGACAGCCTTTTTTTATTAATTATTTTTGTGCTTAAATGCTTTCTGAATTACCTCTTTGGGGTGTTAACGCATGTGTAATGTGCTGAATTAGCAGCTTTGAGATTAATCGTGCATATACATGTGCTCATGGTTGGCGCATGGCATAGGTTGGGTCTTGGGAGAGTTTCACTTTATTTTCCTGTATGGCATAGCATACATGTCATTTTATCTTGTATGTGGTTCATTTTTGGAAATGGAGAGTTTGAATGCTTCCTAGTTTCCTTATCTTGCATGCAAGTTGGTAGAAATTTGCAAAGACTGAATACCATAGCCTTTTTATGTCCTCAAAATTGAGTTCTTCCCTGGAGCAACATTTGTTCTATTGTTTCTGATTCATAATAGTCATGGCAACATGCTTGCATACATTGTGTGGACTATGGATGTAATATCCCGGGCCCAGTATAAGGGCTAGATTATTTTCTGATATTTAATATTTAATTTTCTTGATTTTTCTTAGAATTATTGGGACCCATAGTTTGATGGAGGAATTCAAGTGGGACTTGTGTTGGTTATACCATAGACTCCTAGTAATGTTAGGAATAGGATTGGCATGTGAGAAGGAAATAATAAAAATTAGGAAGAGGACTTTGGGAAGGATTCTAACTTCTAGCTTTTATATATTGATTGACCCCAAGACTATCTCAAGCCATTCTCTCTCTTTTCCTCTTTCTTTTCCATCAAGCCAAAGCCTAGTTTAGTATTAGCCTTGAAGAAATTAGGAGGAGGAAGAACCGGTTATAGTTAGCCATAACAGGTGAGTAGAAGATTCTAATCTAATTGTGTATGGTTCTATATTTCTGGGTTTTGCCCTTGAATATCTTTGATTTCTCTATTATGTTGAGATATTGCATATAGATGGTTATCCAATGAATATCTTTCAAGTTTTGAGGACTGCTACAGTATCTGTCGACCATGGCAGCCCTTGTCTGCGTTTGAAACCCTCCTTTTAATATCTAGAAATCATGCAAAGCTATGTATCATTGTTGCAGGAACATTGAATACCCTTTCCAACTCAAATCCACCAAAAACTGGTGAAGAACCAGATCTGAAATATGAATTCCAGAATACAGGTCATCTAGAACTGGCTTCACGTTTTTGGCTGTGGGGCCTAGGTGGGCCACCTGATGACAGATCTGGTCTATGGGTCCGGAAGTGGACCCATAGGCGACAATGGTAGTGCTGGACTCATGTAGGTTGGGCCCCGTTTGGCCCACCATCTTGTGTCAACAAATCTGGGAGGTGTGAGTTATGTTTGAGGAGGGTGACTGTGTGTGCAGGCTGTGGGGCCCATGTGACTCCCCGGAGTCCCACATCGACTCGAGGGGAAAGTGAATGAGATTATATGTAGAGCTTACACCCTTATATTGCATGAGGCCTTTTGATAGGTTATGACCCATCAGAAACAAAGCCGTGAGGCCCGTCAGCCAAAGCAGACAATATCATGCATGCGTGTAGGATGGGGCGTTACAAATGGTATCAGAGCCGGCTCTCGACTAGTTCGAGTGTGGGTCCTTTGCCGTGGTCTGGTGCAAGTGGGCGGGTTTCCATGTGGGTGGGCCAAGATGGCAGGCAGGCTATAGGGACTTGCAGGCTACTGCACAGGGACGTGCTGTCATTCTCACAATTGCAATCACACAGAGACTGAATGAGACTTTTGGAATATTGGATTGTATTGATCGTCCTTTCTATTGGAGAGGGATCTCAATATATAGGATTATACATGCCTTAATCAAGGCTCTTACAAAAGGAAACTAGCTAATTACATTAATCACTAATCTAAAATAGGAAAACAATCAAAACAGAATATGTACAGCTATATAATTGTTGACCAAATCAAATCCCACGTGAGATATAGCTAGCTGGACTGAATTGATGGGCCTTGGGTCCCTTCATGGGCCAACTAACATATGAGCCAACTTAACACCCCCCCCTCAAATTGATGCGGGAGAATCAATGAGCATCAATTTGCTAACCAAGAATTGATGCCGGGGTCGAGGAAGACCTTTAGTAAGAATATCAGCAATTTGGAGCTCAGTGGAGACATGCGGAAGACTGATGACATCACGTTTAAGCTCATCCCGGATGAAGTGACAATCAACCTCGATGTGTTTAGTGCGTTCATGAAAAATTGGATTTTCAGTAATCCGAATTGCACTAGTATTGTCAGCATAGAGGGGGGTAGCGCCTTCTGCGGGAAAGCCAATGTCAGAGAGTAGGCCTCGGAGCCAAAGAATTTCGGAGCACGCAGCAGACATAGCGCGGTATTCAGCCTCAGTAGACGATTTTGAAACTTTGTCATGTTTCTTGCATTTCCAGGAAATCAGACTATTTCCCAAAAACATGCACCAGCCTGTCGTCGAGCGGCGAGTATCTGGACAACCAGCCCAATCAGCATCTGAATAAGCTATGAGAGATAGAGGATTGTTGGATGGAAAAAACAACCCGCGAGTCGGAGTGCGAATAAGGTACCGAATGACGCGTCGCACAGCAGCCAGGTGAAGATGACGAGGAGCAGTCATGAACTGACTCATGAGGTTGACTGCAAAGGAGATATCAGGACGAGTGATGGTGAGATAGATCAAGCTACCTACTAACTGGCGATAGGCGGTAGGATCGGGAAGAAGATCACCCGCCTCTTGACTGAGTTTGACATTCAGTTCGATCTGCGTATCAACTAGAGCGGAATCAGTAAGGCCAGCCAAGTCAATGAGGTCAACCGTGTATTTGTGCTGATTGAGAACAATACCAGTAGGGGATTGATGAACTTCAAGACCGAGGAAATAGTGTAAGGGGCCGAGATCCTTCATTTGAAATGTCTGATGAAGAGATGCTTGAAGGTCATGAATCATTTTTGCATTTGGACCTGTAATGACAATGTCATCAACGTAGACCAGTAGAACAGTAATGCCTGAGGAAGCATGATGTAAGAACATAGAAGGATCATACTGGCTTGGATGAAAATCCAAGTGAAGAAGAGCCTCTTGAAATTTCTCAAACCATGCGCGAGGAGCTTGCTTCAGACCATAAAGAGAGCGACGGAGCTTAGCAACCATGCCCGGGCCAGAGGAGGACCCAGGAGGCAGACGCATATAGACATCTTCTTTGAGATCACCATGAAGAAACACATTTTTTACGTCCATTTGATAGAGAGGCCAGGATTGAGATGCCGCAACAGCAAGGATTGTGCGGACAGTGGTCATCTTCGCGACAGGAGCAAATGTTTCATCATAATCAATGCCATATTCCTGACGATTTCCGAGAGCAACGAGGCGCGCCTTATATCGATCGAGAGTGCCATCTGGTTTTAACTTGAGAGAAAAAATCCACTTGCAGCCAATAGGTTTGACACCCAAAGGGGAGGGGACAATATCCCATGTATGATTGTTCTCTAAAGCTTCCAACTCATCGTGCATGGCCTGGGTCCAACATTTTTCCTGCACAGCCTGAGAGTAGGAGCGGGGAATGGAAGAAGAGGACAAAGTGGCCATTAAAGAAGTATGGGAAAACCCATAGCGGTCAGGGGGTACCGAAATGCGGGTGGAGCGACGCAATGTAGGAAGCACAGAAGAACCAACTGCCGTAGGTGGACCAGATTCTGGAGGAAGATCAGGAGGGGGATCCCGGGAAGGCGCGTCTGTATGCCGTCGGTGGTAGACATAGTTAGGATTGAAACGAACAACGGAAGTGGTGTCAGAAAAACCAGGTAAGGACACTAAAGATGAGTCAGGAGGGTCAAGGTGTTGTTGAAAAAAATACTGGTGTTAAAAAAAAACAACATTCCTAGAGGTCCGGAAGCGATGAATGCGAGGGTCGTAGCAAAGGTACCCTTTCTGGAAGGGGGCATACCCTAAAAACACACACTTAGCTGATTGTGCAGTTAATTTGGTTCGTTCAGAAGGAGGCAAGTGCACAAAGCAAACAGAGCCGAAAACATGCAGATCATCATAAGATGGAGATGTCTGGTACAAACGATAATATGGGCTCTGATTTTTGAGTGAGGCAGAAGGCAGACGATTTATGAGATGTGCTGCAGTAGCCAGTGCCTCAACCCAAAAACAGGTAGGAACCGATGATTCAAGCAGTAGGGAACGAGTGACATCAAGTAGATGTCCATTTTTCCGTTCAGCAACTCTATTCTGCTGAGGAGTATAAGGACAAGTACGCTGAGAAATAATGCCTTTGTGTTGTAAAAACTTTTGAAAATCAGAGGAGACATATTCTCCACCCGAATCAGAGCGCAATATTTTGATGCATGTGGAGAATTGATTCTCAACATAAGCTAAGAAAATTTTAAAAACAGGGAAAACATCAGATTTGGAATGCAGAAAGTAAATCCATGTGAACCGACTGAAATCATCAATAAAAGTGACAAAATATTTGTAGTGAGCATGAGAAAGAGCGGGAGCAATGCCCCATACATCGCTATGAACTAAATCAAAACACCTAGTGCTGTGTGAAGTGGAGATAGGAAAAGGAAGAGTTTTGCTTTTTCCCATTTTACAAGTAGCACAATCAAAAGGCACACAAGAAGAGAAGCCAAGAGATTTATTGAATAAACCATAATTTAATAGGAGGGACAAAGCCTTGGAATTAGGGTGTCCGAGTCTTTTATGCCACAATTGGCAATTATCTCTAACAGAAAAACAAAACATATCATTGGCAACTCTAGTCCTAGGAATATGAGAAAAATCTAACGGAAACAGGCGTCCACACTTAGGTCCCCTCGCGATCTCCTGCCCGGACATCTGGTCCTGTACAACACAACCAGAAGAAGAAAAAGATATGTTACAGTTATTTTCAACAAGTTGCCCAACTGACAATAGATTGGAAGTTAAAGTGGGACAAAGGAAGACATTTTTCAAGGGGATGGGACCAGGAATGTCTCCAAGGGCAGTAATGGGAACAGTACCTCCATTGGCAGTTTGTATTTGAAGATCACCAGTGTATTTTTTCATATTGGAGAGAGGGTTTCGGGAATATGTCATATGATTAGAGGCCCCGGAATCAAGAAACCAAGTAGAAGATGGAAGGGATGTACCTGAGAGACCTAATGCAGAAAGGGCATTGACAATCATTTGCTGAACCAATTCAGGAGTCAGAGAAGAGGAGGGCCCAGGCTGTGAGGATGCAGATGGTGGAACAGGCAGTTCTGAAGAAGCAACATAAGCATGCGGAGTCGGAGACTGAGTCTGATATAGCGGAGCTTGATGCTGTGGAGCCTGATACTGTGGTGCCTGATACTGTTGTGCCGGACGTTGTGGGCGGCGACGACACTCAGAGATAATATGTCCCAGCTTTTTACAGTAACTACAGACCTTCTGTTTGCATTGAGATGCAAGATGCCCAAATTTGTGACAGCTGTAGCATTGAGTTTTGCTCAAGTCACGAGAGGAAGGCTGAGGAGCCTTATTGGCCGAAAAAGCGACTGAGTAAGTCTCAGTGGTTTGTTGAGCCAGATGTGCTGAGGTAGACAGGCGCTGTTCCTCTCGCAAGAGTTCACTGAGACAGACATCCAAGGATGGTAAAGGCGTCCGATTCATTAGGGAAGAGCGAATACTGTCAAATTCATGCCGTAATTTCATCAAAAATTGGTCTCGCTGACTAGATGCCTGAAGATCACGAATGACGATCAGAACGTCAGCGGCTACATCTGCATATTTAATACTATCATATTCTGACCATAGAGTTCGGAATCCGGAATAGTAATCTTGGATTGACAGGTTCCCTTGGGCATATTCAGCAATCGCACATTGAAGATGAAATTGACGTGCGGAGTTATCTTGATGGTACACTTGCTTCAGATACCCCCACATGTCTTTAGAAGTGGAGTAAGGTTTTAGGTTCATTATAAGCTGTGGCTCCACAGACCCCCAGTATCCAAGTTTTTATTTTTGCATCTTTAGTAAGCCAGGTGGATATCTTCTTCTCATCTTCTGTGGGTTTAGGATCAGATCCAGAAATATAGCCCCACAATTCCTTGGCTTCAAGATAAATTTGGAATTGAAACGACCAAGCGGGGTAATTTTTTCCCGTGAATCGGATCAAGGTAACCTCAGATTTTTCCATCCTTAATGATGATTGTCCAAACACTCAGTGCAACAGCAGAAAAAAGATAGAAGAAAGTCCAATAAACAAAGAAGAAACAAGAACTATGAGTGCATAACCAAGATCGGACCAACAGTGTACACAGATCAGTAAAACAGTCAAAAAAATCACCCCAGACGACCCAAAAATTGCTGCTGGATTGTGACGTGGGCCCCACTGGTAGATCTGAGCAGTGATTAGAGCACTGATCTGAGGAGACACAATCCTCTGGCTTCTAATGGAAGAAGAATGAACTAATTCGACCACAGATCCAAGATTCTGGACGGTCGAGATGAAAACAGCATTAAAAATCTGGAAAATCTCTAGAAGGAGTAAATCACCAACCTGGAAGTTCTGAAAAAATCTGAAAAAATCACCAATATTCCTAGACAATCCAGGCGACCAAGATTGGACAGATTTCTGAGGGCGATTTGATGATCAGAGGTGGGCCACCATGAAGATCACAATGCTGCAACGTCTGGGTTTCTTGAACCAATGTTCTGGGCTGACGATCAAGGAAAAAGAGATCAGTTTCTCTCTATCCTCAATGTGTTAATGCTCTCTAAGATTATAAGACAAGATTTCACTGGACAAGGCTCTGATACCATGTCATTCTCACAATTGCAATCACACAGAGACTGAATGAGACTTTTGGAATATTGGATTGTATTGATCGTCCTTTCTATTGGAGAGGGATCTCAATATATAGGATTATACATGCCTTAATCAAGGCTCTTACAAAAGGAAACTAGCTAATTACATTAATCACTAATCTAAAATAGGAAAACAATCAAAACAGAATATGTACAGCTATATAATTGTTGACCAAATCAAATCCCACGTGAGATATAGCTAGCTGGACTGAATTGATGGGCCTTGGGTCCCTTCATGGGCCAACTAACATATGAGCCAACTTAACACGTGCAGCCCTAAGGAGGGTGGATTGTGACACCCCGAAGTCCCACGTCGACTGTTGAAGGAAAGTGAATGAGATTATATGCAGTGCTTACACCCTTACATTGCATGAGGCCTTTTGATGGGTTCTGACCCATCAGAAACAAAACCGTGAGGCCCGTGGGCCAAAGCGAGCAATATCATGCATGCGTGTAGGGTGGGGCGTTACAGCCTAGGTGGGGCATTTGATGAGCAATCAGATCCAGGGATTTGTGAGAACACCCCTCGGCGACTTTGGAAGAGCAACTCCTATCATAGATTAGGTCAGCGGGCCCCACTTTCCAATTAGCCTTAGAACTATCAGGCATGAACTTGTTATTTTCTCTGGAGGAGTTCTGTGTCCTTAAAAGGAAACCTACTGTGGACTTACAGTTTCGCATATAAACACCATAGGAGTGCAGAAATCTCACATCAGCCCTTTTCCTTCACTTCTTTGAATTCTGTAACTGTTCTGGAAATCTAAATTAAGCCCCTGATAGTTATTGTAATCACAACTGGGCCTTTTATTGATTAATTAGTCAAGTTCCAAGATTTTGTAAATAAGGGCCTTACGTCCTTTGTTTTCATATCTGAATTAGTTTTATTTAATTCACGAGGACCTAAGTTTTCTGAAATTGCAAACAAAGGCTTGTTATTTATTGTTATTATTTGCAAATTGTTTGAATTGTTCCCTTTAGTTCTTTAGTTGAATATATGGCGACTTAAAATATGTATGTGGATTAATATGCTTATGTCTTTGTTATTTGGGGATCTCACTTGATAGATTGTATGGTTTGAATATGTATATGTTGTGATTAAGTTGGTAATTGAATAATTCCTTCAAAACTGTAAAGGGTGAGTTATGTAATTGACCTCTCTCACCTTGTACACTAATTTTGATTCGGACTGGGGCAGATTAAATCCACATATTGAGAAGGGGTTGATTGTGGAATTTGCCCATTACAAATGTTGAGGACATGCTAAATATCAGATTTTGATGAGACATATTCGCTATTTGAATTGGAAAACCGAGATGCGATGACCTTGTTTGTTTGGAGGAACCTTTTGGACACCCCTAGACCACTGGCACTGTATGGCCGATTTTGTAAGGGTTGTTGATGTTGGACCTTTTCGGGAAATGTCGATTTTGTGGTATCAGTTCACTGGTTTTGGACCTTGGTGGTCGATTTTGTTTGGGACATAAAAGAATGATTTTGAGATGTGCAGGAATGAGTTTTGGGAACTCTTTGTACATGTGATATCTTTCTGGAACATGAACTTTGGGCTTGTGCTATTAGGTGGTTTAGGTTAGGAGGTTGTCGTTTGTTTGACCCGATTCCAACCTTGGCTTGAACGAGACTTTGGGATGTTAGTTTAATTTGTTGCGTAATCTTATCTAAGTATATGTTTAAATGCACAAATAGATTAGAATATCTATTCACTTAGTTGTACTGATATTTTGTGGATTTGCCCCAATCTAGGTAACCAGAACTTAGCGACTTAGGAAAACCTTGATGATCGGGAGATAGACTTTGGGATGCATACTTGAGCGTCAAAGCCACATAAATGAAGAAGAATTAAGTTTAATAGATTGTTTAGATTATTTCATTTGAAAGACATTGCAGTTATCTTTTTTTTTGGACAACGTTACATTTTTTTGTTAGATTTGGATTTTTAATTTAAGTTGGTTAAAGCTGGTAAATGCCCGAATCTTTATGTGATCTTTGATTTAACCTATGTGTGTGATGCTTACGAATCTCGGCACGAAATTCGAAGGGCCCCGGATTCCGGGTCGTTACAATGGATCACAGTAATCTAGACACGGGTCAATTTTGTTTTTGCTCATAATACCTAGCTACAGAAAGTTATATGGGTTATGATCCAATTGTCAACAAGTCACGATCTAGATTGTATTTGATGATCTATTTTTGTTAAATCGGAAGCTAGTTTAACTCATGATCCATATTATGTACATGAGCTAACTCTATAAATATGTTAGCCATGAGGCCCATGGCTCATTACTTTGGTAAGATAATGAAGTGATGTTTTTGAGTCTTGAAGAATATTGTCGTCGTTGTTGTTGTCGTTGCCGCTGCTGTCATTGTTATTATTGTTATTCTACTACTATTTTCATTTTGACTCAGTTTACTCATCAAACTTAAAATTAGGAGAAGTAGGCTCAACTTTCGGAATCGATCAATAATAGAAAACCCTAAAAAAAAGATGAAATGTTGCAAAATTAATGTAATTTTATATAGGAAAGAACAATTCACCTTATGTGATCAAAGCAACTATCTGTTCTAATTTTGCACTCAATCTGCCTGGAGATTGTGGGTGAGTAGCTTTTGCAGTTCTATTCTCTAAACTTTGGAATTGTGATGCTTTCCTACCTTCTTGGTGAGGGTCAAGTGCTTATTTTTAGAATCTCAGGATTCAATTCTTGTCCAATTAAAACTCTTGTATGAATTAAAGAAATCTAATATAAATCCTGATCAAATAATGTTCTTTCTTGTCTTTCCAAGTCTTTTCTCAAAGTTTCAGTCAATATTAGGGTTCTCATGGTATAATCTAGCTTCTGAAATTTTTTTGTGCTTGAACTCCACCATTATGAGTCAATCTTAACGGTCCTGGTGTTACCTGATTCACTTGTTGGGTCATGCACACTATGACCTTGCATATAGTTCTTGCAAAGCAAACTATTAGCCCACATTGGATTTCATGCAAACAATCCGTTAGGTCATGCAAACTATCACCCCCCTGCTTGGTTCCATGCATGCAATCTCATGTATGGTAACTTGAATGTATATACCAACCCAGTTATTTTTTCATGCATATGTCAATCTACATTTCCTTACATGCATTTCTTAACACATGTATTATTCATGCAAACTAAGGGTTCATTTGTTTGCAGTTGTTTATATCGGTAATTGATTCCCATGCGAAATGGTTATGCATCATCACGTGATTCACGTTTGTTTGTACTTTATTTATGCATCACACCTGTAAATGAGGTGTGAAAATGGTGTGTTATTAGGGCCATTTACTCACCAAAACTTTCATGCTTGAATAGTGTGAAAACCACTTTCACACCTCTCTTGCAAAATGTGGGGCCATCAAAAACCTTTATTTTTTATTCTTGTGGGCCCATATTTGTAATCCAAACCATTCAGTCTGTTCCAAACTATTCTGTTTGTTTATTGGCCTAATAAATCCTAAGATCTTGAAGCTGATCATCTTAGATCTTCATAGATTGAGTAATTTGTGAAAAAGTCCCAACCTATAGAACTAATTTTCCACACTTCTGTTGGGCCCTCAATTCATGATTCAAACTATTCAATATTCTTGTATTAATGGTAAATACCAGTGTGTTTAGTTTCATATCTTAATACTTAATGGATTTTGAGAAATTTGTTAAAAAATTCAAAGAATTGAAATAAATCTAAAACCGTTGGATGTACTCATTGACTCATGTGAAAATCATGATTTTGACAAGCATGGTAATGTGTTTCACATGTGTAACACTTGCATATGCAACATTTATAGATATAACATTTACATATGTAAAACACATTTTCCTATCACGTGTAAAAGGCGAACAACCCCTAATAGTTGGAAGCTTTGATTTGCTAAAAACTGTGTTAAATCCTAAGAAGATGAAGCAGGGAAAAAGTAGACATGATATTAGGGCTTAGGAGGAGAGAAGAATTAGAAAGGACTGCTGGTCATTCAATAGTTATGGGCAACGGGTCTCCGTGCTTAATTACTATTGATTATATCTTCAAGAATTATAAGATAATCCTTTATCTTATATAATTACAAAATAGTCCAAATATTTTGAGAAGAATACAAATGATCCCTCACATATCTCTCGACACTATCCCTCAAGGGTGCATAGATATCCACAATGGTCAGCTTGGACCATACAATAGCTAATTGTTATTTAGCAACTGCTTTTGTGAGAAATACACCATTTGATCTTTAGAGTGTGTATGTACCATCTGTATTTCTTTTTGTCACCTTTCACGGATGAAGTGACAGCTGACTTCAATGTGTTTTTGTAATAACTTGAAAGAGGAGATTGGAACAAGTTGAAGGAAAAGAAATTTTAAACGAATTTCCCATGGTTTGATCACAAGTGAGGAACCCCCTGAAATAATCATATGGAAGAATCCTTTGGTGATCTGAGTGGAGAAGAAACAAGTAAAGATTCATCTGAGGAAGAGCCCAAGCGGCATGATGAAAAAGATAATCTGATCATTACGAGATTGAAGACAAAGATGAAAAGTTTTTGAGCAGGAAACTCCTGAACATCAATTTTGATCATTTGAAGTAGCAATCATAGATCTTCCTTAGACCTGTTGAGCCGAAAAGAAGATCTCACTGTCGATCCTCTACATCGTAGCCCTCTGATTGATTTTGTTTCTGGAAATTGATAATAGTTCGAATATAATTGATATCCATGTTTAGATAGACACCATTAAATGATACAATGGTTCAGTGAAGATCATTTGAAGATCCAACGGTCACATGGAGTTTCAAAGAATATCCAACTAGCCATTGCTCTCTTCTAATGTTACATGTTGGATAAAATTGCAGTTTATCTCCATGCAGTGGCAAGAGAGAGAAATCTTACCATCAAAGTGTGAGTTTGTATGGTTAATTTTCAATCCGAGTGGACTACCGCACATTTTGAGATGGAGTTGTTCCAAATCACGGAGAGTGTTGCAATCGAGAGCCTTTGAAAATTGAAATTCTCTTGGGTGCCCACATCACCACATAAGATTAATTTTTAAAAGATGCTTTTATCCTTTTATTGCTCTTGGAGTAATATTTTCGTATTTGTTTAGAGATGGGAGTGTATCTAGTGTAAAAAGGTGTCAAATACACAAAAGTTAGGTGTGGTAATAGGTTATTTGATTGCTTATCCAACGATAGCCTAAGATATTGGTACTCAGACAAGCATTTAAGAAGTCATGGCCCATTTAGTGATGAGGTATAGTGTGGTTATGAACTGTAGTAGTTTTAGTTGGTTCAAATTCGATGTTAAGAGTCCGTGTCAAGTTTCTATCTAGAGTCCAAAGCGGTTGAATTCTTTTGTGAAGGGGATTCTTAAGGTACACTACATATGTAACTTGTTGGCCATCAATGAATCAAGTGGACCCCTTCTTTTACCCCTTTCTTTTGGTGAAGACAACTTGGGTTTTCCCCCTTGTCTTTTGGATTGCATAAGTTGTAAAGCTATCTCCTTCATATAGTGAAGTTGTGGAGATTATCTTGCAGAATTCAGGAGTGTGACTTCAATGCCTCCTTGTATCACTTTGGTGTCAGAGCCATTGATTGCATGCAGGGTTGGTGTCTTCTCGTCATCTCATTTCATGAGCACTTACCTTGTTATTTGTTTGTGGTTTTTGTTCTTCCATTCCATCTATATCAATAAACTCACTGGCTGAACAACGTAAAGTTGGCTCATAGACTGGCATTTTGTCACGGATGGTGCTCATATTGGACATATAGAACACCTTGTCTGTAGCCTGGGATGTTTATGATGGTCAGAAGGATCTCAATCGAAAATTTAGCCAGGTGAGGTACTATCATATGCCTAGGAGTTATTATTTGATGCTTTCTGTTTTGTTGTTCTCCATATGAATACCATATGACTTAGTTACTTTTTTATGACGATAGTTGTGTTTTACAGGGAAATTAATGCTTGCTTGAAAAAAATAAATATAAAAAAATGAAATGAATGAAGCATGTTGTGTGGTGCACATCTACTCTTTATCGTTGTGATTATTCTCTTATGTGCAGAATCATTTTACTTTTACAGGTCTTAGCACGGAAGAATTAGACAGGTTGGCCAATCTCGGCATAAAATCCCAAAAGACAGCTCGTCGAGACATTGCTCATGTTGTGAGTTACATTTAGGTCTTGGTTGCCCTTACTTTTAAGCCGAACCTTGAATGAATCTTATTTTTTCCTTCTAAATTCTTTAGAGGGTTGGAATCTTAGTAGTGACAAATTGTTGGTTTTTATAAATTTATGATAGCTTTAGTTATACATGTTTTTGGCGGAAGTACACAGTGGTTTTCTTGATCACGAGGTCCTTTTACCCTCATTTCCTTTTTTCTTCTTCTAGTCTATTGAGCATCTTTCAAATGTTTCTTGGAACAGTTCGCTTGTCCTTGGATCTTTTATTTAGGGTGATGGTTCTTCTTTTAATTGGGTCAGTCCTTTTTATCCTAAAACTTGGTCCTATTATGATGGGCCCCTGTCAGTTCTTATTATCCGCAAAATAAGGTCATACTCATACCCATCAATGGTCAACTAAAGCCTTACAACTATTTTGTTTTAAAAAGGGAAAAGAAAAACTAAAAAAAGGGGGAATTGCCAACATTCACCTTCATTCGTCTAATGTTTGGGATCATCTTTAGTGGAATAGGAGACTGACCATGACCTATAAGCCTATAACTCTTCAATAGTTTTTGTCACCTTAACACAGATCAACCTGGAAACGTAAATCAAAATTGTAAATCTTTTGTACCATTAAAGCTGGCTTCTTTAGTCATAAAATTGTTCAGGCACTATTTTTCAACTTTGTGCAAAAAGGCTTGAAAATAGTCCATATTGAAGACAAATCTGCATATAGTTTTTGCCTTAATAACTGGGAGTGATTTTCCAAAATATTAAGTTATTGCCTTAATAACTGGGAGTGATTTTCCAAAATATATTAAGTTAGCAAATTCTTTCTTTGAACTATCCAGCTCACTTGCTTATTGTAATTCATGATGATGCTGTCATGCTGATGATTGCTTGTGTATATTAATGTTGACAAATTGTCATGTTCTGTATCAAGGGTATTTATTT
Source organism: Persea americana (assembly GCA_029852735.1). Lineage (NCBI taxonomy): Eukaryota > Viridiplantae > Streptophyta > Magnoliopsida > Laurales > Lauraceae > Persea > Persea americana. The sequence continues at coordinate 72,427,248 of CM056811.1, forward strand.
GGTCTTGTAATGTATCACTTGAGCAGAATCAAGTGGTCATGTCACCTACCCTTCGTGAAGATAGACCAGATAATAGACTTGATACTACCAGCCCTAATTTACAAGCCTGGGATTTCCAAACCTCTCTTTGAATTTTTCCCCTTAGAAAATTCAGCATGATATTAAAACTATCTTCTCTGAAATGTGAGCATGATGAGCTGGCTATCAGTGTTCCGTCTGTTGCTGATGCAGTCAAGGGAGGCCAAATCTGATTGTTTGTGAACCCAAAAGACTTGTACCAACAGAAATTCCATTGCCAGACAAGGAGAAAAGTACAGATTTGCTTACCATTGATTGTGAAGATCCATTGCAGATATCTTCAATCCAATGGTAGATACTCTACTAATAGGAGACAAGATAGAAAAACATTCGCAATCAATTTTACTGAAAAAAAAAATCATAAAAGAGCCTATGTCCCATACATGCACATATATATACTTTTGCCAACTAAAATAAATGTCTAAATCCAAAGCAAATCTCAATCACTCATCAACCAGAAAAATAAGGAAAACCTAATCCAGATCATTATACAATGCAACTAACTCAAAGACCAAAAAAAGGAGACAGATCTTGTTGAAAGCCTCCTCTTACTTGGATGTACCCATGTTTTATGGAATGTGGACTGTCTATAATGGGATGAAGCTAATCTCCTAGTCCTACTTTGTCATATCTAAATCTTCTTCCGAAGCCATCTTTCCATAATCAACGAAGGAGAGATTCAGGGAGAACGAGTCTTTAGCTTTAAGGAAGAACTGTGTGCAAGCATTTTTGTAGCTGGCTGGATATGGTAGGCCCCATTTTATATGTAATTCAGGTCAATCCCTTGATCTTTCCTCACCCATAGCAACTGCTTAATTGATGTCACATATTCCCAATTGTTCCTGCATGTTTGCTAAAAGGGGGCTGTGGGCCGGGCATCTGCATCTATGGGACCAACCACTTGGCTGAAATGGGCAACCTGCCCTGGTTGACCAGTGTGGTCCTGGTTGCAGTCGGATTGGGCCTAGTTTGGGCCAGGTTCAATTAGACTCGATTTGACAATGTGCATTCCACTTCTAGGGGGCTATTTAGCTCAGCCAACCCATTTAGCCTTGATTAGATGGACAATTAGACCTATTAGAGAACTAGTTTGGATCCCCATTAAGTTTAGGCATTTAATTTTAAAATTTGAGACCCACTGTCAATCTTTTTTGAGCATCCAGAACTAGGTTTTGTTAAGACGCAGTGAGGACTTATTTATAATTATTAAGATATTGTGGGCTGTTTTGTAAATGAGATAAAAAGGTTTTATTTTATTTTATTTTATTTTATTTTATTTAACTCAAGCTATAATAAACTAGAAATTGGTGTCGTTGCCCAACCCTAGGAAACACCCCAAGTATTCCCTCTCATTCTCTTAGTTATTCTGCTTTCTCATATGTCTAGGTTTTATTGACCTTTAGAGGAAAAAAACCCTAGAGATTATTAGATTGATTAGTTTAACATGGTATCAAAGCTTACCTGGGAGCTTTCCAGTGGTTTGGACTATTGACTTACGCAATGAATCAGGAGTTTTAATCCTATCCGAATCCTAGGAAGAAGTTGTCCGCAGGCTGGTTGTTCGACTGGTTTCATTCAGAGCCATCTGACCCGGAGGAGGAGGAACACTGGACTAGATACTGAGTCTTCAAATATAGGAGTGGCAAGTCATCCATTCTCCCTACTGCGTGCTGGAAGCAGTGTATTGAATCTTCAAGCATCTAAGATTCTAAAGTCTTCTTCAGGAACATGATTTTGCTCCATTTGAACCATAAACAGAGGAATGCTGATGTGTAATGTGTATACTGAATCTAATTGGGGAGACTGCTTGACTGCTAATGATAAATCTGTTGCTTGATCAACTAGAGAGGATAAGCTATGCTTGTAGCCGTTATTTGTGTGAAGCTACATAGATAAGGAACTTTTTGACAGATTTTTTAAGTTGAGGCTAAACTTTCCTATGTCTCTCTGATGATAATTAAGAAGAATTATTATTATTGATAATTCAATCTTCCTTGAGCCGAGAGAACAAAACTTGCTAATTTGAGTTTGGTTTCATCAGAGAAATATGAAAATGGCATCTTCTATACTGTGCATGTGCGAAGATGATTAATTGGTGATATACTTACGAAGGTAGTCAGTATGAATTGGCTTCAAGGCTTACTTGTCAAGCTGGACATTATTGATTTCTATTGCCAGCTGGAGGAAGGTGTTGGTGAATATTGTTATTGACTAAAGGCATGATTGTTATAAGTTGTATTAATTGTATTATGTAATTTATCACTCATAAGCTAGCAGTTCTCTACTTTTAGAGACAGCCAGAACTTCTCTCCTTTTTGTCTGCTAATCTTTCTTCTTTAAAGATCCAACCAAAACGTGAGCCATAACAAGAGAAGTGCCTTCAATTGGATTGGACAACTCTTTGGCATAATGTAAACTGGTATTTTGTGTTTCGTACATAGTATTCTTCATCAACAACTATGCCTATGATTGTGACTTAGGGGCTTTAGATGCATTCCTCATTTGCTTGCTCAGGCTGTTTATACATGATAGATATCATACTGTTGTCCAATGCTCATTATGATATCACTGAAGGATATAACTTTCTGTTACATGGTCATTTTGTTCCTCATTGTTAAGTAGATTTATCTTCTGCTTCTTAACAGCAAAAGCTTTTGTGATGTATTGGCTAGTTGGCCTTGACATGACACGAGGCATGCTAGGTCTCTAGTTTGAACCCGGAGGAGGCAAGAGAGAGAGAGAGAGAGAGAGGAGGAGGAGGAGGGGTTTAGGGTTTGCCCTTTGTCCCTAGTGTCACCACGTTTTGCTGCTTGTCTGAATACAGGCAGGAGGGTCTTTTCATGGGTATGAAGAGGGAGAATGAAGTTGCGAGACTTCAGCGTAAGAACCAACTGGGGTGTTGGTCTGAGACAAATTGTATATTGATCAAAATCTTCAAGAAAGTCCATGCCAAGAAGGGCATCAGTGAAGCTGATGTTTTCAATTTCAAGAAATTTAATCTTATGCAAGGAGTCTTGGATTTTGATTAGCAAGGAATGTGTTTGCCTTTTAAGGGCAAAGACAGAGTCATTATCTCCACTACCATAGACTGGTTTGTCTAGGAGTGTCATATGACTATCTGGGATAATTCCTTTTCTAATAAAGGAAGTGCTGGCACCAGTATCAATTAAGGTTTCGATTTCTATATTATCTAAATTGGCAAAGCGTAATTTAGTATATAGAAGATCACCTTTGTGTTGATGAAGCTGAACAACAATGCTGTTGTTGATGGCTATAGACTTTTTCTTTTGATCTATAGGGTCATCTTGTGCCAAGTGAATGTAATCATCATCTACTTCCAGTTTTGGAGTAGGAGGATGTAATGAGCTAGTTTCAAAGGCTAGCTTCCGCTGAAGAAGATATTGGGAAAGTCTGTGTTCTTCAGTATCTTTACAATATTGTCCTAATGCATCAAGGACAATTCTCATAGCATGTTGTCCTCTATTGTCTTGGAGGACTGCTAGGAAACAGGTTTTGTGGAAATGAAGCTTATATTTTTCATTAATGAAAAGTATATCTTCCTCTTTTCCTCCTGTTGTAGTAGAGCATCCACATTCCTCGCACATGTGGATTTCCTGAGAGAGCATAGCATAGAATTCTATTGCTATTTCATCTGGAGGTGGATTTTCTCTAAACTTCCATTGTTGTAGGGTCCACTTAGAAGTTTTCCACTTAACAGTTTGGCTTTCAAACATGCTATAAGGAGTAGAAGTTCCTTCGTCTCTGAGTATTACAACATTTAGTTGTATCTCAGGAGGAGAGAAGTATTCTTCTTCCTCTTCAGTAGAAGTGACTGATGAGGTTTCATCTTCACTATCTGTGACAGCTGAATATATTGAATTTTCATCAATATCTCTCATTTCTATTTGATGCAGGATATCAAATTCATAAATGTCTAAATAGTATAGCATGGTTTCTACCATGTTAACTTTTGCAGATTTTTGCTCTTTCTTTGGACATTTTGGTGCGAAATGTCCTATTTCTCCACAAGTCCAACATTCTTTTGCACTAGGAGTGGTTTCTTTCCTATAATTAGGAACCTTTTTATTGGATGAAGTATTCTTCTTCCAGTACCTCTTTTGCTTGAGTTTTTTTACTCTTTTTTCTGGGTTTTTGAAAGGCTCAGACTTTCTAAATTTATATTTCTTCCTTTTCTTTTTGTAAGGGAAGAAATCAGCATCTTTCCTTTTTTTAAATCTTTTATGCTTTGATTTATTTTTCCTATGTCTTTTTTCTGAGCAACCCCATTGAATTGGGATTTCATCGTCTCTTTCGTCTTTGAAAGAAATCTGGGAGAAGGCGGACTCAAGCAGCTTTCTTTCTTTCTCGCTTCTTCGTCTGCGAGCAATATAATCTTGTGTGAAGTTAATCCTTTCTCCTAAAGTGTTATCTTTAAGATAATGGATTCCATCATACTTACCTTTCCATTCTCTGTATGCTTGGAGAATGTAATCACCTAAGATGGGGATTTTTCTAAAATATTCATCTTTTAATGTATCATCTTCACACTTGTAGAATAAGGCTTTAAAATTGTTGCCATATTCTTCTATGTATTTTAAATTACATAGTTTCAGCTGGGCAAGCTTAAATTTAGCTTGTTCTTGTTCTTCATTGAGAGTGATTGTCCTGGTTTGGCCAATAAACTCTCTGGAAATAAAATATATGTAGCCATCTACATTTCTCTTATCTTTATATCCTTCTTCATATTTTCGAAGAAGGAGAATGTGTTCCTGAGTATGACCTTTTTTTAAAGTCTTGATATATTCTTTTACTATCCCTTTCATGGATAGTTCAGCATAAGAATGGCAACTTCCTATGTCCCATTCTGGTTTCATGGTAAAACAGATTTTCATCTGTTCTTTCCATTGGGTCAGAGCTTTTTTTATATTTCTAACACCATCCAAATTTAATTGGATTCCAACAGGATTTATGGGGTTTTCTGCCATAAATGTTTTTCCTTCAAAAGGATTATTCTTTTTGGGAAGTAAGTTAGATGGTTTAGAATAGACAGGGGTTTTGAAAACCGTATTTGGTTTGTGGCTTTGTCTTCTTCTATATCTCCATCTATGCTAATAGCATTTAGCATAACCTCTGGTTGAGGAAGTGGCTGAGCTTCTATTTTCGAAGGTTTTAAGGGCATTTTTTCTCCTCTTAAAATAGCTTCGAGTTGTTCAAAGCTTTCTGCTGCTTCTACTTTCATCATATTGAGTTGAACATGAGAATCACATGATTCTAAAAGACTAGCAGAAGATGATGACCTTTGTAATTTAATTACTAGTCTTTTTATACGAGAAAAGTGTTCTAGTGATTTTCTGGGATAGCTTTGTTCAGCTGTTCGATTTTTTGTGAAAAGACATTGAGTAGGAGTATTAAACTCTTCTTCAAGTTCTTGAATAGTTTTTTGTTCTACCTTAGTAGGGAGACCAAATTTTAGTGAGACATTATTGTTCTCATCTTGGTGTACAAACTCTAGGAGATTGTACTTATCCTGGGGAGCAGGGTGGATTTGTAGAAAATTCCACATTTTCAGATGATCAAGCATTCCTTTAGTAGGCATTTTTCTAAAGGTATAATCTGACATATTTCTAGAGGTTCTGACTAATACTTCTTCATTTAGTTGACCCTTATGGATGTGGAATAATAATCCATCCTGGGCAAAATTGGTGAACTTCACCCTACTTTGATGTTGGATTGATAGTATACCATATCGGAGGTCATACTTTTCATATCCACTGGTGGCAACCATCAGTTTAATATGCTGTGCTGCCCTTATAGGCAAGACAAATCCAGGTATAACACTGAAATAGCTATATTTTGTTGTAAATCAAGTTGGCCTATTCCTATTATACTTTTTTTGAAACTTTGTACTCTTTCATCAACAAATACCACACATAACTGGATATCAGGATCGGGATGGTGTAATCCTTGCATCCTGCACTGGAATAATCCATGAGAAATATACTCAAATCCTTTTTCTATTCCCATGTTTATCCAATTATTGTTGAATACATCAAACTTTTGATGTATTTGATTTACTGTGACAAGATTACCGTATCTAGTAATCTCATAATTTTTTCCTTTTGGTCTGCTTCCAAAAAGAAAAATGTCTTCATTTCGGACTGGAGGGAGCTTTTATTGCTTTAATGAGGTTTCAATTATTTGCCATTCGTTTTCTCCAAACTCATTCCACTTCATCTTAGGTTTTTTCTTAGAGCATTTCTGCCTAAGTTGTGAGCCAAGATTTTTTATGTGGATCATATTGATGTCCACTGATCCTCCCAAAGGTGTTTCTGGGGGATTAAGCTGAGCATTCAAGGTTTTCTGGATAGGGAGAGTTATCTTATCCCTAGTTGGGGATTTGATTAGCATGTTAATCTTATCCTCCTGAGTTTTAGCTTTAGCTTCTGCTTTCTCCATGATCGTCTGGAGATTATCAAACCTTGTTGTGTAGTTCTTTAATCATAATATTTTGGATATTATGATTGGTTTGGTTTTGTCTCAGTTTATTATTAGGAAGGTCCTTTAAGGGTTGGACATCTAATAATATATTTGCACAAGCATCTTCCATAACTTTGATATTTCTATCAAAATTTTGTAAGATTTCTTCCTTAGCATTTTCTGCTAAGGTCTTAATTCTAGCTTCAGCAGAATTTATGGCATCTGTGATACCTTGATATGGGTATGAGTATTGGACCGAGGCTAATTTTATTCTGAGCTGAACTACTTCTTCCTTAAGTTGGATTAGTTCATGTTTTGGCCTGTCATCTATGTCTGTCAGAAGAGTATACAGACTAGTGATATTCTGGTAGCTCTGTTCTCCAGAATTTTTAATAGGCTTTAATTGGGTGGCAAGAGATACTAACCCATTGCTGAGATTAGTTTGGTACTCATTAAAAATTATAAAGAACTTTTCAAGTCCCTCTCTGAGGTTTTCTTGGTTAGTCCATATAATTTTCTCATGAGTTAGGATTTCTTCTCTGAGCTGCACTAATCCAGTAGCTAAGAAGTTTTGAGAATTTCCTATAGCCTGTTTTAAGTGCAAATTAGTTAGTTTTTCTAACTGGGTTCTCTGGATCAGGAAGTTTTGTCCTCCTGTGGTAATTATATGTTGGATCTTTTCTAAGAATTCATCCATTGAGATGAATTCTGCTTTCTGTGCCTCTATGTGGGTTTCATAAGGGATTATATTCATGATGAGTTCCCGCATAGATCTGCGCCTGTGGCCTTTTCTATATCTTTAAGCCTCATGTTTATTTGGTGGATTCCTTGGTTAATTTGTTACATATCTTGGAAAAGGTTCCCTTGAATCCTCCTTGTGTCACAGGATAATTCATACATATGTATGAATGCTTCAGAAAAATTTTCAGGGATTTGAACTGCTACAGAGTTCAAAGTAGTCTCTGCTAAATCTAATTTTAGATTTATTTCATTGGCTATTTCAGACTGGGTTAGGCTGATTTTACCTATCATTTCTATGAGCCAATTAATCCTATCACTAAGAAAGTTCCCTAGTGCGGCCAAGTGGCTTAAAGTAGGATTTGGTTCTGAGATGTGTGTAGTATGATTGGAAGGTTTATTTTCATACCAGCACTCTGATCTGGGTCTATGTTCCCTTTTTAGGGGGACAAAGGTGTTTTCCCTGAAATTTTCAATACCGTATATCCAGGAATATATACGGCTAATGAGTGTGGGGTTTTGTTCACTCATTGTTACCAAGGTTGTCTCTGAGCTATCTCAACAATTATTTGTTGGATTGCATTATTATAAGAGGCCTGGTGTTCTCTTAAAGCTTTAAAAGCTTCTGCAAAATGTTCATGGGGGTCTTTTCCATATTGTTGTACATAACTATTCCAGAGTAGGAGTTTGTTGTGTATTTTGATCTGTTTTATGCAGAATATGACAGAAGCAATTCTCTTCCTATTTTGCATGATTATGTTGGAATATAAATCTGGTTTACTGAACTTAAAAGGTTCTTGTAGACCATGATTTTTTATTCCAATTCTGACCATTTTGAGAATATATCTCAACATCTGGGAAGTACATTTGCAAACTCGGTACTGGTTAGCAAATTCTTTTATATCTTCTAGATAGCATCTGGGCTTATAAAGTATGGGTATTTTAGGGTTTATAAAACGCCTATGGTCTTTCTTCAGATCTTTTATAAAATCTGCAAGAAGAGGTTCTGAGGGTATAGGCAGTAAGTTGCTATACATATTTGGACAATATATAGACTCCGCAACAAATTCCGGAGGCATATATATTAGCGCCAATCTTTTGTAATCATTTTTAACGATTTTGGCTGGCTGAGCTAGGATTGGATCCTAATTGTCTAGCTATAAGGATGAGGCCTTGTTGTATGGCTGCCTCATACATTTCTCTAGACTGCCTGAGTTTGTTGAACCTGATTAGGAAGTAATCTTTTGGATTCATTCCATAAGCTTGTTCAAATTGTTTCCAGACAAAGTGTCTGTGGTAACCTTGTATATGTTGCATTCCGAAGTATACTCCCATTATTGCCTTTCTATGGTCAACATAGGTTGCATATAAAGGAGGACTGAGTTCTTTCAAGAATTCTTCTGTGCTATAATTTTCAAGTTCATTTTGAATTGATTCCAGAATATATATGATATATTCTGGGGTCCAGAGGAGAAGGGGAAATTCTGAGACAAACTTTCTAAGGTTTATTAAATAGAACTTAGGGTTTGTAGGTTCTGGATGAGCTTGTGAGGCTATTTCTAAGGGAGCTTTAAGGCTCTCTTTAAGAGTGGTTATGAGACCTATTACTCTACTGTCAGAAGTTGGTATCTCTGGGTGTGAGCTTAAATAAGGTTTTACTGGGTCAGGAATAATGTTTTCCTGAATAGAATAAGTAAGGGCTTCCTGAAAGGTAGCAATGTATTCTGGGAGCGTTGAGCAAAATTGTTCATATGCTTGATTATACTGGGCTAATAGGGCTGATAAAGCACTTTCTATTAATAGTTCATTTCCCTCTGTTTGAGGTAATCTATTGAACATGATCTTTAATAATTTTAATCTGTGTAAAAACAGGATTAAAGAGTCCCTGTGCCTTCCAAAGACTGGATCGAGATCTAGTCTTCTGTGGGTAATAAATAGAATATCTTCCAGTAGGAGATATCTTCTTCTTTCTTCTGTGATATCAAGAATGGTCTCAATATGAGGAAAGTTGAATCCAGGATGGGGTCCTTGGAATTCTGATTTCAAGTTTCTGATATGCCAATCTAGTAGAGCTAGATATTTGGCAGATCTGGGCTCCATGTATATAGCATATACTGGGTTCTGAGAAGAGTTCTCATAGTAAGGAATCTCTTGGAAAATAGGTAAATCTTCTATAACAATAGAAGGATTATAAATCTGTGCATTTCCAGATGTGCCTGGAATATTAGTCAAGAAGAGAGGAAGCAGAGGCTCTTCAGCACAGGGTTTGTCAGATACATAAACATAATTGACGAAAAAATCCTTCAAATCCTCCCTACTGAGGCCAGTAAGGTTTTGAAGAAAGTAGTAAAAGAGTATCCATACTCTCTTATTACTTATGTCCTTGCAGTCGGAGAATTCTATCTACTAAGGATCTGCTCTGAATTCCCAGATCCCATCACATTCTCTCATGAAGACCTAGAAGATGTTGCAGAAACCTGGTCTAAATGTGAGATCTCCAGACAGTGGGCATTTACTATTGAAGACATTAGTCTCCAGCTCAGTGGTGAAAAAGGAGAAGCATGGTACACGGTCTACTATTCTCCTAACATGGTGATCCAGGCTAGTGAAGTCATTGGATCCGGCACAGTAGAAAAATTAAAGAAGGGACATGCTCCTCTACAGATTGTCCTGCCCAGTTCTCTTGAAGAAGTCACAGCTATTGGGCTATTCACTCCACAAATCCTTGAAGCAGCCCAGAAAATAGCACCAGCAGACTCTACATCCGGCCCATTTACTTTTGAAAGGCAGCCCAGCTCTCTCACCGACAGGCCCAGTACAGCCAACAGTGACTGCAGCACAGAACTGATAGAAAAGACAAAAGGTGAAGACAACATTTGAACAAATTCGGCGCCTTTAATCTTTCCCACTGCTCGAGAAGAGCTTAAGCCCAGAATAATGGAGAAAGCGGTCATCTTCTCAAAGACCGTTCCAGCACAGTTCTTGTGTTTATCTTTTATTCTATTTTAGTTTTGAAATTTTGGGATCCGACTCTCTCCTTCTGTCTATAAATAGAGGGATAGTCGTTTTAGAAGATAGAATTCCCTTTCCAGATAAGTTGCAGTGTGCTCTAGAGGTATGATAGGCTAAAGCCCCGCTGGAATAGCCGGATGGGCGTCTCTTTTAGTATGTGAGCTCTTCTTTGTCCATTATATAAGTTTTAATATAATTTCTTGTCGATTATGTTTCGTCATTATGTTTCTGTCTTCCTCCTCCTCTATGTGTATGACTCAACTTATAGTGTAGAAGCCATAGTGAGACCTATACCTCTGTATGGACTACTGGGACTTTTGCCGTTAGCCATGAGGGCATCAAGGCGTTTTTGTCCAATTGTCCGAGTACTGTAGGTGGTCGAAGATGAGCCTTTTGCCTTATCAACCAACAGTAAAATACTGTTACTCAGAAGGCTTCCTTAAGCCTAAAACAGAAGAAGACCAGGATTACCAGAAGCATAGGTGGACCATAACCCACAGGATAGTATCTTAAAATTTTATAATAACAAAAAGGTTTACATATTGTTTGAGTTGCTCTGATGGTTATTCCTATATTCTCATCCTTGCTACTCTTTCAAATTTAATTTCATCTTTGTGCAGTTTTCTTTGTTTTTCTGTTGTGTTTATTACTGTTCTGTTGTACTGTTCTGTTGTGTTTGTATAGCTGTTTGGTATCAGAGCCTTTATGGTTTAAAATATGACTCAACCCGAGCATGTGCTCAAAGAGGTACCAAACTCATAGGGGGTTCTCACTGCATGACAGTGTGGCGAAGTGCTGGCTTTTACCCCTAGAGTGGCCTGTCTGGCTGGAAACCGGAGCTGGGTTGTAGTTGTCGAGAGGCAACATGCGTAAAAAAAGGCTTTGAGGTTACCGTATGTGCCACCGAGATTCTGACGTATTGGTATAAGAGCCATACGACTTGGTTGACAGTTCAGCCAAATTGTTCATATGGTAGCAGATTTTTCTTCCGCTTCCTGACAGCTTAAGCTATTGGGATCTAGTGGCTAGTTGGCCTTGACACTCATCACCTTTGGCTGTTTCTCATAGTACTTATACTCAAGTTTAGACATGGGTATAAGATTTGATAGGATTTGCAAATATAAACTGTATTCATATCTAAGTAACATCGCTGTCTTCCTGACATTATGGAGTCAATTTTGAACCAAATTTAGTAGAATTCATTGCTATTTATCTACACCTCAAAATCATCACTTTGGTTGATGTGTCATTCAGCTTGTTGCACATCCATTTAAATTCTTAACATATCTTACATGTTGATTTATGTGAATTATCTTACATGTTGATTTATGTGAATTGAATTGACAGGTTGCAACAAGAGGAAATGGGGCAACAACTGTTTCTGCAACCATGTTTTTTGCTTCTCTGGTAATTCATACCACTGTCTTATTATTTCTCATTTTGTTACTTGAAAATTGCTTGTGGGACGCCCCTGGATGAATTCCAGTAATTTGGGTATGGTTAGGCAGGTATGCTCCACGTAGGGATGACCTGAGAACCAGTAAAATTGGATCATTGTAGGTATCAGAAAAATAGACCTTGTGCAACTCCTAAACTGGGTATCTGCGGGATTTATAGTATATTATAATTTGTATAATTACAAATGCCACCTCTGCTGTTTTATTTAAATACAGAGAAGGGCCTACTATCACAGATTTTCACACCAGTCCTGGTAAAAACAAACTAGTAATTGGACTTTCTACACTTTAAAACTCCCCCTCAAGTTGGTGTGAAGATGCCATTCATGTCCAGCCTGCTACTTATACTGTCTGTATTTGATTTCTTGAAACGGTTTTCATAGAGTTGTCTGTTAATTGACTAGTAGACCTCACAAACGCTATGTAGATAGTTACGGCCTCCACTTTCTCCTGTTTAAATTGACAATCTACGTCCATTTGCTCCGCCCTCTCATAATATATTGGTTTGGTGCGATATTGATGGCAACCTCATTGTCACAATGTAATGACGCTAGTGTGTGTGTGATAACCTAATTCCATCATTAATTTCCTCTGCTAAATCAATTCACAGTTAACATTCGCCATATCCCGATATTATGCCTCATCACTTGAATGTGGAACAACTGATTGCTTCTTTCCAATAACTAGATTACCTCCAACAGGAGTGGCCCAATCTTTTCATTGCCAGAAGGATGTAGAATCCTGTGATCCTCCATATAGAGATGTGCAGCCTGGTGTATGAAGTTTTATACTTGGACCGAAAGCCCAGACACTGGCTGCAATCCTTCTTCTTTGGCCATAAAGTAGACACCTTAAGAAAAAGAGGAAGAGAAGAAAAGAAGTAGAAGATGACGAGAAATGGAGGAGAAGGAAATAAGACGACAATGGCTACAAACAAGTTGATTTAGTGCCACGTGAGGAAAGGACTTGGATAAGATTTTCTTTTTAGGCTTACACATGCCTGTATTTATTAATAACTGAATTCCTCATACTAACAGGAAAAGCATGGTTTATATTATTATAGAAAACCACCTTGCTGTAGTTTTATAAAATTACAAATAAGCGCCTGAGCAATTAATTTAACTCTCTACCAGCAATAACCAGAAGTGGAGAGCAACCCAATCAACATTTGAGTAGCCAAACATTTAGATGCACATGATTATTTTGAAGGATAATATAGCTAAAAATGTGCTATACGACTCTATTGACATGTTTTTGGCGACTGCATAATTGACTGATGACACTGCATGTGACAAGTCTAGTCTTGTGATTGTTACATAAATGAGCATAGCCATTAATCTTTTTTCCTTTGAATCTTCTAAAGCTGAACCCCGAGCTATAACAGTATTCCTTTGCACTCATAGAGCCGTTTCTGGCGGTTTAGTACTTAGATTATCAATAGCATGCAGCAAATCAAGTGCATATTTTCTTTTGAAAGAAATATAACCTTAATATTGTGAAACTTCCAATTCCCAATAACTACTTTGAACCAACAAACTCCTTAATGTCAAACACCTTTCTCAAGTGTTGTTTAAGATCCTCAATTGCATTCTTGTCATTTCCAGTGAAAATAATGTCATCCACATATACACATTGGACAACTACACCCTCGTTGCACAGACACTATTTGATCTAAATTGTTTCGTTTACAACTGCTTAACTTCATACAACACTTTCTTTTTTTGAATAAGCCTTGCCTTCCTCCCTTGATGGCTAAATTTGGAAGGCAAGGACATGTAAACCACTAAGTGTAGGTCACGAAGTGAAACGCATTGTTTACATCAGGTTGATGTACAACCAACCAAATTCTGCTCCTGTAGCTGTCACCTCACTCTCTAAATAAGTTTGGCCAATGGAGCGAGTGCTTCCATGTGATTCTCTCCGTGCACTTAGGTGAACCCCTTGGCTACTACTATAACGTTTAAGGGGAAGACCAAGGTTTTAAATCATGGTGCTGGTCAGAACTTGGACAAGTTGGTGTCACGATAATGAATAGACAACAGATTTGTGGAAAACTTGGATCTTCTCCTTGGTCGATCCTTTCTTCCTTTTATAATCTCTTTCAGCCTTAATTAAGGCAATTACAACCTAATACAATCTATATATGGAAAGTAAATATATTACAATCTTATGTATATGGAAAGAGGATATGTTACAGTAAGATTTGTCAATCCTAAATTATCCCATGTGATGGGTCAGTTTGTACATGGAATGGACCTGGTGGGCTTTGAGTGTCAACTGGTGTTAACAGTTGGTGCCTCTCATTCTACTCTTGCTAGACCGATATGGGTGTGCTGGTTATAAAAAACACAAAATATTCAAAAACTCTAGAAATTAAAGAAATAATAGAAATTGCTAAAAAATGTATAATTTATAATTTATTTTTATCCTAAATCAATTATAGATATCGTTAGTTTTTCTTGAGACTGGTGCAATGTTCATCATTTTATGGCTAATAGAATGGTCATTTAACATTTACAAAGCATCAAAATTGCCAATATATAATAACTAAATATAACCTAATGCTCATGGTAACATTAGAATTACAAACCATAAATCTTAAATCATAATATTAACTACAACGTAGGGGCTTGGGTCTATGGGGCCTTATTCTTTAATACTGGATTGAGTTTGAAGTTGTGTTTTCAAGAATCTATGCCCTCATTGGCTCAAACTCTTGGTTAAGGCTAGTTAACGGCTCAAATATTTAATTATTTCAATTCCCCCTTTTCTGGGATTCTGCATCTTTTTGCCTATGTAAAGTTTCACCATAAAAATGTGTCAGTTCTTGCCAATAGCTTCTTAACTTACTACAAAATTCTGCTATTGTTTTCATTCTTACTGGCAGCTGCAGTCATTCATTTTAATTAATAAATTATAGCAATATTTTTGTCCGCATGGAGTTCATGAAATGTTTCCTATACCTCCTTGGCTGTGTTCAAACTATACAACCCTTCACTAATATCTCTCTCCATTGAATTTTAAAGCCATGAGACTACAGGTATATTGTTGGCTTCCCAATCAGAATAATAGAATAATTAACTGGATTCTTCCACTTTACCATTGATAGAAATTTGTCACCTTAAGTTTTATTGAGGTGATCACAATATTGGGATTGGATAGTCACTATTAGGGCTGATTGACGGCGCAACTGATGATAATGCCATGTCTCTACCACTTTAATCTCATAACAACAGACAGTTGATCCAACTAAACTATATACCTTTCAAACCATGTGAAAAATACTTTTTAAACCACTGCCAATGACCACCCTGCATAGAAGCACGTTAAACATCAGATTTCATCAATACTACTACACTTTTGGATGAACTCAGGAACCAAAATTCAGTGACAGTTGAAATGCAGCAGCAAGGGCAGATATCTTGTAAATAGCACACAGCCAAAAATCCACTGCAAACTACTTTCCTCTCATAAACAATTGGGAGGATCTGCTGATATCAGCCTTACATAATACTGATGCCAGCCCCTCCGAACTGTAGGGCCTCCCCTAGGCTGGAGAGAAGAAGATATGGGCGAAAAGATAAAAGAAGAAAGAAGGGACATGAAGAAAGGAGGGAAAGAAAGAAAAAAAAGTAGTAGGTAGGGTTTTGTAGGGTTCCTGTGCTCCCCACACACCACCCCCTCTGCCCATCCTTGTTTTTCCTTTTCCCTTTTTCCTTAAACTTGCTCTGATGTGGGAAAAAATATGCCTTCTGCAGGCAGTAAACTGAGTTTGTATAACTAAAAATGCCCTCTGCTGTTTCATGAAATTACAGAAAAGGGCCTGCTTTCAAATATTTAAATATGAGTCCAAGTATTCAATAAATATGTAAACTTATTTTAACAATAGTTATGGATTTTGAAGCTCTAAGGGGTCATTTGTTTGCAGTTTGCACCCATTTACGTATGTAAATGAAGAACATGTGTAATGTTTATTCATATATACATTTGTTTGCACCGAGGTGTGAAAATGGTGTGAAAACGAGCCACTTCTCACCTAAATTTATGCATCTCAACAGATGGTAAAAATTGACGCTTCCCATTTACACACCTAAAGAAATAGGTGTGTGTAATGACATTGACATGATTTTCACATCCTAGGGGTCCCACCAAGTTGTAACATTTTTCTTTCAATCCCGTGTGCACCTAATATATGTTCCAAACCGTTCATCACCTTTAGTAGGCTAAAAATGGCAAGGGGGTCAAATTTCATGTCTTAATACATCATGGATTTTGAGAGGTTTCTGAAAAACTCCAGACCATTCAATCTACTTTTCTGGACCTCCGTGGGCCCCCTAATTCACAATCCGACCCGTTCATCTTCTTTAGAAGGCTAAAAATGGCTAGAGGGTCAAATTTCGTGTCTTAGTTCATTATGGATTTTGAGAAATTTAGTTGTAAAAAAAACGAATTTTGAGAAATTTGTGAAAAATGCAGAACCATCGGATGTATTTAGATTCACATATGAAAAGAGGTGAAAATGACAAACAGTGGAATGTATTTCACATGTGTATCACTTTCATACGTAAATGATTCACATGTACATCATTTATGCATTTGAATCATTTTCATAGCAAACAAACCACCCCTAAAGATATGCGTGCCAAATATTTGGATCCGAGTCAAATTGGGGTTAAGTTCCAATTGAGGTTTTTCTTTTTCATATTCTTTCCCTTTTATTTTTGGGTGGGACTGGGTGGGATTTTGTGGGCACTTGCCCCTGACAAATATGATCAGTCCTACCCTTGAAATCACCAGCCCCAATAAGTTAGTACCCACCCTAGTTTGACAGCGATCCAAATTTTTCCCCCCCTTGAATTGATCATGCCAAAATCAAGTAAACAATTGCTTCATCTAGTAGTATACATTTCTGAGGCCCTCAAAGTAAGAGTTATATAATCATATAGTTCCTTTTTTTGCACACACCCTGGTTAGAGATAAACCTTCCATTCCCAACACACCTGATTGGCGTGCATCTGGGTGGGTTCCATCAGTGAGCCTGTAATTTGCTTCAAAATGGCCTGGCCATTTTGGGTAGAGGCGTAGAGAGGGAGTGATGATCACCTACAAGCTGTTTGCATGGATTAAGGAGATGAGGTTGAGGGGAAGGTTTATGCATGGATCAGGGATGACCCAAAGATAGGGTTAATCATATCATGGCAAGAAACTATGATGATTACTTCCAATTGTGAATATCAATCTGATCAGAATCAAGTTTGGGTGCATGCAAATTCATGGGGTCAGGTATGGTTTAGGTGGAAGAGTGGGACCCCAGTTGGGTTTCCCATGAAGCTTGCATGTGCGGGCAGTTCCTAGCTGATCATTCTCATAATGTGTATACAAAAATGATTTTGTGATGATTTTACATGGCTTGCTTGTGACTTTGACTGAAGGGGTTGGGTGAGGGGATATATATTGTCCAACTCCGACTGGGGGTTGGTGAATGTTCGCCTCTGTCCATCATCCCACCTTCCTTTTTATTTTATTTTTATTAGCAACAAGAATTTCCATTAAAAAAGAAGTACAAAGAACCACTGGCCCCGACCCCAATGGGGGCCTAAGGTATAAAAGCATTATACCTACAATACGAACACAGAGAGCCATAACAAGGTTGCAACACAACACAACAACTAGAAGAAAGCAACAAATGGAAAGGATCTATCCACCCCTTAGCCAATGAATGGGCAAAACCTAGGGTTGTAAAATGGGCCGGGCTGCCCAGGTCCGACACGGCCCAGCCCATCCTAGGCACATGCTGTGCTAGGCCAAGGGGGCTGTGGCCCATGGCACGGCTTGGTGCCTGGCACAAGTTGGCCCGGGCCTGGGTCCTGGCCCGAAGCTGTGAGAGTTATTTATTTATTTTGGTAGAGGGGATGTTTTAAATGGAATTGTTGTGGGAAGAGGGGATGATTTAAATGGGATTGTTGTAGGAAGAGGGGATGTTTTAAATGCCCAAAGATACAGAGATGAACATATTTCTATGTGATGGAAAGAGGGATTGTTTTAAACGCTCTCATAGATAGAGAGAGACATATTTCTATTCTATTTAAATGTAGAGATCATTTAAATGCCCATCAGGAGAGAGGTTTTGGCATGTGGGCTAGCCTAAACCGGACCGGCACGACCCAACTTGTGCCTTTGGGCTATGCTCGGCTAAGCCCCTACCAACCTAGGCATGGCACAGCACGGCCCATGACATTTCACGGGCCGGCATGGCATGTCCTATTTTACATGCCTAGAAAAACCATTAGCCGACCTCTGCACATGACGGAATTCCACAGAGATTGATGAAGACAACTCCTTAATCTCTTTAAAATTAAACTGCAACTCCCAAGTAGGCAACGCATGAGAGCACACTCAAGAAATGTCATTTAAAGAGTCACTCTCCACTACAAGATTGTTAGGAAAGCGGTGAACAAAAATCCGAAGAGCTTCTAACTTCTAAGATAGTGAAAACCTCCACTTCATTAGACTCCATGCATCCCACACGCTTAGAGAACAAGGCCAATACAATCCCTTCACTGTTGTGAAGCACCCCACCAACCCTGGCCCCTGCCTGCCTTTTGCTGCTCTATCAACGTTAAACTTCAACACACTTGGAGTATGAGGATCCCAAGAATGCGACTTTCTCACCTTAGAAATCCCACCTAAAAGAGAGGCCTCCCAATTGAATAAGACCCCATCCACCTTCATGTCAAATTCCATCCTACAGGAAGCCCACTTTGCGATGCGCAAATGCACCAAGAAAGAAATTTCATCCAGCTCCATGGAAACTCCCCTAAACAACCTACCATTTCTTTCCTTCCAACCTGACCAAAGAATAACAAATGGGATGAGTCTCCACAGGATCACCCCACAACCGAAAAAAGGACACATTCTCCAAACTTCAAATAGACCTGCCAATGACACTAGGAAACACCAAGAGATGCCACTCTTAGCAAGAAAACGACTCCACACTTGATAAGAGAAAATGCAATGAAGGAGTAAGTGATCCACCAATTCCCCATACACCCCACAAAGAGCACACAAATCTGAGATGATTTCTGATGGAATGCCTCTCCTCCTTAGGAAGACCACTGTAGGCACCTTCCTGGAAGCCGCAAGCCAACAGAAAGCCTCCACTCTAGAAGGAGCCAGACCTTGCCAGACAAGGGAACTGGATAATCTAACACAACTCCCCACCCCCCTCTTCCCTCCTTCCTCCCGCCCTTTTTTCCTCTCCTCTTCCCCCTCCCTCAATGACACAGCCCCAACTCTCAGAATATTAGCCCAGATTCCCGACACTATGCCTAGGGACTCCCCAAGGTACCCAGCCTCACTCATCGTCACCATACTTTTCCTCAGTGACTTTCCTCCATGATGCCTCCATCTCCTCCCCAAACCTCCACCACCATTTAGCCAACAACGCCCAGTTTCTGAAAACAAGGTTCCCAATCCAGCCTCCCTTACCTTTCAGCCTAATGACATCATCCTAGCTTTTAATTGGATCAAATGTACTTGTGTGGATAAATTTGCTAGTTAGCATGATGTTTTGGAGCCCATCGGTTTCCTCACAATTTATGAGGATGGGTGGGGTGTGTAGTGTCATGTGTATAGGAGGTTGTGAAAATTTTCACATTTGACATCCTAGCCATATGATTGTGGATTTGA
Organism: Persea americana; assembly: GCA_029852735.1. Classification (NCBI taxonomy): domain Eukaryota; kingdom Viridiplantae; phylum Streptophyta; class Magnoliopsida; order Laurales; family Lauraceae; genus Persea; species Persea americana. The sequence continues at coordinate 72,446,699 of CM056811.1, forward strand.
AATTGAGTTTTTGATTCATTTAGGTGGGCCTCTCATTGCAAAACCTTCATTTATTATCTCACCTGTGCACCAGATCAACAAGTGCTTAGATTATCTGGATTTTTAATTGTTTCCTTGCAGGTTGGCATACCGGTATTTGTAACTGGCGGGATAGGAGGAGTGCATAGACATGGAGAACATAGTAAGGAACTCAGCTACTTGTGAGGAATTCGTAAAATTCTACTATATCTTGTTTCTGTAATTGAGTAATTAGCCTAAGGGAAAGCAACTTTCATCATCTAGTCATAGAAAATATGGCAAGAGAGAAATTATTAGCTTTTATTGGTGATAGATTGTCTCAGCATTTCTTCAATTGTAATCCCTTATCATATTTTGACTCAAAAGCTCATCTAGTTTCAGTTTCTTTAACTTTGTTTCCTTTTTTTATTTTTTAACATATACAGCAATGGATATATCTTCTGACCTTACTGAGCTTGGAAGGACTCCAGTGACTGTGATATCTGCTGGTATAAAGTCAATTCTAGATATTCCCAGAACACTTGAGTATTTGGTATGTACTGCACCTCCCATTATCTAAGTATGAATAATGTAGTACGTGGATGTGAATATTTGGGAACCTTGTCCCTTGGCTGGTGCTTGTCAATCCAGGCCCAGGCCCATTTTGGGCCCAGTCTTCATATATTACCCATTTTGGGCCCAGTCTTCAAAGCCACCTGTACATTCTTCGTTTGTAATACAGTTGTTAGGCTTTAGATACGATATACTTGCTGTAGATAAGAGATACGAGCATGTAATCAGGGCATTAAGCGCCTTTATAATGAAAGAACAGTCGACCCTAATGGGCACTGTGTTTTAGACATTCAAATCATCATTCCTGTATTTGACATTCCATCTCTCTAAATGTCAGTGCTCAGCTGGTTAGGGACGTTTGTGTGGAAGTGCTTGAGTTTGAGTCCCCAGTGTAGCAAAAATATTTGTGAACCTGGATTTGATAAACCTGTTCTGTTGTTATGTCCCCAGTGTCTCCAACATAACTCTATGTAAGGCGGACAATCTACAGTTGTTTTCTTCAATCCAAAAATTGTGAAATAAGCGCTAGTGCTTTTGAAATGCATTTGAAGTATGCATATCATCAGAAGGAATTAGATGGTATTTACAACCATCTATACCATCTAAAGTATGGCTACTTTTACAAACTTTAAAATTTGTTAGAATTATGTAACATTTTGTAAGAATTATGTAACATTTTGTGATCATTGAGCCTGTTGTGTGAAAAATGATTAGAGATGAGAAAATAAGAGACTGGAATGTATTGGGTGCCCATTATTGTGAGAGGCTGTCCCTTCTAGTAGCACAAGTGTCGTCTATTTACGGCAGGTATCCCCATAATTGGGGCTAATATAATCTGCAGAACAAATGTATCCCCTTAATGAGGGCTAATCCAATCCTATAGGTTTATTATACATGGTAGTCTCACAACACCATTCTAAACAAAAATTAAAAATAGAATGAAAAGATTGAGGCTTGGGAGTCGACCAGTAGCAATTTTATGCATGAGGAACTGATGTCGAGCATGAGATAGAGCTTCGGGGAAGACGTTGGTGATCTGAAGTTCTGGAGAATCACGGAGAAGGGCAATATCATTGTCCCCAAAGTCCTCATGAATGGGATGATTGTCAACCTCATTATGTTTGGTTCGAACAAGAAAATGGGATTGCTACAATCTAAATATCATTGGTGTTACCAGCATGAAGAGGTGTCGCATATTTCTGAGCAAAGCTAAGCTTGAAATTCAGCTCTGGAAGCCAATGAGAACAAGTGGAGGACATAACACAATACTCAGCCTCATTGGGAGGATTTGGGAACCAGTTTTGTTTCTTGCACTTACATGAAGTTAATGCTTCAGTAAGGCACATGCACCACCCTATCATAGATCTATGAGTATCAAGACAACCAGCCTTGTCAGCATCACAATCCAACCGGATGAAGGGAAGATCCAGTAGGAAAAAAAACCCACATTCAGGTGTACGAAGAAGATATCAAACGATTCGCTTGACTGCTACCATGTGGTGATGTTGGAGTGTAATGAATTGATTTTCATGGTGAATAGCATGAGAAATGCCGAGCTGAGTAATGGTCGCTTAGAGAAGGTTCCGAACAAGTTTGTGATATATAGTACGAGCAAGAAGAAGAGTACCATCATCTCGTCTGTACTTTGACATTTATGTCCGGGCAGGTGTCCACGCACAAGAGTATAATTGTGTAGAGGGGCTAGAGTAATAAGGCCTTAATTGTATTTGTGTTGGTTATATAAAATACCTTGGGCTAAAGTGTGAACCTCAATTCACAAAAAGTAGGCGAGATGTCCAAGATCCTTCATATAGAAAGATGCATGGAGGGAGCCAACTGATACGATCATAATCAATGTTGGTGATAATCATGTCATCAACATAGAGGAGAAGAATAATGATGTCGATATCAGTCTGTCTGAGAAACATAGAGGGATCATTCTTGCTCTGTTAAGATTTCTTGAACATCAGAACGTAAACAACTCCCAAAGAAGGGCAGGGAAGACCCTTTGTACAAATTGATGAATTACTTCCCACACCATAGTAAGGTCACCTGCTATGCCAAAGCATAAGGTGACATGCAGCAGGCAGAGGCAGCAAGAAGGACAACCCAACAAGCTGGGACTGCTTTAGAAAAACGAAAAAAATAAATAGATAAATTCACGTAATTAAGAAAGAGAAACACAAGGGGATTTTGCCAATGAAATTGAATGCCTCAGTGTGATCGGCCAATCCTTATAGATCTGAGTTTCACTATCTTTGGTAAGTGTCTTGCAAGTATATCTCCTTAATGTGGCAAGCATATCTCCTTAATGTGGGTGATTTCCCTTAATTGGGGATCTCATCCCACTCTCACAGATACAGCAGATTACATTCTCTCTTATTTACAGAAATGATGGTCTCCACTCCATATACTGTGGATCCCAATCCCTTGTTAATATCACGAAACTTTTCAAACCATGCATGTGGGACGTGTTTGAAACCATAAAGTGAATGTTGTAGTTGGATAACGCTGTGAGAGTGTCAGATATCTCTTGTGGAAGACTATGTAAACTGCTTCTTTAAGATCACTAGCAAAAAGGCATTCTTACGTCCATTTGGAATAGAAGTCATTACTGTGCAGTGGGAATGACAAGGACCGTGGTCATTTTGCCACAAGAGTAAATTTCTCATGACAGTCAATTCCATGTTGTTTTTGCTTGCCCAGTGCAACTGACTCAGCTATGTAGTGATCCAAAAAGCCATCTGATTTTACTAAACAATTGAGACAGGTATCAAGTGATGGTAAAGGGTCTTGGCTTGTAAGGTTAGGTCAGACATTCAATTTCATGAGCAAATTTCAGAAAAAAAATTAAAAAAAATAATCCCGTTGTTTGGTTTTATGAACCTTTTGGATGGTTAGCAATAATTCAGCCAAAACAATAGCATAAACTAACAATGTAAATTCAGTTCACAGTTGATGAAATTGAAGTAGGACTCTTTGATTAGATTTTTTCTTTGGTAATATTCAGCTATTTCTTATTTGAGTTGAAATTGCCATGCCAAATTGTCTTGATTATAAACCCTCTTTAGAGAATTCCTCATTCCTTTAGCTGATTTCTCTGGCCTAAGGTTCACAACAATATAAGAATCAACAGAACTTAATATGCGGCTAACAATTGAAGCATCAAGGGCTTCCCATTTGGCTTATTTAGTGGCATTGGGTTTTCTGGTTGTCTCATCAGGATGACCCCATGGTTGTTTTTCTTTTGCATATATTTGGAATTGAAGTTTGCACACAAGATAATTTTTTCCAGTAAATTGGATGGGGAAAAAAATTAGATTTTCTCAATAGATGCCATGGGAATAAATAATTAATCAATAAATTAAAACAACCTAGAAACTATCCTGAACATAGTGTCAATCAAAACAGATTTCACGCGATCAGAGACAGCCAGAAGATATGTTTCACAGAAAGAGATCTTATGCAAATCTGCTGAGGTTTTGAATCTCTGAGTAGAGCCTCTGATTCATGATTTATGAGGCTTTTGCAAGAAGTAGAGACTTGGGGACTTATTGACGGCTCATGGAGTTCAATCCTCAAGACTGCTCTGGATGGAATCTTAAACCCAGTGAGAAGATCCTAACCACAAATAGATGGGCCGACTCTATTTGGCTCTGATACCAAGACAAATAGAAATAGATGGAGAAAATAAGAGATTGTAATGAATTGGATGCTCATCACTGTGAGAGTTCATCCCATCTTAAAGGATGAGTCTTGTCTATTTACAGTAGGTATCCCCTCGATTGGCCATCTAATCTTTACAACAATTGTATCACAAAGACAAATAGATATAGATGGAGAAAATAAGAGATTGTAATGAATTGGATGCTCATCACTGTGAGAGTTCTTCCCATCTTTTAGGATGAGTCTCATCTATTTACAGTAGGTATTCCCTTGATTGGCCATCTAATCTTTACAACAATTGCATCCCCTTGATTGGGGCTAATCTAATCTTTAGAGATTTATTCTTGTAAATCCATATCCCAATACATACGGTAGTCTGCAGCACCATTCTAATTTTGTGGATTTTTGTCTGCAGTGGAAAAATTGTGATGATTGGTCGAAGTGCTTACATAATAAAAAATGTGCCAACTTTTTGTAATGGTCCTTATTTATTTTCTCCCTTTTATCCATCAGCCTCGGTCATGTTCTATTCAAGAAGTTGATTTTCAATGGCATGGGCTGATTTAATTCAAACTTCTGTGTAAGGAAGACACATTCCCACTTAGTAAAACTAGAATTGATATTATTCCCCACCTCTAACCATCAATGGATGCACTTGTGGATGGACCAAGATTGTTCTACTTTTGACATGACTCTTGGATTGGCTATAGTACATAGATTGCATGAAAAGGTCTATTATAAATAACTACTAAATTCAAAACATTATTCTATAGTTCGTTGAGCATAGTCTTAAAAACAGGTGTTGGCTGAGCAATAAATACGATCTATTTAATTGGATCGTGCTTTATAGGCAATTCATCAGATGTTGCATCTTCTGCCGAATGGTTTGGATGAGTAAAACTGATTTTATTTTTGGTGAATTGTAACATAATTTTCACACATGATTTACATGCAACTTGTCTGGCATAAGTGCATGCATACATATGTATACATATATATTGGAGTTTTCATGGAATGACGCGGCTTGAAATTCCTCACCAACTATACCCTCGTGAACTAGCAGTCTCCCTTATCTGACCCCTATTTGAAAAACCCGTGGATTGATCATTTAATTTGGCATCCATCGTTATCCAACATCTAGGATTCGGATGACTTTTAGGCCCTGAAGAACCAACCTCCCATGATCAGAAGGTTCCCTTTGTTAATAACCAGAAACACCAAAAACTCAAGCTCGTAGTGAACGGCACAACAATGTTTATCAACCCCCCACCCCCTTTCAAACGGGAGGCCGTAGGAATTCGAAATCCAACAGACAGACGGAACTGAACAGTCCATACAGATAGATGGAGGTAACATGCCTCCATGGGGTTTCGAACTTGTGACTTCCAGCTCTGATACCATGTTAATGACTGGAAACACCAAAAGCTCAAGCTTGTAGTGAACGGCACAACAATGTATATCAACACCCTTTTCTTGCACAAAGGTAGGTCATGGAGGGACCTTTCAAGCCCTTTGCTTCCCCATGATTGTTGTGCTTCCATGTGGACTGCACTTGCCTGGACGTTCCTGAATATTGTAACATACAAACACATACTCACACTATATAGGTACCTTTTTTAGCTTAGAAGTGGTTTGGCCTGTGGGACGCGCCTGGCTACATTCCAGTCGTGGGGAGTGAAATGGATGGAGAGGTCTTGATGTGGAGTGAGTCCCTTTTAGAATTTCTTGTTATATGATGTACATTATCATTTAATGCAGGAAACTCAAGGTGTGACGGTTGCTGCTTATCAGACCCACGAGTTCCCCGCATTTTTCACAGAATCAAGTGGCTACAAGGTGGGTACTTTTGCATTCCATCAAAATGTATGCCATATTCCTATAATTGTTGTAATTGTTTTAATCAATATCTTCCATAACACGCAGTATTTCTGAATTCTTTTTGAATTATCTCTTTAGATGGACAATCGAGCCATATTGCTTTCAATTATCAATCTTTTTGTTCAAAAAATATCAATCTCCCCCCCGCCTCGGTGTTGTTGGTTCATTGTCTTAAGGTGTGGGTTTGCTCCCCATGTCATGTGTTCGACACCCCTCAAATTTACCTGGTGCGCGTGTTGCGGGGTCGTATGTGCGCATGACGTACGTACAACAAGGATACCCTTGTTAGCAAAATAAATAAATAAATAAAATCTGCATTTATGAAATCAGTCCTTTTTTTTTTTTTTTCAATGGTAAAATTTATTGCTCCAGGAAGAGAAAACAAAAACTAAGTCAAAAGCATCTTAGACAAACATGAGACAACAAACACAAAATAGCACCAACTAAAAAATAATCCAATTAAACATCAAAAGAAATAGAAGAACGAAGAACTCCCTCCTTTGCTAGACCATCTGCCATAACAGTTGCCTCTCTTAGAACGTGATGAAAAGAAGTTTCCCTCTGACTAGAAATGTCATGCATCTTCTCCACCCAATCCGCCAATCTCCAAGGATAAGACGCCTTCCCTAAACCCCATTGAAGTGCCAGAAAAGAATCACCTTCAATGATAATATTGTTTCCTCCCAATCTCTGCAACTTACAACAACCAACTTGAAGATAAAAAACCTCAGCCTCGTTAGTGTCTAAAGAATCCACAGGCCTTGAGAAACTCCTCACAACAGAACCATTGCAATCCTTGATGACACCCCCAATACCTCCTTGGCTATTACAGTGGACAAAACTTCCATCAAAATTGAGCTTAATGATTCCCATGAGTGGACACCAAGAAACTTGAAACAAATTTTTAGCATGCCCACCACCTTTAACAATCGCTGCCCAAGATCTATTAAGATCTTCCAAAGGGACTCCGACAAATTCTTTTCTCTTGCTCACCCATTCTGACACAGACAATATAATAGAATCAACAACTTCCTACACTGATATACTTTTATTCCAGAAAATTCTGTTGTTCCTTTCTAGTCTTCCAAAGAGTAGCATACAAAATTGATTTCAATAAAAAAAAAAATTGCGCACAAACTTACACCCCAAATGCCATTGGCGAAATAGATCATCAACAGTCCCTGGTATAACCCATTGCATTTGAAACATGTTAAAAAAAAAATGTCCAAACTTTGTGAGCAAATAAACAATGAATCAACAAATGATAAATCGTTTCCTCATCTTTTGAACACATCGGACACCCATTCACGATAATATGCTTTCTTTTTCTCAAATCAAATTGTCTATGGTAAGAATTTTATACCACACTTCAACAAAAAGCCAACACTCTTGGAGGAATAGAATGGTCCCAAAAATCCTGCCAATCTCCCACTGTATTATGTGAATTTTTCAAGATATTTACAAAAGAATTTGCTAAGATAAAGGCTTCCATATCCTAGCATGAGTTCTGCTAGATAACATAAACTTTATCAATTGCCATGCAAATCAGTAAAGACTGAAGTCTCTCTCAGTCAGATTCCTGTGGAAACGTTAATCTCAAACTACCATACTGCCTATTAATTGAAAATTTTCAGCACCAAAATCATTCTGTCTTCTGTCCAACAAATAAAGATTAGGGAAAAGATGGTAGAACAAAATCTGCCCACACCATTCATCATGCCAAAAATGAACCCTATGACCATCGTGAACTTTGTATCGAATCCAGTGATAAAAGTCATCCTTAACAGATAAAATCAGTCTTTTGATTTCCAAATTCAACTTTAAAAAATATGAAAGATATCATTGATTTTGTTGAAAGATATCATAATTGGAATTTATGTTCTGAACTTACAACAGTTTTCTAAGTAAAATAGAAATTCTGAAAAATATTGGAAAAAAAAAGCACAATAGAAAAGGGAATGGAGAAATAGAGAGAGAAGAGGGGAATTGCTGGCCATCCAACTTAGGGTTGGGCGACCAACATCTTATTATATTTAAATAGAAGAAGTATGTATTTTCAGTATTTACTAAAAGCCCCTGTACTTTCTAGTATCTACAAATACGTCCCTGGAATATAAAAATTACACAACTCCTCTAAGCTTCTCAACATCTATGAAATTGAATTTAAATTTAGTGGTCTGACCGTCTGAGTCTTTCCAGCTACATTGTGGTGATTCAAATGAGTTTTTAGTTAATTGATGAGTCTTCGATGATTGCGACCACAAGATCTCCAATCATCTGCAAGCTTTACTGATAGATAAAAGTCATATTCCTCTCGTAAACTTCAGAGATAACATTTCATTAACTGTTGTGTTTCTTTATTAAATAAACACCATATATATGGAGGATAGTGACAGATAAAAGAAAGGAAATTTACCTTTTAAGAATCCCATCACAATTCCGTTCCAATCTCAAAAGATCCTGTCATAATTCAAATCGAACTCAGTAGTTCCTAATCTACTGAAATCTATATAACCTCTAATTTATTCTAAACAATCCCAACCTTCCTAATAAATTCATTCATATATTACCATCTCCTAGTCGTTACAATTAAGAATTGTTTGATTGGCTACATTAAGTTGGGAGCACTGATAATGTAAAATCAGTGATAAGGAAATGAAAATTGAATTTGAGGAGGGAAAAGAAGTGAGCGAGAGGAGAAATTAAGGAGGCAAACTATATGGTCTTGGTCGTGATGGTTAGGTGACAAGGCTGTAGCTTTATGTTACTAATGGAAGTAATCCTTTTATCAAACGCTTCCAATTCGTTTGAGTTGTGATTAGTTCCTAAATCCTAATTATGATATACTTATCTCTTAGTTCCAATTGTCATTATCTAAAAGATATGGTAGTCCATGGGACTATTTAATACCTCCTTTGAAATTAATGTTTGATTGATCAAACGACGACTTCTTAACTAGAAAATGATGATTTTGCTCGCTCGTTCCCTTCGTGAATATAAATAAGCGATCGAGCTAGTGTTATTTGCATGAAGTTGAGGAGGATGATGTTGAGGAACCCCAGTTTCAGAGAGGAGTCCACGAAGCCATGTCATTTTAGAGCAGGCCAACGTCATGGCATGATATTACACTTTTGTAGATGATTTAAAAACGCTATCTTGTTTTTTTAACTTCTCCAAGAAATCAAGAATTTCCCAAAAGCATGCAAAGAGGGATGAACGTCAAACCACGAAGGGAAATTACAATTTTCTCCAGAACTACCTCTAATGTCTAACAATACGTGTGTCTCACAATACTTGCAAAGAGGGATGAATGTCAAAACACGAAGGGAATTGATCCTATGAGGACTGTCCTCACTCTATATAGTAACAACTCTTCCTCACCGTATAATCAATCCATCCATCCAACGGTTCTCATCAAGACTATAAAAGAAAAGAGAGGAAGCGAAAAGAAAACCCAAATCGTTTGAACAAAAAATCCCAAATCGTTTCCTCTTTGACTCTTCCTCATCTCAGTCGCCCTCTTCCTCATCTCCCTGATCTCACTTCACCACTGCTTGTGCTCATTCTTTGGATCTCGCCCTTCTTGGTTCCGCCCTAAATTCATTTACAGGAGAGAAAAAACAAGAGATATCAGAAGCTCACTCTCCTCCTGCCATCGACTACCATCCCTCTTTTTAACCCACTTTGTTCTGCAAAAGCTTGCCTTCCTTGAAAGAGGTGCAAGAGGTCTCAAGTCCGTGCTCCATGCTCCATGTCCTATCCCCTGTCTGTGCTCTCCCTTCTCTTTGCCTCTCCATGTTGGGTGCAGTGTAGATCTGTAACTCAAACTTTGGTCCTCGCACTCTCCTCTAGCCTCCCCATCTTCTGTATCTCTCTCGTTCCCAGCTCACTCTCCCCTCTGTTGGGATTTTTTTTCCCTCTCTCTCTCTCTCTCTCTCTCTCTCTCTCTCTCTCATCCTGTCAATCTAGGAAATCTAATTGTATTAGAAAGTTAGCTTCAAACTAGGAAATCTAATTGTATTAGAAAGTTAGCTATAACTTAGGAAGTTGTTTTGTATAAGGATACTAATAATAGGGTAATCAATCCCTATATAATGAGAAGCTATGAAGCACGGACACGGATATGATACGACACGGATACGCAGATACGACATTTCTCAAAAAAGTAGGATATGACACGTCGGGGATATGTTGAAAATTTTTTTTAAAATATTTTTTATGTGACTGTGATAAAAATCTAACATCATTTCAATCAAAATAGCCATAAAATATGCACTTTCATTGATTTAATCATCATTAAACATTACATTTGATACTTCCAAGTTCCAACTTCCAAGTTCAAAATCCAAGTTTCACAAACTACTACAAAAACATAAGCATATAACCCAAACAAACAGACAATGCATCCACTTAAACTTCAATTGCCTCGCCACTAGGTCCACCACCATCACCTCCATCACCTTCTTCACGAAAGAGCACGGCCTCCAATTCCGGTTCATCAAGGGAGAGTTTTGCAATCTCAAGCTCTCCGACATCATCAAACTAATCAAAAGCATCTCCAGCAATATCCCACGTCTTGGTTTCTCCTTTCATATATTGTGGAGTTCTTCTTGAAAGAAGGCGAAGATTGCTATGAATGAAAACCAAGTCTTCAGCACGTTTTGGTGTCATCTTATTCCTTCTCACCAAGTGCACAAAGGAATAAGTACTCCAATTCCTCTCTGCACATGACGACGAAGAAGGTTGCACAAGTAGCTTGAAAGCTAGAGTTTGAAGCAAAGGTGCACAAGCACCATAGGTGACCCACCAACTTTTAGGATCCATTTCATAGCAATCACGAATGGAATCAACATCCGCAAACTCTCCCGACTAGCTAGAGAAGTCAGCAAATTGTGTGATTATTCTTTTGCGCTTTGCCAAATTAGGAAAATATTTTTTTAGGATTTTTATTCTTTCTCTAGCAACCTCCATATCTCTATGTGGAGCAACTCGACTAGGATCCTCATGAAGCCAATGCTCACTATAGTACCTTGAATAGGAAAGAAAAAAAAAAGAATTAAGAATAAGTTTATGATTAAGACTAAGGGAGGAAAAAAAAAAGTTAAAAACTAGAAGTCACCTTGGATTTAGTGAATGAGCTAAGCAATGAAGATGAGTGTTGTTCTTGTTCCAACGATCCACAAGAATTGTATGCACCACATCATAAAAGGTAGATGCCTCATCGAGTCTCTTTCCTTCATGCCTATATATTGCACCCTTCACTTTTTCTATCATGGTATCCTACATGTCATACACCAAGTGAAGACATGGCCTATCCGTGTCACAAACCCTTAGCATATCATATATAAGAGCTGTAAAAGAAAGTATGTAAGTCATTTTGTCCCACCAAATGTCATCTAACACAAACTCTTTCACAGCTTTGGCTTTCTCCTTATCATCCTCTTCGTAGAGATTCAACCTTTCACTAATAACCATGGCTTGAAGACTACCTTTTATGAGCTTGAATCTCTTAAGCATGACAAATACCGAAGCAAAACATGTACTTGCAACCAAAAACAGCTTCAAAGGCACAAATTCATTAAAAATAGCCAATCTCATAGAGTGATTCATGATGAAGTTCTTAACAAAAACAACATCCTCAGACAAGTTCGTGATCCATCTACACTCCTCATAGGTTAGTTGATTGTTTTCAATATTCTTTGCCATACAATTGTTTTGCAAGGCAAGGTTGAGTGTATGAACCACACATGGTGTCCAAACAATATTTTCAAATTGTGTTTCAATGAGGTGCCCCGCACCCGCACAATTCTTAGCATTATCAGTTATCACTTGAATCACATTTTGGGGACCAACATCTTCTATCACTTCTTTCAACAAACCATAAATAAAGAACTTATCTTTAATTTCACCCATACAATCCACGGCTTTAAGGAATATAGGCCCACTTTCCGTCACAGCCATAAAATTAATCAAGGGCCTCCTCTGTGAGTCACTCCATCCATCACTCACAATGCTTACACCTTTTTCTTTCCATGTGCCTTTAATTGGTTGTAGCAATCTATCAACATGAGCCCTTTTTTGTTGGAGTAGACTTGTCCTTAGCTTATTATACCCGGGTGGCATATAGCTTGCACGAGCATTGTTTGCGGCAAATTGGATACAACTCACATAATATGGGCTCCTTGCTAGGTGAAATGGTAAGCCCGATGCATAGAATATCCTAGCAATCTCCGCATCCATTTGGTCACACAACTTCAGGTTAAATAACTTCCCAATAGCCGTATTAATGTTAGTTCCACTCCAACTTCCACTTCCACTCGCCTTTGATCATAATGCACATTAGAAGTTGGCAATGGTACTTTCTTGGTTGCATTTTTCCTCAATCTCTCATTGCATTCGTCCTCTAACCTTTTCATCTCCGCAATATCACTGCTCTTAACTTTTGGACATAATGCAACAACACGACCAGGCTCATGTATCAAATGAGCCCTTACCCTTGTGTATGAGCTTTTTTTGGTTTGATGGCAAAAATTGCATTGCCATGACACATTTTCCCCTCCAATCCATCACCAAGTTTTTGCTGTTTTGTCACATACCTCCAAAGAGGGTGGTGAGCATCTTTTTCAATTGGATTAGGTGGAGAAGACACACTAGTACTATGGCTACCACTCATACTAGAAGCTATATGACTAAACTTTGGTTGCTGGAAATACAAAATATCACCTAAGGATGATGGAATTGAGAATTAAATGGTATCCATGAATTTGTGAATTGATGTAGAATAAACATAAGGAGTCAACACGTAGGGCTGACTGCATACTTCTGTATCCAAAATCAGCAAACAAGCACAACAAAAGATATACAAAAACACATGAGACTTGACTACCAACAGGCCCTTAATATCATTGATGCCATTCAAACTTCAAAGGAATGAGCCAATAGAAAAATTGAAAGGATGTAGGAAAAGAGATACCATTCATTCAGAAAAAAATGCTACAATAGAAAAAAGCCTGTGCTCCAACGAAACATTCAAAGGATGAAGAAAAAATGCTACAATATCCATCACACTACAGAAAAAAAAAACATTCAGCAGTCCACATAAAGCCAACAAAATCTAATAAAACCAAGAAAATTTGCCTCAAACCAGTAAAAACAGACGGAATAAGCCATCCTACCACATATAAAATGCAAGTTAATAAATAAACAGATTGCAATCTATAAGCGTTTAGGCCAAAACCATGACTGCATACTTCTGAATCCAAATCAGCACACAAACACAACAAATGATATACAAAAAAGAGTTGATCACATAGATGATAAAAATGTTGTCTTATTCATCCAAACAAACCCTAAATTGAGACTCTCTACCCAAAAAACACCTCATAAACATATCGAACTTCACCACATAAATGATAAAACTATGAAAATCACAGCATAAACGACAACTTGGAAGAAAAGGAACAAAACCCCAAAAAATGCAAATCAAGAACTATGAACATCAAAGCATAAGCAACAAATTGGGGGAAAAAAGGAAGAAAAGATGCAAAAGCTTCCCAAATGAGAAGAAAACCATCACTTGCAGGCTTGCAGCAGTAGAGAAAAAAGGGAAAAAAAAAAAAAAAAGGAAAGAAAGAAGAGAAAAGAACCTGTGAGCAGTCGTCCCTTGCAGCAGCGGTGACAGTTGTAGCAGGCTAGCAGCAGAGGCAGCGGCGACAGGTTGCAGCAGCGATAGTGGATTGGCTACAGCAGCGAGGGTATGGATTTTGCAGCAGCGTCAGTGGTCGAAGAAGCTGCGATGGTGATGTGGAGGTGCTGGCCGGAGGAGCGAGGCGATGGCGTGGTCGGAGAAGCTCGCGATGGCAAGGATGTGGTCGGAGGAGCGAGGCGATGTCTTCAGGTGCGAGCCCTAGCCTCTCTGCTTTCTTTTCTCTTCGTTTTTTTTTTTTTTTTTTTCTCTTTCTCTTTCTCCTCTCCCCCCTTCTTTTTATTTTTTCGCTTAACGTGTCCTGCGCATGTTGGCCTTTATTTTTATTTTTATTTTTAAACAAGATACGTTGAGGGCGTATCCCATACGAATTTTGGGCGTATCCGGGCGTATCTGTGTCCGATATGCCCTAGATACGGATTCGCAGCCCAAAATACCGTATCCGTGCTTCCTAGATGAGAAGGTTCAACCCTAAGGGGGACACGGTTTTCAGCTCCAATAATAGTATTCTCTCCATTGGTGCATAACTGACATGGTATCGGAGCTATTGTTCATGCCCTATTGTGTTCTTCTTCAAGATCCAAGGATTTGTGGATCCTCCTAGTTATCTTCCAAGATCTGGAAGGCATTCAGAGACAATTTCCTCCAGCCTGATCCTCTTTGATCATCCCTGATCATCTCAGATCAGGCGTGGCCCACCTGCTTATCATCATCACCATCTCAGCGGCATCTACCCTTCTTGGTCGCCCGAATATCTTCTTGTTTATAAAGATTTTTTCAATATTTATTGATCATCAGAGGTAGGTCTTCTACCAAATTTTGTCGAAATTCAGTTTTTTCCACTTGTTTTCATCTCAGCCGTCCAAAATCCTGGATCTGGATTTGTTCTGACTGGGACCACTTCCAATAGTTGGTTAATTATCCTGTTAACCCATTCCCAGTCTCTGATCTGTCTAGAGATCACCAGGTGGGGCCCTCGTGTTGTTCTTCTCCCCTGATGACCTTGACGTTTTTGGGTTCTAGGTGCTGTTCTTCTCCCCTGACGACCTGATCCTTTGCTGGTGTGTTCTGGTTGTTGCTGCTGATTGTTCTATTGTGTTTTTTTTTTCTTTTTTTTTGCGGCTGGTTGTTTTTGTTGCTCATCTGCTGATTGTTCTGGTTGTGCTGGTTGGTGCTGCTGATCATCAATCCAGTGCTTGCGCCCTCTATTCCCTCATCCCCAACCTAAGATCAATACCTTGATCATCTGGTGGGGCCCACGAACACAACCCAACTGCTGTGTTGATCTTTCATCAGCCCGGTTTTGGGCATCGGGTTTTTTTTTTTTTTTTTTTTCCATCACATATTCTATCTACAGAAACTGTTCTGGGAACAGTTTTTAATCTATTCTGACTTATCTTCTAACTGCTCTGTCCCATTATGGAGAAATCTGAGATTGCCCTGGTTCGCTTCGATGGAAAAAATCACACCTCTTGGGCCTCACAGTTTCAAATTTATTTAGAAGGAAAAGAACTATGGGGATATATTGATGGGTCTGAAAGTAAGCCGGATGAAGATGACAAAAAGATTTCTGTCTGAAAAACCAAGGATGCCAAAATCAAAACTTGGCTACTAGGCTCTATTGAACCACATTTTATCCTCAACCTTAAATCTTGCATATCTGCTTGTGAGATGTGGGACTACCTTAAAAAGATTTATCAGCAAGGCAATGCTGCTCGCCAATTTCAATTGGAGCTTGACATCTCTCATTTACCCAAGGCAACCTATCCTCCATCCAAGAATATTACAATAGGTTTCGAAGACTATGGTTTGAATATGATGAGATCAAGTTTGCCCCTGTGTCTGAAGCACTTCTACTTGAACTCCTTCCATTACAACAAAATAGTCATCTGGACCAGTTTCTCATGAAACTTCGTCCAGAGTATGAGACGGTTCGATCAAACTTGATGGGTCGGGCTTCTCTTCCAAGCTTAGATGACTGTCTTCAGGAACTTCTGCGGGAGGAACAACGTCTGGTCACCAAGACAACTCTGGAACAACAGAGATCCATTGAGGCTCCACTTGCCTATGCTGCTACCTCCAGACCAACTTCTCGGGACATCAGTAAAGTTCAGTGCTATAACTGTAAGAAATATGGCCATTACGCCAATCAATGGAAGGCTAAAATCTGAAAAAACGGTAAGGCCACTAGTCACGTTATTGAAGAATGTAGGAAGAAGGCTCACAATTCTACTTCCTCCAACTATGCGCCATCAGCACCTGACACTTACAATATACAGTCAGCTCCGAGTGCTTACACAATTACTTCTTAGCAATCTACATCCTCTGACTTCGGTGGTTCCCTATAGTTTGATTCTTCTCCACAGCCTGATTCCTCATCACGCTCTGCATCCCCAGCTCTTCTCACTCCTGAGATGGTAAATCAAATGATTATCAATGCCTTGGCATCCATGAACAGCTCAGGTACTGAATCATCTCTCTCTCATATGTGGTACTTAGATTCTGGCACAAGTAACCATATGACTGCTTCGCCTACAAAATTACAGCATGTTGTTCCATACATTGGTAATCTTATTGTTCAAACTGCCAGTGGCGACCATCTTCCCATTACCTCTGTTGGTGATACCCCTGGCCCATTACCATTAACCAACGTTTTAGTGTCTCCTCATCTCTCTACCAATTTAGTTTTTGTTGGCCAACTTGTTGAGGATAATTACAATGTCTCATTTTCTTCTTCTGGTTGTGTTGTGCAGGACTGGGAGTCAGGGGACGTGATCGAGAGGGGGCCTAAGCGTGGCAAACTGTTTTCTCTACCTATGTCTACATTTATTCCGCATAAATCTTTACAACAGTTGTTTTGTTTTTTTTTTCTTGAAAATAATTCTCGGTTGTTGCATAATAGACTTGGTCATCCGAATGCTTCTACGATGTCTACTTTACTTAAATCTGGATTATTAAATAAAAATATTGACTCTGTTTCTTTTGAATGTGATGCTTGTAAATTAGGAAAAAGTAAAACTTTACCTTTTCCTCACGCCACCTCACGGAGCTCTGAGTGTTTTGACTTCATTCACAGCGATGTTTGGGGCATTGCTCCTCACCTTTCCCATTGACATTTCAAGTACTTTGTTACATTCATTGATGACCACAGCAGGTTTACTTGGGTTTATTTATTGCATTCTAAGTCTGATGTTCTTCCAGCCTTTCAAATTTTTTCTTAGCTATGTTGACACCCAATTCTCAAAATGCATTAAAACTTTGCGCTCGGATTCAGGGGGGGGAGTATGTTTCCAATAATTTTTAATCTTTCCTAAAGACTAAAGAAATCATGTCTCAACGTACCTGTTCGTATCCTTCACAACAAAATGGAGTCGCGGAATGGAAAAACAGGCATCTTCTTCTTGATGTAACTAGAACCCTACTGATTGAGTTATCAGTTCCCCCTCGGTTTTGGGCTGAAGCTCTCACCACTGCAGTTCATCTAATAAACCGTCTTCCATCACCTACCAGTACCCAATTAACACCACATTTTAAATTGTTTGGGCATTATCGTGTGTTTGATCATCTACATTCCTTTGGCTGTGTTTGCTTCGTTCATCTCCCACCCACAGAATGAACAAACTTAACTGCACAATCTCGCCGGTGTGCATTTCTGGGTTATGACACTAATCAAAAAGGTTTTGTTTGTTATGATCCCATTAATTGTTGCATCAGGGTTTCTCACAATGTTATTTTATTTGAAAATCAGTACTTTTTCCAATTGAATTGGGTTGTCCTCCGCCATTTTCTCCTGCTATCTTACCGGGTTTTTCAGATACACAAACTGTTACTAGGTTTCATCCCGACTTTGTTTATCATCGTCGGAAAAAACCTGCTACTGCAGATGCCTGTCCTCCTGATCCTCCGCCGGCGACTGGTTCCACAACTCCTCATATCCTGCGTCACTCCTCCAGAACTTCTAAGCCACCTGAGCGGTATAGATTCACACACACTTCCTTGATGACAACCCTTCCTTCTCTCTCTATTCCAAGTTCTTATTTGCATGTAATACAACATGATAGGCAGAATTGGATGCATTGGATCAAAATCACACATGGGACATTGTGGATTGTCCTTTAGCAGTTAAACCCATTGGCTGCAAATGGATCTACTCCATCAAATTTAAATCTGATGGCTCTTTGGATAGACACAAAGCTAGACTCGTGACACTCGGCAACAGGCAAGAATATGGGATTGACTACGAGGGGATGTTTGCCCCTGTGGCAAAAATGACTACGGTTTGGTTACTTCTCGCCATTGCTGCCTATAAGTCTTGGCCATTATACCAAATGGATGTCAAAAATGCCTTTCTCCATGGAGATCTGAAAGAAGAGGTCTTTATGCGGATACCATAGGGAGTCACCTCTCCATCTAAAAACTCTGTCTATCTTCTACGGAAGTCTCTTTATGGTTTGAAGCAAGCTCCTCGGGCTTGGTTTGAAACTTTTAAGGGTCGCCTATGCACAAGTGGCTTTACTCAAAGCCCTTATGATCTATCTCTTTTTCTGTAAACAACATCTACTGGTATTACTGTTCTTCTTGTGTATGCTGATGACGTTATTATCACTGGCACTGATGATGGTATGATCAACTCTGTCCAAGCTTCTCTCCGAGATTCTTTCCATATGAAGGATTTAGGCCCCTTGCATTATTTTTTGAGGTTAGAAGTACATCAATCTCCCAAAGGCCTGTTTCTTAATCAACACAAATACACTTCTGATCTTATTGAGCTTGCTGATCTCCAGGAATCCTCGCCCGTTGATACACCTGTGGAGGTCAATCTAAAATTGAGTAAAGATGATGGTGATCTTCTTCCTAATCCTCATACCTACCAACGCTTGGTGGGTAGCCTTGTCTACCTCACCATCACTAGATCGGATATTTCCTATGCTGTCAATCTTGTGAGCCAATTCATGACATCTCTTCGACACCTTCATTTGACTGCAGTCAAGCGCATTATCTGGTATTTGTTGGGCACTGTCACTCATGGTCTATATTATCCCAAGGGTAATCATCTAAAGTTGACTGCTTATGCAGACGCTGACTGGGCAGGCTGTCAGGACACTTGTCGGTCTACTACTTGTTGGTGCATGTATCTCGGCAATTCTCTCATTTCTTGGAAATGCAAGAAACAAGAGCGTGTTTCTCGATCTTCCACAAAGGCTGAATATAGGGCAATGTCTTCTGCCTGTTTTGAAATCTTATGGCTCCGCGGCCTTCTCTCGGATCTCGGCTTTGCTCAATCCTCTCCTACTTCATTGCTTGCCAATAACACTGGGGCTATCGGGATTACTGAAAATCCTGTCTTCCATGAACGCACCAAACATGTTGAAGTGGACTGTCACTTTATTCGGGATGAATTGAAGCGTGATGTCATTTCTTTACCTCATGTCCCTACTGACCTTCAGTTTGCTGACATCTTCACCAAAGGGCTTCCTTGGCCTCGACATCAATTTCTGGTTTCCAAATTGCTGCTTTATGATTCCCCCGCATCAATTTGAGGGGGTTGTCAATCTAGGAAATTTAATTGTATTAGAAAGTTAGCTTCAAACTAGGAAATCTAATTGTATTAGAAAGTTAGCTATAACTTAGGAAGTTGTTTTGTATAAGGATACTAATAATAGGGTAATCAATCCCTATATAATGAGAAGGTTCAACCCTAAGGGGGACACGGTTTTCACCTCCAATAATAGTATTCTCTCCATTGGTGCATAACTGACAATTCCGAGCATGTCACTCCCCTAGCTCTCTCTCTCTCTCTCTCAATATTCTGGAATTTTTTTGAAATTATTGTGAGAAAGTTCTGCATTTTTACTGAAAATAATGTGAGACATATTCTGGTATATTTTTTAGAATATTCTAAAAATACTGTGAAAAATTTTGTGAAAAATATTCTGGCAATTCTTCTAGTTGGTTTTTTTTTTTTTTTGGTTTTTCTCATCCTGTTTTGGAATGCAAAATTAAAGGATGCTGATTTGCTACTCAATAGGCCTTCATGACATCATTTATGTACTGGCCACTTACATGTTCAACACTTTTTGGTTATGTATTTATTAAACTTCTCGCTATATGAATTTTTGTTGTTGAATGGGTTGAATAATCTACTTTGATTGTTGAACACCGAATTTTGGAAATATTGTAGGGCATTGTGAATTTTGGTTGTTAAATGGCATTGGGAAGATGAGGACCAAAGCTGATGAATGGCATTGTGAATTTTGGTTGTCGAATGGAGTGTGCAGTTCTAACATAGAATGTGTTGGAAGTTCGTTGAATGAAGTATGCAGTTATGACATAGAATGCTTTGGAAGTTTGTTGAATGAAATGTGCAGTTATAACATAGACCGGGAGACAAGAAGAAAACCCAAATGACATAATTTTCATCAAAGGCTTGGGTCTTTAAGATCTCCATTTTCTGCAATCCAGAGCAAGAGCACTGGCTTCAACTTGAATCTGTATATTTTGGAGAAATACCCATATAGGAAGAGTAACTTGCAGCTGAATCAATGGTGTTGGATCTAGATTGGAATATTGGACAGTGATGAGAAATGGAACCACTAAAACGAGAACTTGAAACTATACCATGCATTTGTAAGGAATGCTTAGGTGAGTCATCAAGAAAAAGAAACCCGAACACTATGATGGTTTGAAATCCTGTCAATTTTTAAGATGAAGTTCTAATATCTGGGTTATGAATTACTTCCTGGTTGCATCAGCTTAATGAGGATTTATGGTTTGAAATGGGTGAATCAAGTTAATTTCGACAATGCCTGTAAGCGACCTTGAATAAAATATATCCCATCACTTAGAACTTGTAGCCCCATTTACCCGGCTCCCCCTGGGCCTGAAGGGATTAGTCCGGCCCATATGGCTGGGACACCCTCCGTTATATATATATATATATATATATATATGAACAAAAAATTGTAGCCCCATACAACCTGTAATTGGGCATGCTCATGAGCTACATTTAACTTGTGATTTTGTTCAACACTGAACATTAACTGTGTATATAAAAGCCGACCTGTAGTTTTGTTCAAACTGAACATCATTTTGGGACTCACATTCAACTGAAATTATAAATCAACATTCAATACGAAATAAACTGAACTTCATTTTGGGACTCACATTCAACTGAAATTATAAACCAACATTCAATAAGAAATACACTGAACTTGTCTGAGTATTAAAACTGAACATCAAATTATAAAGAACCTATATCATTCATACAAACCAATTACAGCCATCAGAGACACCCCTACCATTGAACATTAAATGGAATATCAAGTACATGTACTTGGGAACACTAAATGTCATCAGATGTCCCGTAACATGAGCTTCAGATACAAATGGAATTCACAGATATCCCGTGACAAAAAATTAGAACAACACCCCACATGATTTTATGGAATCAACATCATTGTGCCGGTGAGTTGTCATCGGAGGTAGACATGTCTAAAGCATTGCCTTCAATAGACCAATAGGAGTTGTCTTGTAATATGCTTAGATTGATTGCAGAATTCTCAATAGTGCCCTTGAAATGTAAAAAATACAATTAATAATGATTAAATCAATTAATAACCATCAAATAAGAAGAAAATTAATCTATCTTCTCAATCATTCAAAAAAAAAAAAAAAAAAAAAAAAAAAAAAAAAAAAAAAAAAAAAACAGAAGAGATAAAAATGTTACATTAGTTGTCTAAATCAATTTATCAAAAAAAAAAAAAAAAAAAACCAGCAAGAGAGATAGAGAAGAGTTCAAGTATATAAAACTTTGAAATCACTCTATTCGGTTTATTAGTTACAATATAAGAAAAAAGATTACTCCATAATCCACATGCAAAAGTTGAATTTTACTCATTATATATATATATATATCTATGAGTTACGCTACAAAACTCCCTGGGCCTTTTTCTGAAAAAGAACGCCCCTCTTTTAGCCAATAAAAGTGTGACACTTGTCATTAGTGATACACATATCTGATTTTCTTTCCTTAATATTCTCCTACAAATGTGAATCTCTTAAAATACTAATAAATCATTGGCTATTAGATAGGGGCAGAAACTCCCCTTTTGAGCTAGGGGAGTTTTTGAGAATTTCCACATATATATAAATATATAGAAAAGATTCAAATAACCAGATATAACATGGTATCTAGTACCCATTTTTATTGGTATCTAGTTCCAGGTTACACACTTTCTGGCTAGGATTTGCATTTCTAGAATCCAGCACTGTCTAAAATTTCCTTTCATTAAGCTAAGGGTGAGTTTGGGTGCTGAATCATTCAAGATAGCAAAACTTTAGTTGAAATGGAGTAAAATCTTGTAAAGGTGATTTAGGCACATAAGTAAGGGCAACCATTCCCAAATTGAGATTCTAATCTCTTTTCTCGTTGAAAAATAATGGAGAACCCGCTTCTACTTCCTTATTTTTCTTTAATAGGTAAATTTCTTTTAAGCAAAAGAGAAAACAATGACTTAGAAAGTCACTAGAGTTACAGAGAGCCCAAAAGTCAAGCTATACATTGAGATTGACCACATGGCCAAATAGAAAATAAATGAAAAGAGCAAATCCTGTCACAAAAAATCCATTGGGGAGAATGTGTTTGTGGGTTTTCCACTCCAAAAAAATATGAGAATTGCCCTGTAACTGGAACTTTTGCACATACCCAAATTAAATAAACCCAATTCCCGATTCCACACCCCCGTCCCCACCCCCACAAATAAAAATGAAAACAAGAAAAAGGACAAAAAATAATAATAATAAATAAAATAAAAAATACACCCATGTAGAGTAATGACAGTTAAAAAAAAAAAAGAAAACGAAAATCAAAATAAAGAAGCGAAAGAGAGAGACTTGAGAGAGATGCAATGGTGGAGTGCAGCAGAGACACTTGCGACGACAAAAAAAAGGATGATGAGAGAGATTAGGTCTGATTTCATGTGAGAGAGATAGAGGTCTCGTCTCCCGATAGGTGGAAGCTACCAGTACAGTTCAATGGTTTTGATTTCCCATCCCCATTGGTCACTGTACGATTGTTCTCTGACCGTTGATTAGCTGGGATCGGATGGCAGAGGAGAAGTCGATCTGGTGCACCAGCAGAAGAGAGATCCACATGCGACAGAGCATGAGACGAGGAAGAGGGAGGAGGAGAAGAGTGTCTGTTGCAGTGGCGAGATTGGAGAGAAGGGAAGAGAGCGACCAAGAGAGACATGAGGAAGAGGGAATGATTTGGGTTTTTTTATTCAAATGATTTGGATTTTTTCTTTTTCCCGTTTCCCTCTCTTTACTTTTATAGGCTTGATGAGAACCGTTGGATGGATTCATTGATTATATGGTGAGGATGAGTCCTTACTATAGAGAATGAGGATGCTCCTCATAGGATCAATTCCCATATATATATATATATATGAATTAATGAATGAAAACAAAACCCTACGATCCAAGACTCCTACTGAAATTAGGACATTAATCCTAATGATAACTTATTAAATAAATAAATAAAGAAACAAAATCCTAGATGCAAAACGAATCCTTTGTCTTTGGATGCCTAGTCTCTAGACACCCTTCTTTGGGTCCTATATGTGGGCCACAAGGGTTATGGTGTCTTGTTAATAGATACTTATAGAACAAACACATACATGTTCTGATGTCTTGGCACATAATTATGTCGGTGGATTAATGCTGACACATAATCCCACGTGCATGCTGCACGAAATCACAACTATGAATCTATGATGATACACATTTTCTTAGAAATGGCTTGAACTAACTGCATTGCTTGTTGAACCATTGGAATATAGGTGCATTGTCGTCTGGATACTCCAGAGGAATGTGCGAGGCTTATAGGTAAGTGGAATGCTAGTTCAGTTTCTTAGTGAGGAAAATGTTGAAACACTGGAGAGTATGAAAATGAGTATGCTTGCACACAACTGATGCAGATATGTTGCTATATCTTATAGCCCGAAACTCAGATTGAACCATCCTCTTTTATCATTGGATATTTCTACATCAAGTATGTACCAATGACTGATTCTCGTTCTTAATGCCAATTCCCTTCAACTGTATCAGATGATCATTACTTTTGCATCACTTTTGGTGAGGGCCCAATTCTCAATGGGCTCATGAGTTGGATGTTTTGGATTCAGGCTCATACAACGGTTGTGAGCACGTGTATGGAATGTCATACTTCCCATGTGTATCGAATACTTGCATTTTTATTTTCCTTTTGACATTTGTTTCTGTTCTTTTGCAGATGCAAACATGAAACTTGGACTCGGAAGCGGAATTTTGATTGGGGTGCCTATTCCTGCAGAACATGCAGCTTCTGGAGCTTTGATAGAATCTGCCATACAAAGAGCTCTAAGAGAAGCTAGGTTTGAATGGTTTACACTCTACACCTTATTTCCCTTTTATTTTGGTTCCCTTTTTGTATCTCTGTCATACTGATGCTTTGTTTGGGATTCGAGATGCAGTGATAATAATGTTACAGGAAATTCTGCAACTCCCTTCTTGCTTGCAAGAGTAAATGAACTTACTGGTGGAGCCTCCCTAGCAGCAAGTATCTTTTTATCTTTAAATTTGCTTTATCATTAAAAAGAGAGAGAGAGAGAGAAAGAGGCATCCAAAAAATCAGCCTCATCAGATCATCCTAGCTCTTGATTTAATAGGTCTTAAAGTTTAATGGTCTGTTAACCATAGTTTTTTTTTTGGGATTCAATCGAATGGTTAATGAAGGGTTGATGAGCATATAACTGGGCATGGTTTCAGAATTCAGATCATGGGGGATAAGAGCGGGAAAAGAGCTGCAGTTATCAAAGGTGAGCCCAAGTGGGCCCCATAGAGCTGGACTGTACATGTAGTCTACTCGTAGGAGAAAATTCTCCATCCAATCAAGGTCATCAAATGAAATTAAGAAAGTTTCTATTTGATCATCTATTTAGTGATCTTTCATTAGATTGCTGGCAAATCTTAGTGGACCTAATTTTTTGTAGATGGTTAGATCTTGCAGTGAGCCCTAGTGGGCCCCATGGAGCTAGACTGTACATGCGGTCTACTTGTAGGAGAAAATTATCCGTCCAATCAAGGTCATCAAATGAAATTAATAAATTTTCATTTTGATCATCTTTTTAGTGATCTTTCATTAGATTGCCGGAAAATCTTAGTGGACCTAATTTTTTGTAGATGGTTAGATCTTGCCCTCATGCTTGGTAGCTAGTGGGGCTCTGTGTGCTTTGGCTACATATCCTATTTTAGCTGTTACTCAACTTTAGAACGAAACCTCTGAAGTTTCCAATAACCCTGTAGCCCAACATTCTAAATCCATCAATGGGGCTGACATTACACATGCATACTTCTGAAAATCACTATCAGCCCTCTTCTTTATGCCCAAGTGCTCTTCAATTGAATGTGGCCCTACAACTAGATTGATCACACAAGATACATGATTAAAATAAAAATAAAAATAAGAATTTCACAAGGTGAGTTTTGCAGATCAATTTGATGGTATGCGAACTTTGATTAAATTGAATATTTTCATATCAGTTAAAGGGATGATAGTTATTCTTGTCTGTTTAGATTTTAGATATGGACCCAACTCATGGATCGTAAGGATGGGCTCAGAGGATACCCTATGGTCATCCCTCAGAGGAGCCAATTCTTAAAAGGAGTCTAGACCCTTAATTTTAAATTCTTAATATTTAATAATCATTTTCAATCCATTTATTGCAGTAATTTGTAATCCAAAATTTTATAATATTGAAGTTATTTTTCATGAGAGGGTTGTGTGTACAAGGATTTGGATAACACAAGTCGGCTTAGTGCAGGGTTAAGACTTACAGACAAAGAGGGAGCACAAATCTATATCAACTCGAGTTGCTTTCATGGATTTTCAATTTGTACAAGTTGGCCAATGGGCCATTGTCTAATGACTCAGATTGTTGAAATGATGGTACTTTGATGGTTTATACCAATAGATGTGATGGAAACATTAAGACTTTAACAACTTTAACAGTTAAGAATCTGAACTTCATGATGGAGTGATTATTATATGAACTTCTGCCTTCACTCTGATATTGAACTGATGAACTAGGTGCATAACTTATCAGTGATTTTCCATGCTTTCCTCTGTATAGACTCCTTAACCAGGCTAGATATTGCGCTTGTGAAGAACAATGCATGTGTTGGCGCAAATATTGCTATTGCTCTTTCCAATCTAAGACGAAGGAATAATATGGGTGAGTTCTGGTATCCATTGTTGTCTACGTTAACTGCATCTCTCTAATGAAGTGTCATTCCCTATATGTTCCTTACCTGGTGTGCATAAAATTAGTCTTGATGGTGCTACTGTTACATTGCTATTGGCAATTATGATAATGCGAATTTTTCATCATGATGATGTCATTATTGCTGTCACTATTAGCTTTTGAAGCTAGAGTAAAGTGATACAAAGGCTGTTGGTCCATGAGCTTAAAATGCTCTGCCACCATTGCTGAAGGAAAGGTTCCCAATTGGAAAGGGGATGAGGCGGTTCCTTACTGTTTTATGTAAATCATGAGAAGTACCATTCCTTTTGACTAGCAAACAGGGCTACTATTTCATTAAGTGTTCTGCTAACATTTCTGTGACAACATATGATTGCATTAATACTACGAGATTGAGTTGTCTAAGATTTTGAGGAGCTAAATGATAATTGACTGACACCAATTGGTTGCTTGGTCCTGTAAATAGAAAGTTCATCCTACAATGCACACTTGGCAGCAAGATCCACTGAATCAATGAGCCGTGATCCCGTTCATGAAATCTAGGTCATGCATATTGAACCTACTTTTAAGTTGCTGGCCTAATTGAAGTTTCCAATTTAGTTTCACTGTATGTTTCCTCTACTTGAAACCTACATTCACAAAAACTTTATGATCATAACTTACTTGGGTTTATATGCTATAGTTCATCATCGTCATCTTCATGGCCTTATCCCATCAATCTAGAGTCAGCTGGAAGTATTCTATGAAATAAAGTAGATAAAAACCAAGTCATCTTATTTAATAACTATTTGCCTAAGGTGAAATAGGGTGAGGCCCTCGGGCTCAGGGCCAAAGACTCCTGGCTGGGCTGGGTGGGAGATACCCTAGGTTATTAAAAAAAAAAGGGCGAGTCCCTCTGTGTCCTTATGCACATGCATGCATGATTGTATGTTGAATGAGAGGAAAGATACACTTGGTAGCTGAAAAAAGAATGAAAGAGAGGCCACTATGAGGCAAATACCAAATTTCTATCACGTGTATCCCCTAAAAAGCACTTTACATTTCTCCCCTCAAAATAGTAGTGCCTATAACATTTTTTCTTTTTGTTTTTTTTTTTTTTTTGAATGATGCCTATAACTATTGGTCAATGTGTTGGTTATGCTATTCTGGGAAGACGTCAAGAAAACACTGCATGTGGATGTAATGAAACCTACAACAGACATCCCCTCAAATAGAAGTACTAGAGAAGCCACCCTCATACTAATCACATCAAGGAACATCAACTTACTATTAGCATAATAGCATGTCATTTTCACTTTTCTGAACTATAAGGATCCCTTCTGTGGTTTCTGCTTTTCTACTAATTCCTATTCGATGTGATGCTATCAGTTACTTTGCATTTCTAATGTGTCTTTCCCATTGCTTCATTCCTTGTCTCTGTTAGCCTCCCCATTTTCTTGATTCTTTGTAACTCTCAAATACTTTGTAAGAAGCCCTCTTTGGTTTTCCGTAACAACCCGGGCTCACTCTCCACATGATATTATCCGCTTTGGCCCACATGCCTCGCGGTTTTATTTTTGGTAGGCCTCAACCCACCAAAAGGCCTCATGCAAGGTAAGGGTGCAAGCTCTACATATAATCCCAGTCACTTTCCTCTCTATAGTTGATGTGGGACTTCATGGCGTCACAATCCACCCCCCTTAAGGTTGCACGTCCTTGTGTAGTAGCCCGCCAGTCATCTTGGCCCGCTCACATGGAAACCCGCCCACGGTAGGGACCCACCTTTGAACTACTCGAGAGTCGGCTCTGATACAATTTATAACGTCCCACCCCACACATGCATGATATTATCCGCTTTGGCCCATGGGCGTCACTGTTTTATTTCTGGTGGGCCCCAACCCACAAAAGGCCTCATGTGGAGTTAAAAGGTTGAGTCACGCATATATATACTTAAGATCAAGACCAGCATAGGCATGACATACTCCCACACTGGAAAACAGAGCCTTCATCGGCTCTGATACTATTTGTAACAACCTAAGCCCACTATCCACATGATATTGTCCGCTTTGGCTCATGGGATTCCAATCTAATCTTGCCTTGCGGTTTTAAAAGGCCTCATACGGAGTTAAGGCAGGTCACACATATAAACCCAAGATTAGGACCAGGACTAACGTGTTTCCGATGTGGGACTTATACACTACTGCTTACCCAATCCTTGTTCCTCGTCGGACCCAACGCCCTTCTACAGGGGAGCCACATGCGTGACATTTTCTATGCACACGCCCTAACCAATTCAAACAGTATTACTTGATTTTCCCCCCTTCAATTGCCAGCTTTTGTAGGTTCCTTCTATCCTCTCTTATTGCTCCAAACAATTGCCTTAGCACCCACACCTCAAGTACTTGTACAACTTCTTGTATTCTCGCTAACCAACATTCCTCTTCACACAACAGAGCAGGTATTACCGCCATCTTATAAATTCCAGGTCAACAAAATCTAGGTCCCTGGGTATAAAATTAATGATAATTTTAGACACAAAATCAAGAATGAAAGTACCATAATCTGACGGTGTTCACATTTTTTTTTTCCGAAATGGTGACTTGTATTAATCAAAAGCTTTACAGTATAAAGGATTATACTAAGAAGCGGCAGCAGGAAAATCCTGAAAAAAAGAAAAAGAAAAAGGCACCACCCAAAGAACAAGGAGGAAACAAAGCAAAGGAGAAGTCAACATGGGCCCCACCCAAAACAACAGAGAGAAGGAAATCCCTCATCTTAAAGTGGCAACTTCCCTCCAGTTGTACAAGATGCTAGCGAAAGAAATGCCCCAGAACTCCAGGTGGATAGAAGCCCAAGAAGCGGCGATGAATTTCATACTGTGCATGATATCTTCAGGGGTGGATGCAATACCGTCAAAACATCTGCAGTTTCTCTCTCTAGATTGTCCATGAGCACTCCAGAAAGGATAAATGCCACAATCCTTTGGTGGAAAGAGAGATTGGCAAGTCCATGCGTCAAACAAGCCTATGAAGGACTGAGGGAGCACCCAACAGCAGTCGAGTTCTCTGAGAAGCCAATCCATAATGCATTTGCCGTATCACAATGGATGAGAAGGTGGTCTGCCGATTCTTCAACAGTGAGACAAAGGGGGAGCAGGCATTGATGACAATCATCTTACGCCGGCAAGGTTGTCCATAGTAAGAATTCTTCCTTGAATGGCAAGCCAAGGAGCCTTAAATCTTCCATTGAGAGGACCATCATCTGGAGGGGGCTGGACTATGAGATAAAGTAGAGAAAAAGGAAGCCACTGAGAAAACTCTGTCAGTGGAATAAGATGTTAAATGCCTTTCCAAAAAAAAAAAGAAGAAAACAATAACATGAATACGGATATGGAATCCTCAATGATGAAACTGTCAGATTCTAGGTCAACAGATAGGAGGTATTTAGAGGTTAAGGATCTGAATTTAAAAGATAGCTAGCTACCTGTTATGTGTAGTAGATGGAGAAATGTGTCCCTTATTACCCTCTCTCTTGCTGCCTCAGGCAGATTGTCATGATATTGTTCGTCCAGAAAAGATACACTACTAGTGACTCCGAACTGGGGAACTGTGCTCCATGAAAGCTGTAAATCACCGCCGTAATCTTTTGAATTTTTCTTGTAATGAAGATTCTTTTCTTGAATATTGATGAATATTGTTCTAATTTAGTATTATTCTTCTTGTGTTTCCCCCTACTTGGCCTAGTGGCCTAGGGCTGTTATCGAAACCTACCCACTTAGGGATTGATCCCTGGCCTGTATGGTGGAGCAGGAGTCTTCTCTATAGAAACAAGCCTAATTCCCAATCATAGTATTCTTTGGTATTTTAGGCAAGCACTTTTTTCATCTGTGGGCTCCTGACCTAAAGCAGTGGGGTAGGCCCTTAAGTGAAAATTACCCTTGACCAGGCAATGCATATTCTTGAAGAACTGCAATAATAGAAAAAGTACTTTTTTTTTTTTAACTCGTACATATACTCAACACCCAATCCCCTACCTCTATCAAACATACCCAGCGATCAATCCCTGGTTGTATTTGTGAACAGGGAGATGCCTTGCCACGTGGGCTACAAGTGGATTAGCTCATTGCCTTATCTGCACTAGTTGCTATGTGTACTGATTCTAAAAGCAAATTTAAGGTGTTTTTCTGCAATATGGTTCATCTTTTAGTTTCTTTATTATTGTTATACTTTAATATTGGTATTGAAAATGATGCACTATTTTTACAGGTCATGGTAAGTCATCATTATAGGTGGGGAACATCAACCTGGAGAGTCTTCTCAAAATTTGAGAAGCTTATATTGTTCATTTCTTATTTCTAATCTCTCACTTCGTTAATATCAACATTTCATATGTTTCTTTTCTCTTTTCTTTTTCCTTTTCGTCAGTGTCGATATTATACTGTTCTCCACTCCCTTTATTGCAATTTTGGATTATGTATTAATGAAGAGACCTTTGTCTTTTGTAAAATGCTCTCCTCATTCAAGGCCCATCTGGTGGTCTCGTCATCTATTGCTACCTTTAGGACTTCAACTCATGTAGTCACCTCCTTGAGGGGATGGCGTGGTGGATGGTTTGATATCCCTATGGAGCTGAGCTACAGCCAAGGATAATATATGGATAGATTGATTGTGGCCTTCTGTTTGTGGTTGTTTTTGGAAAATGGTCTATTTATTTGCATTGAGTTGGAATATTTGTAATTCATTGTTAAATGACATTTTTGTCTGCATGGAATTGAAATACATAAAAAGCAATTGATTCAAATGGGTCTGCTTGTCTGCATTTTAATGTGCCCGCTTGTTTTCATTAATTCATTGTGTTGGAATATATGGGAAGTGATTGATTCAAATGGCCATCTGTTTTCATCTCAAATGGACCTGCTTAACATTGAAAAATCTAAGAATTCATTGTCAAATGGGCCTGTGGTTTGTGTAGAATTGGAATAAATAGGGAGTAATTGATTAAAATTGGTGGTCTTGTTCGCATGGAATATGAGTGCATAAGAATTCGCTCTCAAATGGACCTACTCTTTTATAAGGAATTGGGATTACACTGGAAGACTTTGTAAACGGGCACGTTCATTCACATGGATTTGTAAGACATAGGTAGTGATTGATTCAGGTTGGCCTGTTTGTTTGTATATAATTGATTATATGGGAATTCATTCTTTAAATGCCTTGTTTGTTTGCATTAGATTGAAATGAATAGGAATTTGTTTGACGGGCTGGCCAGGTTATTTGGATGTAATTGGATTACAAAGGAAGTACCTAATTCATGTAGGTCTGGTTGTTTAAATGGAATTGGAAAATGTAGAAATTCATTGCCAAAAGGGTTTGTTTGTTTGTATGGGATTGAATACATTTGTAAACAAAAAATAAAAATTTTATACATAGTTTACACGTAGTTATAATAAACATTGCAAAAAGAAAATGACAACTGAGCGTCCACATTATGCATGGTGATTTTTTTCCGACCAAATTACTCTTTACTTGATATCACAATTTCATGGGTATTCCCATCATCTTCAGTCATCTTCTACCTAATTCATTCTCCAAAATCCATCTAAAACCCTTGAAATCCAAAAACCCCATCCCTTCATAGGATCAACCAATCCGCAACCCATCTCCTCTTCACAAAATCACCTCACAGCCAAAATCCAATTTCCTTTTTCTCAAAATCTTCCCATATCCAGATATCCTCGTAAAATCACATCAATGTCTTCAATATATATATATATATATATATATATATAGGGGAGCGCTATACAACGCCCGCCTGGGCAGTTTTTTAACAAGAAAATGCCCATCCTAGGGAAATCTTATGTCGGTAGGTATATATGTCTTACAGATGATTCCATCGTTAGCGCGATATATAGGCCTACCATGAATTTTGAGAAATTGAGAAACATCCCTGGGGATAAATAAGCCGGGAGTCCCTAAGCCAATTTTAGACGCATGGAATGCTTGTGGGCCTGAACTCATGGTGCTGATGACCCGAAGACGTGGCTGGCTGACTTCTTGATCTTGTGACTACTTATCCCATTAATTGGCACCAAACATAAATAATTTGAGTCTCATTCTAACAGAACTGAAGGTAAGAAAAAAAAAAAAAAACCATTTTCGACCTTATATAAGAGAATAAGAAAAACAAACAAATATTACCCACATTTTGTCCGATAGCTGCCTCAAAAGTAAAAACATTACCATCATTTTCAATGAAAAACTGGACAGCCTTCAATCACTATCCCTTTAGCGGTCGGGCAAGTTGCAAGCGGACAGTGATCACCAAATTCCAGTCCCCACCAATTCACTCCATATATATTATTTCCTTGAAAAGCAAAGGATTGTAGAAGTATCAAAAATGCAGGTCCTACGTTTAGCGCTGCTGATAGGACGTAGTTATACTTTGCCCACCATTCCTTGTGCTTTCTGAAGACATAAATGTTGAAGAAAATGCCTAGTCCAGCCCATGCCCAAACGTAGGCTGGGGTAGCTGGAGGCATAAGCGAAGGGGTAGAAAGCAAGATTGGGACACTGATTCCCTGTATCCACTTTTTGTGAGGAAAGACTCGAGATAGCTTCCATGCCGCCACTGTTGCAATGATGCCTACGGCAAAAAAGATATAAGTCCACCAATATAGGCCGTGTGGGTAAAATAGGAGCGAAGGTCCCACTACTCCTGATTGTACAGTGCCATCAAATACCACATGTTCATTGGGACACGTCCAAGGGCTCCCTTTGGGCAACTTGTCCGGTTCACAAATGTTCTTTATCGTAGATAATAGCCACCATCCTACCCCAACATGAATAAAGGATGTGATGACTTCCCCGACAACCTGTGTACCACATAAGAAGAAATGAAATATTTCTGTTAAATCATTGTATCACTTGTAAATATGTGTTATAGCAACTTTACCCACCTTTTTGTATATTATGGAGTAATAATGGGGTATGCCCCATCATTATCTTTCCTGTGTAATAATGGGGTATGCCCCATTTGGAGCCTCTAAGACCAATTTTGGTTTTCTTAGAGCTCCTTTTCAGTCTAATATTAACTAACTTGCTCTTCCAAAAAAAAAACTGTACCCACCTTCAATAGAGATAACTCTGATTTCAGATACATGAGGTAAAAATAAGAGTCCCTAGGTTTATCTCCATTTGTAATATTGATTAGTCGTATTAACTCTACAGATCCTATTTGTACCTTGTACTATAAATATATTGTTGAATGATAAAGAATATACAAAGGACTTATACAAACTCTACACGGTATCGGAGCCGCCACTTGGTATTGGGTGGCGACACTCAACCGTAACCTACTGCAAAAAAAGATACACATCAGATTGCAGGCCCACATGTATCCGATGCCAGGAGTGAACTGAGATCACAATAGGATGTGTCACCCATTCAATCTCGGCCTGGTCATGCTCCACAGGATGTCACTTTGCCCAATACCACTATCGCACATGGGTCCTCAACTACGGTCCAAAAACAATCACAGGCTCCTCGGTCTCACGGTTCTGCACTACAGATTACTCCATTCCAACCTGGGTCCCACGGTTCTCTATGCACAGCCGAAAAAGCGTGCCCACACGACCCTCACTCACGAGCGTATCATCTACAAACCCATGAAAATCCAAACATATCTGCACCACTGCCTCCTTCCTCTGTGGTCACTGCCAACTTGACGTACAACACATTCTTACATGGGGTTTAAACCGATGTCAGGAGCAACCTCAGGGCTTTGTGGACCCTTGGGCCCTTCTATAATAATTTGGCGTCGTCACACCCACCATCTACCATGAAATCAAATTGTCTCTTGATCGACTATTACACAGAAGCACATTTTCACATTGTATCATCGTTGACTTCTGATGCTAGTATATTTTTTTTTTTTTTTAACCCATGCAAGGGGATTGGGACTAAAAAAGAGCCCGAAAACACATAAGAAGATGGCCAACACAAGTGGGAAATGAGACTGATGCTCCTCACTTTGTCTCTAGTGGGTCCCAGGGCCAACCCTTTGTCTAGGGCTACCAGACAAACAAAAGAAAAATTTGTAAACAGAGTCTTCTTTGTGTTTGTTTCTTTACTTTTTTTTTTTTTTATCATTACCTGAATTATGAATATTGACCTTGGAGGGATCTTGAGGTAGTGTCCAAGCTTGAGATTACTGAGAAGATAGAGAGCCTGTAACATGCTAACTCTGTTATAGGCCCTAAATGTTTCAAGAGCAAGCGGCCGTCCTGGTAAAATGTACGCCAAGGTCAAATCCTGGATACCAGCTATACTATCGAAGCCCTGCATGCAATAGTTAATAAGAAATTGTGAATCAAATGATTTTCTATTGAAATAGTTGTTAGCATTGGATTAATCAAAGCAACCATTTCTATTGACAAGACTGTTAACATTAACATTAAACAAATCAAAATAATGAACGAAAGCTAAATTTGTTTTTTATGAATTTCTCACCAAAAAATTAGAAATAATCCCACTAAGCACTAGTAAGTAATAGGGATTTTAATATTTATCAAAACAGGATGACCAAATCTTGGGAATTTTTTTTTTTACTATGTTTCGGTAATTCCTATTATTACTGTCATATGTGACTGTAACCCTAGCCCGCTTGAGTTCTAATCGTGTAGACGTTGGATTATATCCAACTCATGTGGCTTCAGGTTGTTTAGGAAACGCCAATCCTACTAGGTTGTGGAGAATCCGTTGGCGAGATCAAATCAAAGAGGGAACAGTGTTGTAAAAAGCAACCTAAAGAATGGAGACACAATGATAGCAGGAGTTTGCTTAAATGCACACTTTATTCTTGGATTAGTTTGAGACATTATGAAATATTTCATGATTATTATCTAACATCCCTAACACACCCTTACATTAACTTTGAACATAAATCCCATAAATGTTTAGTAGACAGCCCAATCTCAGACGAAGTGATAAACAATTTCTATATCTTTTGTAGGAGCATGGAAGAGATGCCATGTATGTTGCAACGATGTTATCACATCATGATCGAGTAGGTGATGATAGATAAAATGCAAGAACCCAAAGAAAATAGGGAAACTTAATTGCTTCCCTAGTGTAAATGAAAACTAATGACTAGAACTAAACTGGTCCAGCTCTAAAATACGGACTCAGAGAGAGTCAACTTCAACAACTCGGGAGACTCATGTCTTTTTCAGAATACTTTAAAGAGGATTTTATCCGAAAAAACATTTAATGTGGCCATTGGACTGAAATAGATAAATTAGCCAACTATGCACCAAATAGGACAATTCGCCCAAAAATCCATCTTTTTTTACAATTTTTTCCGAGGGTTGTGTAGAGGGTCGACGTCGACCCTGGGGATGCAAAAAAAGAAAAAAAAAATACTTTTCCTCATCTTCTTCCTTTTTCCTCAATTCTCCAAATCCAATCCAATGATGGAAAAAACTCTCCTAAGCAATGTGAATCTCTTGCCCTAGACACTAGAAGAAACATGCCTACATGAAACAATTATGTGGTGTGGTTCCTTTAACATGACAAAGATTGACGTTGCCACCCGACGTCGGGTGGTTCCTTTAACTCTGTAATTCTCCAAGTCAAATGGCTAGAGGATCAGGATTTAGGTCCTTTTGAAATTTCATAAGTGGGTACCCTCACCAACTCACTATTCCATGAGATCTAGGACTCTCAATGAAAACCAAAACCAAGGTTCGTGCACATTCCAATTTCTTCTGCAGCTGCAGTTTCTTGATGCAACTTACTTCTTTGTGTACGAGCATTGCATGTTTTCAATCATATTACAATTCTATTTCCTTCTAGGATAAGAAGAAATCGCAATCTTTTTTTCTTTTTCGCTTTGATCGGTAAAAACCCCATCTTTCTCACCTCGAAACCAAATCCCCATTAAACCATAAAACCCTCATATTTTTTCAATAGACAAAAACATAGATACAGATGTAAAACTTTATGCTTCCTTCTTCAACCTCAATCATGACAACCCAAAAACCCCAAAAGTCCCCTGCAAAAACAGAAAACACCCTCTCTCGTGATTTGATGGAGAGGATCATCATCGATCGCATTACTTGGGAAATTTTTCATCGTTGGATTGAGTTTAGGGAGGGAGGAAGAAGAAAAAAGATGAGGAAAAGTGTTTTTTATGCCTGTCTATAGTCGACTTCGACTCTTAACACATAAAATGATAGTTGATATCGACCCTCTAAAAAAAGGGTTTTTGGGCGAATTACCTTATTTGGTGCATAGTTGGCTAATTTGTATGTTTCTATCCAATGGCCATTAAGTGTTTTTTTCGCTTAAAATCCTATAATTTAAAAATAGATCACCTGCCTAGAATATTTTTAATATACATATATTACATGTATTAATAAATTGTGAAACTCATATTACAATCAATCATTTTTAAATTACCTTATGAATTAATTACTTATATTCGACTCAGTGTTTCATCAAAATGAGCTGACCCATTGTAGTAGAGAATCAACTTGCTGAGTTTTTCTACCCTAGTAGAAATAACAAATCACTTAATTTGGAGGGTAATGGACATAGTGAAAAGAAGACAATTAAAGGGGGAAATTGAAAAAGAGTATGTAACTCTGGGGGTGAAAAACTAGAAGATAATGTTGTGGTGGAATAGTACGAAAGTTTAAAAATTCAATAGCTCCTTCAGCAACAAGAAAAGGTCCCTCAAACATCTACTCTAAATAAAAGAAGGGCTTTTCAAATCTTCCCTAACTACTAATGACCCATTTTTGTTCACCACGAACGGCGACATGACATCGGCCAAGCATCAAATAGTATTGACAACAAAGAAGAAAAAAGATGTGGTCGATTTCATTGTTGGACATTGGTGACTTGATGCAACATCCCAATAATGCAGCAACATTAAACAAAATTTCAATAGATAGCTGATGCAATCAGCTTATTGAGCCAGGGTATAAGAAGATGTCATCTTTCCCGACCTTCTGGAAAAGATATGGGAAGAACTTATAAAAGAAGTGAATAGTTTCATGGAAGATTATAAGTCATATTAGAGCTTAACTAGATTCTCTATTCTGATTGATGGGCGTATGGATAGAAAGCTAAGGATACTACAATAAATGTGACTTTTAGTGGTGGAGAAATCCGCCACTAAAAGTGTTGTTTTTTTAGCCTCAGAAGACATCATTTAAGCTTTTCAAGATGTTTTAACGGCGGGAAACAATTTGTGCCACTAAATATGACTTTTAGTGATGGGAAAACACAATGGGAAAAAACCCGCCTCTAAAATCGGAATTTTCCGCCGCTAAATATTACATTTCTTATAGATATATCTTTGGCTTTCTTGTATAATTTCTAAAAGAGGTATTAATCTTGAAGTCGTTATAAGTTCGATTACAAAAAAACATAATTTTGACATATGGACCCAACATGTTTTCAATCAATGCATTTGCATTTGAGATTTTAAGAGAAGTCGCAAAGTTTCTTTACAGTCAATCATATGTATTGAATTTAATGAGAAGATAATACACAAATAGGACATATATGATTCACACCAACTGTAAGACCCTGACCCCTCTTAATCTCGATTAGTGTCTAATTAATATGGATAAGATGCTAAATGTGTGTTTTGTATGCTTGTGATGTTGATTAGGTAGACTAGAAAGGGATTTGAACCAAACTGGGTAGTTTGATGACCTTTTTGTAATTTTAGATTTTATGCAAAAGGTATATCGTGGTTTCAGAATATGGACGAATTTAGGTTATCTGGGTAGAGCATTTCATCCCGAACGACTTTCATGTTTTCACCCAACTCATTTGAGTTTATTTAGGCCCATTCCCAAAAGACCAAAAATAACCTTTCCCCTAACAATCTGGATCACACTAAAATCACCCCAACCCAATTGATCTTCATTTTCTTCCTCTTGTAAAGTGTTAGCAGGAACTTTTTCTCCAACCCCCTTCCATCTTCTTGCTTTGAAATTAAGCTAAGGATCTCTTGCATGTGAGATTTCTCAAGTCCATCTTCATCGCCAATTTCATCTTCTTCAAGCCCACATTCTTATCTCATCACCATTCACCCTATTGGTAAGTAAATCCCTCCCAAATGCTTCTTAAAGCTTGCGATTAGTTGTTTGAGATCAAATTCGTTGCATGCGTTCTCTTCTAAGTCTATTTTACTCATTCACCATTGTAAGATTCTTCTTCAACCGAGACATTTGGAGGGGTTCTAGCTATTTGAGACCTGTTGAGTGAGATTAGCTTGGATTTCGGAATATTTGAGTTAAACACCAAGTTATGGCAAGTTGAACACATATAAAATCATGCGTGTAAGCTTGTTTATGTTGACTCATCATGATATTCAAGTTTAGAATACCCAAATGCAAGCTCAATGTATGTTTTTAGCTAGTTTGTTGAATGAGAATGTGAATTTTATAATGCCTATAAATTTGTAATTGTATTGAGTTTTGGAAGCTCCATTTGTACACATATAACAGTTGTTGAAACTTGAATAAAGTAAGAAACAACCCCACCTGAAATAAATCAGTTCAGGTTTGAGCTTCATGTTTTCTAAAGTCCATGACTGACCGTGGAACCTCCCATGGTCGATCATGTGTAGCTCATGGGAATCCCACGGTTACATTTCCAAAACTGAGCATTGCAAGGATTTTATAATAGCGGTTAGCCCAAAGTGAAACACCCCCCACACCCCCTCCCCCCCTGAAGCTTGCATCTTTAGGAAATTTGAACTGCGATTAACTCACGACTAATCGTGGAACCGACCGTGAAGCAACAGTGGAGCCCAATGGTTAACCGTGAACCACCCTGAGGCAACCATGAAACATAGGAATTTTAGGGACATTAAAATATACTTTTGGACCCTAGTCTTGGTACCCTTAGACCCTAGACAAGGCCTAATGAACCCCTAGACATATGGGGGTGATGTTTGAGGTGACATACACCTACGTGGATGCTTTGAACTTGGTAATCAAGTATGCTGCCAAAGGTGTTGGCTTGGGGTATTTCGATGTCTACAAAATCAAGCAACGCTAGTGCTAAGGTTGCCCGGAGACATTGAAGACGTTAGGACTACATATGGTTGGATAGTGATGGATGCTAACTTGTAATCCATACCTCAAGGTTCAAGGTTGGATTGTAATTAACCGTATGATTCATTACCTGTCTCATGCTCTTATATTTGTCGTGTTTTTCCGTTCTAACAGTTCTTTTACATCCGTTATGTTTATGTATGTACCCCGTTATGTTTATGTATGTACCTTATGTATGAGTACTCCTTATGCTTACGTTCATGATCTATTAATTGGGAGGCATTCTAATAGATAAGGGTCGAAGTGTTATTTTCTATTGAGTTGAATTATAATATATGTATTGGACATCAAGTTAATAGAAAAAATGTCATGAAAGATTTTGTTAACAACAATGAGAATATAAAGAACACATTTGTAAAATCCCAAAGTAGCTAGTTTCAAACTATTCTAGTTTGTTGAAGATCCTAAGATAATATGACAATTGTTTGAGAAGTAATATTAGTAGAGATGGCAATAATATTAATACTATACTACATAATAGTTGTTGTAGATGTGTGTTGTATCGTGTTTTGCTGGTTGCGAGTACCTGATTTGCTGTTGCCTCGAATACCGCTTCGCAGAATGTCGACATTATACTTGTGATAATAGCAAAAAAAAGTCCCAATACAGGAAGCTGCAATTGTTGCTTAAAAATGACCAGACTTGGAATTGAAATGACAACAGAGAGAATTATGACCGTATAAAACCACCATTGAGGAATGGTGCGATATTTGCACATTAGTCTATTGTGAATATCGCCTTCTTGTTGTCGACGATCACGGTATGTCTCTATAAATTGGTTCCAAGCCGACCTGAAACACAATTCTTTTAGAACAAGAGAAACTATGTGCATTATTTTTACAAATATTTAGTTTTAATAATTGAAATGTCCAAGCTTCGCAAATGTAAAAAAAAAAAAAACAACAAATGGAAAACAAGAATTGAAAGAGCATCACCTCCCATGGTAGAGAATAACATGAGTTAGAATAGCAGTAACACATGCATATGCAAATGCATACTTGTATGCATAGAGAACACTGAGATAAACTTGTGAGTAGCTGTTGTACTTTTGTCGATCGAGACTCAAGCTTTTCTCATCTAGAACTCGCGAAACATTGTACTGACGACCATCGGCATCGAATAAATGTGATGAAAATAGAGGAAATCTTTTTGCATTTTGTGAATTAGTCCAGTAGGCGATTGGGACGATTACATAAAGGAATAGCACAAATCCAACCATTGAATTTATAATTGAAAACGGAGGGCTAGTAAGGGGGTTTCCGACAAAGTTACATATGGTTGTATAGTCTAAGGCGATTGAGCCCAAACCAAGACCTCGTAGACCAGAACCAATTTGTTGGGCCGTGACCGAATTCTTCCAAATCAAACAAACAAATGAGAGAGCACTTATAGAAGGAAAAAAATAGTTAGGAACAATATAATAGGCGAAGCTTGCGACTGAGACTATAACAAAGAACTGTAGCCTCGTTACTTTTCCCCTGATCCTCGTATCAGCCTCGTGCAATGCCCTGTAAGATGGTTGAGTTGTTTCATTTTAAAACACTCTCACGCAATGTATATGTAAAATTGAAATGGAATCACAAGCAATAAAAAATTGAAATGGAATTAGTGATT
Source organism: Persea americana (assembly GCA_029852735.1). Taxonomy (NCBI): domain Eukaryota; kingdom Viridiplantae; phylum Streptophyta; class Magnoliopsida; order Laurales; family Lauraceae; genus Persea; species Persea americana. Next base: position 72,487,545 of record CM056811.1, read on the forward strand.
CTAGGATGTTGATAGAAGAGGAATACCTGTAAAATGGCACTTGCGCAACAGAGCTAGGCCACCACATTTTAGGTGAGTCCACAAAAAACTTCATAAATATTCCAGCGTAGCCAAACCCAATCAGCTATACACAATGTAAACAAAAATAAGAGGCAGAACTTTAAAGAAAATAAAAGTAATATCCAACTTTTCCATGGAGATATCTGGTCATGAGTTTCGATAAAAATTTCAATGAGCACAATCAGGGCACATAGTGTGGGAAAAATGGTTAACAGCACCATTGTATTGGTCAACTTTGAGTCAAAATAAAAGTGGGACCCACTTATCCTTTTAGGTGGGAATACACGGAAATATAATCTACTCCATGAGTAGAGTAAGGACACGTATTGGGTTGCTCTAATCTATTAAAGAGTGAATCAGAAATTGCCTCCTAAACACCATTACTCGAACATGTTACACATGGAAACAAGAGGAAATTGTGAACTTGCTTCTCACATTGTTTAGGAGCAAAACATTCTTTGGTATAAATATGTTTATCTTGGTAGTCTAGGATGAGCCCCAAGGGGCATTCCACTTTTGTGGAAAAGGGAGGACCTAGATGAAGGTGAGATCACCACCACAGGGTGTGTCCAACCAAAGAGGTCATTGTACTCAACAACTGCAACCCCATGAAAGAGTTCTTGTTCATTCAATTCATTGCAGTGAGCAAATGCAACCCCATGAAAGAGTCCTTGTTCATTCAATTCATTGCTACTGCATTGCATTTTGAGTCTCCATTAAGAGTCAAGAAGAGAGAGTTATGCTGCACTGTTTGGTTCGACTATCACACAGTTTGTAGTACTGCTACTATATGTATTCAATCATTGTATCATGAGAGATAAACGCCATTGAAGTACCGTTGCAGGGGAGAAATTTGTTTTAAGGATATAGTGTTTAACAATAGTCTTGATCAACATTCTTCTGTGAATTTCTGGGTTTCATAACTTCAATAGCAAAGTACTGTTTTTTTTGCCTTAAATCAGTAAGTGGATTTACATTTGCAGATTACATTCTGTAATTCTGGTTTTTGCTGTTGTGCTGTTTCTCTATAGTGCAACATGTTTTCTAAATACCAAACTACTTCTGTATGTACTCGGAACAACACATAGTATGGACAATTTTTTTTTTTTTTTTTGGTAGAAACTACAATTCGTTAGATAGAAAGACCAAGGATGGAAAAACAGAAATCCAGTAAGTCCTATTTAAGTAAAATTTGATGAAAGTCCACTTACAAAGTGGCCATTTCTTCTAAACAATCATGGATATTACACCTTTACTCTTCATTTTCTTTATGGTATTAATGGCTATTAGCAGTGTGCTCTAAATCATTCATGACAACCACATGCATCACAATCCACAACCCATTAGATGGTTACAAGTAAAGAATATATGGATTTGGATTTATAATAGAGAGCCCTATTATTTATTTATTTTAATTGTCTTCAAAGTTTTGAGAAATAATGTCTTCAAAACTGTTTTAAGTATTTTAAAATTTATAAATTTTCTCTAGCTATTAGTAAAAATATTCTGAGAAATATATTAATTTATTTTAAAAATAGAAGTAAAAATTAATAAATATACAAGTATTATATATATCCGCTCTAAAAAAAAATGGCTCTGCCGCTGCTAGTTGACTATCACTTGCTTCTTCCGGGAAGAAAATCCTATCTCCGGCATTTGTTCGTATGTATCTCTTCTGAGCTTTTCTTCCGTTACTTTCAGATATAGTGGGTTCTCACTCTCTCATATGTTCTCTACTACCACCGACATTGTCTCTATCTCTATCATGGCTTTAAAGGCCATGTTTCTGTATGAGTTGTTCATCATAAGTATTAGGAATCAGATTAACTCAGTTGTTTTCGTCTTTCAAGTCATGTAAATCAACTTGACAAATATTACATTTTACTTCTTCTATTCCTTGTGGTGACCGATCCTCCGTTAATGCTCTTTCCAGTGCTCATGGACAATATCGTGGCCATGGCCAACCCTCTAACTGAAGAGAACAAATGGGTAAGGCAATATCGTGCCAGATATTCGTAGTACTTTGGGTAGATCCAGTGCCTCAAATGGCGCAATCTCTCCCACAACTAGGTATATAATAGGGGATATTGTATGATTAGAAGTTTGATGTGTTATGAAGAAGAGTTATTTTAGATTAGGATATAATCTCGGGTCCAGGTAGAAAATTATACAAATTCTTTATTTCAAAATAAGATCCCTTTACAGGGTCATGTTCACCAATTAGCCGCTTGTATGTAATCAAACTCGTGGCGCCGACTAGATGCAAATTTACCAATGGGAGGAGGGCGGATTGAAAGGTCTACCATGGACAAGGAGGATTCAAAATATCAGCCCCACCAGATTATCGTAGCCCTTGATTTAATAGCCTTAGGTTTTATTGTCATCTCAACCGTAAATTTTCTTGAGATCAATCCAACAACGAGTGAAGGTTCAATCGGTGTAAAATTGGGCATGATGCTAGATCATGGGTTGAATGAGTATAAAAGGGCAGAATTGATGAAAGATGGGCCCTGCAGTCCTACACCATACTCACAATTGATTGTAGGAGACCCCCAACCAATGTCATTCCTAGGCTGGATAGAGCTCCGCTAAACAACCATTGGTCCTCTTTTATATATCTGGGCAGGTGGGGCGATCCTATGATTGAACCAACAACAGTGAATATAAATTTAATTCTAACTATTTCATAGCACAGGGGTTGATAGAATCTAAACATTCATTTTGCTCGCATATATAACGCTTTGAGACTGTCCAATGTTATTCCCTAGTTAGTATGAAGCATTTCTAGTAGGATTTCTTTGTCTAAAATTTGTAACATGTTTGTAGGTGTTGTCTCCTTGGAATTCCAAATTATTTGTTTAATTGTGGAAGTTCTTTAAACTCAGATTCCAAATGACACTTTTGCCATGTAGAATTCTCGGATATCCAGCATTTGGAATGCTATTTGGAGTTCTTCAAATCCTCCAAAACAAGAAACCTATAAATGCTTGCAACGAAATAAGCCATTATCAAATGATTAAATCTAAGCCTATACATATATCAAATAGAAGAGGAAAAAACTATTGCCGATTGGGATTGTTTGGAAATGTACCTGAAAGAAATATAAGAAGTGTTTAAGTGCTACAAGTGTAATACACAAGCAGAAGAGGGAGACCATTGGTGAAGCACTAAGGAAAGAAATGACAAACTGTGAATGTAAAGTATGATCTTTATTAGAGTCAAGCAGAGTGCAAGATTGATTTAAGCAAAAATCAAAACTCACAGAACACGTCCCAAATATATGGGACTTGACTTCAACAATGATGACTAAAACCATAAAATGACAAATTATGTGATAGTCGCACTATTATACAATAAAATAAATATAACGGGTTCATGCTCCTACATTATATTATTAGTTGAACTGGGATGGTGTTGAAAGTGATTAAGAAAATAAAGTTCAGAAAACTGTGATGTTAAAGCGAACAATAATATAATCAGATAAAGTAGAAGAGTGTGACCAAAGGGTGGGATTACCATCGATATCTGGCCCAATAGCAACGCTACTAAGGGACTGTATTCTCTGTGATAAAAAACTTTGACGATCGTCATGACAGTCACTGAAGTAGGAGCATTGGAGCCAGAGCTTGCAAGGATAGTAATTAAAACATGCTCTTTAATGTTGAAGGCCCCTGGATTCATCGAGAACCAACACCTCGTTCCTGGAACTCTGATGGATTTGGCTGGAAGGGTTGCTGCCATCAACTTTCCAGCAAATAGAGTCAGAATTTGGATACATTCTGCTGTGATAATAACTGGGTTCTGCCGATAGTCTAAATACCGACTTAAGAATGCTAGAAGTATGCAACTCGTTAATCCTAAGACCCATGTTCGAAATGTCAAAACAGGTAGGGTCTTATCATCAGTGATTGGAACTGTAAGCCTCACTTCTTCTACCGGAGAATCATTGATTTCATCTGCAAATTTACATATGCCAAAGATTAGTATCAAAAGCTTCTTGCAAAGACGGGAACAAATTTGCAGCATGTTTAAACGGGTGCAAGATCGTACTTTTTTTTCCCTCATGTTTTGTTGCATTTAAATACATCAAAATTGGTTAAAAACAGATATCAAAGGAAGATTCCAAAAAATGAGCATCAAATAACACTCCAAAAAACATATTATTTGATGTTCATTTTTTAAAATTCACTTTTAATCTTCAGTTTTAATTACCCTATGTATTCAATTCTTATTATATATATATATATATATATATATAGATATAAGTGTGTGTATTAAAGCAGGAGACACTTCGCGGTAGAGTGACACATGATGCTTCCTCTTGAGGTTTCGTGATGACACGTGGCACACCCATCTCATGACACCCATTTGAAATTCTTTGAGATTTTTTATAATCCATAAAACCTCTCTTTTATCATACTTACTATCCTAAAATCTCTCTTTTATCTCTTTTATCATACTTACAGTAATCGGCCATTTTTTATTATTATAGAAGGAAACTAACAGGTTTTCCAATTTTCTATGATCACGTGTCCCATTGAAGGAGATAGCTCACTCATACAAAGAAAGTATCACATGTAAACATATGTATTGAAAGAATCTTGAACTTCAAATCTACTAGTCAATCCTTGTGGCCTACCAACATATGGATGGGGTCCACCCTTTGAAAGCCAATTTCAAATCAAAGCTATAATGTTGCATATCAGATGACTACAATGATTGGACATTGCAATGGCCAAAAGTCATTATGGTTATTCAATTATTATAGAATATATGATGGCTTGGTTATAGCACTATATTATTTCAGGCTCAACTAATCAATCTAAACATTTATCTTTCCTTTACTCTTTCTCTCATCTTCTTGCTTCTACAAATCTTTCCCATTCATATTTTAATATTTTTATTTATATTTTATTTAATATGCACAAATATTGTTTTTATATTAAAATATATTTTTTCTATTTTTTGGCCTCTCACAATAGTGTATTCTAATACAAACAAATAGAGCATAAAAATAGTTCGTTTTTCAAATTCTAAATGCTCAAGTATATTCTAGCATTCAGAAACAAGAAATTTTAAAATTTAAAAGGCTAAAAATGAATTCTCTGCCAAGTCAAATTCCAAAATTATAACAATAAATGTAGAACTCCAAATGCACGGGATGATAGGACACCGACTACGAAATTCCCAATACCCATATTCCTTCTCGGGAATGCCTCCAAAAGAAAGAGGCCCTAAAACTTTGAGATTCCAAACGCTCAAGTACATTGCTATATTCAAAAACTAAAACTTTGAGATTAAAAGGCTAAAAATGACATCTCAAATATGACAATTTCCAAAATTTTAACAATAAATGTAGAACTCCAAATGCACTAGGGGCATGATTAGAAACTGATGTCGAAATTCCCAATACCCATAATCCTCGTTGGAAATGCTCCCAAAGGAATGAGGCCTAAGGGTACTGTTTTGCAGCTGGGAGGATCCCACTTTTTGCAGATTTTTTTTTTTTTTTTTTTTTGGCGTGTGAGAGAGAAATCTTGCATTCAAACCCTCACAAAAGGAATCAAAATCCTTTTTATTCAGGAAAATCAATTCACATTTTTTTCTGTTATATTTATTTTTGCCCTTTTCTGCAAGCAAAATGTGCTCTATCAAATGAACAAAAAAGGCCTACACCAAAAATCAGAACAAGTTCCCCTTTACCGTGAATCCTCTCACCCTTTTACCGTGAATTCCTCTCATGCACAAGCACACCCTCGGAACTTTCTGCAGTATTAAGCCTTGTCTTGTGTCTGATCACAGACAGTGATAAAAGGTCAAAGTTACGGAAATTCTTATCAAACTCTCTTCTGTGTGATAATAATTTCATGGAGTAAACGAAATCACGAACAGAAAGTGCCTAATTGAGACATCCTGTGTCCTACAGCCCTGGGCAAAAAGTTAACGACTATCTTGGCACCTGTAAGGCCATTAAGTCTTTGTGGCGCTTTCATATATAATCATGACCATCGGTTCCTGCTGATTTTTCAGGAACCTTGATCTTGGTTAATATACCTGGATGACCTTTAAAGTTTGAATATGATTGGCTTGGATCAAGGTAAGACCTACAAAACCGGTTGGAACATTGAAAGTTGTATAGCTACTTTCAAGCCAAATTCCACACGACTATAAGAGCTCACTAAACCTGGCCTACTAAAAGAACTGCGATCACTGATGTCTTTTGCCACTGCTTTCTCCTCCATGTTTAATAAGCACCCGTGTTTAACAAGCACTAATTTGCCGTTCTATAGTACCATATTAGATCTAATTTGTAGAACTAACAGCACAACTCGCACTGCTTGGTGTTACAAAAAACAAAAAACCAGAGATCCAAAATTTCCATAGCATCTCGTGGTAAGACTCATGAGGGTGTGGCCTAGGAGGCGTGGACCAAAGTACATCCAATGGGGGGTGGGGGGTGGGTTTGTTTGCACCCATTGGACCTTAGTCTCCTTCTTAAACCATAATGAAAATACTGACTCTGCTTAAAAAATTCACATAAAAATTGTCTGCCCCAAAATCCACATGAGAATTTTTGGGTTTGTTCCCAAAATCCAATTGCAGGCTTGGACCAACACCCCTCAAACAAAAATCATAGATCCACCACTGGTGTGGCCCATCCTTGAGTGAGATAAAGTCATTCCACCATTGCACAACGGACAGAAAATCCGTCAAAAAATTGTTGATCGCTGTTAAACTGTTCACCCTTTTTTGGTCAGATTGAAGCAAGAGTCCCTTCTAATTCATGAGTTAAAAAGGGTCCCTTCCAATGCTTGGCTTGTTAGGGGCTTTATTTCTCGGTCCCTGCCCTGAACAATATTTTGTTACCATGATCAAAACCAAAAAAAAAAAAAAAAAATCTCGGGTGGTGTCCTTACACGTTGGTGATTGCATATTACGACATCTCACAAGCACGACATACATACAACTCGGATTACTTATTCATATGAACCCTTAAACTTTATAGCTTTAAATAGTGTGACATAAAACAAATAGCTGAGAGACAGAGGTTACCTTGTCCTTCGTCTTCCATGAGACCAGTTTTCACTACAGGAGCGATGAAAAGATAACTTGATGCCGTAGTGACCACTTTTTGCCAAGAAATAGGAACTTCATTCTATTAATTATCTATTTGTATACCATATGATGGGATGAAGGAGGGTTACTATAAACAAGCCTCTTATTTGGAAAAATACCAAAAAAAAAAAAAAAAAGTGCATATCATTGATGATATCTTCTGTTACTCCAAATTAGATGGCCTGGTTTCTATTTTAAAGCCCTGCATTCATGGCATATTCATGATTCATTTAACCAAAAAAATCTGCATTTAAGTGCACAGAGGAATCCGCCTGCAAAATGCTGTAAATTGACCAATCGCAACCAGACAAAAAAAAGGGCTCGCCTAATATTTTGGATCTCTCTACGGATTGTTGCTTTGATGTAGGTGTTAGTGAGACTGTTTGTTTAATTCCCAAGTTGTTCATGTTTGTTCCTCCTTCTGTTGAATGAAATATTTCCTTTAAAAAAAACCTTAGTAGGAAGAGCCATTAGAAGGGTTAGAGATGTGACGTGCGGCTACCTTTCAATGAGCCACTCGAACCCACATAACCTATTATATAATATATTATAGCAAGAGTGATTCAAAAAAAAAAAAAAACTTGAGGGTAGAATTTGCAATTGAATTTAAACAAATCGAATTCCTTTTGGGACCACCTAAAGGGGGTTTGATTTTAAAATTGAAAATGTGTATGTGTTTTTGTAGTAGACCCGAGATTAGCACGGGTTTGTTCCGCTAGTTCTAATCTAAAATAACTCACCACTATATCATGTCAACCTTGTAATCATGAAATATTCTCTATCATGGATTTTCATTCATACAATAGTATTTTTTTTAGTCCCACTCAATTTATGGAGAAAGATAAAAAAAGAAAGGTTCTCCTTGTTGATTATCAAGGGAAAACCCATGAGATTTGGGCAAAATCATCAAAAAAGGAAAAAAAATAAGAGAAAAATAAGAGTTTAGGGACTCTGCTGATGTTTCGGGGACTTTTGTCATTATATTGTATAGCCCAAGCTTAAGAGGAATTAATACATAATTTTCCTAAAAAGATAGTCCTTTCTTTGAAAGATTCTCTCAATGTTGACAGCGATTTTCGTCCTGAGCAAAATTTCGAAACTAGTTAGCAGTACCTGGTTCGGTGGATCCATGAAGGTATGGTGCATGAACATTTCAGATATGGATTGCTCATGCCGATCCAAGCCAAGGCTGACTTGACTCATCATCTTGCCATAAGCTCGACACAAGCCAGTTGTTATTATTATTGTTTTAATTTTGATTGTGATTTTTACCATCTCAATATAATTTAAACTAAATATTTTTTTATTATTATTTTAATAGTATAAATCATATTGCCCATGCTTAGCGCACACGTATTTTGCTAATCTATATATTATAATAAAAATAATAAAAATAGTAATAATAATAGTGCAAGTTGTTGATCCCCGAGCTGTGGCTCACCATTGCTTCTTTCAACCATGAAAAGCTAACCATGGTTGAGATTTTGGACCGATGACATCAAATATAGCTATTTATTGTTGGTACATATGGAAGAAAGGGATACAAAATTTCAAAAATCATCTTCTTCCCATAATTTTAACCTAACTGCATTTATAAGTAAATATAAACTAACCTTATCCTAGGCATGTAAATTTGGGCAAGCGGCCCAAGCTTAGCACGGGTCCGAGATGGAAAAACAGTGCCTGGGCCTTGCTTAGGCTGCTAACTTGGTCAAAGCGCCGGCATGGCTCAACCCAAAGATCGATCCTTGGATGTATTTGTGGATAGGGAGATGCCTCACCACATGGGCTACAAGTGGATTAGCTCATTGCCTTATCTGCACTAGTTGCTATATATGTGTACTGATTCTAAAAGCAAATTTAAGGTGTTTTTCTGCAATATGGTTCGTCTTTTAGTTTCTTTATTATTATTATACTTTAATATTGGTATTGAAAATGATGCACTATTTTTACAGGTCATGGTAAGTCATCATTATAGGTGGGGAACATCAACCTGGAGAGTCTTCTCAAAATTCGAGAAGCTTATATTGTTCATCTCTTATTTCTAATCTCTCACTTCGTTGATATTGACATTTCATAGGTTTCTTTTTTCTTTTCTTTTTCCTTTTCATCAGTGTCGATATTATGCTGTTCTCCACTCCCTTTATTGCACTTTTGGATTATGTATTAATGAAGAGACCTTTGTCTTTTGTAAAATGCTCTCCTCATTCAAGACCCATCTGGTGGTCTCGTCATCTATTGCTACCTTTAGGGCCAGTTTGGTAACTCTACCAATATAGTTAAGTGAAGTAAAGTAGTCATCTGAAGGGGATGGCGTGGTGGATGGTTTGATATCCCTATGGAACTGAGCTACAGCCAAGGATAATCTATGGATAGATTGATTGTGGCCTTCTGTTTGTGGTTGTTTTTGGAAAATGGTCTATTTCTTTGCATTGAGTTGGAATATTTGTAATTCATTGTTAAATGACATTTTTGTCTGCATGGAATTGAAATACATAAAAAGCAGTTGATTCAAATGAGTCTGCATGTCTGCATTTTAATGTGCCTGCACGTTTTCATTAATTCATTGTGTTGGAATATATGGGAAGTGATTGATTCAAATGGCCATCCGTTTTCATATCAAATGGACCTGCTTAACATTGAAAAATCTAAGAATTCATTCTCAAATGGGCCTGTGGTTTGCGTAGAATTGGAGTAAATAGGGAGTAATTGTTTAAAATTGGTGGTCTTGTTCGCATGGAATATGAGCTCTCAAATGGACCTACTCTTTTATAAGGAATTGGGATTACACAGGAAGACTTTGTAAAACGGGCATGTTCATACACATGGATTTGGAAGACATAGGGAGTGATTGATTCAGGTTGGCCTGTTTGTGTATATATAATTGATTATATGGGAACTTATTCTTTAAATGCCTTGTTTGATTGCATTAGATTGAAATGAATAGGGATTTGTTTGACGGGCTGGGCCAGTTTATATGGATGTAATTGGATTACAAAGGAAGTAACTAATTCAAGTAGGTCTGGCTGTTTAAATGGAATTGGAAAATGTAGAAATTCATTGTCAAAAGGGTTTGTTTGTTTGTATGGGATTGAATACATATGTAAACAAAAAATCAAAATTTTATACATAGTTTACACGGTAGTTAAAATAAACATTGCAAAAAGAAAATGACAGCTGAGTGTCCACATTATGCATGGTGATTTTTTTTCCGACCAAATTACTCTTTACTTGATATCACAATTTCATGGGTATTCCCATCATCTTCTACCTAATTCATTCTCCAAAATCCATCTCAAACCCTTGAAATCCAAAAACCCCATCCCTTCATAGGATCAACCCATCCGCAACCCATCTCCTCTTCACAAAATCACCTCACAGCCAAAATCCAATTTCCTTTTTCTCAAAATCTTCCCATATCCAAATATCCTCGTAAAATCACTTCTATGTCTTCAATATATATATAGGAGAGTGCTATACAACGCCAGCCTGGGCAGTTTTTTAACGAGAAAATGCCCATCCTAGGGAAATCTTATGCTGGTAGGTATATATGTCTTACAGATTATTCCATCGTTAGCTCGATATATAGGTCTACCATGAATTTTGAGAAATTGAGAAACATCCCTGGGGATAAATAAGCCTGGAGTCCCTAAGCCAAATTTAGACGCATAGAATGCTTGTGGGCCTGAACTCATGTGGCCATGGTCCTGTCGACCCGCAGACGTGGCGGGCTGACTTCTTGATCTTGTGACCACTTATCCCATTAATTGGCACCAGACATAAATAATTTGAGTCTCATTCTAACAGAACTGAAGGTAAACCAAAAAAAAAAAAAAAAAACCTATTTTCGACCTTATAGAAGAGAATAAGAAAAACAAACAAATATTGCCCACATATTGTCCAATAACTGCCTCAAAAAAGTAAAAACATTACCATCATTTTCAATGAAAAACTGGACAGCCTTCAATCACTATCCCTATAGCGGTAGGGCAAGTTGCAAGAGGACAGTGATCACCCAGTTCCAGTCCCCACCAATTCACTCCATATATTATTTCCTTGAAAAGCAAAGGATTGTAGAAGAATAAAAAATGCAGGCCCTACATTTAGCGCTGCTGATAGGATGTAGTTATACTTTGCCCACCATTCCTTGTGCTTTCTGAAGACATAAATGTTGAAGAAAATGCCTAGTCCAGCCCATGCCCAAACGTAGGCTGGGGTAGCTGGAGGCATAAGCAAAGGGGTAGAAAGCAAGATTGGGACACTGATTCCCTGTATCCACTTTTTATGAGGAAGGACTGGAGATAGCTTCCATGCCGCCACTGTTGCTAACTTGCTATGATGCGCACCGCAAAAAAAGATTTAAGTCCACCAATATAGGCCATGTGGGAAAAATACGAGCGAAGGTCCCCCCACTCCTGATTGTATAGTGCCATCAAATACCACATGTTCATTGGGACACGGCCAAGGCCTCCCCCCAACACGAATAAAGGATGTGATAACTTCCCCAACAACCTGTGTATCACATAAGAAGAAATCAAATATTTCTGTCAACTGGGTATATGATCATCATTGTATCACAGATGCTTGTAAACGTGTGTTAGCAACTGTACCTTCCCTCAATCGAGATACTTATTTCAGATACATGAGATAAAAATAAAGAGTCCACAGGTTTATCTCCATTAGGATCAACTAGTTCTCCTAGGATAACCGACTCTACTATACCTGTGGCCCACTCAAATTCATCAATATCAGGTCAAACCTCACGTCAAGCTAATATTTCTATGCAGCGAACTCATACGATGCGAGCCAGAGCTATGGATGGGATTTTTAAGCCCGAACAACTCATGGCGAGTCGGTACCCTCTGCCTCATGTGCTTTAAAGTCACCCTTGCCCCAATGGAACCTACCAATTAAACCGTGCCAAATTATTGTTGGGTGTAAATGGGTATTTAAATTAAAACAAAAGTCCAACAAAGCACGGTTAGTGGCAAAGGGCTTTCATCAACAACCTGGGCTTGACTATGGTGATACATTTAGTCCACTATTAGAAAATGTGTTTTTGGCGCAGCCAGAGGCGGGCAGCCGCTTGTGGCCGTCGCTAAAGAGACTATTAGCGACCGCTATTGCGGCCGCAACAGGCGGTCGCTAAAACTCCTCTTTGTAACCCCCACTGAACCCCACTTTTCTTTCCCTCCTCACTTTTCTTTCCCTCCTCCTCTCTTTTCCCCTCCCGCGCTCGAGACTGTGCAGCCCTCCCGCGCGCTTTTCCCCATCTCCCGCCGCACCAGCCACGCCACCGACGGAGCGCCTGCGCTGGAGCCGACACCGGTTCCCTCTCTCTCTCTCTCTCTCTCTCTCTCTCTCTCTCTCTCTCTCTCTCTATTTCTCTCACTCTTTCCGCCTGTCTTTCCGTCTCCCTCAACGATGCCGAAGCCGACGCCGCTGCTGCTCGCTCTCCCTCACCAACAGTCTCTCTTTCCCTCACTCTTCCTCTGTTTTCTGTCCGCCATTAAACCTCGAAGACGAAGAACAGCTTCTGAAACCAGCTTCTTTCCGTACACTCTGCATCAAAATCATTTCCAGGTATATATGTTAATGATCTATTCCCAGTTTCAAGTTCTTTCCAGATCTTGCATTTTTTTTTTTAAATGTAGATTAGAGCTTCGAAGTGATCGTCATTGCACATGTTTTTTTTTTGGGTTTGTTTTTTTTTTTTTTTTTTTTATCTGATTTGTTAGGGGCTTTGGCACAAAAACTTAGTTCTGAGTGTGGGGATCTATGATGCCCTTTTGATCATTCATCATCAAAAAATAGTTTTCAATCTGAAATCGGATAAATTTAGAAGCGGATCTAATCAAGTCAAAGGGGAAGGAACACAGTAAAGCTCTCGTCACAAGCATCCCATCTACTTGTGTGTGTGAATTTGCATCAAACCAAGGCAGATGAGACAAGCCTTTTACAAAATGAAAACCTCAGAATCAGTGCTTAAAAATATGTTTAATTAGAGCAGATTCATGTTTTCAGGTTCTTAGGAACAAAAACTTCAGTTCTCTATAAAGAGGATGCTTCCACTGCGAGTATCTATAGGTTATGATAAACAGAGCATGGTGATGTGTGAATCTGGCTGTAGAGACTTGTGTTTCTGTTTGTTGTTGTGTAAAGTTCTACCAAAATGCTTCTATTCAAGTTCAATGTGGTTTTGCAGAAGAGAACCTTAAGGGTGAAATTGTGCATTGTTGTGTGGAGTTCCAGTATTCAACCTCCAAATTGCTGTATTTGAGGGAGATGATGCTTGATTAAAAACATTAACACACTAACATCAGGAGTTGCAGCACAATTTTAACCTCATTTAGTGTTAAAAATGGGGCCTGCTTAATATCAATGCAAATCCTCAGTCACACCATTGATCATGTGGATCGGCATTAACCCTATTTGACAAGGATCCAACCGTTGATTGAATCACCATAAAACATGCCTGATGTAATTGATATACTTTTTGGGCCCTAAAATTAAGGGGTGGGATATCTGATTAGAGTGATTTTCAGCTAACCATGGTCATTCCATGCCCCAGTGATTGGCACTGTATCTAGGCATGCTTTTATTTTTCAAAGAAATTCTTAAGCAGCCAGAGAAGAAAAATGGTCAAGATAAAGGGTTCAAAGCTTAAATGCTAGAAAATCGTGTTGAGTCCGAGATGAAAAGAGAAGAACATGGTCGAAGTCAAAGAAAATCGTGTTCAAACCTACTCCGTCTCTAATGAAGCCAAATCTCAAATTACAAATTGAAAATTCAAATGCAAATTAATCCAACTGCAAACTGGGTGAGTATGGCTATGGGTTAAAGAATCATTATTGGTTCCTAGATTGGCTTGCGTTGCTGACGCAAATGTTAACTAAGTATTACAATGACGCTTTGTTTTGATTTCTTGAAAGATTGATTCATATTTGTTGCAGTATGTATTGGCCAATATTTAAAAGGAAAAAATACTTCAAAAAAAATCTACCATTCACAAAAAAAAAAAAATTACCTTTCAAAAAAACATTTGAAAATGGTGAATTCCATTTGGGGTTCAAAATCCAGGTTGAGTTTCTCTTCTTTATCCCATCCTCAATCGCTCTCTCTCCTCCTCAATCGCTCTCTCTCCGGCCTTATGATGGATTCAATTCTTTAACTTTTATTTTATGATTCATTCTTCTTTTTTATTTTCTTGTTTGTTTTGATTTTGGTATTTTTATTTTTCAGACTTGTTTCTTACCATCCTCCTTGTGGCAAGCACAAGTTCCAAGTCAAAATTGAGCACTTGATGAGCACATTATCTAGCAGAATATGTGAGCGTAGTTAACAGGATTTAGCTATTTGACTAGTCATAAAAAGGCATGTCCAAAGCCCTGTACCAAAGATGAAGAAGTGCACCTAACTCATCTAGATTCCCTGTGGAAGGTTGCAATTCGGAGTGAGGTTACCATTTCTTTTCTGATAGTAAGCATGGTTTCAAAACTGGCCAAAACCAAGTTGTTTCCCTGATGTGTTAAGATTTGGCCATTTAACTAATAACCGTTTTTAAAAGGTTTTGTATTTAGAAAGGATATGCCTGTTAAACAACTAGCAAGTTGACATAGTTTTCTTGGATTAGAGTTGCAAGGCACCTAAGGAATTTTAACACAGTCAAACACTGATAATAGCTTATCCATTTGTTCAATTTTATTCCTGATTTTTGGGAGCTTCTTTTTGGCTCTTCCTTTGTAGCCCAGGCCATGGGTTTCATTAGCTTGGCCTGACCTGTGGCTGGTTTTGAGTTGACCCAATTGTGTCTTTGGTGTTTTTGCTTCTGATTTGGTTGCTGTTTTTTTTTTTTTTTTTTTTTTTTTGATTTGTTTGCTGTTTTTTATTTTTTTTTTTGGGTGGGCTAATTTGTTCACTGATTTATTTGGAATGATGTGAGTTTTTTCTGATTTATTTGTTTGCTACTTAATTTACTTAATAGTTTGGCCATTAGAAACTTGAGCGAGTTGTTAGGTTTGCTGCGTTAGTTTTTTCTTGTTGGGTTGTGTTGGTTGAATTTGAAGATGAGAGAATGAGGGTTTTTTCTACCAATTTGGGAATGAGAGTTTGATTTTGGGGGTTGTTGCTTAATTGATTTAGTATGCATGCAATCTGCTTCTTCCACTACTAGAGAATTTTCTTTTGGCGGCGGAAAAGGCAGGCGGCCGCCAGTGGCGGTTGCCAAAAGGTACCATTTGCGACCGCCTCTGGCGGCTGCATCAGCGGTCGCTAAAGACCCCTTTAAAACCCTCCCACGTTTTTTCTTCCCTATTTTTCTTTCCCCCTCCCACGCTCTGCTTTCCCCCTTGCTTTTATTTTGTGTTTGGATACAGTGTTGAATTGGGTTATGTGATAATCAACTTTCTTTAACTTTGTGTGGTCTTGGATGCAACATTTCAATTTAAATGCTCATTTACCTATTCCACATTGACCCTTAATTTAGAACTGCTATAGATGGTTTTATATTTGAAGATTTCATTGGTTGTGAACCTTTCATTATCAACTTTTATTGATTTGCATGCATTAGTGAAACTTAGACCCGTTCAAGAATTGTGTACGACATCTGTTCAGTAATCCTTGAAGCAACGGATTGGGTCTTTGACTAGATTCGTTGTTCTTGTGATGTACATTCAAACTTTGTCGTATAGGATTCTTGAATTGTCCAGTTCGGACAGTTTGAGAATGCAATTATCCATCTTATACTCAATAACTCATGCAAGTCTGATGTTAGATAGAGTTTTGGTTGATGTCTCATTGTTCTCTGGGTACATAAATAGGTACGACTGATGTTGTACCTATGTCGCGTACTTGGAGAACCACGCGGACATGCTGCCGAAATTTTGTTTGACTAGGGGACGAAGCATTCGAGTTGTTGAGTGCAAGTTGGATCGTGCATTCTTGAATGGAATAGAACCAACCACCCTGTAGTAAGGAGTTTGCAGTTTATGGATAGGTGACTTGCATGATGCACGGTACCTTGGGCTAATTGTATTTGCTCATTTTATATTTCCACAGAAATAGTTACCAAGATGGACAAGAGTTGGATTGATTTACCGAATAGGATGTCTAAGGAACACATGGATGGGATTAACCAGTTCATGGAATTTACCAATGGGTTTGACAATGAGTTCATCAGTTGTCCATGTAGAAAATGTGCGAATCGGTATTATTACAGAAGAGAGTTTGTCCGAGAGCATCTGATTCTGAACGGATTCTTGAAGCAGTACAAGAATTGGATAAGACATGGAGAAGAGTATGTTTCTTGTCGCAAAGAGGAAAGAGATGAAATTGAGGTGGATGATATGTCAGAGGTTGATCCGATGATCGCGATGCTAAATGATATCGCGTGCGGGTTGGCACCCGAATACACAAGCTGTGAGACTGAGGGGGCGGGTGAGAGTAATTCTCGCTCCGATGCCAATGAAGAAGCCTTGAGATATTTTGAAATTCTAGACGATGCACAGACAGAATTGTATCCCGGATGCAAGGACTTTAGTAAATTGTCCTTTATCGTTGAGTTGTTACATTTGAAGGCATTGAATCAGTGGTCTGACACGTCCTTCAATATGGTCCTCCAGTTGTTGCATCGAGTGCTCCCATCCGGTGCAAAACTTGCTGAGTCCTACTACCAGGCTCGCAAGTTAACTGAAAATTTAGGCTTCACATATGAGACTTTGGATGCATGTCCAAACAATTGTATGTTGTTTAGGAATGAGAATGCCCATCTTGATATGTGCATTGTTTGTCAGACTTCGAGATGGAAGGAGGACGGGGTTGGTTACAATCGTCAGAATAGTTCTACAAGTGTTGCCAATTGTGGCAAACATGTGGCAGCAAAGCAAGTGAGATATTTCCCACTTAAGCCAAGGCCGAAGAGGCTTTTTATGTCATCAAATATCTCCAAACTGATGAGATGGCATGCTGAGAATAGCAGGGATGATGGTAAGTTAACCCATCCAGCAGATTCCCCAGCGTGGAAAGACTTCGATCGGAGGAATCCAGACTTTGCCTTGGATTGTCGCAGTGTGCAGCTTGGTTTGGCTGCAGATGGTTTTAGTCCATTCAGGTCCATGACTGGGGCAAATCACAGTACGTGGCCAGTTGTTTTGGTACCTTATAATCTCCCGCCATGGATGTGTATGAAGCAACCTTTTCTGATCCTATCCACACTTATTGATGGACCAAGAGGATCAGGGGACAAGATTGATGTATATATGCAACCTTTGATTGATGAATTGAATGAATTATGGGCTGATGGTCTGATGACATTTGATGCCGAAAGCAATGAAATGTTTAAACTCCGCGCTGCATTATTGTGGACAATCAAGGACTTCCCAGCGTATGCTAACTTGTCAGGTTGGAGCACAAAGGGAGAGTTTGCATGTCCTTGTTGCAATAAGGAGAAGAAGTCAACTTGGTTGAAGCACGGCAGAAAATGGGCATACATGGGTCATAGACGTTTTCTACCTCCATTGCATAGGTTCGGGAGGGACAAAGTGTCATTTGATGGCACTCGAGAATATGGTCCAGCACCTCGAACAATGACGGGAGTTGAATTGTTGTCAAGCTCAAGCAGGAGCAAATACGTACTGTGTATGATTTTCAAGATTTACCGGCCCCCCCGCTGCCTTTTATTCCCGGTGCAAATAGAAGGCGAAGTCATAATTGGAAGAAAAAAAATATTTTCTACGGTCTACCATACTGGAAAGATAACTTACTCAGGCACAACTTAGATGTTATGCACATCGAGAAGAACATATGTGATAATATATTGTGGACCATTCTCGGTGTTCAGGGGAAGTCAAAGGATGGTGTCAATGCACGTCGTGACTTGGAAGAAATGGGCTTGAGAAAACCGTTGCACTTGCAGCTGAGAGAGTCCAACAAGGCATACATGCCTCCTGCGTAGTACACGATGAGTAAAGATGAGAAAGATGTCTTCCTCTCTGTTCTGAAGGGTGTCAAGGTTCCTGACGGGTACTGTTCGAATATCGCTAAGCGTGTAAACATTAAAGAAAGAACATTACAGGGTTTGAAAAGTCATGACAATCATATTCTCATTCAACAGTTACTGCCTATCTCCATACGGAATTGTTTGCCTAAGAATGTTGTAGCGTTGTTGATTGAAGTTAGTAACTTCTTCAGACAACTGTGTTCTAGAGTTCATCGAATAGATGAGTTGAATGGTCTGCAAGAGAGGATTGCTGTGACATTGTGTCATCTAGAAAAAAATTTTCCACCTGCATTTTTCGATGTCATGGTTCACTTGACCATACACTTAACCAGTGAAGCCCTGCTTGGTGGCCCTGTCCAATTCAGATGGATGTATCCGATTGAGAGGTACATGAACACATTGAAGAGGTATATTCGTAATAGGGCTTGTCTAGAGGCATCAATAGCTAAGGGGTATTTGATGGATGAGTGCACCAATTTCTGCTCATCATATCTTAATGATAATATTGAAACAAAGTTTACTAGGGCATCGCGGATTAATGATGGGCCAGTTGGGGAGGGCACGCCATTTGATCTCAATAATATTGAGTGGATTCAAGCTCACCGGTGGGTGTTGTTCAACACCCCATATGTTGTGGCTTTGACTCAGTAAGTTATCACTCATTCATTAGAGTAACTCCTCAATTTTTTGCCTAAATTATCATACTTGTCATTAACACGTGTTACGCATCGTAGGACACACATCGATGAGCTCAAACGGGACATGCCTCTTGCTACAGAGAATCAAATTCATTAGTCCCATTGTCAGTCATTTCACGAATGGTTCAAGAATCACGTATGTATTCAATCATTAGGAGTAGTTTCACTTGTTCCTGACTTGTCAATTTCATGTAGTGATATTCATTGATTACATGCATTGCGTAGGTGTGTAACTTACGAAGAACCAACGATCCTAATTTGACCAATGAAATGAACCAGTTAGCTGATGGTCCCTTTATAACGGCCCGACGTTACACAACTTGTGATGTCAACGGTTTTTGATTTCGCATCAAGGATGTAGATGAGAAACGAGCGACGCAAAATAGTGGGATTGGTTGTCCGTCTGTCGATGCTGGTTACTACTATGGCCTTCTGAAGGATATTGTTGAAGTTGTATACAATCACGGGTTAAAATTTCTATTGTTTAAGTGTGATTGGGTGGATCCCATCCGAGGGGTGAAAACAGATAATTACCAGTTTACATTGGTAAATTTTAAAAATTTGTTACATCATGATGATCGAATAAGTGCCGAACCCTACATACTGTCCTCAATGGCGGAGCAAGTTTACTATGTGAGAGATCCGAAAGATCCTAACTGGCAGGTTGCAGTTAAAATGTCAAGGAGGGGAGTGTATCAGATTGAATGTGATGAGCTAGATATTGATGCATTCGCCCAACAAGTTCTTGACCAAAATTCAGTTGTTCAACGTAATGAAGATGTTAATTGGGTTCGGGAAACCATTGAAGGAGATACAGTTGACTTACATGAACAGTGAACGGTTGTGAACTAATTCACCAATGTTAAATTTCAGTGAAAATGATTTTTAAATGTTAATTTCAATTATCTTGTTAAATTAATTTATCTTACAAACATTTGAACAGATATGTTAGGGAGAAAGAGGAGAGATCATCCGCGGACGATCGACGAGCTGCTGCGCCAGACCCAGTCTAGTAATTCCATGGTAAAAAGTGTTGAACAAAGTGGCCATCCTTGAGGTGTTTTGAGGCAAAACAAAGTGGAATGAGCGAAGAGAGACTAAAGGGTCATTTGGAAAGTTATAGCTTGGTTCTATTGAGTTTGATCACTAAATAAGCTTTACTTTTCTTAATCATAAGTTACATGCTTTATTTAAATTATTGGTAGATGAATTTTACCATGATAACTATGATGTGTTGAATCCATTACATACATTTTATTCTTGATCTAAGTTGTATTGGATTCTTCACCTTGATTCAAACCAAGTTTATTTTAAATTTCATAAATCATGTTTTGCCAAAATCTTTGATTTCTTTTATAACATGATTCATTTACTTGGTTGAATCCTTATTTGTTGTTTTCAATCACATTAGAACCATAGTAAGCTAGTTTATTTCTGAAAACAATATTGCTCATGCATCACATGTTTAGTCTTAAATATTTTCATACAACTTGTGAGCCTTTGATTTTCATGTCATCAATAAGTTAGTTTTGAATCACTTTTGATACATGTTATTTGCATTTCACTTCAATCAAATCTCTTTGTGTGCCTTAAACTTTTAAATGCTTTAAGTATTTATTCATTGGACTTACTTTTTAAACTTGATTGAAGTTTTCACACATATACCATGAGCATTCATCTTTGCATTACATAGAGTGTTGTGTGAGTATGTCTTTCAATTTCATATCCGCCTAATTTAGAGGCATTGTAATTAAACCTTAAATTGTATCTCTTTGAGTATATCATAGACACTATTGAGAGATCAAATCTTTAGATTTGTAAAGGTTATTGCTTAGCCTAAAAAAGCACATTGTTAGAGGTTATTGCTTCGCCTTTTGAAAAGCTTAGATAGTAGAAATCCGGTGGGGTATATGAGCACAAGTAGGTAGTGGATGCAGGCATTGAGGCCCAACCACTATAAATCATTGTGTGATGGTGCATACTTTGTGGTGATTGATTTTGTAAGCTTCCACATTTAGTAACTTAATTACCACTTGTGACTATTTATTTTAAAGATGTTAAAAATTTGTCTTTATTGGTCACTAGTTTCAAGCTCACCCTATTCACCCCCCACACCCGCCCCCCCCCCCCCCCCCCCCTCTAGGGTTCGGATCCCGGACTTTTAGGGCCATATGATCTTCAAATGAAATTTGGACATAATCAGGCCAAAGGGAAGGAAATTCATTTTCAACAGCTTTGATTTCCAATCGGTGGATGATTAGTCCACAAAATTATAGCTTTCATTCATCATTTCATATGCATTTGTGGACTTAGGCCATGTTTGTTATCTCTACTCTTTTTCTGACAGACCATTTAAAATAGAGCCATTAAAAAAAAGAGTTATAAAAAAAAGAAGGCATTTCGATTTTAGAGGATTTTCCTCTATGTTTTTTAGAGCGTATGCCTCTATTTTTCACATGCCCAGAAAGTGGGTATTTCAATTTTAGAGGATTTGCCTCTACTCCTCTAAAATAGGAAGATGACAAAGTCATCTACCAAACGCTAATTTTCCTAACCTCTGTCCGATTTAGACAATTAGACAAATAGAGGTGAAAAATAGAGATACCAAACATGCACTTAATTAGGTTAATTGCATACAATTATACTTAATTTTACGATTTCATGTATTTGAGCATCAAAGTTGGAATTTTAGTCAAATTTGGTCAAAATTCAATACATTGCATGACTTTTGTGAAATTAGGGATTTTCATCTCATTCATCATCCAAAAATTAGTTCTTTTGGCTTCACTAATGCATAACTGCTAATTTTGACACCATGTGTTATTTTTGGAGAGTTAGGTATTTTTGGTGCATTAATTAGGCATATAGGGTCCCATTCATAGTCCATCTAGATTCCTCACATTTGATTATTATTGACATCATTTAATTTTATTTTTGTAGGAGAAATTAAGACTAGGACCTGCATTGGTGAAATTTGAGAGAGATCAAAGGTGGGGCACCCTTCATGGTGGGCCCACATATCTTGACATCTTAGTGGAGTTGGAAAGATTAGAAATTCACAAAGATGGAAAGAGAATCAAATAAGCAAGCAAATAAAGAGTCCAAGTATGCCTTGGACGTCCAACATAGGTCCCACACATCAACTACTAGAAAATGGGGTATTAGCGGCAGCCAAAAACCGTCGCTACAAGTGAGGAGGCAGTCGCTAATAACCTTTAGTGACGGTTCACCGACGGCCAATAGAGCTACTCAATAAATTCATCGCAAAAGAGTATTAGCGACCTCCACATTGCGACCGCAAAACTTTTTGCAATGGCTTAGCGATGGTAAAGAAAATTGTGTGCTAAAGCTTTTAGTGGCCACAAACATCGTCACTAAAGCTAGCAAAGGCGGTAGCTAATAGTATGTTTTTAATTTTTTAAAAACCTTTTGCGACCGCCAATGGTGGCCACTAAATCAATAAAAAGGCGGTCGTTGAAACTTTTTTTAATTTTTAATACCTTTTGCGACCGCCAATGGCGGCCGCTAAAGCCAATAATTTTTTTCCATTTTTATCTAATTTCCCAATTTTGTACATGCTTTTTATACCTGTACCTGAATATATTATATACAACTACTACAATCAGTTAAAAATACTAATAAAAAATAAATTCTTTTATTAATGATATTCAAAACATTACAAAAGTTTCAACAAATTATATTCATTACAATTCTAGCAAAAAAAAAAAAAAAACATGTTGTCTGAGCAGGTTGCTGTGATCTATCCGTTGCTCTCAAACCTGAAGACAAAAAGGGAGATAAATATTAATAGTTAATTATAAGAACTCGTAATATATAGTAAATATAAACAAAATTAAGAATTAAAAATAAAAATTTAAAAGTTAAACCTACTTTATGAGCAATCCGGGAGTCCAATTCTCGAGCCGTCAGTTCCGGCAAGTCACGAATGACTAGGGGTTCGTGCCCGTCTGGTTTCACAGGCAACGAAGCCCGTTTGCTAGATTTGGAATTTCGGAGGCCATTTTTCCAAGTTTTAAGTTCACGTTTAAGGTGAAACTTACATTTCAACTTTACGAGCAATCCAGGAGTCCAATTCTCGAGCCGTCAGTTCCGACAAGTCACGAATGACTAGGGGCTAGTGCCCGTCCGATTTCACGGGCAATGGAGCCCATTTGCCCGGTTTGGGTGCTCGGAGGCCATTTTCTCAAGTTTTAAGTTCACGTTTAAGATGAAACCTACGTTTTAACTTTACGAGCAATCCGGGAGTCCAATTCTCGAGCCGTCAGTTTCGGCAAGTCACAAATGACAAGGGGCTCATGCCTATCTAGTTTCAAGGGCAACGAAGCCCGTTTGCCTTATTTGGGCGCTCGGAGGCCATTTTTTTAATTTTTAAGTTCACGTTTAAGGCAAAACCTACGTTTCAACTTTACGGGCAATCCGGGGAGTTCAATTCTTGAGTCGTTAGTTCTGACAAGTCGCGAATGACTAAGGCCTTGTGCCCGTCCGGTTTCACAGGCAACGGAGCCTGTTTGCCCTGTTTGGGTGCTCGGAGGCTATTTTTCCAAGTTTTAAGTTCACGTTTAAGCCGAAACCTACGTTTCAACTTTACAAGCAATCCGAGAGTTCAATTCTCGAGCCATCAATCCAGACAATTCACGAATGACTAGGGGCTCATGCCCATCCAGTTTCACAGGCAACATAGCCCGTTTGCCCAATTTGGGCGTTCGGAGGTCATTTTTCCAAATTTTTAGTTCACGTTTAAGGCGAAACCTATGTTTCAACTTTACGAGCAATCCGGGAGTCCAATTATCGAGTCGTCAGTTCCTACAAGTCACGAATGACTAGGGGCTCGTACCCGTCTGGTTTCACGGGCAACGGAGCCCGTTTGCTCTGTTTGGGTGCGTGGAGGCCATTTTTCCAAGTTTTAATTCACGTCTAAGGCGAAACCTACGTTTCAACTTTACGAGCAATCCGGGAGTCCAATTCTCAAGCCGTCAGTTCCGGCAAGTCACAAATGACTAGGGGCTCATGTCCGTCCGGTTTCAAGGGCAACGGAGCCCGTTTGCCCGATTTGGGCGCTCGGAGGCTATTTTACTTTGAATAGGATTTGGCCCAATATCCCACTCATTAAAAGCGTGTAATAGATCACTCTTGATAAAATGCAAGTAACTTGGTTAAGTGTAAATGATGATTCATGTGTCTGTACAATCTCACATCAGTTTCACCTAACTGGCATTTCACCTGAGTCACATTTACCTTGATCTTCCCCTTAAGCAAAACCAAATTACAGGTCGAGCTGAGAGTAGAACAACTCATTTCCAAGATTCACGACTGTAAATAGATTTATTAAAATCACCCAAACCATCTGTAAGTAAATCCGATCACGATCGCACATTTATTTAACAGACATTAAGTCATACGTTTCTGATCAATGCACAAGCGTGTCACGTGTACAACACATGTGTTCTGGTCAGCAAATCAAAGTTGGCTGATCATCTTTCTTATATTGGTGGTACAAAAGAACTCAAGAATTCTCATCTATAGGAATTTATTTTGAAGTTTTCTTCTTATATCATCACAACTTTCTTGAAGTATCTTCAATTTTTCCGTTATTCTGAAAATATCAAAGCCTTACCCAAAAACACTGGTCTAGTTAAATATCGCGATATCGTCAACACATCGCCGATAAATAGCAGAAAACTTGCATCATTTAAAGCATTTATACATAAACAAAGATCATCCAGTTGTATAAGAGATCACCGTTTGGGAGATCTTGGCTCCCTGTGGAAGCATGAGCTTTCTTAGTTTGTCTGCGTTAGAGAATGACAACCAGGACACTTGTACAAGTTGAAATTAAATCTGTACTCTAAATGGGCTGATAAGGACACGAGGTTAGTGGGTTCAAAAAGAGATAGTTTAAGGCCTTAATCTCTATTAGAATATGATAAAATGGTACAGTCCAAATGACCCCAGGAACTGTGGAAGGGAGTTTAATTGTATTTTCTATTTTCTGATCTCTTATATTCAGCACCATCATGTCTGTTTCCCAAAAGGCTCAAGGCCCAGATCTATTCAGATGACAAGAAAGAAAAGCTAACTTCAAATGGGGTGGAGTTAGAGACAACCCAAGTGACATGTCCGATTTCAAGATTCTTCTTCTTTTCTTGGTATTTGTATTTCATTTCCAGATCTGTAGAAATAGAATGGCATGGCATTTTAGCTAGCAATCATCTTCATGCAAATACTATTTTAAAATAGAACCACAGGTTACACTCCAATATCTGGATAAATAAACATTTTGCAGTGATTCGGAAAGGCGAATTAGACTCAGTGAGTTTACACTTGTTTGGCTCAGAGTCCTTAGAGTAGGGTCGAGTTTTCAAACCATGCTTATAGGTTAAGAGAGAAAGTTACAAGTAGGGGAGGCTGCAGGCACACAGATTGAGTTCAACCTGCCTCGGATAGTTCAGGGCAAGTTTTTAGGCTCATGAGCTGATCTTGACATTTTGTTTTGGCCCACAAGATCGTACACTCAGGGAAAGAATATGCATTGCACTTTGCATACGACTCATATCATCAATAAGGGAATGTGCCTAGGTCTAAAATAGGCTCATGGGGCATGGGCTCGATCTGGGTCTTATAATAAGGAAAGTCTCCACTAGTAAATGGGCTTGGACATTCTTTGTCTTGGCCTCAACCAATTTCAGTCCTACATCTAGATTCATATTCGCCTTTCACATCATAGCAAGATGTTAAAAGAAACAGAGAGAGAGAGAGAGAGAGAGAGAGAGAGAGAGAGAGAGAGAGAGAGAGAGAGAGAGAGAGAGAGAGAGAGAGAGAGAGAGAGAGAGAGAGAGATTAAAAATCCCTTTTTGTCTTAAACCTCACCACAATTTATCATAAATTTCAGTGGTAAAAAATGAGGCTTAGGGAGGAAAAAATTGTTATAAATGTTACATCATAAATTTACTTCTCCCACAGTGCTTTTCTCATCCAAACTTGATAGAGGTGAAAACGTCACATTCTCAACTAACTTTGACTTTACCTCTACTCTAATTGCTAAACAAACACACCCGAATTGTGAAGTGATGGGGTTGCGACTCTGTGATAGACGAGCCTCTAGCTTTGTTAACTCCGCTCTCAACTCGGCCCTCATCTCTGCCCTCACCTCATTTGTCACCTCCTCTCTGATCGCTACCTTTATGGACTGCAGCAACTCCTCGACCTCCTCATCTGTGCGGAGGCGCAAGCCCTGGGAGGAGTTAGCACTAGATGACTCCGCTCGCGCGATGTGCGAGCGTGGAATGCACGTCCCATACGTGAGTGTGTATCCGTGCCCATCCCAGCCAACGACGGAGTGGAATATCTCATCCCTCCGTGATGGCAAACTGCGCCCTCCTCGGGCAACGCCTCCAGGCGTGACTGAAACTGGGCATGCGTAGTTGATTCATTTAATATATTATCATGCATAACAAGACATAGTAATAGACATATAATTTAAGTGGTTCAATATAAAAACTTACGAAGATAGCTGCAACCTCCGAGTGGCGAGGATCTTTAGAGCGCATCTAGACGGACATCCTGTCGACCGGACCGCCCTCGGCACGCAACTGTTTGGTGGAGAGTTATATTATTAGTATAATATCATACAAAATGACAAAAATATAAATTACATGTACGATCTAACTTTTTACCTAGCAACGGACCTGGGTGATGTGTCGAGTCCCCAACCTATGTGCGGGACCCTGCATTGCGCGATTCCGCGCATTTGTAGCTGCCTCTTTCTATTTTCAATATTTATTAGTTGATTTTTGTTAGTTACGATAGTCACTAGTAAATTGTTAAAATTAAAATACAAAAATTACAAGTTTCTCACCTTTGCCTCCTCGCTCGTCCAATACTGGACGAGCTGAGTTCACTGATCCGGGAGAACGCCCTTCGGAACTCGCTCAAGTATGTCGGGGGCATCCAATGTGGTTTCCAGTGCTGCATCTTCATTTTATTTTTATGATCTTTCCACATCTTCCAACACTTCGACATACAAACTGGCCGGAAGAGCTCAGGACATGCCCTCAAATTGTCCTGAAAAGGACAAATAATTTTTCATTAAGTTATGGTTTAAATTGACACATCCTGTGAAGAAATGTTAAATTATTACCTTAACCTGCTTCCACATTCGATCTAATGTCTCCACCGGGAATGCCTCCCAATCAAGTGTAGTTAAAGGGAATGCATATGGATCCCGTCCCATATGTCCCAAGTGGCTGATGAGCTGGCGAGCATGCGGACCCACTGGATGATATATCTCATCAAACTCCACGTCAATGGGAGATCTGGAATTCCACGTCCGGATCCCTCTAGCAGGGCCTCTCCCCCTGCTGGAAGATGGGCCCGTGCTCATAGAATCTGTTCAAATTACAGATAATCTAATTAAATTGAAATAAAATAATTTGCTATAATTAAAACGTTTTAATTAAATAAACTTATACCGATCTGTGTACCGGCTGATGCAAGCATCGACGGTGAAGCTGAAGCAGTCGACGTCAAAGGCCCCACTGGGGTGGATGGGGATAGTCGATCAATCGGGGGCAGCGCGAAGGTTGATGGACTTGAATGAGAGGTCGAGGGCCTACTCAGTGGGGCAATCAAACTAGGCTGGGCGGCACCCGGTGTAGGTCTAGGGTCCCTAGATGGCATACTAGCCTAGGCCTGGCGCAGCAGCTCATCCATCGTCCGCGGACGATCTCTCCTCTTTCGCCCTGACATATCTATTTAAATGTTTGTAATATAAATTAATTTAACAAGATAACTGAAATTAACATTTAAAAATTATTTACACTGAAATTTAACATTGGTGAATTAGTTCACAACCGTTCACTATTCATGGAAGTCAACTGTATCTCCTTCAATGGTTTCCCGAACCCAATTAACATCTTCATCAAGTTTAACAACTGCATTCTGGTCAAGAACTTGTTGGGCGAATGCATCAATATTTGGCTCATCACATTCAATTTGATACACTCCACTCCTTGACATTTTAACTGCAACTTGCCAGTTAGGATCTTTCGGATCTCTGACATAGTAAACTTGCTCCGCCATTGAGGACAGTATGTAGGGTTCGGCACTTATTCGATCATCACGATGTAATAAATTGTTAAAATTTACCAATGTAAACTGGTAATTATCTGTTTTTACCCCTCGGATGGGATCCACCCAATCACACTTAAACAATAGGAATTTTAAATCGTGATTGTATACAACTTCAACAATATCCTTCAGAAGGCCATAGTAGTAACCCGCATCGACAGATGAACAACCGATCCCACTATTTTGCGTCGCTTGTTTCTCATCTACATCCTTGATGCGAAATCAAAAACCGTTGACATCACAAGTTATGGAACGTCGAGCTGTTATAAAGGGACCATCAGCTAACTGGTTCATTTCATCGGTAAAATTAGGATCGTTGGTTCTTCGTAAGTTACACACCTACGCAATGCATGTAATCACTGAATATCACTACATCAAAGTAATATGACAGGAACAAGTGAAACTACTCCTAATGATTGAATACGTACATGATTCTTGAACCATTCGTGAAATGACCGATAATGGGACTAATGAATTTGATTCTCTATAGCACGAGGCATGTCCCGTTTGAACTCATCAATGTGTGTCCTGCAATGCATAACACGTGTTAATGACAAGTATGATAATTTAGGCAAAAAATTGACAAGTTACTCGTATGAATGAGTGATAACTTACTGAGTCCAAGCCACAACATATGAGGTGTTGAACAACACCCACCGGTGAGCTTGAATCCACTCAATATTATTGAGATCAAATGGCGTGCCCTCCCCAACTGGACCATCATTAATCCGCGAGGGCCTAGTCAACTTTGTTTCAATATTATCATTAAGATATGCTGCGCAGAAATTGGTGCACTCATCCATCAAATACCCCTTAGCTATTAATGCCTCTGGACGAGCTCTATTACGAACATACCTCTTCAATGTGTTCATGTACCTCTCGATCGGATACATCCACCTGAATTGGACGGGGCCACCAAGCAGGGCTTCACTGGTTAAGTGTATGGTCAAGTGAACCATGACATCGAAAAATGCAGGTGGAAATTTTTTTTCTAGATGACACAATGTCATAGCAATCCTCTCTTGTAGACCATTCAACTCATCTATTCGGTGAACTCTAGAACACAGTTGTCTGAAGAAGTAACTAACTTCAATCAAAGGTGCTACAATATTCTTAAGCAAACAATTCCGTATGGAGATGGCAGTAACTGTTGAATGAGAATATGATTGTCATGACTCTTCAAACCCTGTAATGTTCTTTCTTTCATGTTCACACGCTTAGCGATATTCGAACAGTACCCGTCAGGAACCTTGACACCCTTCATAACAGAGAGGAAGACATCTTTCTCATCTTTACTCATCTAGTACTGCGGAGGACACATGTATGCCTTGTTGGACTCTCTCAACTGCAAGTGCAACGGTTTTCTCAACCCCATTTCTTCCAAGTCACGGCGTGCATTGACACCATCCTTCGACTTCCCCGGAACAACGAGAATGGTCCACAATATATTATCACAGACGTTCTTCTCGATGTGCATGACATCTAAGTTGTGCCTGAGTAAGTTATCTTTCCAGTATGGTAGATCATAGAAAATACTTTTTTTCTTCCAATTATGGCTTCGCCTTCCATTTGCACCGGGAATAAAAGGCAGCGGGGGGGCCAGTAAATCTTGAAAATCATACACAGTGCGTATTTGATCATGCTCGAGCTGTGACAACAATTCAACTCCTGTCATTGTTCGAGGTGCTGGACCATATTCTCGAGTGCCATCAAATGACACTTTGTCCCTCCTGAACAGCTGAACCTACGCAATGGAGGTAGAAAATGTCTATGACCCTTGTGTACCCATTTTCTGTCGTGCTTCAACCAAGTTGACTTCTTCTCCTGATTGCAACAAGGACATGCAAACTCTCCCTTTGTGCTCCAACCCGATAAGTTAGCGTACGCTGGGAAGTCGTTGATTGTCCACAATAATGTGGCGCAGAGTTTAAACATTTCATTGCTTTCGGCATCAAATGTCATCAGACCATCAGCCCATAATTCATTCAATTCATCAATCAAAGGTTGCATATATACATCAATCTTGTCCACTGGTCCTCTTGGTCCATCAATAAGTGTGGATAGGATCATAAAAGGTTGCTTCATACACATCCATGGCGGGAGATTATAAGGTGCCAAAGCAACAGGCCACGTACTGTGATTTGCCCCAGTCATAGACCTGAATGGACTAAAATCATCTGCAGCCAAACCAAGCCGCACACTGCGACAATCCAAGGCAAAGTCTGGATTCCTCCGATCGAAGTCTTTCCACGCTGGGGAATATGCTGGATGGGTTAACTTACCATCATCCCTGCTATTCTCAGCATGCCATCTCATCAGTTTGGAGATATTTGATGACATAAAAAGCCTCTTCAGCCTTGGCTTAAGTGGGAAATATCTTACTTGCTTTGCTGCCACCCGTTTGCCATGATTGATAACACTTGTAGAACTATTATGACGATTGTAACCAACCCCACCCTCCTTCCATCTCGAAGTTTGGCACACAATGCACGTATCAAGATGGGCATTCTCATTCCTAAACAACATACAATTGTTTGGACATGCATCCAAAGTCTCATTTGTGAAGCCTAAATTTTCAGTTAACTTGCGAGCCTGATAATAGGACTCAGCAAGTTTTGCATCGGATGGGAGCACTCGATGCAACAACTGGAGGAGCATACTGAAGGACGTGTCGGACGATTGATTCAATGCCTTCAAATGTAACAACTCAACAATAAAGGACAATTTACTGAAGTCTTTGCATCCATGATACAATTCTGTCTGTGCATTGTCTAGAATTTCAAAATATCTCAAGGCTTCTTCATCGGCACCAGAGCGAGGATTACTCCCACCTGCCCCCTCAGTCTCACAGCTTGTGTATTCGGGTGCCAGCCCGCATGCGATATCATTTAGCATTGCGATCATCGGATCAATCTCTGACATATCATCCACCTCAATTTCATATCTTTCCTCTCTACGACAAGAAACATACTCTTCTCCATGTCTTATCCAATTCTTGTACTGCTTCAAGAATCCGTTCAAAATCAGATGCTCTCGGACAAACTCTCTTCTATAATAATACTGATTCGCACATTTTCTACATGGACAACTGATGAACTCATTGTCAAACCCATTGGAAAATTCCATGAAATGGTTAATCCCATCCATGTATTCCCTAGACATCCTATTCGGTAAATCAATCCAACTCTTGTCCATCTTGATAACTATTTATGTGGAAATCTAAAATGAGCAAGCACAATTAGCCGAATTCAAAAGGTTTAATTTTATTTTTAATAATTGAATTAAAATCTGGGGTACTTGTAAAAACCCACAAAAAAGGAAAAAAGAAAGAAAAAAACTGACAGCTGAACTGGTTGGACCCACTATTAATTATTTTTATTTTACATTATGTTTTCAGCTGGACTAAACCTGCAGGTGATGGCCTTAATAGTGGGCCTGATCATTTTATGCCACCCAAAGCTGTATCTTTGCCCATTTTGCATTAATTGCACCACAATGTTACAAATCGATAGCCAGCAGTAAGAGGCAAAACAAAAAAGCTTCCAAGTATTTTTGCAGCTAAAATTCACCCATTTTAAGCAGTGGAAGGAACTTTGCACAATGTGGCAACTACATATTTTCTGAGTCATTCACAATCAGATGGGAAGTTACGCTTTAAAAAAAAACTTGCAATCGATAATCAATCATATATAGAAGCAAAGCACACAAAGGAAAATCACATGAGAGACCTACAAGGCAATCCAGTGTGCCCACGTACATGGACAAAGAGAGCCCTCTTTCTTTTCATTTTTGGATTTGGGGATTTCAAGTTACATTAAATTTAAAGAGTTTTTTTTAAGCCCATAGAAATTCTGAGACAATGTTGAAAATACCTCTGACCCTAGAGTTGGTCCCTCACTGACCAAAATACAATCCTTCAGTGATCTGATGTTATCTTTTTTTTACGGAGTTTTTCATTTTCATTTATTTATTTATTTTTGGGGCATTAGCACTCCTCTAAGCTGGGCTGTTTCGATTGGTTTCTGGTTCGCATTTTGGAGCCTTCTTCTTCGTCAGTCGTCACAGTCGATTCGCGGTTAAAGTGAAAAGATAGATACATGTATCACACTTTTCACACTTACATGGGGTCCATCTTAGATCAGTACAGCCCCTCTCACAATCTTTTCATTCCATAATCAGGGCATGAATCCAAATTCTTCCCACAATTTGATAAGTTGTTGGGATAGGTTCATTTATTGTAATTCTCAATTTGCCTAAGTCGTTATTCAAGCTAATGCCTTCAACTATTCAATATTATTTGTTTTAGTTTTCATGGAATGTAGATCTAGTAACTAATTTATAGGTAATCATTGTTAATGTATACTCCACTTAATGTAAAAAACAACCCAAATAAACGACCTTGTCAAAGCGTACATGTTGAATTAGTGACGGGATTACAATGAAAAGAGGCATTTTGGAATTTGTTCACTCAAAATGAATAAAAGTAGACTAAAGATTCTGTTAATAAATCAGCCTTAATTCGATTCAATCTATGAATTAGACCAAATAGATATCAAACCAACACACAATCAAACCACTATTTATCCAAAAGAACTAGCTCGCAGTCCCTTTTTCTTTTTCTAGAAAGTAGGATTCATTCATAGCTAAAGGAGTACAAACAGAACACAAATATATACCCAGAGGCCAGAAGATTAGTACTGGAAACTTCAAAACATCCAGAGCCCAAAGTTAAAGAAAGTGCTATATTGGGGCGTGGTTACTAGGCGGTGATAGTTGGCCAGATTTGTATCTACACATGGAAAATTGTGATCACCTTGGGTGTAGGATGTAGCCACTGCCATAGCATGTTCCTTTTCTCCCTGGTACATTCCTCTCATATAGTGCGGCAGATAAAAATCAAATGTGGCCAGCGGAGGAAAGTCCAGTTTGGATAAATAATCCGCCAACAGATTCACTAACCTCTTACAATGTATCACAACTCGTTCCTTGAACCAGGTAATCATATGCATAGTTTTCTTCCAAATTACTATCAAATCCAAGATACGCTTCCCATAGATTGAATGGATGAAACAAGAATATGCGAGTCACCCTCAATGCATATTTTGTCGGGTCTGAGTTCCATACAGATCTGAAGTCCCCCTCAATGCAAATTTATTTTTGCAGACATTGAAAAAGATCCATAGGAAGGGGCTTAGTAAGAAGATTAGCAAATTGATCAACAGATTGCGAACCAGGGGCAGTTTAGAAGTTGAAAGAGCATCCAAATCAATCTCTGAAGTCAGTTTAGAAGTTGATAAATTAGCTGCTCAGGTGCACATTCCACCAAACACATGGCGAATACTAGCTAGAAGAAGAGATGATGATAGACTATTTTTTTTCCGCTAATAATGGTTTAGTCTCTGATGCAGGTTTCTGCTTTGGAATCTGTTATCTCAAAGGGAGGGAAAGTTGTAGAGAATGATGTGTTGAATCTGATTGAGCTGTTGATGACGCAGTTGATTAAATTGGATGGTGTTATTGCAGAAGGGGATGTGAAATTGCAGTGGAAAATGCAGGTATTATACTAGAAATTAGTGCTGGTGTTTGGGTTTTCAATGATTTTGATTTGGAAGTGTTGGTTAGTTCTTTTAGTGCTGTTGGAATTTTGTTTTGTTTTGTTTTGTTTTGGCTCTTCTTACAATGAATTTATTTTCTGTGGAAAGTGGTATCCAAGGACTTATTAAGTGGCTTCAGTCTCTAGTCTCTACTGTTTTCAGTTTCTGATGTTTGATGTGGCTAAACGTTTTTAGCTGTGAAATGTGTTTATAGTTCTTCCCACTTTTGTTTCTTGAGTCCTACACCTGTAGAGACTCAAGAAATTTTAGCTTGGAACAAAATTTTCACCTCAGAAAGTGGGTAGAACGTAAAAACCATAGAAAATTTCACCTGTAGAGACGCAAGCTGTGGGAAACATTTTCACCTCAGAAAATAAAAACCATAGAAATGTCAGCTTGGAACAAAATTTTCCTTCTTTCTCAAAAGAGGGCATCATTTTTCGTGAAAAATTGCACACCCCACAAACGTATCCAATGTTTTTTTTTTCTTGGTTAACACATATCCTAAATGTTAGAGAAAGGGTTTTCATAGTATTTAAAAAAATCATTTTTTCAATACTAAAACCGGAAAAAAAAAAAAAAAAACCACATTACAACTGAGAAGAAATAGAGAGAGCGAGCAGCAACGGCAAAGAGGAGATTAACGAACCTTTGTGGATGTGGTGAAGGAGAGGGAGCAGCAGTGGCGATAAGGGAGAAGGAGTCCTCGATCGGCGACGTTGAGGGAGACGGAAAGACCGGTGGAAAGAGAGAAAGAAATAAAGAGAGAGAGAGGGAGAGGGAGGGAGAGAGAGGAAACCGATGTTGGCTCCGGCACAGGCGGGCTCCGGCGGTGGCGTGGCTGGTGCGGCGGGACAGGGCAGTGCGCGCGGGAGGGCAGAGCGTGGGAGGGGAAAGAGGAAAGAAAAAAGTAAAGAGAGAAAAGTGGATTTGGGGGGGGGGGGGGGGGGGGGGGGGCGCTTAAAAAGCCTTTCGCTACCGCTATTGCGGCCGCTATAGGCAGTCGCTAATGACCCTTTTGAGACGGCCAGAAGCGGCCGCCCGCTTTTCCTTGCGCCAAAAGCTCATTTTCTAGTAGTGATTCCATAACATGCCAAATATAGAAGCTTCCATGTGTGCAAATTATTTCCGGATTTTTCAGGGGCAGCAAATTGAAATGACCAAAACTCAAAACTGTGTGTCGAATTGGTGCAATCTAGCTACCGTTGGAAAGGTTTTTTCGAGTAGATATCCGTGGAACCAAAGATTGTATAACTCGGAGCTATATTGAGGGAGATATAATCTCGCGAAATTACATGTTATAACTCTATGCGGGAATTGCAAAAATGTTTCAAAATTGGCAACATTAGAGATCTTTGAGGAGTTCAATTTTCCAAGACTTGGAGCCCAAGAGACCACACTTAGTAACAAATCCTCTCTAATTCAATTTGTTGCCTAAGTGAGAAGCTTTGGTTGAAAGCTAAGCCAGGAATCATCTTTAAAAGGAAACAACTCTTAACCAAAAGAGGAGTGCAAAACTATAAAAGGAGGCCACTAGTGTAGGAAAACAGAGAGCCTATTCTCCTTAAAAAAGTGGCCAAGCCATTCTCTCTCTTCTTCTTTTCCCTCTTCTAGTTCTAGTTCTAGTTCTCCATTTTTTTTATTTTATTTTGGGTAGCTTTGGGCCTTGTCCAAGCAAGTACTTGAAGGAGAAGTTGTAAAGATGCAATCTTTAATGAAAAATCAAGAAGTCTTCTTTACAATGGCGGGCTAATTTCATTAGAGCGATAAATGAAGATAAGTGATTGCTTTTTACTTATTTAGTTATTCAAATTTAGTTCCATATGTTGTGTTCTTAATGATTAGTAGACTTGTCTTTGTGCCATAGGGAAACTTCTATTCTTAATTTCTGAAAATAAAAAATTAATTCTTGACTGTTCATGCTTAGGTTTGATAGGTCATACTTAGGATTTAGATCTTTTGATGGTTTATGCTTACTTTTGATGGGTAGTGCTTAGATTGTTTTTATTCTTTTATGAGGTGAAGGAAGTCTTGGACTTTGATTTTTATAATTAAAAAATAGGGTTTTTAAAGTTAGATTTTCCAAATTAAAAACATTGATTTGTCTTTAATTTGAAGTAAAAATTGGAACAAGTAAGGGTTACTTGATAAATAATTTGCGGATGCTTATTAGATTCCTATGCCCTAATCACTTTCATTAATTGGTAGTTTTTCATCTTTCTAAATTGATTGCTTTCTTTTATTTCTAAATATTCAAAACTTTTTTAACTGTTAGTTAATTAGTTTTCTTAATTTAAAAGTTTCTTTAATAAGCTCCCTGTGGGTTTGACCCGTTCTTGCCACTGTCTCATTTAGACACCCGTGCACTTGCGGTATTTTATGATTGATATTGATCACATCAGTGGACCCCTGTAAGCTCACCATTGTAAAGGAGAGGTTTACTCCTTTAATCGAATGAGTGAGCAGGAAACTCACAGCATTAGGGTTCATTTGGATGTTTACAGAATAAAATATTTATAGATTTAAATATTGCAAGAATAAGATAGTCTAGAATAGAATAATAGAATATTAAAATATTGTAATATTTTTCCTGTTTGAAATTTTTTGAAGAATATTACAGATTTTCAATTGAGTTGTTTGGAAGGTGTTGCGTGACAAAAGTAAGTTTTATTATTATAATAATATTTATTTAAATACTTTTAATTTATATGTAATTTACCACGTGTGGATAAAAAAGTAGTGTGATAAAGTAAAGTTCAACGGCCATGTTTCTTTTTTACCATAAATTACTTTTTTTAATCATAGAAGACTATAATAAAGTAAATTCAATACAAAAAACAACTACTTTACAACTTTCCCTCTCCCACTTTATTTCATTATATGCTTCATCTCACCTTACTTTATCTCACCTTTTACTATGATGTGACATAAATCTTTATTTTATTTTACTACACACGTGAACATGTCACTTTTTATTTACCATAAAAAACTACGGGAAAATGTGATGAAGTAAAGTTACATAAAAAGAAGCTACTTTACCATTCCCTCCCACTTTACTTCACCATATACTTTATCTAACCTTTACTTTACCTCACATTTAACCGTGGACCCCCCCAATACAGGACAACATTGTTTATTGTTCGTAGTATAGCATGGCGGCATATTTGCTGCCATCACCATCGAAAGCAGAAGGAGGACAGAGATTATGATCATCAAGAGGAGGTGGAAAAGCTTAGAATTCATCGTGCTGTATGGACTATCGGGGATGCGAGTGGGATGGACAACGGAACCTACAACCCTTTTTAGAGGAGGGAAGTGAACTCCCATGCCCGGCATTCATTCATTGATTGCCATGTGTAGTGGCAGAGAGTTACCTAAAAATGGCAACTAGGGACTAGAAAGGCAAGCCACTACACATGGGTAATCAATGAATGAATGCTGGGCATGGGAGTTCCCTTCTGGCCTTTTAAAAGGGTTGTAGGTTCCATTGTCCATCCCACTCGCATCCCCCATAGTCCATACAGCACGATGAATTCTAAGCTTTTCCACCTCCTCTTGATGATCATAATCTCTGTCCTCCTTCTGCTTTCGATGGTGATGGCAGCAAATATGCCGCCATGCTATACTACGAACAATAAACAATGTTGTCCTGTATTGGGGGGGTCCACGGTTAAATGTGAGGTAAAGTAAAGGTTAGATAAAGTATATGGTGAAGTAAAGTGGGAGGGAATGGCAAAGTAGCTTCTTTTTATGTAACTTTACTTCATCACATTTTCCCGTAGTTTTTTATGGTAAATAAAAAGTGACATGTTCACGTGTGTAGTAAAATAAAATAAAGATTTATGTCACATCATAGTAAAAGGTGAGATAAAGTAAGGTGAGATGAAGCATATAATGAAATAAAGTGGGAGAGAGAGAGACTTGTAAAGTAGTTGTTTTTTTGTATTGAATTTACTTTACTATAGTTTTATATGATAAAAGAAAAGTAATTTATGGTAAAAAAAAAATGTGGTAGTTGAACTTTACTTTATCGCACTACTTTTTTATCCATTCCTGGTAAATTACATATAAATTAAAAGTATTTGGTTAAATATTATTATAATAATAAAATTTACTTTCATCACAGCACCTTCCAAATAACTCAATTGAAAATCTGTAATATTCTTCAAAAAGTTTCAAAAAGCAAAAATATTATAATATTATAATATTACATTATTCTATTCTATACTATCTTATTGTTGTAATATTTAAATCTATAAATATTTTATTCTATAAACATCCAAATGGGCCCTAAGTTACTCCCCACAACATTCTATGTTCTATGGGAACTTTCCTATGCATGCATTAATGAATTTCGTTTTAAAGAAGAGCAGTGAGATGTTATGGAGTGGTTACTTTGGCTACCTGCATCTTCTTATTTGTTAAAGAATTTGTGGTAATGCAATATCTATTTGTGCATCTGGATTTGTGTTAACAGATCCATCAAATAAATGTAATTCCGGTCAAATGTACATATTGGCTATCACACTACAAATGCCCAACAAACGCATACAAAACACAAAAAAATCATAGTACAAGTTATGAAGAAAACCCTAGCCTAGTACTCTTGTCCCAATTAAGCCCAAGAAAAAAAAAACTTCAATCAATTCGCCAAGATCCAAGCCTCCATATTATTGCAGCTTGGAACCAAAAGCAATGAGTAAAATCAAATAAATTAAAAAAAAAACTAATTTCAAGAGGCCTTTACATGAGTCGAATCAAGATCGTACATGGGAAGATTGAGATGAGAAAGGAACTGGTTCTTCGAGTTTCTCTTTTTTTAAGAGAATTAACATCGCCCTCAATTGGGAGAGCAGAACACCTCTTCTCAACAAATCAATTCCATCAGATAAAAAAAATTAAGAAAATCAAATAACAAGCAGATGAAGATGCAGAAATGAAATAAATAAGGGATTTTTGTAGCAAAAATCTTACCTTTGAGCATCTAAGAGATATAGAGACGAGAGTTTTTGTAGTTTCTCTGTTTTGTGAAGACAACTGAGAGGGTTCTCTTAGCTTCCATTTTGGATGCTTCAGGATTTTAGAATCATGGCCCAACACATCCCCAACACGTCTCTCTACATATCTCTTACCAGATGAGCTGTGGGGCCCGCTTGGGTGTGTAGAGAAAGCAATAAGCACGTTATTTGTTCTCTTTTATAAGGGTGTATATGTATATGTATATATAAGGGTGTATAGATATAGATTTGCTCTCTTTTATAAGGGTATATAGATGTATAGATTTATGGATATACCAATGCTTCTGTGTGTCAGTGTGTTTGCTATCAACATAGAGTTTTACTGAAGAAATATCCCCAACAAAAGACAACCTACATATATGATAGGAAGATGATGATGATGATGATGATGATAGTAATAATAATAATAATAGTGAAAATTGTTGATCCCCGAGCTGTGACTCACCATTGCTTCGTTCAATCATGGAAAGCTAACCATGGTTAAGATTTTGGACTGATAACATCAAATATAGTTATGTATTGTAGGTCCATATGGAAGACAGGGATATCTTTACTGTGGGGTTTCTATATTCATGTAGCAAGCTGAGGTTCATAGATCCATTTGAAAGAAGGGCTTTCTTTTACAAGGAGGTTGCTGAAATTAGCTGCATCATGGCTGCATAGGGTGTGTTGTGGCAGAAAAAGGCTGCATCGCTTTACTCGCTTACTTTTCCCTTTCCACATTCTCTCTCTTGGGATGGGCCCCAAGATTCAAATGCTCTACTCATAAGAAGAGAAAAAAAAAAAAAAAAAAAAAACAAAGGCAAGAAGACAGATTGATCTGTTCTTTCACGTAAATGTGTAATGCTCCGAGGAGTCCTTTCTCCAAAGTTATCCCAACCTTAACTCTTTGATGTAACATTAAGCTCAAAATAAAGAGCAGCAGTTAAATGCATTAGCATCTGTCTCTTTTTCTCTCTTATAAGATTGCAGAAACGACATTAATCGATTGTCCCATTTGTTTCGCACAACCCATTTTCAGAGTAGCATTTTTGGAAAAATTATCAGCTACGCACCTGGGCTCTCCAGTTTATCACCTTGGCCTTTAAAAGGGGTTGCCTGGCACATCCCAATCCAGCTCCCAACTCAGTTGAAGGAATTTCTGGCTCTCTCAACTGATCCAATTCCAATTAGAGACAGCTCGGCCACGGATTATCTAATTTGGCATGGAAGTTCTACAGGCAAATTCTCCATCCGTGAAGCCTGTAATCTGCTGAGAACAAAAGCTACTGAAACTCTTTGGTCTGGGTTGATCTGAAATAATTTCGTCAACCCCCGCCTGGCTTGCTTGAGTTGGCGTCTAATGCATGGGAAAACTTTGACCCACTTCTCGGCCAAACAGGGGGGATGGTCTTTAGCCTCTAGATGCTACAATTGCCTCAGTGAAGAGGAGTAAGATATGCACCTATTCTTCTCTTCTAAGTTGGCCAATCAGCTATGGCACTGGCTTCTCAGTCCTTACGGTGTTTAGTTCTCTCCCCCCAAATCTGCCTCTGTCATTTGGTAGACTTTAGCCTCTGACAAAGATGTCTTCGGAAGAAAGACTGCAGCAGCAATTTTCTTCCATGCCATCTTCGTTTTATAGTCCCTCCGGAAGCCGTCTTTGGAGAGAGGAAAGCTCATCTTAATGGACCGTCTGAAAGGGATGGCAAAGATTATGTGCAGGTTTGAATTCGAATCAGTTTAGTGTGTATGGTTGTATTAATTTCTGTAATGTAAGGTGAGTACTGGTGATAATTTAATAGTATTAGTTTCTATTAATACAATAATAAATTACATTACACATCGCAATACACGCTCACCCAAAAGTGATACCCAACCGCATACAATTTGGTGAGTACAATTGGTAGCTACCGTATAAACTGGTACTAAGGTATCTATCTGGTATCCAACGTACAAAGTGGTATCTAAGTTCTGAACTGGTACCTTTGGGGAATCATGTAGCATTTTTTTTAGCCTCCATTGTGGGCCCACATGGAGACCATCCGGTCCGTTGAAGATGATGAATCTAATCCATCCAACCACATCTCATCAACTTTCAGCCGAAAAGGAGTGGGTCCCACCTTCTTTTTAAGTTCAAGATTTCTCCGAGAGTGAGATGGGCGTTAATAGAAACTAATATCATTAAATTATCAGCTGTCCTCACCTTACATTACAGACATTAATACAACCATACACGCTAATTATAAAAAAGACAAAAAAAGATAAACAAGAGTAAAACACAAAACGCAGAAACAAAAGACATACATACACATATATGTTTAATAGCTTTATATCAAAGAAGTGGATTGAGGAATGAAAGCTCGAAGACAAAGAGAACCGGGCTTTTCCAAAGAATGACTGCAGCTTTCCCAATCCCTTTGATTAGCATTTCAAAAAAAGTATATACTTCCCTATCGAAGCGATTGCAGCGAAGAATTGATCTGAAACAAAGCACTTCGTCTATGGGCATTGTAGAAAGGATCGAATATGACCCTAATCGTTCTTCTCAGATCGCTCCAGTACAATGGCTCACTGAGGTGATGCAACGACTTTTGTTTTTAATGGTTTTTCCCTTTTTTTGGGATTGCCTTTTCAAGGGCCACCCGTTCCTAGGTAGCATTTTCAGCGTCGCAAGAAACGCTTTAATAAAATACTTTTTGCAGATGATAGGAACGGGAATCTTGGGGTATGTCAGCGACTACTGGGACCTCTCTTTCCATGTGCTTCCCGGGGGAGGAGGTCACCCTGGTTCTGCGGAAGCCCCCCTCGAGGGTGTCCTCGTGGAGTACTGGCCAAGGCGGGAAAGGGAGTTCGAAGAGGATTTCCTGCGGGTGGGCACAAAAATCTAGCTTTCCCACCCGGAACTTCCTCTGGACAAGGTCGCTGAACTAGCGACCAAAACAGTCGCTCTCGAAAACCAAATATCGCAAGAGGTGCAAGATCTACTCTTACAAAAAAACTATCCCCTCCCCACAATTGGGGCAATCAAAGAAAGATTTTGCCAAAAAGATGGCAAAGATCTTTCTCCGAGAACTTTGCAAGGAATACTTGGAGAATTACAATTTATTGGAGTCCATTGCAAGCGTTTTACAAAACTATTACGCGAGATGCAATCGCCTAGTGGATTGACCATCAATCCAATCGTCTAGTTCATCTGAATCCATGCAAATTTATGGAATTCAGTGCCTATAAGGGGGTTATGAATGAGTGGTTGATTTGGATGGGTCATAAAGCGAGCCCCAGTGGGCATTCCGAGCGGTGCAGACTGTAAGGACGGTCCTTACAGGACCACCTCCCTCTACATATATATATATATATATATATATATAAATATCTATATATAAAAGAGAAAGAGGAGATGACGGTTTCTCAAGTTGGTCTAAGGACTAGCATGAGTTACATTTGCCTATAGTACGGGGTAATATTGTTTGTTGATGTTCGAGCAGTATAGACGGTCTCTTGCTGTCACCTTCAAAAGAAGGATACACATGATGATGAGGATTAGCTGAATCAGCTTGAAAAATTGAAGTGAATTCATCATGTCAATGGAGTATGGACTATGAGATGTAAACCTCAACTTACACTACAACCCCTTTTAAAGGCACAAGGGCAACTAAGAGGCCCAGTGCATTCACATTTGAGGTGCTTGTATAGTTGTATTGCTCTGTGTAATGTAAGGTGATGATGGATGACATGGAACTTATTTCTTTTCTATAATTCTACAAGTTCATGTATGGGGAATTCCTGAATGCTCATTTGGACTTAAGCATCTAGGAATTCCACTAAAATACGAAGGTGCGATTCCTGAATTACAAAAGGTCATTTGTGACCTTTCATGTGGCTGAAATTCTTGAATGCTAGGAAAAAAATATGAGATTTGTAAATGCCAGAGATCATATCCCCAAAACTCTAACATCTAGAATTCCTAGAGTAAAGAAACATGCATTATGTTATTGCCTTTTATTATTGTTGTGTCTGAAAACGGAATTTCTAGCCATGACGTTGACATGCTCTGACCCCCTTTGCATTAAACATTAAACGTGGAAAGTGCATTAAAGATATACTCTACTCTTTAACTATTCTTTCGTCGGACTCAGGACTGTGAGAGTGAACATTTGTCCTTACACGAAGTTGGTGAAGAATTTTGGGTAGACACCCTGGCAATTAAATCAAGAGGCTAAGGGCTCGACCACGGTAGAGTGACATTATTTTGGTAATGCAAAAAAAAAAAAACAGCATCCACCTTGACTTCATGACAGAAACTAGGTCTGCTGCCAAGGGCGGACCTCCGTCTAATGGGCTGGTGGCTGAAGCCCCCTCCAAAACTGAATTAGGCATATAAGGTTCTTAAGGCCCTTTTCTGCTAGTTTAAAATTTAACCAAAAACCCCACTACCCTTTCCCCACTCCAAAAACACACATTTTCTCAGTGTCTCTCTCTTCCTTCCTCAAAAATCCCCAAATTGGGATAAAGTGAAACCTTCAGTCACTCTCCGTCTTAGGTGACCACTAACACGACCGTTGTCCCTCTCTGGTGGGTACTCATCTCGACTCTCCCTATCTCTCTCTCTTCTTGTTGTTCCATGGCCAAAGTGAGCAAAGGAAAAATACAAACATCCCTCTAAATAGAAAAGAAGATGATGACTGAGAGAAGGAGCCTTTCTTTGTTTTCTTTATTGTTTTTTTATGGCTAAGATTCTCCTCTGTTGTTATTCCATCATTCTTCATGTTGGCATGCTATGAATAAGGTGGAGCAGCAACAAAATCTTAGAAATATATGCAGAAACAAAGTAAAAAGCGAAAAAAAAGGTTACTGTGAGAATCCTGATTCTTGACATTGGCTTTTTAAATCACCTACCAAAAGCCGAGTCAATAGGGGTCTCTGGAAAGATTTGGCTCATTTTCATCTTTTCCCTGAAAGATGTTGAATTAGGCCAAGTTTCTTGGTGCTTAGGAGTCCACATGGGAGATTCGCTCAATATGGGAACTCATTGTTTATATTTGATCAAAGCAGTTAGGTGATCTAATATAACTTTTTTTTTTTCTAACGGACGATTCTCAACCATTTGAGCTGGACTAATCCCTTCGGACCCAGAGAGAAGCCGGGTAAAACCCCTGTTGCCCTTAGGGGGTAGCACAAATGAACTCAACCTTCAAATCTTGAAGAAGGGGGAACTAGGGGTCGATACCAAGACCTCTAGCTCCAGAAGAAGGAGGAACCGTGGTATTGACCACTCGGCCAACCCCTAGCGGTTAGGTGATCTAATATAACTTGACCAATTAGTGGTATGAGATAAATAGGCTTAAGTGTGTCACAACTATTCACAGATGGCAAGGAAAGATGTCATGT
The DNA here is from genome assembly GCA_029852735.1 of Persea americana. NCBI lineage: Eukaryota > Viridiplantae > Streptophyta > Magnoliopsida > Laurales > Lauraceae > Persea > Persea americana. The sequence goes on from CM056811.1 coordinate 72,531,544, forward strand.
TTCAGCATAAAAATGTCAATAGTTTGTTTGGGTTTAAGTCTCTACAGAAGTGGATGGCCCACTTCTTCAGTGGGTTGATCAGTTTACATGATGGGGAACACATTGGATATCCTAGCCATATCCAATTTTTATGCATTTTCCTTTCTTATGATTGTAGATTTGTAGTCCATTAGTGTCATTTTGTTAACAATATCAAGACTTGATATATCTTTTTCCGCCTATCTTGTCTTCTAGTCAAAACCCAATCTATTGCTAAATCAATCACTTTATTTATAAAAGTGATTTCATAAAATGAATGATAGTTTTAAACACAGTTGGACCTAACTATTAGTACTTCAGAGTTTAGTCTCATTCATACATTCTAGCTAAAGACTTGCACAAATTAAAAAAAAAAATTCCCTAATCATGATTTAGTCAAGGAGGACATTTATGTCCCTTGCCTGCTTAGCTATATAGCTTAAAGCTTCTCATTTGATAGCCATCCAATACAAAGATGTTCTTGTTTTCCTCAACTTTTCTTCTTAGTAATTTTGAGATTTAGAATAGCATCAATTTTACATTGAGCTCCATTGAAAAAGTATAGCTCCATTTATTATGTGAAAGTTTGAATTGGTGGATACGAGAAGGGTGCAAGATGTCATATCAAGTTTTGGGCAAACTTAAAATTGACAAGAACCTAAGTTCAACCTGACCTAACTAATGTTCCTAAATGGCTGACATGAACCTAACCTGAACCCTAGAATTCGTTTCGATTTTCAGGCAAGGATTTGTCAACAACCAAAACCTGAATCTGTCAAACCTAAGTTAGGAATTTGGTTAGTTTGGGCCAGTGGGGTCAGTTTAGGCTCACAACTGAAGTTTGACGAGAGTGGCAAAGATTATCTCTTAATTAAATACAATACATTTTCTCTTTTACCATAGTTAATGAGAACAAAGTACAATAAAATTGTGATTGACTTTTTGAAGCAACTATCATTAGCCCCTGAATAAAAAATCCTGGGTGTGCCACTGCCTGTTGTCCTTCTAGTTCTTGGGATATGTTAGATGGGAAATCTCATCTAGTGACATGCACATCCATCTCATTTGCACATATTAAGTAATTTATTTTTCTGGGTTAAGATAGGGATCCAAAAAAAGAAGCAAGGAGAAAATACCACCCGGACATATATGACAATGAAAGGATGCATGAACATGTTAATTATCCGGATGATCTAATTCAAAGATCTGATAAAAGATTTGACTAAACGCAACAGAGATAAATGATATTATCTAAAGTTCACATATATGAATTTAACTAAGCGTGTTAAGTAAGATCCCAACAGAAATTGAATTTAAATGAACACCAAACTACAATAAATGAGATGAATGTAAGCACGTTTTATGATGATCCTAATGCAAGCAATGAACAATGATGAGCAAATATGTAATGAATTAATAATTAAAAGAATGGAAGGATCTCACCGGGATTTCGCTAAAAATCAGGGTCCTGGGTCCAACGGTTGGAAACTCGCTCCCGGTCCTTCTTTGATAGAGTTACAATGCCGAGTAAGTTGGCTGGTTCGGTTTGATAATATAGGTTGGGTTCGACTGGGTTATGGAAATTGGATGAGTTACACTAGGTAAATTGCAGAGTTGTGTAAGGTTGGGAGCTGTTGCAGAGCAATCTGGCTGGGAGGTCTTATTTATTTATTTATTTTGAATGGTAATCTGTCTGGGAGTTTAGGAGGTCAAATGGGTTGTGGGAACGTGCAGATTGTGTTTTCCACCTTCAGGCTGTGTTTGGCTGGCCTAAACGTAGTCTCTGTGCTGTGTGTTGGATTTGATTTTGGGAAAGATGATTGGGCAGAGAAAGAGAGGTGTTGAGGTTTGAGAACGTGAGATGGAGATGGGTTCGGTGTTTGTGTACCCAGGGTGCTGGCGTAGGTCTTTAAAGTTTGCTCGGGTGTAGTTGTGGTAGAGATGGGTTTGGTTAGAGGTGCTGATGAAAGAAAGTGACTGATAATGATGGTGAAGGTAAAAGTGGTGAGGAAGGTTGGGTTGTCGGCAAGTGGTGTGGGGCAGGTTGGAGAGTTGCAGGGAGACGGTGCAGGGCCAACTGTGTGGCAGGTCGGTTTTGTAGATGACTCGGTTTGTGTTAGGGTGACTGGGTATGAGAGATGCAGTCTAAAGATATCTGGGTGCGGTTGATGAAGTGGGACCATTGAATGGTGTGTGACGATGGATCGAGTTGAATGATGGTGAGAGATAAGATGTGGGTGAGATGAATAAGGTGGTGGGTATGAGAGAAAAAGGTGGGTTGCAGTGGTTTGTGTTTAGATACAGGTTCTGTAGGAAGAGAGTGGTGGTAAACAAGAGAGATGGAGAAGATGATGAAGAAGAATGGATGATCTGCTTTGGGCAGGTGGTCTGAGTGATGTTTGGCTAGTGTCAGTTTTGGGTTGCTAGTGTTTTGGGTGTGGTGTTTGCCAGGTTAGGCTGAAAGAGATGTGATGATGGATGAGGAAAGTGGGTGGTGCAGGCCGTGAGATATATGATGATAGGGGCTGATTTGGTTTGGTGAAGATGGAGAGTGAGATCATGATGGGTGGTGAAGACGAAGGTGGATGAGGAAGGTAGTAGTTTGAGAGGGGAGAGTAAGCAGAGGAGATGGTCGTGGGAGATGGTGGATTTATAGGCCTTCTACAGGGATCCAAAATTTCTTCTCTAATTTTTTTTAACCTTTATAATTGAATCTTTTTGAAGTTGGAGCTTTTTTAAATGATCCTCTTCGAGTTTTCTCATCCATTAATTAGAGTAAACAGTTCTCATCTGCATCTTTCTCGTAAGCTGGCCTATTTGATGGATGGTCCAGATCATAATACCGTGTACAAGAATGAGTAATGCTTGGTAGTAAGCTTTAAAAATTGGTGGACAAGCTCTCTCAAACTCCTCTATTCGAACTCGAAAATATTCTTCCCCTTATAAATCAATTAAAAGTTTCTAAGTCACACCAAGGAAGAGTCCTAGGCTTCTACTCCTAATCCACATGATAAAAATAAAAAAAAGAACACTTTTTACGTCCTTCCTCTATGTGCTTTTAAAGGATTCCATGCATGTTTATTTTCCTCTCTCTTAGAATAAGTATTTAATTTATTGACCAAACAAAGTGGAACAAAAGACAAACACCACAACTATATCGCCCAGTCTTACTTCCAACGTGCTTGCTAATTGCTATACAAGTGGTACACATTGAATGCGAAACAAATACAAAGGTTATGGACCACTTTAGATGAATAGTGGGAAAGAACCCACATAATGCATTTAAAGATTCACATGGGTGCGTCATAAGAAATCAAATAAGTTGACAAGGTTTCGTTTGAGTTTCTACTATTTGAGAAGATGTTTAAATTAAATTGGTCTGCATTTGTAGTAATTGATTTCCAGCCAAAATATACGTATTAATTTTGGTTTCTTGCACTCGATGATTTAAATTAATTGAGTTTCTATACTTATGACCTTTCCTCTATGCCCATCTGTTGCAATCTCACCTCTTAATCATTCAGTAATTACCTTCATGATGGAATAATGTATAGGAGTTGTAAGTGCCAAAATCGATACGAACTTGTTAAGGTGGACGAGGAATTCTTTGGGAAAAACCGAACGCCTGACCTGAAAGGGAAGGAGAGAAATGGAGGTCAGAGGCCTTGCCTGCTGTCAGCCGAAGGCACTCCGATGTCTAAATTAGTTCTACAACTAGACAAAGGATGAGTGGAGTGGAGAAGAGTGTGTGTAAGTGTAACCGTCAGCGTATATGCGTACCTTTCTGAGACTGACCCTTTGCACATATATAGGCGGGAGTCCCATTGATCTTTTCCTGAGTGGAGGTAGTTGGAGGTAAGGTCCCATCGGACTTTACCCTAGCATGGTGGTAGGTAGAGGGAGAGTCTCATCGGACGGCTTCTCATTCCTTCTATGACTGCTGACGTGACAGCCTGATAAAGACATCTCCTTTTTGTTATCAATTGCCCACCCTATCTAACAGCACAGCGTATAACGTGTCTATACTTTTTATAGGAATGTGGTCATACTTGACTGACACCCAGTGCTCGTACCGAGATCAGAAGTAGCCATGAGATGGATGCGTCCTGTCACTGTTGCCGAGATGCACATATAGCTGGCACTGATGCCAAGCTGAGTACAACCGTTACTGTTACTGAGCTATCACCGCTACCGAGCAGACACTATTGCCGAGCTGAACATGACTAGTGTTGTTGCCGAGCTGACACTATTACCAAACTACATATGACCGAGATTAAGACAACACCAGCTGGTACTATTACCGAAGCTAGCATAATCGCAATACTACGGAATTGCCCCCACACAGGAGTACTCTAAAAGGCATGCCTAGAATTAGCCTATTCATCATCTTCTAACCCTTATCCCAGGAATTTGAGGTCAATTAATGTTGTTTTTAAAAGTAAAACATAAGAGACTGGTACAAGTGGAATAAGAAACTAATTGTTTTTTAATTTTTAAGCCACATGTTGATAAGATGGTTTAGAAGTTACCACTTGTACTTTATCCCCGTATGGTATGTTATGGTAGTGGAGAAGATTAGATGCTTCCAAATATGGGCATCAGTTTGTTTGACATTTCTCTTTGAAACTGACGTTACTGACCTCAGCAGAGTCTCAGTCTCCTCTTTCTTCTTTCCAGACCTTAGAGCAATAATGTCATTCATTATAAGAGAGTAGAGCAATAATGTCATTCATTATAAGAAAGCCTGACAAGCTTTCCTCTTCTATGTCAAGTCATGTTTCCTCTTTCTAGACCTTAGAGCAATAATGTCATTCATTATAAGAGAGCCTGACAAGCTTTCCTCTTCTTTGTCAAGTCATGTTGAAACGGTTCGAAGATACTATCAGTCGATCAAGTGGGCTCAGATTTTACTGCAATCAACATTGATGCCAACTTGACCCTGCCCTTGACATGAGCTCTACCCTTGAGACTTTGCCAATGGACTTGTGTTCCCATTGGGTACTAATTAAAAGTTGAACCTGAGTGAAATGTGTGGTCTGAACATTAAAATATTTAGAGCTGTTAGGTACATAATAAGAACAAGGACCTGTTCCATACAAAATAAGTAGTGCTGGCCACTGGGTTATGAGACTTTTTACACGAACTAAGGTTTTGAGTCTAAGCTGCCTTTAAATCCTGAGACAATTTATCATGGGCTACCTGCCTAATCACAATTTATCATTAGCTCATTGGCTTGTTTTAAGAAATATTAGTGAGCATGATATTTTAGTCATACCTGCCAATGGGTCCTAGGACTGTTCATTATGAGCTAGCAAGCATGACATTTTGTTGCCATCGTTTTCAAACTGTAATATATCTATCCACGTACATTTATCAAAACTCTCTTATCTTGTGTTAACAATTTTAGTTAAAATACTAATGTGAGAGGCCCGTGATAGAAAAAACCATAAAAACACTAAAATAAAAATTAACACACAGGTCAAAAAAAGAATTTAATTTGATAAAGACTTTTAAATGTATTATAAAAAAAAAACGTAAATATCATATTAGTATATTGGAAAGAAACAATTTGGATAACTAATTAAGAAATAAATTAGAAAAGAAAAATAGTCTAATTGTAGACTTCCTGTTGTTGTTTTTGCATGATACTATACTTATGAAAGAACTTTTAATGACTGAATGATTTATTAGTTAACTAATGAATAAGAAGAGTTGGCCGACAGGGTTTTGGGGTAGTTGGTGAATGCCGATCTCTTATTTGGGTTTGTAGTGCATGTTGTGGTGTCCCTACATGAGCCACTATTGACTATTGACTGTTGAATTAGAAAGGTGTGGACTAATTAGGAGGAATCTATATAAATAAGGGAGGGCTTCCATTTCATTGAAATTTTGAATGTGTGGCACCCTTCCACCTGTTTGTCATAATGACAGTTATTTAGATGAATAGGGGCTCATGCCTGTTATATCCATGATTTGGGTTGGATTTCAGAAATTCTGGCGTATCGGAGTTGGCTGATTTTAGTAAGGCAAATCAGATTGGTGTTTGTGTTGGGAAGTGGTCGTATGAGTTGGCTGGTTTTAGTAATGCTAGCAAAATCCCATGTGAATCATTTGGGAGAATGTAGCTCGAAAATCAAGCTTTTGAGGAACGTAAAATAGTTTTTTTTTTTTTTTTTTTTTTTTGTGTAGGGATTGATTCAAACCTTCAATATTTCACATAATACAAATTAACATTAACCAATTCACCTAATATAATTATTTGCATTAAATTGGCTAAAGAAATATCGTTAACAAGATGTACTCCACCTTCAGATATCCTTATAGATCATAGGTGAAGCTTTGATATATAGACACACACACACACATTTCCCACAACTGTACAATTATCAATCTTTGTCATGTGTTGTTTATCAACTAAGACCAAAACAACCACATAATCAAGACAAAAAAATAAAATGGTGGTGGATTTATTAATGCTATAGTCCCTGTTATCTCCTAAATGCAATCAAGTGATTTCCATATTGTTGTTATCCCCCAACAGTATAATCCCTTACCACTGCGAAAGCACATCAGTAAAAGCAAAAAAATCATTCCATGAACATTATAGCAAAAGAAAAAAAAAAAAAAAAAGAAAAACACTCCCATGGTAGATTATATTAACTCCTCTCCATAAATATCAAAGTACAAAGAAACAACTAAATTAACAACACAGAAAAAAAGAAAAAAAAGAATACCAAACAACTACCTACAATAGAGTGTATAAATGCACGGTCAGGTGGTCCATCTGATAGCCTCTTATACAGCGCACATGATGCGCCATTTTGTAAATGGTGCACCGACCCCAGAGGGGGACCATCATAACTCGTGGGCTGGTCAATGTGTTGATCTCATAGATGGGGAATTCTAATCTAAATGCCTTTAAACAAGGAAGCCCTCAAACTTTCAGCTGGAATAAGGTCAAGTTGAGATGCAGCCAGCCTAGTCAATCCTTGGTCAAGCTACAGAAATTGAATAAAAAGCGTAGGTATGATTGTGTTTGGGGATGGTTTCAACTTACTTAAAATGAAATGAAAAAATAAAGAAGCATGAAAAGATGTGAGCAATAAAAATGACAAACCTTGGTGTTCAAAAAGGTCTTAAATGGTTTCAACTTCTCCATGCAGATCTTCATGTGACCCACATTTCCCTACTGAGGAACACTTGCAAATGTCTTTAATTAATATTTCAATAAATAAATCAATGCAAAGAGGCTATTACAGACAATAGGGATAGCATTAGCACTGGCAAGTAAACATAAATGAGAATTAAGCTCCGGTGAAAATAGAAAAGCACGTTGAAGAGTCCTAATTTTGAATGAGCCATAAACCATGACACACAAATGGTGGGCCCTGTGTTAAAGTAGGACAGAGACCATTGGATGGAGTTTGTAAGTCATTTGAGAGAGAGATTTTTTTTATTAAAAAGAAAAAGGGCAATCGAACAAAAGAGGCAAGTCCTGGACTCTAGCTAATAGAGGAAACCAATTTCATTAAAGAGAGAAAAACGACAAACACACACATGATTCATAGTTCTTTTGTTGAGAAACCACAAACACACATGTAATATTCTTCTTGATAATAAATCCAAGTTCCAAACAGACTCCACCTACAGAGTACAGAGGAAGAAAAAAAAAAATAGCCAGCAGCAGAGCTAAGCGATGTGGTCTTGTGATGCTTTTGGCATTAGGGACAGGTTTGTTTTTTAGGGACCATCTTAGACAAGCAGAGAGAGAAGGATTAGCGACTAGTTTACGTCTCTATTGGGCTCCACTTTGGACGGACTTAGACTTATCAATGCAAATGTTCAACATGTTGTTTTTAGTTTTGTATCACAAGACCTAACTGATTTTGTGTGTTTTGGATTCCCAGATGTACGTGGGGACCACAAGATTGGATCTGTAGCAATGGGCTTAGAAACCTGTATCAGTTAATCTAATCTAACCTTATAAGTTTGTCGGTGGGACCCAGTGAAGGAACAAAAGCCACTCAAAATCACCTTAAAAAATGCCATTCCAATTAGAGTTTGGCCCACCTTGCCAATAATTATGGCGAAAACACTTTACAGAAACACAAGCAATAAAAAGAGTGAAGTCACATTTTGCATGTTACGAGTGTGTCGAAAAACATGCAAGGCATTAATTTAAAGTATAAAAGATAAAAAAATTAAAAATTAATTAGAAGTTAATATGATAGTTTATGTAGCAAAAGGATATTTATGTATTTATAAGAAAATTTAAAAACTTCATAGATAGGACTGACCGCCATGGTAATCTCTTTGAAAGAAGATTTTCAACTGTAGTTGGGCTCTATGTTCGTGTATGAAAGGGTATGTGTTTGAATGACCTCTAATAAAAAAATATTTTTTTTGCTTAAATTGTGCATCTTTTTTGGGCTAGATCCGGGCTTAGGCTAGCTCTTTACAGCTAAATCTAAGCACTGCCCATGTACCAAAATCTAAGACTAAAACTTGGCTTAAAATAGGCTAGGCCTGGGTGGGCTCGGCCTGGTCCATGATCACCCTTAGTTTATAAGAATTAAGAAATCCAAATAGTATAGGACATTTGTTATTTGAGAAGATAAAGTCAAGACTTAGAGTAATATCAAGAAATTGACTTTTAAATTGAACCTCAGTTTCTAAATCAAATTGCCCCAGCTTCATATATAATAATGATTTTTCTAAGAAGGGCATGTAATTCTTTACATTATTTTTTACTGGGTCATTTTGTTTTTCTTTATTATTTCTTTTACTATTGTATTCTTTTACTAACTCTATACCTGTACTACTTGACATACAACAATCAGCCCCAACACCCTATTTAGAGATCACCTTGTAAATTATTATTCAAATACGTAAGATATCCACCATTGGATTCGACTTGACTTCCAGCCATAAGTATTAGGTGAGCACGGTAAAGAAGAATCATAGCTATAGACCTGTGCCATTTTGGGCTTGCGTCAAAATGACGATGGACTCAATGTTTTAGTGGGTTATTCATGGAGCTAGAACATGCGCATGTGAGTTAGATAATTACAAATCTATTTATGAAAAAGCCAATGTAACTATAGATTGGCGTAATCCCTTTAATTTGGAGAATGAGAGTTCTTAACAACAAATAGTATATTTTATAAAGAAGGAAAAAAATCAAGCATCATCCGTAGGAGACATGTGTGTTTCTGATGGCCACATGACATGCCCTTTGCTTTGGAGTCCGGATCCTTTGAGGATTTCCCCCACGGTGACCGTGAGTGGACCAATCAAGGTCCGCCATGTCACCGCAGGCAGCCTGCCATGCACGCGGGTAGCTTGGCATACATTCGGGTAGGGGCTGCCCATGGTGACGTGGCGGACCATGATTGATCCACTCACGGTCACCATGGGGGAAATCCTTAGACGATCCCAATTCTTTGCTCTATTGCATGTGAATCAAAGTTATGTCCACGTGCCATCTTCAAAGCCACTTTCCTATTTATGAAAAAAAATATATATACAAAACTCCAACGTTTCAGATGTTTGAGCACGAGAAACTACTTTTTCTAATTTAAATGATATGTACCGATGGAGCCCCAAAAGTGACCTTTTCTATTTTAATTAAGATTACCCATTAGATGATATGGAAAATTAGCCAGCAGTTCATATCTAAGATCAAGAGGCTCATGTCATCTGTGCTTGACTTAGTCTAAGATGATAATTTAGGACTGCAACTTCCATATACGTGTAACACTCTCTCTGCATTCTATATACTTACAATAATTCTCTTCCACATTCCTTGTAAGTAGTTGTAACCCTCTCTTAATATGAATATTATTAATAGCAGATAGCAGTCATCCTCTTTTAATTTTAGTTATGGTATCAAAGACTTCTTGAGGCAGCAGTCCTTCTTTCAATTTTCATCGTGTCATCTACACGATTAAAATATTTTTATCCTCCCAATATCAACCTTGCAAGTTTTGTTTGGATCAACGCCACGCATTAAGAGTTTGTTTAAAAACTATTCCACTTGGCATCTGCTGTGGGGCAATCGATACTAATATGTTATTTGGTTGGATGGAAAGAAAAAGGCAGTCACACAACAACATTTGCTAAAAGGAAAAACAAAATTGTAAATAACCCAACCTGTCAACTTTCTTTAACAAGAAAATGCGGTGCAATTATTGTTAGCAGCTGCAGTGTCTCTAACAAGAAGGCCTGTGGTATATATTGAGAAAATGTTGTATGGACTTTTTTTTTTCCTTTTTCCCCTTCCTTCTTTTTTTTTTTTTTTTTTTTTTTGCTTACTTTCGTACTCTAAAACTTTTTATTGATTTCTATAGATTATCATGAACGTAATATACATTTAGAAATTATAAAAACTAAATGTGTTTTCAAGATACTTTAAACTAATTAAATAAGGAATGACTACTTTGGCTTCTCTCAGTCAAGTTGTTTTAAGTTGGGTGAGTTGAGTCTTGACTCTTGACTCTTGATTCTTGACTCTTGTAAGTAAGGAGACATTTTGCATGTGGATTAATGTGAGAAGTTTATGTGTGAACAATATTAAAACTGTGTATTGTTAAAAAAGTTCAAACTTATCTAAATAATTAATTGAGAATATAAATTAATTAGTTTATAAATATTTGCTAATATATTGTTGAATAGTGAAATATGGATTTATTTTAAATAAAATATTTTATAAAATGAACTTACATTCACTCAATTTGCATGTTTCTTATTTATTAATACTTAACTTAGATACCTATTTTTTGATTTATCAATGAGTTTGCATTAGACCACTTAACCGATTTATCGCCAGGCTTTATATATCAGATAAAGTTGGGTTCCTAGCAAAGACTTTCGTAAGTTTGTAACCGCTTTGGCACTAATGAATTATTGAGCCCTGCTAGCCTAGGGCTGTCAATCGTGTCGTGTTAACGAATTCAGGGTACGGGTTAATTAATTTGTGTTAAAATTACCTTAACCAGTATATGACCCGTTAACTTAACGGGTCAAAAAATCCAACTCGAACACGACCCGTTAATTTAACTGCTTACATGATCCAACCCGTTAACCAATTAAGTAATTAAGTCATTTCGAAAATTAAAAGAAAATCCATACAAAAATATATAAGGAGAAAAATATATAAGCAACACGAAACTATTAGTTAGGATTTCGAGTGGATTCCACATAAAACCCCACTATAAAATAATGAATTTTAATATATTCTTTTAGAATATAAATTAGTTCTTGCTATACTTAGGAACTAAAAAAAATTAACGGGTTAAGCAGATTGTTAACGGGTTATTGGTTTAATTCGTACATGATCCGTTAACTTAACGTCTTAACGGGTTGAACCAGTTAACGACCCAAACCCATTAAGAGCCCACCCAAACCTATTAATATCGTGTGGATTCGTGCCGTGTTAACTGGTCGTGTGGCTTTTTGACAGCCCTAACTAGCCTATAGTAGAGATGATCTCATCTCAAATTTATCAAATTATAACACACTTAAACTCGTATAATATGGTGTTAATCATCCATTTGTCTTGATACACGTGCATCTAGGGTTTGGTTTAAATGTCCATATAAGATATGATTAGTGGTCCACAGACTACTGACTCAAATTTGTTTGTATATCTCATTTGCAAATTTTCAATAAACTAGTTCAACTCCTTAACAAAAATTTACCAAAAAAAATAAAAATCCAAATCCAAATATGGAGCCTGTGTTATTTATATGGCCTCTCTTGCAGACAAACCAGAACTTCTTTCTGTTTTGTTTCTTTTTCTCTACTTAATGAAAGTTTCGATTTCTCTGCCTCAGGGCCACCCACTTTCCAGTTCTGTCTTCTTTTCCATACTCAAAGAAAGCGACGAACAAGGAAATTAGTAAAAAAAAAAAATTTCTTCTCTACTTGGGGCCCATCTACTATTGCTAATAATGGTTGGCAATGTCTCCATCGGCTGCTGTGGGGCCCACCATCCCTTGCCATTTTAATGAGAGTGGAGGTGTGTAGTCTTAACTGCCCTTGATCTTTCATCGACTGTGATGGGACGTTTGCTTGCTTTCCCACATGGGGTTGAGCTGCGTTTGGTTCGGTATCATCTTCTTGAGCTTCCGTTCACTTCGTCTTCTTCTTCGCGTGAGGCAGTAGGGGCCTGACACAATTCTGTGGGTGGACATGCTTCTGTACATTGTGGGGATTCCAGTGCTCACAATCACACACCTGATACAATGCAGGATGGATTGGCAATCCATTGCTTTTGTCTTCTTTATATAAGATAGAGGCCCACTGTCAACAGTTGCCAGTTGGCATTGGTCTTCTCTGCCTTATAGCATTGATCTTAATCTGACACTGACACTGATACTGACACTGACACTGATAATGGCAATTTAACAAATCAAAGATGGAGCCGGATGAGGGGATCACGTGCTACTGCTACATATATGTTACAAATTGATGTAGGCAGATTCACGCTGCCACAACATTGTTAAATTTCATTTACTGATAATAATGGATGGAAAGGTAGCGCCAAATAAACAAAGTAACATTTTGAAATGAGGGGGCCAGCAGGGAGATCCGTTGGCGCTGATTTTATTTATTTATTTATTTTAGAGATGAGGGGTCAGGGAGATCTTAAAATCTCCATGGTGGGGTCCACCATGGCCCCCACACATAGATGAATGATCAAATGCACTTTATTCTTTGATCTTACTAAAAAGGAATGGGCTTAATGAGGGATCTATGAAATTAGAGAACGTTAATTGCTCATCAAATCGGTTGGTTGATTTGTCAAAAGTGTAGTGATTGGATTATTTTAACGACCATATGCATTGGTGGCCAACAAACAATCAGTTAAGAAAAGAGACATTGAAACACTTCAATAAATGTCAGATATCATGTACAACACCTAAATATATTAAGGGCTAGACTATTTAGCAAAAAAAGGGCTCACTTACCTGTGTATATTGAATTACTACGATTTTTAGGCATCAAGAGTGAAGCATCTAAGGTGGAGATAAAGATGCATCAATCACTTTCGTAAAATTGAATTTAATAAGGTACTGATTGGTAAGAAATCTTTTAGATTAAAGAGAAGATTATTTGGTGATTAGCTGTAATCTTCACCTTTATTTATGTTGAGCGGCCTCATTGATAAACACGTAATGCTTAGTGATCTGAACTCCTAAGAATTCAATACACAATTAAACACATGAGTCTCAAACATATTAGGTGATATTATATACATTATAGATTTTGTGTCTTGATTCGGCTACGGGTTAGGACCTTTATTTTTGTCTAGATTCATGTTTGAGCCTTTAATTCAAATTAGGATATTGGTATGGGTCCCATAGCTTGGATCGTGGTTAAGGGTTTTGATACAAATCCCCTTTAGTAATTCGAGAATGGGTCTCAGTACACTATGCACCTTACTCGTTTTCACTCTATTTTATTCATTTAAATAATAGTAACTATGGGTTAGGCTTGGATTGAGTTGATTACCGCGGGTAGCACGTAAAAGCTCCACAACCCATACCCCACACATATTTATCAAGTTGGAAAGGTCAAGCCAAACTCAACTCAGAAATTAAAACTTTTAATCTTGAAACTCACTTAAAATGTTGGTTTCAGATAGGTTGACGGGTCAAATAAGAAGAATGGACTCGACCCGAATGCAATCAAGGTATTAGCCAGATATAAAATGTCAACACAGGTAAAAAATATACAAGAGTTGGGTCTGGGTCGGTCAAGTTTGATTGGGTTGGCTTGTCAGGTCAGGAATTGTCACCTCTAAGTTATTAATCGTATTATTTTCATCTATTATAGATGATATTAGCTAGGCCTGCTATCTATCATGGTAAGATTTGATTTAATTGTTAGAGGACCCGCACATAGATGAACCCAAGTCAATCTGGACATAGAATTTCTACGAGATACAGAGGGAGGGAGATTTGAACAGTTTGGATTTTTCGTAAGTATGCCCCACAAAGGATCCAGGCCCTTTCATTGTGTATAGAAAGAAGATAAATGTTACATAGACCGAATGAGAGCCCGAAATGCAGCCCGATGTACAGCATCGGGCTGCATTTCGGTCTCTCATTCGTCTATGTAGCATTTCTCTAGAAAGAATTTGTCTGAGTTCTAGTACCCATCCCTCCGTAGACACATTGGAGTATAATATTTCTGTTATATAAGTTGTATGAATGTTTTGTTTTAATATAAAACTATCAACAACGGCCCCGTACTTAGCTCGGGTAGTAAATAAGCATAAAAAATAAATATAGATTAGTATTTTTTAAATATTATTAGAATTAAAAATAAATAAATTTAGTTTCACTGAACATGTCTTCAAACAAAGAAGAAAAACGGCTGCAATGATGAGTGCTAGCAAGAGAATCATTAAAAAAATTATTGCAAGTTACTGTAATAATAAGCTCCTTCAGACGTGTTTATTTACTTACTTTCAATTCTTTTTTTACATTGATTGCACACCATCCACAAATCGTTTTCTGCAAAAAATCAATCATTAAAAAATAATATAAAAATAAATAAGATATATGTATCCAGAGAATGAGGAAGAAGGATTGCAGATCATTGAATTTCTCAATGATATTAAGAGAGATTTCAAGGAGTCTTGAATGACATTAAAAAAGAGATTTTAGGAGAGATTTGAATGATATTAAGTGAGAAATTTTAGGAGATAAGATTTTAATTGAGATGTGACACTTTAAATGAGAGTGATATTAGGAGAGGAAGATTAAATCTATGCAATATCTAGGCTCACGGTGAGTGGCACCTTAAAGAAATTTTTTTTTTTATGTATATATATTTTTTAAAGAAAAACTCTTGTAACGCCCCAAGATCCAGGTGCCTCGAATCTCGGGACGCTACGAGAAAGTACCCAAGAGATGGGGAAAATCAAATAATATAATCAAGTGTAAATCTCATATGAGCAAGTAAATGGACAAAGCCTTAAAATTTTATTTCACTTTAAGGGATTACAAGGTACTTTCCGTAATTAAACTAACTATTCTATCATAGGCCAATACAGCCAGCTATAAGAAAAAGAAAAGAATAAAGATCTATGTGATAGATGACTCTCGATGCACCAACTGCATCGCTCTTCGAACCCTGCGGCAACGGATCAGCCGCCAAGCAATTCTATCAAGAGAAAGAAAGCGGAAGAAAATATACCTGAAAACACCAAGGATTGGGTCAGGCTCGATGAGCCGGGCAAATAGGCATGTTTATATGGCAATACATTACATAAACAAATAAGGAAGAAGACCATACATGATCCCGGCTATACCTGCGTGATTAGTACTTCAATAATAATATAGAATATCAGAGTGCAACCGACATAGTGTGGAGTGTAGTGCATGAACGATAATTGAGATAATAATATAACAAATGTTGGATACAGCATATCAAGTAGATAAGAGAAGCCATCATCATCAATAAATCATATAATTTATATAAGCACAGCAGTGTAACCAGTAATAGAAGTAACAGGGGGAAATAACTCTACTATATCAACAACCATCGTCTCTAGATGCTTCCGTAACGAAGTCGGCACTGAAAGACACTAAGCAAAAACATCTACAACACTTAATAATCACTCAACCAATATATATACATAAGATCAAACAAGGGCACGTCCACAGTTGAAGTATAAGGGACGTGGGAGGTCAAGGCCAGCCCTTCGTCGTGTTCTTTGCCGCCGTGTTATTTCTTATTTTACTTGTATTCTGGTGTTCTTCTTTCTTAATTTAATGAAATTCTCTTTGCCAGCCCAAAAAAAAAAAGTTGGACCTGCAGAGGGATTCCTTGTTTTTTTTTAATCCTGTAACCCTCTCATTAGGAATGCATCATGCATGTTCTTTCATTTCTTCTCTCTCTCTCCCTCCTTGCCGTTGAAAAGAATGCCATCCACGTTTCACCCTCTCCCTCTCCCTCTCCCTCTCCCCTTGTCGTAATGCCTCTCCCCTTGTCGTTGAAAAGAATGCCATCCACGTTTCACCGATCCTGTGCGGGCCTATTCAACCAAACGAGTATCCCCTGCGTTGAAATACCGCCAACCAAAATAGTGGCAGTTTTGTAATTTCCACAACAATGCAACCCAAGACCAAAACATAGTCAATCTCGCTTCCTCTGACTACATCTCTCTCCATTCTCACGCAGCTCTTATAAACACCCACCCTCGCCTCAACCATTCTACCACCCTACTGCAAGCAGCTCTCTCTCACCAACTCTCAAAAAAAACAGAAGCATTCCATTCCAGCATCATCTCTCTATCTTCTTCCCAAACAAAAAACAAAAAAACATCAAAACCAACTTCAAAATCACACAGTTTGTAGCAATGAAGAGCCTCTTCTTCCACTCCTCCAAATCCTCTCCCTCTAGAACCTTATTCCCCACGCCTTCCTATCCTTCCCACCCTTCCCACGCACGGCCTTCCACTCCCCTCTCCGAATCAATGCTGGAATCTAAAATGTCCCATGCCGACTCCCTCATCACCAAATGGGACCCTGAATCCTCCTCCTACGCCAAGATCACCTCCCTCTTCTTCGAGAACCGCCGCGAGGCTCGAGACTTCCTCAAATCCGTCTCCGATCTCCAGCGCGCAATGCATTTCTACGTCTCCGACTCCTCCTCCCACCACAAGCTCGTCCACGCCCAGCGCCTCATGCATATCGCCATGAAACGACTACAAAAGGAGTTTTACCAGATTCTCGCCACCAACCGCGACCGCCTCGATCCCGACTCCATCTCCGCCCGCTCCTCGACCACCACCACCTCCGACGACGACGATGAAGACGCCGACACCAACGATGGTGATGCCGGAGAAGCCATCAAGGAAGTCTAGCGCGAGGCCTCGCTTTGCCATGTCCGATCGGCAAAAAACACATACGGGTCTTATGCGCCCATTTCATTAACAAACACATACCGGTCGTATACGCCCATTTCATTAACAAACACATGAAAAAAGAAAAAAATAGAAAAAAAAAAAAAAAACTACCAAAACACGAAGGGAGACTGGGGAGGACCTTCACATTAACCGGTCTTCTAAGAATCAGTGTTCGTTACATTCGACGCACAGCATCAGGTTCTAACTATCTTGTTACAGCATTGTGATTCCGCTGCTGTAAGAGGGAGAACCGAATAAGGACAAAGAGAGTGATAAGCTTCTTCAGCTGCTCATCAAAAGTGTACTTTTGATGCGCAACTAAAGAAGCTTATCATTCTCCTTGTCCTTATTCTGGTTCTCCCTCCTGCAGCAGCGGAGTTACAATGCTGCAACAAGAAAGTTAAAACCTCCTGCATGTGCCGAATGTAACGAACACTGGTCCTTAGAAGACCAGTTAATATGAAGGTCCTCTCCAGTCTCCCTTCCTGTTTTGGTAGTTTTTTTTTTTTTGCATGTGTTTGTTAATGAAAAGGGCGTATACGACCGGTATGTATTTGTTAATGAAATGGGCGTATAAGACCCGTATGTGTTCTTTGCCGATCGGACATGGCAAGCGAGGCCTCGCGCTCGACTTCCTTGAAAGAAGGAGATTGATCACGTGGATTTGGAGTGAAAGTCTGGATCTTTTCTGTCATATGGAAAGCAGCATTTAAAGCTTGGAGACATCTTAAGCAGCAGTCTAGAACTCTTCTTTCAAAAGACTCTTCGGGTTTTTATACAGTTTTTAATCCTGATGCATCATGCATGTTCTTCATTTCATCTGTCAACTCCATATAGTTTTTTTTTTTTTTAAGAAATAATAATAATTGAATCAAGTTTGGAGTGGTTGAAGATATGAAATGGCCTTAATGAGTAGTAAATGCTCATTCCATTTCTTGACAGTCTCTCTCTGCCTATTCGACGAAGACTTGAACCCGTTTATCAAATTGATCTGAACTGAACTAAAGATGGATTATCAATAGGTCAGGTCCTTTGGATAACTGGGTAATCAGTAGTCCATATTTAAATAGAAGATGAGCTTGCACAGCCAATAACAATTGTAGGCTCACTTTTTGGGGAATTATATAGCGGGTCTCACGCAGTGATCGAACAAAGTAGTTGTAATAAATTGTGGGACATAACTCTTTGATTTGGTCCTATTGCGGTTTATTTATTGCATGTTCACTCAATGATATAATCGCAGTGGACCCATCCATTGATGATAATATATACGTAGGGAGATACATGGTGGAGCCAACCCAATAATTAAAACCCACCATGCAACCTTATTGGGTGGGCTACATTCAGGACCGGACTTAGGAAATTCTTTTTTTTTTTTTTTTTTTTGGGTGGGGGGGGGGCACTCTATGGAAAAGAAATATTAGGGGAAGGTGCAAATATAATATAATATATATATTAATTTTTAAAATTTGTAGGGACATTTTAAAGAAGTTTAAACTCTTTTTAGATGAAGAGTGGGGGCTCCACCCTTGTACTTGGGTCCACCCCTGGCTACATTGTATTTTATTATTGGAAGGGGTCCATCAATGACTCTTTTCTTAGGTCACAAAACGGTTTAAAAATACATAATTCCAGTTAACTAATTTTGAGATTTTGAAATTTAACATATGAATATGATATCAAGATTTTGAAATCATGTGCTCAACCAAAGTGTACGAAAAACTATTTATTAGCCTATATTCAAGAAAATTAAATTAGGTCTAATTTAATTTAGATTTTGATTAGAATTTAAAAATATCAGAAATCTGATCATAATATGCAAAAGGGATTTTCATAATATTTTCTTAAATGTATTATATTTACATTGTGGATAGTACTAAATTTATTATATTCAGAATAGTTCTCTTTTCAAACAGTGAAACATGATACAGTGTTTCAAGCAATAATATTTCTCCATTCTCTCATTATGAAGATGAAATTTACAATAAACTGCAAGCCATCCAACTGATCAACATAGTGGTTAACTTTAAAACCAAGCACCTTCAGTTGGTTCGTCACAGGAATGAAATTGGTTTCGAATCTATTACAACTATCATTTTCATTTTTTATTTATTTATTTAAACATGAGAATCATTCAGTGACCCCATGAATTGAAGATGAGCGATTTATTAATTGGGCTGAAGTAACATGTTGTAGAAGAAAAACTCTGATAAGATCAATTTTGGGCAGTTGGCAGATTGAGTAAATCAGGTCATAAGGTAAAGGTCTATTTGGCTTGCAGAAGTGCAATTGCATGAGTTGGGCCGGATTGGTGGGTCAATTTGTATCTATAGCCTCAATACGGGAATAATTTAAATTATTTACTTCTCTAATTACTCTAAGGATTTGGTCCAAAATAGATTGGAATAAATTACAAACAGAATTCATGTAGTAAGCCCCAACATAGTTAAGACAATGGTGTGATAATGATGGCAATGCCAACTTCTCAATTTTCTACTTCCATTTCTATCTAATGTAGAAAACATTTTCTTTGGGGATCTTTACTAGTATCTTATAATAATGTTTGTAGATTATGCCTTTGACACAGCATACAATCTGATTTTTTTAAAGGAGCTGCTATTGGCACACAGATTTTATCTTTTCCTACACAAGGAATTTATCTTTTTTATATTACATTTTAACCCCTTTATGAAACGACTAAAATATCCAATCTCCCAAAAAAACTCAAAACATATCTTCTTTTCACACACAACTCATCTTCTTCCCTAACTCTCCACTTCTCATTCTTTACTTCATTACTGTTTTGGGCAACTCATCTTCCTCCATTTTCTGCTCTTAGCCAACTCATTTTCCTCCATCTCCTTCATCTTTCCTTCTTTTGTTCTTAACTTTTTTCATTCCATCTTTCTAGTGCAATGAAGGAAGAAAGGAACAATGAAATGGTGCCTTTCAATCAGAGGAGCAGTGGAAATATCCGTTTCTATGTTATTTTTTCGTAT
Organism: Persea americana; assembly: GCA_029852735.1. NCBI lineage: Eukaryota > Viridiplantae > Streptophyta > Magnoliopsida > Laurales > Lauraceae > Persea > Persea americana. The sequence goes on from CM056811.1 coordinate 72,551,482, forward strand.
TTTTGCCATTTTTGTGAAATTTTCCTCGCCTGGGAACGAGTTAAAGCTCCCGATATGTACGGTCTTTCAGGTCTGAACAAACTGACTCCGTTTGAATGTTCAGGTCTGAACAAATTGACTATGTTCGGATGTTCATGTCCGAACATATCAATAATGTTCAGACCTGTGTATCCGAATACAATCTCCATGTTTGGAACTATGTATCCAAACCCTGCAGTTCAACTTGTATCCACAGAGCCAATCTGGACCTGGACATCAAGTCCCTAAGCCTATTAGAACCATTCAATTACCATTGCCACAATGACACTTTCTGGCCATGACTTAGACACTTCAGTGCTCCTCGATCCTGCATTCAACCATTGATACATTATCGAAGAAATCCACAACTAAATCAATCAATCCATCTTGATATGAAACAAACGAAATACACCTGTTGATTCCAAATGTACTCAGCTATATGTGTATCAAAGCTGATCAATAAGGACCTATCTTGTGGCCTCGAAGCTAGTTACATTTCCATCTTAGGTTGTTCTTCAACATCCTCCTCACTGAGATCCGGTTCTTCTAGAACCTCTTCCACTTGGTGGCGGCGCCTTCTATTTGAAGCGGTATGTCGCGCCCTAGAAGAGCTCAGTCGGTCTATATCTGAAATAGAAATACAAACATTGTAAGATAACATAAATGTGTGTGTAGTAAATTGTTCAGATGTTCAGGCCCGAACAATTGCATTATGTTCAGATATTCAAGTCCGAACAATTGCATTATGTTCGGATGTTCAGTTCCGAATAGTCACGACTTCTTGGCCAAAAATGGTTGCGATGATAGATGAAAACCAGTCCAAATGCATGAAAAAAAACTCCACCATTCTTCGTAAAACCTTACATTGAATGAGAATCTGTCCCCATAACAAGTTTTCATGAAAAAAAAGGTAATCTAAGATGGAGAAAATGGTGAAGAAAAAATGGTGAAGAAAAATGAAATGACAATCATGGAGATAGAGATTTACCTTTGGAAGAGGAGATGGTGTGGAGAGCTGGGAACGCCGGATTCACGCAGGAGAGACCGAGACGCCCGAGAAGTGGAGGGTTTGGTTGTGCGGAAGGAAAGATGTGTGTGAGAAGAAAGAGGGAAATGGAGAGATGGGTAAAATGAGGATTTTTGGTGTGTGTGGAAAGAAGTAATGTCATTTTTAAACTATTGTAATGTGTGGAGAGAATTTGTGTGAGAAAAGATAAAAAATATGTGTGCCAATAGCAGCTCCCTTTTTTTAATCATGAGACTTCCTTGCCGCCGTGTTCTTTATAAACTAGCAAAACGGCCTCGTGCATACGGGCGATAGAAGTCATACCAAAAGGTATCGTTTAACTTTATGATATAAATAAAAGAAATTAATTTTGATTTCTATGTTTATATTATATAAAATACAAATATTTCGCAAAAGATTATAATCACTGATGGATGGACGTTATGTGATGTATAAAAACTATGAAATACGGAATAATAGGCTTTCATAAAATAAACACACAACCATAAATTCAAGTAAATAAATAATTGAAATAATTGAAAATTTTATATGAGATTTGAAATATGATATTTTGATATAAATTGCTGATATGGAAAAAATAAGGAATATTTCAAAATATGATATTTTTCTATTAGAGGGAAGTTTGGCAGTTACTTGGTTGGTTTTGAGGCCTGTATGAGTTTCTCGACTTTGATCCAAGCCGGGTTCAGGGTAATCAGAGAATTTGAGACCCATTTACATCCCTAATATCCTATTTCTCAATTAACTGTCTAGGGTTTTTATTTTTTCTCCATGCATGAGTAAGTTATAGGTTCATTAGTAGATGTTTTCTTCCTACGTGAGTAGGTTTCGAATTCATAACTGGGGTCTTTCATGGGTCCTAGCCTCTTACAGTTGGATTAAAAGAAAAATCTGGGCGTGAAGCTTCTCAAAAGACAAGAAAAAAGAAATAGAAACTAAATTTCAGATCAATGCTGGGGCTAAGCTCCAAAATTCCACCCACCGTCTATGTAAATGTCCCTACTACCTAACTCCTTTCCTTAATAAATAGCAACATTAGAAATCCTCATTTTCACGAAGATGAAAACCCTACTAGTGCCAGAGTGTGAAGAGGTCTATTGAATGCATTGAATAAGAAAACTGACAATATGGTGGAGGGGCAGTGGAGATAACTTATAATTAATAGTTAACAGTGATGAGTGATGACCCTGACATATCTATTTTTAAAGAGTCCATATTCCATTAGACCAAGCAGGACGATGTTATTTTTTTGGTGGGCCATCCAATCGAAGAGAATTGAAACTTTTTGAAATATGAAATTGGTTTCAATTTGTACTTCGCTGTTAGAAAATAATTTGTTCTATCTATATCACGGACCACAAATTGGCCGGTTAGAAATGGTGTGCAAAGATTTTAAATTTTATGGAGATTGTATATACACGTAAAGCATTGTATTATATGCGTACTTGGCAGGAAGAGTTAGGGAGAATGGGAACATGAATCCAGAATAGAAAAACATGTCTGGCATTTTTTTTCTTGTTTTGGGAGTTGGCAGTGTGCACTTGGTTCGCATGTGCTATCCCATCACATTCTCTTTCAGCTTTCAAAAACTACCATCTAGCCCCAGATCAGATGCATTGATTGACCAATTCAATTTTTTTTTTTTTATTTATAATATGGTTAGTGGTCCACGGACTACTTACTCAAATTTGTTTGTATACCTCATTTGCTAATTTCCAAATCAGATGCATTGATTTACAGTTTCTTTTTTTTTATAATATAGTTAGTGGTCCACGGACTACTGACTCAAATTTGTTTGTACATCTCAATTTTGTATAACCTGGATTGTAAATCCACGGGGCGGTCAAGCTGGCTTGCAGAGGTACAATCAGCTGAGTTGGGCTTGATTAGTGGGTCAAGTAGCATCTATTGCCTTTTTATTCATTCTATTGAGAATGTTAACCAGAACCAGAATTATCAGGCTAAGTTCGCTTGGATCAATAGGTCTGGTCAGGATTAGATGTTTTCAAAACCAAACCATAGATAACTTATTTAAATTAGCTTATGATGGTTATGAGAATAATACCAGCCATCATAATTGTGAAGGTTAAGGCTGAGCAAATCTCTATCAGACAGGTGGTTTGCTTTAGTTCAAAATGAGGAGATGGAGTTAAATGCAATAGAATTTGTCTCCTTTTCTCTCTTCTGAAATCCATTGTCCCATTTGTCTTGCACAACTCATTTTCAAAGTAGCATTTTTGGAAAATTGTCAACTACGCCACATGGGCTCTCCAGCTTGGCCCTTACCGTGATCAGTCTTCCATCACCATGGAAGAGAAGGTTTAGAGAGAGAATAGAGTGTTATATATTACATTGCAATTAATCATGCCATCCAATATTTAGGATGGCATAAAGATATACATATGCTATTCCAACCTTTTAAGTGTGGAACTTCATGGTAGGGCTACATATTAAAAACGTGAACCACTAGATATGAACAACTCCATCTAATATTAGGATTTGCATGCATTTTTCATTTTTTTAACACATACATGGGAGGATTATATACAGATCTTCTTTGTCAAATGTGATGTATAAATATATTGTTTGTTTTCTTAAACATGTGCCCAGTGACACAAGGAGTGTGCCCTGCTTTGTGCCTCAGGCTCGGATGGACTTTTACACCTTGCACCTTGACCACTTTGGTTTCTCCGTACTCCCAGTTATAGTTCATTCGCTAGATCCTTTCTTTCCTTTTAGCAGGAAGACTGGACAGGTTGATTCTAGTTGTATTTTCTATAAATTAACAATATTTTCTTTCTAATATTGAAATTTACTACTATATTTGCTGAAGAGTTTGGTTCTTCTTTAATTTTGATCAAACCCATATACGGCCCAACGAAAGAATGAGCATATGGTGAATAATTTTTACACAAACTTATTTATGATCAATCATAATTCATATGTTACAATCAAGCTATTAATTATATGCTCAATTTCTCCAAACAAAAGGGGCAACATTCACTTGGAACACTTGGAATTTTTTATTAGTGGGGCCCAACTAGAGTTCTCCTTCATCTAGAGGGAAGCGTGAGTGAGATGTAAGGTGTTTGAGTTTCTCAACCTTCCAAACAACCAAAAGTTCCCTTAGCTATAGAAATTGAATAAAATGAGGGGGTGTGACTTGTGAGTTTATAAATAATATAAATTGACATCAAATTGATCAGCAAACAAATGATTTTCATAGTCCAAAACAAATACACAATCCAACGATTCAGGCCATTCAAAAAAGTGCCGAACTTTGAATTGGAAACTATCAAAGGGGACTCTAATTTATGGTCCACTCAGATAGATTATATAGGTGATTCCAGTAAGTATTTATATATGCAGTGCACCAGTGTTCAAGAGAAGTTTTTCCATTTAAAAAATCTCATGGGGGCTTAAAGCAGACAAAAACATTTATATTCGATTAAAGAGGAAATGCCTCAACTTTTCGTTATAATTTTGAAATAGGCAGGCCCACTATAGATACTAAGGAGTGGGCCTCAGCTTATAGGAAGCATGGAAAAGAGTTTTGAAATTTTGGTGTTAAACTAGCCCCTTTCTTTCGAACGGTAAAAGATTGCATGATGAGACTGATGTTGTTAGTTGTTACATGTAGGGGGCAGTGTAGGTGGGGCCCATTTCATGGGCATGGTGTTTGCTACCTGAACGAGGGGAAATTTCTACTTTTAAAAGGAAAAAGGATCTGGGACAAGAGAAAGAGCAGTGCATCGATGGTGACATTTTGTGTTATCTGTTGTTTGTTCACTTGATCTTGACTGTTGACCCCTCCTTGAGGTTTAGCACGGCAGTTTGTGGCTAAAGGCAAAAACTGATTGTGACATAACCTTGTAGGATTAAAGACAAACAGTTTTATACGTCAAAGTTCTTATGTGTTTCAGTGCAAAGTTGACTCCTGACTCCTGTTGAGCGCGTCAACGTAACCTATCGAGCTTAATAAAATAGTAAATGCTCGGATGCCTCCTTCGATGTGGAGGAATTGATTTTGATTATGGCTATTAAAATGCCCGTTAACACGATACGAATCTACATTATATAAATTGATTTGGATGGCCATCTAACGGGTTCGTATCATTAATGGGTCGAACCCGTTAACACTTTAAATTAGTGAATTGTTAACTTATGAAACCGGTAACCCAATAACAACCCGATAGAAACCGCCAAATAATAAATGACTTAAATTTTAAAATACATGAGGGTTATTTTGGTAAATTTGAAAATGCTAAAATGAAATACTAAAACTCACTTATAAAAAATCATTTTCTAACTCATTCACTCTCCTTTTATCAGCAAAAGAGTGTATTAATTGACATGGTTTGAAATGAACACGATTAGTTCACGAGTTAACGAGTCGTGTCGTGTAATCTGTTAAATAATCGTGTCGTGTTTGATTTTTGGACCCGTTTATTTAATGGGTCGTGTACGGATTGAGTTGATACTAACACAAATTCGATAACCCACAACTTGAATTCGTTAACACAATATGATTCGCTATTCTAATTTTGAGCTACTCAAGTTTTATAAACGGAGGCTTCCTCAGCAAAGAAATTCGCTAATTAGACAGGGAGGATCTGATCTCTGCTACTTGCTTCTCTTATGAATATAAATAGATATTAAAAACAAACTATATGACATGTAATCAATGCCGCTTGCTACTCTTGTGAATTGACAAAACTTGTCATCTAAAATAAATCACTGTTTACGTCATGATGCTCCATCTCTGAGTCTTCTTGTGCAGTTGATCAATCTAGGTATAAGGTACATGAACTGATGTCTCCAAAGTGAATCCACATCCAAGACTTTGAATTAAAACCCCAGGGCAATATTAGGGGACCGATGAAAATAGTCTTTTTATACACCTACAGAAGTTACTAATCAAGCCAAAGTATTCGGCTAAGATCTAGCCCACAGGCTTATAAACAGCCCTAAAAAGGCAGTCAGATCTTGGTTTTTAATTTAGTTATGAGGACGTTTACATTAACCAATTCACCTAATACAGTGCTTTGCATTAAGTTGGCTAAAGAAATATTGATAACAAGATGTACTCCACTTTCACACATCATAGGTGAAGCTTTGATATATAGATATATAGATATATATATACACACACATTTTCCAAGACGGTACAATTGTCAGTCCGTGTCATGTGTTGTTTATCAACTAAGACCAAAATGACCGTAAAATGGTGGTGGATTTGTTAATGCTATAGTCCCTGTTATCTCCTAAATGCAATCAAGTGATTTCCATGTTACTGTTATCCCCAAACAGTATAGTCCCTTACCACTGCGGCAGCGCATCAGTAAAAGCAGAAAAATCATTCCATGAACATTATGGCAAAAGAAAAAAAAAAAAAAAAATAGAAAAACACTCCCATGGAACATAAATAGATTATATTAACTCCTCTCCATAAAGATCGAAGTACAAAGAAACAACTAAATTAACATCACAGAAATAAAAAAAAAAAAACAGAATACCAAACAACTACCTAAGAACATAGGAAAAAAAAAAAACAAAAAAAACAGAAAACCACATATGGAGGGCAAGGGAGAGGAGAGGGTAGTAGCCTCACGGGACACCAACGTAAGTTGTATTCCCCTCAGAAGGAGGGCAACAAAATTTCTTGACATCGTTGCAGCAGCCGCTGCTTGGGGAGCCTCCTTCACCGTAACCCATAAGCATGGACGCTACAAGGAGAATAACGAGGACAACCACCTTAAAATCCATCGATGCTCACTCTAAGTTCGTGTATATGTTGATCTCAAACAGCCCATTATATAGAGAAAAAAGGTCGGCTAGAGAGGGCCGCTCTAGGACAAGAAGCTAACTGATAAGTGGTAGCTACCCTAGTAATTGAGGTTCTCAATTCCGTCCCCACCAGGGGTGAAATCGAAAGTTTCTATGGTCCCTACTCCTCACGCCAGGGATCAAGGACTGGGTTGCATGTCGAACCCATCATCACATCATGTCCTCCAAGAGAAACGGCACTCGTAATTAATGATGCTAAACTACACGTAAGGCCTACTAGTACTACCTAAGTCCTTTCCTTAATACGTGGTAGCTACATAAGAAATCCTCGTTTTTCACGAAGATAAAAATCCTACTCAGTGCCAGAGTGTGAAGAGATCTATTGAATGCATCGAATAAGAAAACCGACGACACGGTGGAGGGGCAAGTGGAGATAACTGATCTAATTATTTAGTTAACAGTGATCTGATGAGGGATGACCCTGGCCTATCTACTTTAAGAGTCCATATTCCATAAGACCAAGCAGGACGATGTTATTTTTTGGTGGGCCATCCAATCGAAGAGAATTTAAAGTTTTTAAAATATGAAATTGATTTCAATTTTTGCACTTCCCTGTTGGAAAATAATTTGTTCTATCTATATCAGGGACCACAAAATATTGGCTGATTGCAAATGGTGTACGTAAATTTCAAGTTTTATGGAGATTGTGTGTATACTGTATATATACGTAAAGCATTGTATACTATGCGTACATGGCAGGAAGAGTTAGAGAGAATGGGAACATGAATCCAGAATAGAAAAACATGTCTGGAATTTTTTTCTTTCATTTTTTTTTTTTAATTTAATTTATTTTTTTTTTTTTTTTTTTTTTTTTTTTTTGTTTTTTTGTAGTTGGCAGTGTGCACTTGGTTCGCATGTGCTATCCCATCACATTCTCCTGCAACTTTGCAAAACTACCCTCTCGCGCAGATCAGATGCATTGATTGACCATTTCTTTTTTTCTTATAATATAGATAGTGGTCCACGGACTACTGACTCAAATTTGTTTGGCTAATTTCCAGGTCGGATGCATTGATTGACCGTTTCTTTTCTTATAATATGGTCAGTGATGCACGGACTACTGACTCAAATTTGTTTTGTATACCTCATTTGCTAATTTCCAGATCAGATGCATTGGTTTGTAATTTTCTTTTTTTATAATATGGTTAACGGTCCACGGACTACTGACACAAATTTGTTTGCATACCTCATTGGCTAATTTCCAGATCAGATATGATTAGTGGTCCACGGACTACTGGCTCAAATTTATTTGTATACCTCATTTGCTAATTTTTAAAAAACTAGTTCAACTCCTTAACTAAAATTTACCAAAAAATAAAAATTCAAATCCAAATATGGAGCCTGGGTTATTTATATGGCCTCTCTTGCAGACAAACTAGAACTTCTTTCTGTTTTTGTTCTTTTTCTCTATTTAATGAAAGTTTCGATTTCTCTGCCTCAGGGCCACCCACTTTTCAGTTTTGTCTTCTTTACCCTGAATCTCATACTCAAACAAAGCGACGTACAGGGAAATTAGTAAAAAGAAAAAAAAAATTTCTTCTCTATTTGGGGGCCATCTACTATTGCTAATAATGGGTGGCAATGTCTCCATCGGCTGCTGTGGGGCCACCCTTCCTTGCCATTTTAATGAGGGAGGAGGTGTGTAGTCGTAACTGCCCTTGATCTTTCATTGACTGTGATGGGACGTTTGTTTGCTTTCCCACATGGGGTTGAGTCGGGTTTGGTTTGGTATCCTCTTTTTGAGCTTCCGTTCACTTCTTCTTCACGTGAGGCAGTTGGGGCCTGACACAATTCTGTGGGTGGACATGCTTCTGTACATTGTACATTGTGGGGAGCACTGGTTTCGGTGATCACAATCACACACCAAATGGTAGGGCTATCGAAATGCCATACGATCCATTAATACGGTACGAAGTTATACAATATTTACGGATGCGGATGAGTCCTTAATAGATTCGGATTGTTAAACGGTCAAACCTGTTAACACGTTAAGTTAACGGGTCGTGTACTAATTAAACTAGTAACTTATTAACAACCCGCTTAATCCGTTAAATTTTTTTTAATCCCTAAGTGTAGATATAATTAATTTATATTTATAAAGAAGAAATTAAAATTCTTTTTTAAAGTGGGGGCTTTAGGTGGAATCCACTCGAGATCCTCACTTATAGTTTCGTATGGCTAATAGATTTTTCCCCTCGTTTATTTTTATATGGATTTTTTTTTAATTTTTGAAATGACTTAATTATTTAACGGGTTAACGGGTTGGGTTGTGTAACCCGTTAAATTAACAGGTCATGTTTGGGTTGAATTTTTTGACCCGTTAAGTTAACGGGTCGTGTATGGGTTAAGGTGATTTTCACATGAATTCGTTAACCATAACCCAAATTCGTTAACACGACATGATTTACAGCCATACCTAATACAATGCAGGATGGATGGGCAATCCATTGCTTTTGTCTTCTTTATATAACATAGAGGCCCACTGTCATCAGTTGGTATTGGTCTTCTCTTCCTTATAGCATTGATCTTAATCTGACACAGACACTGACACTGATAATGGCAATTTCACGGTGGGATTTTATCAATGTTATATATGTATGGCTACATAAGATGGTTAACTAAAAAGTTAAAAGCTGGGGATACTGTGGAGTGTGGACACTGTCATCTATTACCAAGGTTTTGGAGGGGAATGATTCCCACAAGCATACTCCATGTTTCCCAGAGTTACAGCAGTGATTATAAGCCCAACTGAATATGTTTGGTTACCAGAATAACACCGTACCACCCATAGATAACATATCTAATGTTAGGATTTGCTTGTAATTCCCATTTTTTAAAGCATATATATATATATATATATGGGAGAATTATATACTGATCTGCGCATATATTGAATAAAAGTTCCCCTACAGAAATTGAATAAATTGAGGGGGTGTGACTCGTGAGTTTGAAAACAATATTAATTGACATCAAATTGATCCTCGAACAACAAATTTTCATAGTTCAAAACAAGTGCACAATCAATACAATGCTCTAGGCCATTCAAATAAGTGCCGAACTTAGAATCGGGGACTATCAAAGGGGACTCTAATTTATGGTCCACTCAGATGGATTATATAGGTGAACCCACTAAGTATTTAGCCATCCAGTGCCGACCTTATTGCACCGGTACTGCTCAAGTGAAGTTTTCTTATTTGAAAAAATCTCATGGCGGTCTTAAAGAACACAAAAAATATATATATATATATTGGATTAAAGAGGAAATGCCTCAACGTTTTGTTACAATTTTAAAATAGGCGGGCCCACTATGGATACTCAAGAGTGGGCCTGACATTGTAGGAAGCATGGAAAAGAGCTTTTGGGATTTTGGTGTAAAATTAGCCCCTATCTTTCAAACGGTAAAAGATTGCACGATGAGACTGTTGTTGTTACCTGTTACATATAGGGGTGGGCAGTATAGGTGGCGCCCATTTCGTGGGCATGGTGTCTGCTACGTATGCATACAAGAGGAAATTTCTACTTTTAAAACGGAAAGCGGCCCTGGGATGAGAGAGAGCGGAGTGCAGCGATGGTGACATTTTGTGTCATCTATTGTTTACTTGATCTTGACTCTGGAGCCTTTCATAAACTTTAGCACCGCAGTTTTTGGAAAAAGTCCAAAAACTAATTGTGACATTCCAAATCCTTTGAGACTTCAGTTATTGAACAACCCTGCAGGATTAAAGATAGACAGCTAACATCAATATGTTCACTAAACTAGTAGATAAGATCAGGACACATTAAATCCTAGAAAAAATGAATGATATCGTGCGAGTCTTCTTGAGTAAAAGGTTGGGTAAATCTGTATGAATAGGTCAGCATCACTCACCTGTCATCTATTCAGAAAGCCATGGTAAATCTGTATCAATAGGTCAACATCACTCACCTGTCATCTATTCAGAAAGCCATATGAAACATTAAATTAGTAACGTGTCAAAACGACATATTTTGCATGGGAATGGATATCTGCAGAGAGGCTACGAGAAAGGAGAAACTTCAAGAGGAGGAAAGTCTTTATTTATCTATTTATTTCCTTTTTCCTTTTTCCTTTTTCCATATAGAAGGCCAATAACTATAATCCAAACCCATAACACACAGCCATCCCCAAAAGTTATCACACCCACCCCTTTCTTACACCAATCCGATGGTGGGTCGCCATTTCACTTAACTACAAGAGATCTTCCCATGTAAATCCATTAAACTTTATTATCAATTCTATAGGAAAGGTTGTTTGACTTCAATGAAAGATATTCTAGATCTCTGTCCAAATGTTACCCTCGCACATTCATATATACAGGCTGAGATGGAGGATGCCTTTCTTTTTAAAAACGCCCTATATTTGTAATAGGTATTATTTAGTTGGAAAACTGAAAATGAAACTTTTTATTTGTAATTAGCCGAAACTTAAGGACACTTTTAAAAAGAGATTATATTAATAATCCATACCAATTCAAAAAGAAGGAGCATGAAACCCTAATTATTTTTTTTCTTGTCAACTCACATATGTCCCACTAGGAAATGAACGAGCCTATTTTTTAAGACTTTGATGAGATGAAGCTCCTTTTATTTGTATCCATCCAACTTATGGAGGATGACCAAGAGAAAGGCAACACCAGTGGCTTTCCTTCCCAAGAAACGAGAATGCTTACAAAAAGTAAGCAGCCCTTATACAATCCTCAAACTATTGGGTCCAGTGTTGGCATTCCAGTCAATTGGCTGGACTAGACAACTCTCATTTGCTCCTACCCACCAAGTTTCAACAGTAATTTAATATTTAAGGAATGGTCTGCATTGTACAAGCTTCAACAACCACAAGCATTCCTATTAGATCGGTCATGCCATTGAGGGAAAAAAACAAGTCAAATCAGCCAACCCATGTCATTGCATTTCATTACCATTTCTTTATTTTGCGGTTGCATTGATTTCTGATTTCCTTTTATGTCACGTTAACATTTGATCGGTTTGGAGTTTTAATGGAAAATTTTCTCTCTATGCATCACAATTAATGTCGTGAAGGTGATGAGCAAATGAAACTTTCCCTAAATATGTTATGAGCAGGACCATTAAAAAGAAGCATGGTCCACTTGTTTGTCCTAACCTTATGAGGCGCATGGGAAACGAGGACGGACAAGAAGAGGAATTCAAAATCTATTTCTTTAATGTTAGTTGTTTTTCTTTTCTTTTTTTTTTTTTATAATTCCCATTAAGTCTCAAAACAAATGCCTAATAAGTTAGCTCTTTAAGTTCCTACTGAATTTTGGACTATATTTTATTGTTAAAGAACAGTTTATTATAATTTTGTTTCTCTTTTTTAGCAAATGTTATGATGTGACTGCGTTTTTCTTTCCATCCAACTAAATAACATATTAGTATTGATGGCCCCACAGAAGATGCCAACATGGAATAGGTTTTTCCTTTCGAGTGATTCGCAATTGTTTTTTTTTTTTTTTGTCATTTTTGATAACGCAGGGTTTCCAGCAGAATAATTCTGACGGACCCAGCAGAAAATGCCAAATTAAATTTTTATGTGACTTTAATGTAGTATTACAGTCTTGAACCCACAATCTCTAGATGAAACCATGGTTTTAAACCACCTGAAATATATACCCTCCGACTTTACAATTGTCCATTTATGATCTCACTACTTTTGCCAGTAGCCGGACATTCCAAACAATAAAAATTGTCGGTTGTTGTTTTCCAACTTTGCACCCACTTGACCCATCTCTTTCACCCCCATAAAATACTGTGGTCACAGTACTGGACCACGCAAGATGTGACTCATACCGGGTAGTGGGATCTCTGTTCTTATTAATTATACTTTCTTCCTCCTCTCTTTTGAATAGATTTTCATCCATAGCGTTCGCTTTCCATTTGACACATATTGCTTATGTACAACTCTGTATCTTAGGACCACTTGTGCCTATAAGGCTATAAATAATTTGGATTGAAGCTTTTTTGGGCCCCTTTCACAAAGCATTGCTACTTTAAAAAAAGGTAAAAGCTTTTTAGTTTATACTTTCCAAAAGTAATGTGTGTGGGTTTTGTTTTTTTTGGTAAAAGAGGTGCACCATTAGTTGAAGCCTATACTTAAATCAACGGCTTGTGTCTGCCAATTCAAATATCCGCCTCTACAAAACTTGAAAAAATATGTAATTAACTTTTTGAGTTTTTTTATATATCCTTTTAAGGTTTGTAGGATCTGTAAATAGGCCCATGAGGTTTTAGTATTTGTAAATAGGCCCCTGTCTTTTCTTTTCAATAGCTTTTATGTCCCTAAAATCAATATTCCTAACAAGAGTTGGCAGCCACTAAGAGATTTGTATTGGATTTTTATATAAATGATAGCTTTGTCTTTACATCTATCGAATAAAAATGAGTACATTATAATTTTAAAAAATACCGTTATTTTATCTCAATTCCCAACGGTTTCTCTCAATAATTCTGCCATACACATGACCAAGGGTGGACTCAAGTACATAAGCCTAGGGACTGAAGCCCCCACCCATATCTAAGAAAAGTTTAAAATCCCTCCCTCCCTTGCAAATTCTAAAAATTAATATATAATTTTTTTACACTCGCCCCTTCTACCAATGTTTCTTTTACATAGAGCCAAACACCAACCCCCTCCCTCCGCAAATTCTAAAAACTAATATTTTTTTTACATTTGCCCGGTCCCCTAATAGTTCTTTTACACCCCTACACATCAAGCATAATCATGTGTTTTGAAAGCCTCATCAATCCAACGGTGCATTATGTATAGATTGGATAATTCATAACCAGTTTTAAGTACAAGGTTTGATTGTCGTCATGATCACTTGGATTTAATGAAGTGAACCATGTATTGATAAAGAAACGACTTTATGTAGGGTTATTCTCTCCCGCTAAGTGCAACTGTTAATGTTCCATGCTTTATTAAAAAATTGAGTCCAAGTTTTTGAAATTATGCATATAAGGATAAAAGAGATGGAAAAGGTGTCATTTCGATCTAAAATCCTATGGCAGTTGGAATACTATTAATTTTGGGGACGCGGAAGGTATTAAAATGAAAATGCATGGGCCTATTTGCAAATACTAAAACCTTAGGAACCTATTTATAAATCCTACAAACCTTAGAGGGGAATATACCGAAAGCTCTAATTTCTACTTTTGTATTTGTTTTGGAGAAAAATAAGTGAAAGTTATTCATTATGATTCACGACACAAAACCGTACGTCATTCATGCAAATCGCCTCTTATGGCATAGATCTTCCACTAATGGAATTGTCTTGCGTGACATAAGGTCTTTCATGATGCAAATAGCCTATTATGGAATAAAGTTGCCATTTATGGCTTTTTTCCATTTCCTTTTTTTTTTTTTATGCATGTGCAATATACTTTATTTTTCCACTATCAGTACAAATTGAGCCTCTACATATAGAGTTAGAAATTGAGCTGCTAGAATACCAATTCTCTGTTCCATATTAGCATACGCTTTATCTAATCTTTATTTGTTGTGGGCCCTACCTTTTGTCCTATCAGACAAAGTGTGTAGTGGCGGACTCGTGATTTTCGTTTGACAGATTTTACAGCCCAAATAGTTATTGGGTTTTGATTGGTTGTGACTAGAGATGACATTCTGGACAGGCCGCCCAGGCTCGACACAGCTTTAGCATGGAAAAACCCATGCCTTGGCCATTGACTTGGTCAACGGGTTGGCACAGTACGGCCTGCTTTCCCTCCTCCTCGATTTACAAGTTACAATACATTCTCAAATGTTTTTGAACTTAATTGGTAGCACGCACGCCTTAATAGGTGATGGTAGCATGTAAAGTTCCAAATTAGCCTAAGTTATAAAATCTCCCACTTTTGCCTCCAAACACTAAAAGTTAGATAATTGATACGCTTCCTGTATATGAGCGACTCTTAAAAACGATCTGCTTATTTAAAAACATAATTGTATATTATTATTAGGAATAATATTTTCATACATACCATAAGATCAAAATGCTCTTTCCCTTTACACTTGAGAGGGCAAGTTGTTTTTTCTTCTGGGTATATCTTGTAGCATTGCTTCCGTTCTATATTTAAAAGCTTTTAAAATAACCAATCTTTAATAGGAATGTAAAGGAGATGAACCTAGCAAACTAACATTTTGATCAATAGCTTCAAATTCCAGTGTAGATGTGTATCATATCAAGTATAGAACAGAACGCACCCATCAACGAATCAAAGTTCTGACCATATCAAATGCTATCTTCCATCCTCCTGTCCATGATTGAGTTGTTTTAGGGCATCAAAAACTACTTTTTCTAATTTAAGGAAATGTACTCAGAACCCCTAAAAGCAACTCTTTTAATTTTTCAAGTAAGATCCTTGCTTGGATGGAATCCACCACCCTCTTCTCTCCTTGTATGATCCAGGTGTACCTAATTTTTCTTTTTTTTCTTTTTTCTTTTTTAAAATAAAAAACACTCCGCGAAGAAGAAACTTTTATAAATAAACCGGTACACAATAAATCAAAAGCCAGCTAACATTAATATGTTCACTAAACTAGTAGATAAGATCAGGACTAAGTAAATCCAAGAAAGACTGAATGATATCGTGCGAGTCTTCTTGAGTAAAAGGTAGGGTAAATCTATATGAATAGGTCAGTATCACTCACCTGTCACGTATTCAGAAAGCCATGTGAAACATTAATTTAGTCACGTCGTCAAAACAACATATTTTGCATGGGAATGGATATTTGTAGAGAGGCTACGAAAAAGGAGAAACTTCAAAAGGAGGAAAGTCTTTATTTATCTATTTATTTCCTTTTTCCTTTTTCCATATAGAAGGCCAATAACTATAATCCAAACCCATAACACACAGCCATCCCCATAAGTTATCACCCACCCCCTTCTTACACCAATCCGATGGTGGGTCACCTTTTCACTTAACTACAAGAGATCTTCCCATGTAAATCCATTAAACTTTATTATCAATTCTATAGGGAAGGTTGTTTGACTGCAATGGAAAGATATTCTAGATCTATGTCCAAATGTTACCCTCGCACATTCATATGGGCTGACATGGAGGATGTCTTTCTTATTAAAAACGCCCTATATTTGTAATAGGTATTATTTATTTGGAAAACTGAAAATGAAACTTTTTATTTGTAATTAGCCGAAACTTAAGGACATTTTTAAAAAGCGATTATATTAATAATCCATACCAATTCAAAAAGAAGGAGCATGAAACCCTAATTAATTTTTTCCTTGCCAACTCACATATGTCCTACTAGAAAATGAACGAGCCTATTTTTTAAGACTTTGATGAGATGAAGCTCCTTTTATTTGTATCCAAATTATTGAGGGTGACTGAGAGAAAGGAAACACCAGTGGCTTTCCTTCCCAAGAAACGAGAATGCTTACAAAAAGTAAGCAGCCCTTATACAATCCTCAAACCTGGCCAAATCAAATTATTGGGTCCTGACCCTCTTTGATTTGTATATACTTCCCTGAAGTTTCTAAGACTTTTACATAAGCCCTTAAGGTTTCTAATATTCAGGTGGCCAACCTTATATGGCTGAGGAATTTATAATTCAATTCGGATTTAGATTGTCTTTGTGTTTGAGATATATCTACGTTCAATTTGAATAAGCCCTAAGTTGAGGCAATACGCAACCTAACTTGCCTTTTACACCACTATTATTAGCCTGAGTTGAGGCAATACTCAACCTAACTTGCCCATGACACCACTATTAATTACTTTTAAGATGAGAGTATCAATTAAATTGATTTAAAACTTTTTTTTTGTTGAAAATAAAACTCCTTAGTTTTCCTTGTTTAAACTGCCTAAGGAGTACACTATTCTAAATATTAGCTATAATTAGATTATAACGACTCTTATTCTTGAAAGAAAAAAAAACTACTAAGTAAAAGAAGATGAAGAAAATGCGATACGTACCCTTTGAAAACCAAGTTCTTTTTTTTTTTAATTTGTTAATTTTTTTTCTCTTTAAGTGTAATTTATATTGAAAGAAAGAAAGGAGACAAGAGCCCAAGAAAGGAAATTGAATTCATAAAATATTATAAATGAATAAAGGGAAGAAAAAATACAAACAAGAGAAAATTGTACCATGCAGATTTATTCAATTCCATTGTCATGAGAAGCACTTGTAGATGTTTATTGTTTTTTTTTTTTTTTTAAAAACTCCAAAGAACGAAAGGCAATTCCCATTTGTGAGGCCTTAGGTTAAGTAAGAGGATGGATGTATATTGAGGAACTTTGCTAATCTACAAGTGGTCACTGGAGTGGGAGATGAAGAAAGTGAGAGAAAATAAATATAGTAAAATTGTAAAATTATTTTTGGAATGTAAAGAATTTTCTTGATGACATTTTGAAAATTTTGTATAAAAGATAGAGACAAAGGTAAAAGTGTCAGAATGTTTTAAACGCAAATGCTTTCTTCTCATTACTGTAAATTTGGCAAATCTTGGGACATGAAAGGTATTAAAATGTCAAAGTGGGGGCCCATTTATAAATACTAATACTACAAGAGCCTATTTAAAAATGTCAGAAACCTCAAGATGGCATATAAAAAAAAAAAAAAAACTCTACCTTTAATTAATACCATGAGCCTAACACGAGTAAAATGGGCGTGCCCGTGTCAGTGCCACCAGTCTCACCATCTTACCATACCAGGTGGTGGTCTACATGTGATCTGTTGGTAGCATATGGGGTTCTAGTTTTCCAAGCGGCAGCAAATGTCCCCCCGCCGCTTTTATGGATCCAGTGGTAGCAGTCCAATAAATTGGCTAGGCTGGACAACTCTCATTTGCTCCTACCCACCAAGTTTCAACAGTAATTTCATTAAGGAATGGGCCCAGTGTATTTTTACAAGCTTCAACAACCACATGTCCTATTAGATCGGTCGTGCCATTGAGGGAAAAAAACAAGTCAAATCAGCCAACCCATGTCATTGCATTTCATCACCAAATCAGTCAAATCAGAATACTTGAGTGAATTTAGGATCTTTTATTTTACGTCCTTTTGCCCCTCCTTAGTTTTATCTCCTTTGGCAATGTCATTCTCATCCATCTCAATGCCTCATCCCACGTACAACTATGGTTAGTGTATTTAACGAAGCTCTTGACTGAAGCCCACTTAATAAAATTAAATAGGCTCAGAATATAGGTCTTCTAGGGCCGATGCTCCTTAGTGGAGCATACTTTAGAAAATAGAAACCCCAAAAAATAAATACTCTAGTTTTCTAAAAAATATATATATAACTCAATATGATGTGGGCCCTAGTCAAATTGATCTATATGAAAAATTGAACTTTTTTATAAAAGTTTTATGTAGTATTTTTCTAGAAGTTAACAATCATAAGTTGGGTCATTTGAGTGAAATTTGATAAGGTCTATACACTATATGAGAAGGTTGTTTTTCAATAATTTAGATATTTCATTAGTGGGTCTACTGGCGTGAAACTCTTCTATCATGTTTTCTTTTTTGTTTTTAACTACCTCTCCGGTGTGGATGGTATTTGTGGATATTGAAACCATCCTAGGACATGATTTAACAAGCTTAAAGTAGAACACTTTTAATAATAATTTTTCTCTTTTTTTTTTATATGAGATTCAATCCAATAGTGGGTAAAGGATTGATGAACATCAAAACTTAGCATGGTGCCAAATCAAGTTGGGAATATAAGTGTGAGAGGAGCTAAATTGATCAAAGGTTGGCCTATGTAGGCCCATAGAGTTGGACTTTATATGTGATCTACTTGTAAGAAAATTTTTTCCTTCAAGTGGATTTTTTATAGGAATGTGGTCATACTTGATTGACACCCAGTGCTCGTACTGAAATCAGAAGTAGCCATGAGATGGATGCGTCCTAACACTGTTGCTGAGATGCATATATAGCTCGCACTGATGCCAAGCGGAATACAACCGGTATTGTTACCGAGCTGTCACCGCTGCCGAGCTGACACTATTGCCGTGCTGTATATGACCGAGACCAAGACAACATCAGCTCATACTATTACCGAAGCTAGCATAATCTCAATACTATAGGATTGCCACCACACAGGAGTACTCTAAAACGCATGCCTAGAATTAGCCTATTCATCATCTTCTAACCCTTAACCCAGGAATTTGAGGTCAATTAATGTTGTTTTTAAAAGTAAACCATAAGAGACTGGTACAAGTGGAATAAGAAACTAATTGTTTTTTAATTTTTAAGCCACATGTTGATAAGATGGTTTAGAAGTTACCACGTGAACTTTATCCCCGTATGGTATGTTATGGTAGTGGAGGAGATTAGATGCTTTCAAGCTTTGTATTGGTGGAATCTAATCGTATATAGAGAAGATTCCCACCTCTCTAAATCTGGGCATCAGTTTGTTTGACATTACTCTTTGAAACTGACGTTACTGACCTCAGCAGAGTCTCAGTCTCCTCTTTCCTCTTTCCTCTTTCCTCTTTCTAGACCTTAGAGCAATAATGTCATTCATTATAAGAGAGCCTGACAAGCTTTCCTCTTCTATGTCAAGTCAAGTTGAAACGGTTCGAAGATACCACTACGTCAAAAAGTGTGCAAATCGGGGGTCTTGGACCGTCGTTTTTTCAAAGAAATGACGGCCTTGATGGTCGAGCCGACCGACGAAAATATTAGAGTCGTTTAAATGAATCGACAGACTATACCCGTAGGTAATTTAAATTAAAACGACAGTTGATGACAGTCACTTTATTACGACATTTATTAGCCGTCGATAAGAATTTTCTTCGAATTATTAAATTTCAAATAAAGCGACAGACTAAATCCGTCGGTAATTTAAAATAAAACGCGACATTTATTGGCCGTCGATAAGAATTTTTTTCGGAATTGTGAATTTAAAATAAAGCGACGGCCATGGACCGTCGTTTTGGTTAATAAAAATATAAAAAAAAATAACTAAAATAATTTTTAAAAAAACCTGAAATTGAATTTTAAAATTTTAAAAGAGCATCAATTGTATAACCATCCATCTTCCATGCAATAAAAGAACTCAAGTGAGCTAACAACACTCAGAGTTAAAATATCATCCATCCATTTAATATTTGAACTTACAACATCAAAATAGTTATGAGAAACAACAAAGTTAACAAAAAAGCATGTTTCATATCACCACAACCACAGTTCATACAAAAAGTCCAAATCATTTACATATGTCATCGTTTGCAGTAAAACTAGTCCGATAGAGTTCTAAAAATCGGCCATAAAATAATATCACCCAAAGTCAAATCCCTAAAAGTCCTATCTCCGCCCAACAATAATTCATCATCCTTCAAGATACTATCTATAACAATCCTATAGCATCCCCCCTCATCGGTTGACAAACCCATCACACGGCCAACCGCAATAGTAATCTCCTTCCTTAAGTACGAAAGCAGCCTACACGAACCATGTCTTGCATGTGCGGTGTTGTTCTGGTCCGTGCGGACCTCCTGATGCGGGGAACCCTCCTGGGCCTACTCACAATATTAGAAATGCATGATATTAGTATCTCATTAATTTAAATAACTCATTAAATTATTGAGTCAATTATGTAAAAAAATTACTTTATACCTGAGATGAACTCCCATAACAAGTGGAAGAATGTTGCACCCCATTTTGGGAAAGAACTTGTTTGATCTCATCAATCTCCTTTTTCAACCATTTCACTTCAGTTTGAAGGTTTGTATTGGTGTCATGTTCCTCCTCCAAGGCTCTCTTATAAGGAGTCGAATATTGTATGGCAGTCTTTGATACACCCATGCCTAAGCCAAGTACACGTCCTTTGCCATCATGACCAAAGACCTATGAAAAAAATATATAATATAATATAATGCTAACAAGAACACAAATAATATTACCGACATTTAAAGATATTACAATTAAAAGATAAAAGAAAGATACCTTTGCAACTGCGTCATTGTCTATATCACTTTCCACCATGGATCTATCAGATTCACGTGCTGTAATAACGGCATCCTGCAAATTAAATAATAAATAAGAGGCATAAATACATTATGCCAAACATTTATATGTAGTTCATAAAAATTGTAATAAGGCAAACAGACATGCACCCATCTCCTTCACTTGCAAGACATACCTCATTTTGCAGCATTTTATCTTTTGTAAATGTGGGATTTTCATATGAATGAGACTAAACCAACTTATACATAGTATCAAGAAGTTTTAGAAAATTAGAGAGTTGAATCTTGGGTTTGAATAAGAAAATCTGAATCCACCTACCAAACATTTACATGACCTGAAATATCCAATCTTCAAGGTCTTTTTGGCTTGTCAGAAACTGGACAAGTAAACTTGCCTTTCCATGGTTGAAAATGGTGCCCATTCCATGCCCTTGTTTTGCACCACTTGGTAACCATGTGCCATTCTTGGTCAACACAGTGGTCTTCTAACTGTGTTGCCAGGCTCCTAGTCTTCAATGCTTGCCACTATGAGACAATGTAAACTTAAAGTTTCCTTCAAAATAGGTTTCATAAAGTCTTGCCCTTGTAGCAAGTAACACAGAAACATGACTTTTACTCACTCTATATAGCATTTAACTATGCATAATTAATGAAAATATTCATTACTCTCATTGCAACCCTATAATAAGTTGTCAAGTTGAGCTATATGCATTTTAGGTTATCCTGACAGAGTAATTATTTTGGTCAAACAAGGATGAGAGTAAATTGCATAAATGAATAAGTTGTACAGATTAGTGCCTCAGTTAAATGGTTTTTCTGTAACAAAGCAAGTTGTACAGATTCTTTCAAAGGATGCTCAAGGGCTTTCCATTTCGTCGTCTTCTCGCTGAATTTCAGATTATTTCTCATGTATATGTACTGTGTGATTTAGCATTAGAAACATACACATTTCTGATTCCAACAGGGCTACATAATCTGAAAACAACTTGGCATGGATTAGTTGAAGTTCTTAACAAATACTAAACAATTTTCATCAAAATTCAAAATATTAACTCAAACATTACATTTTATATTTTTTGTCAATCATCATCATCATCAAAGAATTGGTCTATTGTACCATACTGTCATTTTAAGTGGAAAAAGCAAAAATCATGATCTATCATACAGTGGGTGTCTTTCATTAATACAATACACTTACTCTTCATAAAAGGAAAAAAAAAAAAAAGATCTATAGCTACAGCATAGTGCTTTAATTTATTTATTATATACATTACTTCATGTATATTGTGAAACAACAAATACCATTCATATGAAGAAAGTTTTTTTTTTTCTAAAATAAAGATTTTGTTATCTTTTACACCTTATCTGTGCCATTTAAGTATGACATTTGTAATTGTTTCATGTGTAAAGTTATTTTAGTTCTCCATTCAAGAGAACAATCTCACCATTCAGAAAAAAAAGTTCTGAATCAGAATGTGTAACTAATGCTTAAAGGAAGGCTATTTTAATGTATTGTCATAGATACTAAAAATGAGTGACAAACAAAGCTAAGAAGGAGTCTATTTTATGAACAATTTGAAAAGGGAAATTGTAGTGTCTCATGGGCGGGCATGATCATCCCCTGAGGTTGAACCTCGTAGGCATAGTCCAGTTTTCGATATTCATTAGATTACTTTAGCAAAGTGCTTGGCATAGTTGAAGCTCGTTGATTGATTCCAAATGTTGATATGGTCTAAATGCAACTAAGGCCATATCAATCTTATGCCTTCATAATCAGGAGAGTACTTTCTGTGTTCCCCTTCATTGATTTTTTATTTTAAGCCTTATTTTACTTGGATACCTGTGGGCTCTAGTTGAAACTAACTTCACCTTTTAAGTGTTTCCACCAAACTTCTTTTAAATTCTAAATGATCCCACAGAAAAGAAGAAAGAAAAAAAGGATGCAGCACCTGTGATTTGTCAAGTCACTTATTTTGAAAAACAAACTTCAGTGTTGTCAAGTAGAATCATCTATAATCCATATGACATATCCACAATGGACACACCCTGGATAAATAAAGGATAATATATTATCACAACTTCTTGCCTGATTTAATTGATGCAACATGCCACTACTCTCATAGATAAGGACTGGCAGTTTGTGCATGGGAAAGAGCCATACTTCTCATCTATGTTGGCCCCCCTGTTATCCCTCTGTGTTGTCCTGTGTTTAGAGCAGCCTGCTCATCTGGTGAGCCATGTATGTATGATGAATGCAGGTGGTTGATCTGTCTTTAAAACCGTCTCATTGGGTGCATGGCCTATTTTTAAACGAGGGCATCATACAGGTTGGGCCCATCTGATGAGAAATTTCAGTTTCACACATTACAGCACATCAGCATGCATTGACTGTGGTCCTTTAGAATGGGATCTCTCTCTCTCTCTCTCTCTCTCTCTCTCTCTCTCTCTCTCTCTCTCTGCTATGAAATGTACTGGATTTGAATATCCAAACACGTGTTTACTTTTATGTATCAGGTATTGTAGGCTAGAATTGTTGTCGAAACAATTTGACATCTCATTCCATTTTTTTCAGGCAGCCCAGCAATAACATTTTGTTCGTTAGCGATCTCAAAGATCAACAATCCCAATTCGGTTCTTGGGCGTCCTATTCTAACTGTGGCTCTGATCATCACAAAATTGGTTAGTAGTAGCCTCCTTTGTTTGTGAAATAGTCACATATTCTTCATTGATGTTCATATGAGCTACTTAAATATGCAAGTAGCAGTAACTAACCTATGTTCTCTGCTTTAAGGGTTTGTTTGCCTATTTCATATCGAATTCCTATGAATTTATGGCAATGGGGACATGGGCAGAGAAAGAAAATTTTCCTGATCTTTGTTGTGACCAATCAAAAATGGATAATGTAAAGAGAGAGAGAGAGAGAGAGAGAGAGAGAGAGAGAGAGAGAGAAACCATTTTATGTGTTCCTGATTCCTACCACATTGACCATGCAACAGTGCAGTGTGATCTTTTCTGCTATTAGTGCATCTTGCATTCCTCCTCCAATTAGTACAGCTAGTGTATAGCCATATATGAGGCTAAACAGGGTATTTGGCTAGTATCTTACTTACGGAATGTATTTTATGTACATCTGTTGTTTACATGCTGTTGTGTGAAGTTCTCTATCACTCTCATGTAGTGCGTTATAGTAACAACTTTGCAGTTATCTCTGAAAAAGTTCAAATCTAGTGCAGAAAAATTACATAGGTCTTGACATGAAACATGTAGTTCAGTTTGTGCGTAAAGATTTTCATCTCTTGGAATATAGAATAGGAAGAATAATGCTTCCAATCGGCTTACTTATGGGCCAGGCCAGTCCAACCTGATCCCAACTGGATTTGAGTTTTTTGGCTCAAGGTTTATAGCCAGGCCTTCTTATCTGGCCAGATTATTAAATAGTCCTGGACTGGGTCTATATCTGCTTAAAATGCCAAAGTGGCCCAACACATGACCCCCTGACTGTTGCCAAAAGAATACAGAGAAAGTAAAACACATGACCCCCAACTTCTATCAGGAAAAAGTCCCTTATTGTTAAGATTTTATATGTATAGAATTTTTCTACTTGGCTTTCACTTTATATTCAAAGGTCAAGGTTACTTATAATAAGGTGCTAACGGAGAATCTAAGTTGTTTTCTTTGCCATAGCCAAATACAGGTGAAAAAAGACTCCAACATAGCATCCTACAGAAAACATAGAAATAGAAACAAGAGAAATCAGATATTAGAACCTTGTAATCCCGGAAGAATCTAAGTTCAATGTCAATAAACAATTTAAAGTTGGTTTTCAGCACCATAACATAACTTCATATACAGAAGACACTAAACTATGTCTACACTATAAAATATTTGAGGATGGGGCTCATTGGATGATATCTTTCACAAGGGAGCTAATGATGGAAGGTCTAGCATCTTGGGACTTCATGAAACAGATCTGAAAAAATCCAAAACCCAGCAACCAAACTTCTAAGAAGAAGAAAATTATTGTCGATTGTGTGAATTTAGTGCATTAATTTTAACTATGAACCCATTTGTGATTATTAACAAATCCACCTACAAAGAGACAAACATAAACCAGCCACCTACAAACATGCATATCTCCATCATACATGACCTCAAAATAAATTTAGACGAAAATGCTTTTGCAATTTTCAATTGAGAAAGACCATGTTCTGTTATGAGAAAATTGACGTCAAAGGAATGCTCAAAGGTGCTCTTTAGATTAAAAGTGAAAAGTTCTCACCACTTCGGGGCTTGATGATGACCCGTCCTTCCTCTTGTGAGTTGCCAAGAAGACATCCGTGCGAGTGATCGGCTCATTCGGCCTTTGTGCTTTCTATAAATAAAAAGAAAGTAACAATTAGGTATATTTGATAAGATAATGTGAAACGAATATGTCTTACGCAAAAGAAATAACACTTACCAACTCGGCGGCCACCCTAGCACAACCCTTCCTACCCGTTGTGTGGGGGCTCTTCATCTTCGACCTAGCAGTCCTACCAACTTGATTAGCAACTAGGGCAGCCGGCGTTGAGGATATTTCTACAAATCTAATCCAATCTTCTGTCTTAACATACTTGGGGACATGACTTTTCCTCTCCGCATCCGTGAGATATTTGTATATATGATTACGGCGGAGAACGAACTTCCAATCTTTCCATAATTTATTCGCTCTTTGCATGATACAATGTCTATGGATCGGACCTATGGTGTAGGTGCCCTGCGAAGATTATGTAGTGGGAGTTATGAATTTAATGAGATAATCAAATTATGAAATTACTTTAAACTAAAAGTTGCATAGGTACTCACACTAACTTCTTTCCAAATTTGCTCTTTGAGGTCACTAGGCACATCCGTCCATGCAGCATAAATGGGAGGTACATACGTCTTCACCAGATGCCCTGTTAAAGAACTCAACTGGGCAGCCTCTTTTCCGATAGGCTGGCCGTTCTCACCAAAAGTAATGGGGATAAGCACTCTTGTTTCAAATTGTCCAATTTAAGCATTGGCTTACTAAGAAGATACAAAAGAAATATTTTTATAATGGTTGCTTCAAAATACGTACTGTCGCAGGAATTACAACCCGATGGTGTAGATGATGGTACCGAAGAACAATGCGCCGATGATCGATCATCTGCCATCCTGCCTATAACCACAAATATAAAGTTTGAATAATGAGTTGTCATGAACTTTATGCAATTTCGACCTATGATACATGTATGAAAAAAAAAGAAGTAAAAAACTAGCAACTGGAAGCTTATTGACACGAACTTGTCACCTCAAATTACTGAGGGTTGTTTTCATCATCACCAATGAAATTGTCCTCTATGATATCATCGTGTAATGCTGTCGTTGAAGTGTTTTCATTCATTCTTGTCGCAAAGACTAACGGATTATCATAAGAATCCACGTCCTGATTAAGTTTTTTGGGAACATCCAACACAACGTGCCACTCATCCATAGGCCGACTTTAATCTTTGCAATAGAATACTTGAGAAGCTTCAGAAGCAAGAATAAATGGCTCATCCGTTTCTTTCATCCTTCTTTGCAACTTTTTTAGATTAACATATCTCAAGTTTGTCTCTGGATCAACTATTTGACTATTTGCATCTAGACTCACCCAATCACAATTGAATACCACTACTTTGAAGTCATGGTAATCCAGTTCTAAAATTTGTTTGACGATGCCATAGTAAGTGACCTCCTGAGTTACAAGTCTAGTGTCCTTGATACTAGACCTAAACTTGGCAATAGCTTTTATGGAGACCCCGCTGTTCTGTGTTGTTTTGGTCATTTCTGAATCCGCTGTACAAAAAACAAATCCATTCATTGCATATGCGATGTATGAAATAGCTTCAAACTTAGGTCCATCAACAATCCTTTTGAAGACACTATTTTCCTCATTTTGTAATTGTTGTCTAAGCCAAGGAATGTAATCCATTGGCTTTTCTTTTCTTATGGGCCGTCTCCAATGTTGACATTGTGATGGGTATTCCTGTACGTAACTTTCATATTTCCTGCACATAAATTGACTACGACGTTAGATGTGTTGTATGTTTTTTTTTTTTTTTAAAAGAAAGCCAAGAACAGAAAGATTAATAAGATTTTTCTTACTTTTCCCAAACGACATTCTCCGTAGACATGCGCAATACCCATTTAAGTGCTTGCCGGTACTGCACATTCTCAAGATATTCAATCTTTCCCTTTTTATCGATCGGGAAGGCACATTCACGATCATCATCCAGCCACGTTTCCCGTCCTTGCTTATGGCTTCCTTTTGTACCATCGGGCATGTAATTCATTGCATACATCATTGCCTCATCCAAAAGGAAGCACTCTGAAATAGAACCCTCTGGATATGTATGATTCACTACATATCGTTTGTATGTTTTCATCATCCTGTCACGTCTATTTAATAAGATCTCAACGTTGAATATGAGTAAGGGAGAAGAAAAGGAAAAAAATAACTATAACTATAAATTTGTCTTACCGCTCAAAGGGATACATCCATCGATATCTAACAGGCCCGCCTACTTGTGCCTCCTCTGCCAAGTGCACAACGAGGTGCATCATGGATACGAAGAATGAGGGTGGGAAGTATTTTTCGAAAACACATAATGTTTCCACAATGCTAACTTTCATCTTCGCCAATTCTTCACGATTGATACTCTTTGAACACAAGACATTAAAAAATATCGATAATTGTTGAATAGCAGCACGTAATGACCTGTGACCTTCAAATGCGTGCATCAACATCACCGGTAATAGTTGTTGCATGAGAATGTGATAATCATGGGACTTAAGGTTTTTTAGCTCCAAAGTATCCAGGCTAACATTATGTCTCCAGTTCCCACTATACCCGATAGGAACCTTCAAATGGTATAAGGTTTTACATATCAATTCTTTCTCCGATCGGGATAGTGTGTAAGGAGCAACTGGATATGTCAACTTGCCATTCTTTTCCACGGGCCACAACTTTTTCTTAATCTTCATCTCTTTTAGATCTTGGCGAGCTTGGAGACCATCTTTTGTCTTTCCCTTTACGTTCATGATTGTTCCAATTAGAATCTCTGCCACATTTTTCTCAATGTGCATCACATCCTGGTTATGACGAATGGGCAGATCCTATAGAAATAATATATTCTTGTTAGTATGCAAGCCTTTTATACCATGTTACTGTAATTTAAAATACATGAATGTCAAACATACCTTCTAATATGGCAAGTCAAAAAAGATTGATCTCTTCAACCATGCAGTGGAATCACACTCATCGGTAGACCTCTTTCTCTTCTTACTCTTTCCAAAGTTAGTTTGAATAGCCTCCATTTTGTTTAACACTTCGGATCCACTTAAACGCCTTGGATGCCTCTTGTTTTCTTCATGGCCATTAAATTGTGATTTTTTACTCCGGAAAGGATGTCTTAGATTTGGTAGGAATCTTCTATGCTCCATGTAAGCACACTTCTTTCCATGGTTTAGCCACAATGAATTTGTCCCTTCACCACACACAGGACAACCAAGCTTTCCTGCAGTCCTACAACCCGATAAATGACCATATGCCGGAAAATCATGTATAGCCCATAGGAGAATTGCATTCATTGTGAACCTACTCTTACTGTAAGAGTCATATGTTATGGTTCCAGTGGACCACAATTCATTCAACTCTTCAATCAATGGTTGCAAATAAATGTCAATATCATGCCCTGGACCTTTCTTTCCGGGAATCAACAATGTTAGCATTGTGAATTCCTTACGCATGCAAAGGGATGGAGGAAGATTATATGGAACAATCATAACAGGCCAGCAACTATAAGCGTTGCTCATTGTCCCAAAGGGATTGAATCCATCTGTTGCAAGTCCTAATCTAACATTACGTGCCTCGGACGCAAACCCAGAACTTTTACGATCAACTTCTTTCCAACATGATGAATCCATAGGATGACGCATGATTGAGTCGTTTGGTACCGAGCTCGCATTTACATGCCATGTCATGCTATTTGCAATCCACGATACACTATACATTCTTTGCAACCTCGGTGTCAATAGAAAGTACCTTAGTTTCTTCCATGGCAAACGTGCACTTCTTGGCTTTGTGGGGTTTACCGGTTTCCATCTACTAAGCTCACATTTTGGACAAGTATCCATATTCTCATACTCTTTCCAGAAAAGTATGCAATCGTTGCGGCATGCATGTATAGTCTTCTGCTCCATACGCAACGACTTTATCATCTTCTTGGCATTATAGGTATTATCTGGCAAAGTGTTGTGTTTTGGAAGAATCTTTTTTTATCATTTGTAATAACTTAGTAAAACTCTTTTTTGACCACTTATGTCTAGCCTTCATGCTCAATAATCCAACTGTCACTGACAATTTCGTATCTTCAATTTGACACGAAGGATATATGGGTTGTATGGCATCCTCCATTAACTTCTTGTATTGGATATTCTCCGGTGAGTTATCCTGAGCTCGAACATCTTCCTCGTGATTATCTTCATCCATGCATGCAGTTGCGTTACCCCCCATATGAGCTTCAACATTGTCTTCAACAGGAACACGTGCGAACACATCATTCACCATATCAACCATTCTTGAAAATGCATCTTCATCGTGGTTAATGGAATCCATGTTTAAATGACTCGGGGGATAGATTTCTCCATGGTGGGTCCATATCGTGTAAGATGTATCTACACCATCACGTATCAAATGTTCACGAATATCTCTTAATGTCTTCTTGCCTCCTACTATATTACGACATTTTACACAAGGACAACAATACCAATCATCACCTCCTAAGTTTTCTTTATTAGCTCTTAAGAACTCTAAGAATTCTTCAACCCCCTGTAAGTATTTAGTAGATAACCTTGGTGCAATCATCCACTCCTTGTTTGAGGCCATATTCTGGAAAATAACCATTACTAATTAAATTAAAAATAATGCATCATAATTCATCCTTTTTCGAACATCTCCATTTTTAAATGCTTTGGAAATTGAATATTCACATCATTACTCTAGTAAAAACGTTGGAGCAGAATCAAGGTTCCATCTATATCTATGCCTTATACCCCAGAATTCTCACCTCTTTAGTGTCCTAAACCATTTAAAAATGGACCTCATATATTACAAGAATACACAAAATAATAAATATATATATAAACATATATATCCACACACACATACATGGACAATTTTCTTTCATTTATATTAATGATAACATCCAGAAGGGGAAGCACATTCACTTATGTAGATAAGATAAAGGTGTATATATATGCATAAACCACCATCTAATGCCCTTTCATTTAGTGAGAAATGAATCAAGGGAATGAAGGCAATAAACTCCTCTTTATCAAAGAAAGTCAGATTCTAATACAAAGGCATTAATTGTCTCACAACCAAAGCACTTCTCAATACTCATTTGACCAAGAATCTGCCTTCTTATTCCCATCCCCTCTTTCTGTGACACTGGGTAATTTCTTTTTTTTTTTTTTTGCTAAAGGGTAAATTGAATTAAAGAAAGGGAGAGAAAATGGCAACAGCCCCCAAAACAATGAGAAATCGGTGAGGGGAGGCTTACAAAAGGCGCCAGCCCACAACTGCAAACCATCCAGAGAGCTGGACACAAAACAGAGGAGAGAGAAAAAAATAGGAAGAAAAACCTGAGAAAACAAGAGGAATGACACAGCATCCTTCAAAACACTATGAAAGGAACTAGTAATACCTTACTGCACATATCTCTTAAAAGCTTATCATGATATCAGTCATCTAGTGTTGTCTACGCTCATAGTTGAATGTGATTCGCAACCTTTGGACCATTGGTAGTAAGGTCCAACAGGAATATGGTTCAACAGGGACCACGCAAGCCTGATCACCAGTGTGACCCATGATTTAAGTTCTAATTAAATGCATGTATATTTAGAAATATGGGCCCCACATATTTTAGAGTTAGGTATATCCATATATATATATATATATATATTTCAATTATTTAGGGTCCTCATTTTCTAGAACGTTAAAATCTATTAGCCAGCAGGATGTCCCATTTGTGTTAGTTAGGACTCTTTAGCAGGCTAGAGTTCTGAAATTATGTTAATTAAGATTATTTGAAAGTTTTTTATTGTGTTTTTTAAAGGATTTCTATTGTGTTTTTTTAAGGATTTCTGAAATCCCAATAGGATTCTTGGCAACCAATGCATATATATGTTTATTATATTTTTATTCAACAAAATTTGTTTTTAAAATTTCAGATCATTAATAAAGCATAAATAGTGCAATAGAGAAAGAACACTACCCATTGAGGAAATGGGATAGTGAGCACAAAGATCAAATCACTGCAATCCAACAAGTATATTAAAAAAAAAAAAACATTACAGAGTATAAAGTTTCTTTTTTCCTTATTAGAAGTGTGGTTCTATTAGTCACCTCTCTCTTGTCCTTTTATCCTAACATTAACTGACATTTGTTTCCCCCCATAGTTTTTTTTCCTTTGGTGGGTGACTGGAATTACTGCAACAAAATCACTTTTTTTTTTTAAAACTGCAACAAATGCATTCATCTGAAAATGGGGTCTGAGGACTTCATTGACCTCCCGGCATTGGAGTTTCTGAGGATGGAAATGAAGACAATGGGTTGCATAATTCAAACTCTGAACAAAGTGAGGCTGATGGTCAACCAGATACTTCCCTGGTTATAGACAGCATCCCCAACATTGAAAACGTGGGGCAGTCTAAGGGGGTGTGTGCAACAGAGGATGACCAACATTCAGAGGACATGGATCTTGAAGAGGATGCAATTCAGGAGAAGCCCATTTTGCAGAAGAGTATTGAAGTGGCGGCGACTATTACAACAATAGAGAAGATCAATGGAGACAAAGCTGAACCAACTAGTGAAAATATTTGCCCTGTTACCCTAGATGACGGTGTCATCAACAGAGATCAGAGAGAAGGAAGTCGTATTCTATTGTTGGTTGTGCCTTATATGCTGTTTACTTATGATGCAACTATACAACAACCTAGAGAAAGAGCGCGCTTAAGGCCACAGGAGAAGAGATGAAAACATTCCTGCCAGGCACTGCAGCTGGGCAAAACAAAGCTTGCAGCCGGACAGACCACAGAACACTACTTTCCATTACTGCAACTGTAAACAGCAGAGCAGAATAACACTCCAGAGGCCAAAAGAACAGAGCACTAAAACTCCACGAAACAGCAGCAAAACCAAGCCAAGGCTGCCCAGCTCTTCGCTGCTTCACAGAAGACCAGATCAAGAATGCATGAATGAACCACTCAGAAAAGAAGGAAATCAACAGAAGGCTGTAACTTCAACATTTCACGCCCAGGACACTGGGTAAATTTGTGTAAGTAAACCCTAGGAGGGTTTCTCTTAGAACGATGCACTTGGATGGATGGCATTACTCCCATGAATACGCACATGAAACCCATATCCTATCTTCATTAGATTCTCATATTCAGTTGAGAACTCATACTCACAAAAGATAAAGAGAAAAATTGAACAAAAAATCCATAAAACCCTAAAATAATTCGTACCTTGGAGATGTCGGAGATACAAAGACAGAGGACGTCCAAAAAAATGAAGAGATGGAGTTCACAGAGGATAGGCTCGTTGCTTTGGAGAAGACAGAGGATGGGCTCGTTGCTTTGGAGATGAGGAAGTTCAGTAAAATGAAAATGGAGAAGACAGGGGATGGTCTCGCTGCTTTGGAGATGCCGGAGAGACAAAGACAGAGGAGGTCTAGAGAAATGAAGACGGAGAAAAGAGAGGATGGCTTTGGAGATGCTGGAGAGATGAAGACAAAGGAGGAGATGCGAGTACCCTGTGAGAGATGAGAAGGGCTAGGGTCCAGCCATTTGCGACATTGATGGAGTAGGAATCGTCTATTGGAGGAAGCCAGCGCAGGTCGTGGTGTTGGAAGAGAGAGGAGGGAGAGGATGATTGTTTTGGAGGGAGAGGAGGGATTTTTTTTTTTTTTTGGAGGGAGACGAGTGTTGGTTTTGGTGGGGTATGCAATTTTAACCTTTTGTCAAGGCTACCTTGGACCGTCGTCAAGTGTAAGTAATCCGTCACAAGAATGTGACGGTCAATATGAGTCGGGTCAACAACGATTCAAGTGTCGGGAATCCGTTCTTTTGACGTAGTGTACTATCAGTCGATCATGTGGGTTCAGATTTTACTGCAATCAACATTGATGCCAACTTGGAACTGACCTTGACATGAGCTCTACCCTTGAGACTTTGCCAATGAACTTGTGTTCCCATTGGGTACTAATTAAAAGTTGAACCTGAGTGAAATGTGTGGTCTGATCATTAAAATATTTAGAGCTGTTAGGTACATAATAAGAACAAGCACCTGTTCTATACAAAATAAGTAGTGCTGGCCACTGGGTTATGAGACTTTTTACACGAACTAAGGTTTTGAGTCTAAACTGCCTTTAAATCCCGAGACAGTGAATAGTTATCAAAGATAGCCATTCATGGGCTGCCTGCCTAATCACAATTTATCATTAGCTCATTGGCTTGTTTTAAGAAATATTAGTGAGCATGATATTTTAGTCCTACCTGCCATTGGGTCCTAGGACTGTTCATTATGAGCTAGCAAGCATGACATTTTGTTGCCATCGTTTTCAAACCATATTATATCTCTATCCACGTACATTTATCAAAACTCTCTTATCTTGTGTTAACAATTTTAGTTAAAGTACTAGTGTGAGAGGCCCGTGAAAGAAAAAACCATAAAAACACTAAAATAGAAATTAAAACACAGGTCAAAAAAGGAATTTAATTTGATAAAGACTTTTAAATGTATTATAAAAAAAAACGTAAATATCATATTAGTATATTGAAAAGAAAGAATTTGGATAACTAATTAAGAAATAAATTAGAAAAGAAAAATAATCTAATTGTAGACTTCCAGTTGTTGTTTTTGCATGATACTATACTTATGAAAAAAGTTTTAACAACTGAATGATTTATTAGTTAACTAATGAATAAGAAGAGTTGGCCGACTGGGTTTTGGGGTAGTTGGTGAATGCCGATCACTTATTTGGGTTTGTAGTGCATGTTGTGGTGTCCCTAACTATTGACTATTGACTGTTGAATTAGAAAGTGTGGACTAATTAGGGGGAATCTATATAAATAAGGGAGGGCTTCCATTTCATCGAAAATTTGAATGTGTGGCACCCTTCCACCTGTTTGTCATAATGACAGTTATTTAGATGAATAGGGGCTCATGCCAGTGATATCCATGATTTGGGTTGGATTTCACAAATTCTGGTGTATCGGAGTTGGCTGATTTTAGTAATGCAAATCAGATTGGTGTTTGTGTTGGGAAGTGGTAGTATGAGTGGGCTGGTTTTAGTAAGGCTAGCAAACCCCCATGTGAATCATTTGGGAGAATGTAGCTCGAAAATAAAGCTTTTGAGGAACGTAAAATAGGCTTTTTTTTGTTTTTGTTTTGTAGGGATTGATTCAAACCTTCAATATTTCACATAATACAAATTAACATTAACCAATTCACCTAATACAATGATTTGCATTAAATTGGCTAAAGAAATATTGTTAACAAGATGTACTCCACCTTCACATATCCATATAGATCATAGGTGAAGTTTTGATTTATATATATATATACACACACACACACGCATACATTTTCCACGACTGTACAATTATCAGTCTTTGTCATGTGTTGTTTATCAACTAAGACCAAAACGACCACATAATCAAGACACAAAAATAAAATGGTGGTGGATTTATTAATGCTATAGTCCTTGTAATCTCCTAAATGCAATCAAGTGATTTACATATTACTGTAATCCCCCAACAGTATAGTCCCTTACCACTGCAGAAGCGTACTAGTAAAAGCAGAAAAATCATTCCATGAACATTATAGCAAAAGAAAAAAAGAAAGAAAAACACTCCCAGGTAAATTATATTAACTCCTCTCCATAAAGATCAAAGTACAAAGAAACAACTAAATTAACAACATAGAAAAAAAAAGAAAAAAAAAAAAAAAAACAGAATACCAAACAACTACCTACGAACACAGAAAAAAAAAAAAAAACAAACAAAAAACCACACATGGAGGGCGAGGGAGAGGGGAGGGTAGCAGCCTCACAGGCCACCAACGTAAGTTGTATTCCCCTCAAAAGTGGGGCAACAAAATTTCTTGACTTTATTGCAGCAACCGTTGCTTAGGGGGCCTCCTTCACAGTAACCCATAAGCATGAATGCTGCAAGGAGAATCACGAGGACGACAATCTTAATATCCATTAATGCTCACTCAAGTTTGTGTGTATGTTGATCTCAAACATCCCTTTATATAGTGGAAAAAGTAAGTTAGAGAGGGCCGCTCTAGGACAAGAAATTAGAGTGTATAAATGCACGGTCAGGCGGTCCATTTGATAGCCACTTATACAGCGGACATGATGCGCCATTTTGTAAATGGTGCACCGCCCCCCGAAAGGGACCATCATAAGTCGTGGGCTGGTCAATGTGTTGATCTCATAGATGGGGAATTCTAATCTAAATGGCTTTAAACAAGGAAGCCCTCAAACTTTCAGCTGGAGTCAGGTCAAGTTGAGGTGCAACCAGCCTGGTCAATCCTTGGTCAAGCTACAGAAATTGAATAAACTGAGGGGGTCTGGCTTGCAAGTTTGATAATTTTTCTTAGGTAGACAGCAGCGTAGGATATGATTGTATTTGGGGATGGTTTCAACTTACTTAAAACGAAAGGAAAAAATAATGAAGCAAGAAAAGATGTGAGCAATAATAATGACAAACATTGGTGTTCAAAAAGGTCTTAAATGGTTTCAACTTCTCCATGCAGATCTTCATGTGACCCACATTCCCCTACTGAGGAACACTTGCAAATGTCTTTAATTAATATTTCAATAAATGAATCATTGCAAAGAGGCTATTACAGACAATAGGGATAGCATTAGCACTGGCAAGTAGACATAAATGAGAATTAAGCCCCGGTGAAAATAGAAAAGCACGTTGAAGAGTCCTAATTTTGAATGAGCCATGAACCATGACACACAAATGGTGGGCCCTGTGTTAAAGTAGGACAGAGACCATTGGATGGAGTTTGTAAGTCATTTGAGAGAGAGATTTTTTTTTATTAAAAAGAAAAAGAAAAAGGGCAATCGAACAAAAGAGGCAAGTTCTGGACCCTAACTAATAGAGGAAACCGATTTCATTAAAGAGAGAAAAACGACAAACACACGCATGATTCATAGTTCTTTTGTTGAGAAAACACAAACACACATATAATATTCTTCTTGATAATAAATCCAAGTTCCAAACAGACTCCACCTACAGAGTACAGAGGAAGACAAAAAAAGAAAAAGATAGCCAGCAGCAAAGCTAGGCCATGTGGTCTTGTGCTGCTTTTGGCATTCGGGACAGGTTTGTTTATTAGGGACCATCTTAGACAAGCAGAGAGAGAAGGACTAGCGACTAGTTTACATCTCTATTGGGCTCCACTTTGGACGGACTTAGACTTATCAATGCAAATGTTCAAAATGTTGTTTTTAGTTTTGCATCACAAGACCTAACTGATTTTGTGTGTTTTGGATTCCCAGATGTGGGGACCACAAGATTGGATCTGTAGCAATGGACTTAAAAACCTGTATCAGTACTTAATCTAATCTAACCTTATAAGTTTGTTGGTGGGACCCAGTGAAAGAACAAGAGCCGCTCAAAATCACCTTAAAAAATGTCATTCCAATTAGAGTTTGGCCCACCTTGCCAATAATTATGGTGAAAACACTTTACAGAAACACAAGCAATAAAAAGAGTGAAGTCACATTTTGCATGTTACGAGTGTGTCAAAAAACATGCAAGGCATTAATTTAAAATATAAAAGATAAAAAGATTAAAAATTAATTAGAAGTTAAAATATGATAGTTTATGTAGCAAAAGGATATTTATGTATTTATAAGAAAATTTAAAATTTTCATAGATAGGACTAACCGCCACGGTAATCTCTTTGAACGAAGATTTTCAACCGTAGTTGGGTTCTATGTTTGTGTATGAAAGGGTATGTGTTTGGATGACCTCTAATAAAAAAATTCTATTTTTGCTTAAATTGTGCATCTTTTTTGGGCTAGATCCGGGCTTAGGCTAGCTCTTTACAACTAAATCCAAGCACTGCCCATGTACCAAAATCTAAGACTTAAGCTTCGCTCAAAATAGGCTAGGCTTGGGTCGGGCTCGGCCTAGTCCATGATCGCCCTTAGTTTATAAGAATTAGGAAATCCAAATAGTATAGGACATTTGTTATTTGAGAAGATAAAGTCAAAACTTAGAGTAATATCAAGAAATTGACTTTTAAATTGAACCTCAGTTTCTAAATCAAATTGCCCTAGTTTCATATATAATACTGATTTTTCTATGAAGGGCATGTAATTCTTTACATTATTTTTTACTGGGTCATTTTGTTTTTCTTTATTCTTTCTTTCACTATTATATTCTTTTACTAACTCTATACTTGTACTACTTGACATACAACACCAGCACCCTATTTAGAGATCACCTTGTAAATTATTATTCAAATACGCAAGATATCCACCATTGAATTCGACTTGACTTCCAGCTGTAAGTACTAGTGGGCACTACAAAGAAGAGTTATAGTTGTAAACCTACACCATTTTGGGCTTGCGTCGAAGTGACGATGGGCTCAATGTTTTAGTGGGTTATTCCTGGAGCTAGAACATGTGCCTATGAGTTAGATAATTACAAATCTATTTATGATAAAACCAATGTAACTTTAGATTGGCATAATCCCTTTAATTTGGATAATGAGAGTTCCTAACAACAAATAATATATTTTATAAAGAAGGAACAAATCAAGCATTATCCGCAGGTGACGTGTGTGTTTCTTATGGCCACGTGACATACCCTTTGCTCTGCTGCATGTGAATCAAAGTTATGTCCACATGCCATCTTCAAAGCCACTTTCCTATTTATGAAAAAATATATATATACAAAACTCCAACGTTTGAGTCGTTTGAGTACGAGAAACTAATTTTTCTAATTTAAATGTTATGTACTGATGGAGCCCCAAAAGTGACATTTTCTATTTTAATTAAGATTACCTATTAGATGATATGGAAAATTAGCCAGCAGTTCATATCTAAGATCAAGAGGCTCATGTCATCTGTGCTTGACTTAGTCTTAGATGATAATTTAGGACTGCAACTTCCATATACGTGTAACACTCTCTCTGCATTCTATATACTTATAATAATCCTCTTCCATTCCTTGTAAGTAGTTGTAACCCTCTCTTAATATAAATATTATTAATAGCAGATAGCAGTCATCCTCTTTTAATTTTAGTTATGGTATCAAAGACTTCTTGAGGCAGCAGTCCTTTCAATTTTCATCGTGTCATCTACACGATTAAAATATTTTTATCCTCCCAATATCAACCTTGCAAGTTTTGTTTGGATCAACGCCACGCATTTAGAGTTGTTTAAAACTATTCCACTTGGCATCTGCTGTGGGGCAATCGATACTAATATGTTATTTGGTTGGATGGAAAGAAAAAGGCAGTCACACAACAACATTTGCTAAAAGGAAAAACAAAATTGTAAATAACCCAACCTGTCAACTTTCTTTAACAAGAAAATGTGGTGCAATTATTGTTAGCAGCTGCAGTGTCTCTAACAAGAAGGAGAAAATGTTGTATGGACTTTTTTTTCCCTTTTCCCCTTTTGCTTTTTTTTTTTTGCTTACTTTCATGCTCTAAATTTTTTTATTGATTTCTATAGATTATCATGAACGTAATATACATTTAGAAATTATAAAAACTAAATGTGTTTTCAAAATACTTTAAACTAATTAAATAAGGAATGACTACTTTGGCTTCTCTTAGTCAAGTTGTTTTAAGTTGGGCGAGTTGAGTCTTGACCCTTGACTATTGACTCTTGACTCTTGTAAGTAAGGAGACATTTTACATGTGGATTAATGTGAGAAGTTTATGTGTGAACGATATTAAAACTTCGTATTGTTAAAAAAGTTCAAACTTATCTAAATAATTAATTGAGAATATAAATTAATTAGTTTATAAATATTTGCTAATATATTGTTGAATAGTGATATATGGATTTATTTTTAATAAAATATGCTATATAATGAACTTACATTCACTCAATTTGCATGTTTCTTATTTATTAATACTTAACTTAGATACCTATTTTTTTATTTATCAATGAGTTTGCATTAGACCACTTAACCGATTTATCGTCGGGCTTTATGTATCAAATAAAGTTGGGTTCCTAGCAAAGACTTTCGTAAGTTTGTAACCGCTTTGGCCCCAATGAATTATTTAGCTCTGCTAGCCTAAGGCTGTCTATCGTGTTGTGTTAACGAATTCGGGTTACGGGTCAACGAATTCGTGTTAAAATCACCTCAACCCGTATATGACTCGTTAACTTAACGGGTCAAAAAATCCAGCCCGAACACGACTCGTTAATTTAACAGGTTACACGACCCAACCCGTTAACCCGTTAAGTAATTAAGTCATTTCGAAAATTAAAAGAAAATTCATACAAAAATATATAAAGAGAAAAATATATAAGCCACATGAAACTGTTAGTGAGGATTTTGATTGGATCCCACCTAAAACCCCACTATAAAGTAATGAATTTTAATATATTCTTTTAGAATATAAATTAATTCTTGCTACACTTACGAACTATAAAAAATTAACGGGTTAAGCGGGTTGTTAACGGGTTACTGGTTTAATTCGTACATGACCCGTTAACTTAAGGTGTTAACGGGTTGAACCCGTTAACGACTCGAACTCATTAAGAGCCTACCCGAACCTGTTAATATCCAGTGGGTTCATGTCGTGTTAACGGGTCGTGTGGCATTTTGAGAGCCCTAGCTAGCCTACAGCGGAGATGATCTCATCTCAAATTTATCAAATTATAACACACTCGTATAATATGGTGTTACTCATCTATTTGTCTTGATACACGTGCATCTAAGGTTTGGTTTAAATGTCCATATCAAATATGATTAGTGGTCCGCATACTACTGACTCAAATTTGTTTGTATACCTCATTTGTTAATTTTCAATAAACTAGTTCAACTCCTTAACTAAAATTTACCAAAAAATTAAAAATCCAAATCCAAATATAAAGCCTGTGTTATTTATATGGCCTCTCTTGCAGACAAACCAAAACTTCTTTCTGTTTTTGTTCTTTTTGTCTGCTTAATGAAAGTTTCGATTACTCTGCCTCAGGGCCACTAACTTTTCAGTTTTGTCTTCTTTTCCATACTCAGAGAAAGCGACGAACAAGGAAATTAGTTTAAAAAAAAAAAAAAAAATCTTCTCTACTTGGGGCCCATCTACTATTGCTAATAATGGTTGGCAATGTCTCCATCGGCTGCTGTGGGGCCCACCCTCCCTTGCCATTTTAATGAGTGGAGGTGTGAAGTCTTAACTGCCCTTGATCTTTCATTGACTGTGATGGGACGTTTGCTTGCTTCCCCAGTCCCCACATGGGGTTGAGATTGGTTTGGTTCGGTATCATCTTTTTGAGCTTCCGTTCAGTTCGTCTTCTTCGCGTGAGGCAGCATGGGCCTGACACAATTCTGTGGGTGGACATGCTTCTGTACATTGTGGGGAGCTGGTTTCAGTGCTCACAATCACACGCCTGATACAATGAAGGACGGATGGGCAATCCATTGCTTTTGTCTTCTTTATATAAGATAGAGGCCCACTGTCAACAGTTGCCAGTTGGTATTGGTCTTCTCTTCCTTATGGCAGTGATCTTAATCTGACACTGACACTGACACTGATCATGGCAATTTAACAAATCGAAGATGGAGCCGAATGAGGGGATCACGTGCTACTGCTGCATTTATGTTACAAATTAACGAAGCCTGATTCACGCTGCCACAGCATTGTTAAATTTCATTTACTGATAATAATGGATGGAAAGACAGCGCCAAATAAACAAAGTAACATTTTGAAATGAGGGGCCAGGGAGATCCGATGGAGCTGATTTTATTTATTTATTTTACATATGAGGGGTCAGGGAGATCTTAAAATCTCCATGGTGGGGCCCACGATGGCCTCCACACATAGATGAATGATCAAATGCACTTTATTCTTTGATTTTACTAAAAAGGAATGGGCAAAATGAGGGATCTATGAAATTAGGGAACGTTCATTGCTCGTCAAATCGGTTGGTTGATTTGTCAAAAGTGTAGTGATTGGATTATTTTAACGACCATATTCATTGGTGGCCAACAAACAATCAGTTAAGAAAAGAGACATTGAAACACTTTAATGAATGTCAGATATGTACAACACCTAAGTATATTAAGGGCTAGATTATTTACCAAAAAAAGGGCTCACTTGCCTATGTTATATTGAATTACTACGATTTTTAAGGTGGCAAGAGTGAAGCGTCTAAGGTATAGATAAAGATGGATCAATCACTTTCTTAAAATTGAATTTAATAAGGTACTGACTGGTAAGAAATCTTTTAGATTAAAGAGAAGATTATTTGGTAATTAGTTGTAATCTTCACCTTTATTTACATTGAGCGGCCTCATTGATAAACATGTATCGCTTTGTGATCTGAACTCCTAAGAATTCAATACACGATTAAACGCATGAGTCTCAAACATATTAGGTGATATTATATACATTATAGAATTTGTGTCTTGATTCGGCTACGAGTTAGGACCTTTATTTTTGTCTAGATTCATGTTTGAGCCTTTAATTCAAATTAGGATATTGCTACGGGTCCCATAGCTTGGACCGTGTTTAAGGGTTTTGATACAAATCCCCTTTAGTAATTCGAGAATGGGTCTCAGTACACTATGCACCTTACTCGTTTTCACTCTATTTTATTCATTTAAATAATAGTAACAATGGGTTAGAATTGGATTGAGTTGATTACTACGGGTAGCACGGAAAAGCTCCACAACCCATACCCCGCACATATTTATCAAGTTGGAAAGGTCAAGCCAAACTCAACTCAGAAATTAAAATTTTTAATCCTGAAATTCACTTAAGATGTTGGTTTCAGATAGGTTGACGGGTCAAATAAGAAGAATGGGCTCGACCCGAATGCAATCAAGGTATTAGCCAGATATAAAATGTCAACACAGGTAAAAAATATACAGGAGTTGGGTCTGGGTCGGTCATGTTTGATTGGGTTGGCATGTCAGGTCAGGAATTGTCACCTCTAGGTTATTAATCAAATTATTTCCATCTATTATAGATGATACGTAGCTAGGCGTACTATCTTTCATGGTAAGATTTGATTTAATTGTTAGAGGACCCGCACATAGATGAACCCAAGTCAAACTGGACATAGAATTTCTACGAGATACAGAGGGATGGAGATTTGAATAGTTTGGATTTTTCGTAAGTATGCCCCACAAAGGATCCGGGCGCTTTCATTGTGTATAGAAATAAGAGAAATGCTACATAAGAGCATCTCCAAGAGAGGTGTTAAATTTGGAGATGCTTTTTTGAAAATGAAGGCTTTATGTGGCAAATTGACCTTTTACAATTTGACATTTTTGTTGGAGTAAGCTCCACCCCATATGTCAAATGTAATATTTTATTATTATTATTATTTTACCTCTTTTATATGTTAAACTCAACTCATTCATAATAGTTCATTTGGAATAAAATAATGTAAAATATAATTTGGCATTTCACTTTTTCACATGCCAAATTTGGCATATCACTCCCATGTACCAAATGCCACCTCATTTTTGGCATAGCTGTTGGAGTAAAAAACCATGCCAAAAATCCCATGTGGCATGTCCACTTTGGATTTGGTATCACTCTTGGAGATGCTCTAAGTTGTCTAAGTCCTACTACCCATCCCACTGTAGACACATTGGAGTATAATATTTCTGTTATATAAGTTGTATGAATGTTTTGTTTTAATATAAAACTATCAACAACGGCCCCATACTTAGCCCGGGCAATAAATAAACATAAAAAATAAATATAGGTTAGTATTTCATAAATATTATCAGAATTAAAAATAAATAAATTTAGTTTCACTGAGCATGTCTTTGGACAAAGAAGAAAAACGGTTGCAATGATGAGTGCTGGCAAGACAATCAATAAAAAAATTATTGCAAGTTACTGTAAC
The DNA here is from genome assembly GCA_029852735.1 of Persea americana. Taxonomy (NCBI): domain Eukaryota; kingdom Viridiplantae; phylum Streptophyta; class Magnoliopsida; order Laurales; family Lauraceae; genus Persea; species Persea americana. Next base: position 72,594,516 of record CM056811.1, read on the forward strand.
AATAAGCTCCTTCAAACGCGTATATTTACTTACTTTCAATTCTTTTTTTACATTGATTGCACACCATCCACAAATCGTTTTCTGCAAAAAATCAATCATTAAAAAATAATATAAAAATAAATAAGATATATGCATCTAGAGAATGAAGAAGAAGGATTGCAGAAAATTGAATTTCTCAATGATATTAAGAGAGATTTTAGGGAGCCTTGAATGATATTAAAAAAGAGATTTTAGGAGAGATTTGAATGATATTAAGAAAGAAATTTTAGGAGATAAGATTTTAAATTTAGATTTTAACTGAGATGTGACACTTTAAATGAGAGTGATATTAGGAGAGGAAGATTAAATCTATGCAATATCTAGGCTCAAGGTGAGTGGCACCTTAAAGAATTTTGTATTTTTTATGTATATATATTTTTTAAAGAAGAACTCTTGTAACGCCTCAAGATCCGGGTGCCTCAAATTTCGGGACGCTACGAGAAAGTACCCAAGAGATGTAGAAAATTCAACAATATAATCAAGTATAAATCTCATATGAGCAAGTAAATGGACAAAGCCCTAAAATTTTATTTCACTTTAAGGGATTACAAGGTACTTTCCGTAATTAAACTAACTATTCCATCCTAAGCCAACACGGCCAGCTACAAGAAAAAGAAAAGAATAAAGATCTATGTGATAGACGTCTCTCGATGCAACAACTGCATCGCTCTCCGAACCGTGCGGCAACGGATCAGCCGCTAAGCAATTCTATCAATCAAAGAAAGCAGAAAAGAAGATACCTGAAAACACCAAGGATTGGGTCAGACTCGATGAGCCGGGCAAATAGGCATATTTAGATGGCAATACATTATATAAACAGATAAGGAAGAAGACCATACCTGATCTCAGCTATACATGCGTGATTAGTACATCAATAATAATATAGGATATCAGAGTGCAACCGACATAGTGTAGAGTGTAGTGCATGAACGATAATCAAGATAGTAATATAACAAATGTTGGATACAGCATATCAAGTAGATAAGAGAAGCTATCATCATCAATAAACCATATAATTTATACAAGACAACAGTGTAACCAGTAATAGAAGTAACAGGGGGAAGTAACCCTACTATATCCACAACCATCGTCTCAAGATCCATCCGTGACGATGTCGGCAGTTAAAGACACTAAGCAACAACATCCACAACACTTAATAATCATTCAACCAATATACATACATAGGATTACACAAGGGCATGTCCACAGTTGAAGTACAATGGACGTGGGAGGTCAGGGCCAGCCCATCGTCGTGTTCTTTGCCGCCGTATTCTTTTTTTAATCATGAGACTTCCTTGCCGCTGTGTTCGTTATAAACTAGGAAAACGGCCTTGTGCATACGGGCGATAGAAGTCATACCAAAAGGTATCGTTTAACTTTATGATATAAATAAAAGAAATTAATTTTGATTTCTATGTTTATATTATATAAAATATAAATATTTCTCAAAATATTATAATCACTGATGGATGGACTCTATGTCATGTATAAAAACTATGAAATACGGAATAATAGGCTTTCATAAAATAAACACACAACCATAAATTCAAGTAAATAAATAATTGAAATAATTGAAAATTTTATATGAGATTTGAAATATGATATTTTGTATAAATTGCTGATATGGAAAAAATAAGGACTATTTCAAAATATGATATTTTTCTATTAGAGGGAAGTTTGGTAGTTACTTGGTTGGTTTTGAGGCATGTATGAGTTTCTTAACTTTGATCCAAGCCGGGTTCAGGGTAATCACAGAATTGGAGACCCATTTACATCCCTAATATCCCATTTTTCAATTAACTGTCTAGGGTTCTATTTTCTCTCCATGCATGAGTAGGTTATAGGTTCATTAGTAGATGTTTTCTTCCTATGTGAGTAGGTTTCTATTTCATAACTGGGGTCTTTCATGGGTCCTAGCCTCTTACAGTTGGATTAAAAGAAAAATCTGGGCATGAAACTTTTCAAAAAAAAAAAAAAAAAAAAAAACCAAAAAAAGTGAAGACAAGAAAAAAGAAATAGAAACTAAATTTCACAAATTGGCCGGTTAGAAATGGTGTACAAAGATTTTAAATTTTATGGAGATCGTATATACACGTAAAGCATTGTATTATATGCGTACTTGGCAGGAAGAGTTAGGGAGAATGGGAACATGAATCCAGAATAGAAAAACATGTCTGGAATTTTTTTTTTCTTGTTTTGGGAGTTGGCAGTGTGCACTTAGTTCGCATGTGCTATCCCATCAGATTCTCCTTCAGCTTTCAAAAACTACCATCTAGCCCCAGATCACATGCATTGATTGACCAATTCTTCTTTTTTTTGTTTTTTTTTATAATATGGTTAGTGGTCCACGGACTACTGACTCAAATTTGTTTGGCTAATTTCCAGATCAGATGCATTGATTAACCGTACGTTTCTTTTTTCATAATATGGTTAGTGATGTAAGGACTACTGACTCAAATTTGTTTGTATACCTCATTTGCTAATTTCCAGATCAGATGCTTTGATTTACAGTTGCTTTTTTTTATAATATAGTTAGTGGTCCATGGACGAATGACTCAAATTTGTTTGTATATCTCAAATTTGTATAACCTGGACTGTAAATCCACAGGGCGGTCAAGCTGGCTTGCAGAGGTACAATCAGCTGAGTTGGGCTTGATTAGTGGGTCGAGTAGCATCTATTGCCTTTTATTAATCCTATTGAGAATGTTAACCAGAACTAGAATTATCAGGTTAAGTTCGCTTGAATCAATAGGTCTGGTCATGATTAAATGTTTTCAAAACCAAACCATAGATAACTTATTTAAATTAGCTTATGATGGTTATGAGAATAATACCAGCCATCATAATTGTGAAGGTTAAGGCTGAGCAAATCTCTATCAAACAGGTGGTTTGCTTTAGTTCAAAATGAGGAGATGGACTTAAATGCAATAGAATCTGTCTCCTTTTCTCTCTTCTGAAATCCATTGTCCCATTTGTCTTGCACAACTCATTTTCAAAGTAGCATTTTTGGAAAATTGTCAACTACGCCACATGGGCTCTCCAGCTTGGCCCTTACTGTGATCAGTCTTCCATCACCATGGAAGAAAAGGTTTAGAGAGAGAATAGAGTGTTATATATTACATTGCAATTAACCATGCCATCCAATATTTAGGATGGCATAAAGATATACATATGCTATTCCAACCTTTTAAGTGTGAAACTTCATGGTAGGGCTACATATTAAAAACGTGAACCACTAAATATGAACAACTCCATCTAATATTAGGATTTGCATGCATTTTTCATTTTTTTAACGCATAAATGGGAGGATTATATACTGATCTTCTTTGCCAAATGTTATGTATAAATATATTGTTTGCTTTCTTAAACATGTGCCCAGTGACACAAGGAGTGTGCCCTGCTTTGTGCCTCAGGCTCGGATGGACTTTTACACCTTGCACCTTGACCACTTTGGTTTCTTCATACTCCCAGTTATAGTTCATTCGCTAGATCCTTTCTTTCCTTTTAGCAGGAAGACTGGACAGGTTGATTCTAGTTGTATTTTCTATAAATTAACAATATTTTCTTTCTAATATTGAAATTTACTACTATATTTGCTGAAGAGTTTGGTTCTTCTTTAATTTTGATCAAACCCATATAATTTGTCAAATTCCACTCCAATAGCATTTTGCCCGGCCCAATGAAAGATTGAGCATATGGTGAATAATTTTTACACCAACTTATTTATTATCAATCATAATTCATATGTTACAATCAAGCCATTAATTATATGCTCAATTTCTCCAAACAAAAGGGGCAACATTCACTTGGAACACTTGGAATTTTTTATTAGTGGGGCCCAACTAGAGTTCTCCTTCATCTAGAGGGAAGCGTGAGTGAGATGTAAGGTGTTTGAGTTTCTCAACCTTCCAAACAACCAAAAGTTCCCTTAGCTATAGAAATTGAATAAAATGAGGGGGTGTGACTTGTGAGTTTATAAATAATATAAATTGACATCAAATTGATCAGCAAACAAATGATTTTCATAGTCCAAAACAAATACACAATCCAACGATTCAGGCCATTCAAAAAAGTGCCGAACTTTGAATTGGAAACTATCAAAGGGGACTCTAATTTATGGTCCACTCAGATAGATTGTATAGGTGATTCGAGTAAGTATTTATATATGCAGTGCACCAGTGTTCAAGAGAAGTTTTTCCATTTAAAAAATCTCATGGGGGCTTAAAGCAGACAAAAACATTTATATTCGATTAAAGAGGAAATGCCTCAACTTTTCGTTATAATTTTGAAATAGGCAGGCCCACTATAGATACTAAGGAGTGGGCCTCAGCTTATAGGAAGCATGGAAAAGAGTTTTGAAATTTTGGTGTTAAACTAGCCCCTTTCTTTCGAACGGTAAAAGATTGCATGATGAGACTGATGTTGTTAGTTGTTACATGTAGGGGGCAGTGTAGGTGGGGCCCATTTCATGGGCATGGTGTTTGCTACCTGAACGAGGGGAAATTTCTACTTTTAAAAGGAAAAAGGATCTGGGACAAGAGAAAGAGCAGTGCATCGATGGTGACATTTTGTGTTATCTGTTGTTTGTTCACTTGATCTTGACTGTTGACCCCTCCTTGAGGTTTAGCACGGCAGTTTGTGGCTAAAGGCAAAAACTGATTGTGACATAACCTTGTAGGATTAAAGACAAACAGTTTTATACGTCAAAGTTCTTATGTGTTTCAGTGCAAAGTTGACTCCTGACTCCTGTTGAGCGCGTCAACGTAACCTATCGAGCTTAATAAAATAGTAAATGCTCGGATGCCTCCTTCGATGTGGAGGAATTGATTTTGATTATGGCTATTAAAATGCCCGTTAACACGATACGAATCTACATTATATAAATTGATTTGGATGGCCATCTAACGGGTTCGTATCATTAATGGGTCGAACCCGTTAACACTTTAAATTAGTGAATTGTTAACTTATGAAACCGGTAACCCAATAACAACCCGATAGAAACCGCCAAATAATAAATGACTTAAATTTTAAAATACATGAGGGTTATTTTGGTAAATTTGAAAATGCTAAAATGAAATACTAAAACTCACTTATAAAAAATCATTTTCTAACTCATTCACTCTCCTTTTATCAGCAAAAGAGTGTATTAATTGACATGGTTTGAAATGAACACGATTAGTTCACGAGTTAACGAGTCGTGTCGTGTAATCTGTTAAATAATCGTGTCGTGTTTGATTTTTGGACCCGTTTATTTAATGGGTCGTGTACGGATTGAGTTGATACTAACACAAATTCGATAACCCACAACTTGAATTCGTTAACACAATATGATTCGCTATTCTAATTTTGAGCTACTCAAGTTTTATAAACGGAGGCTTCCTCAGCAAAGAAATTCGCTAATTAGACAGGGAGGATCTGATCTCTGCTACTTGCTTCTCTTATGAATATAAATAGATATTAAAAACAAACTATATGACATGTAATCAATGCCGCTTGCTACTCTTGTGAATTGACAAAACTTGTCATCTAAAATAAATCACTGTTTACGTCATGATGCTCCATCTCTGAGTCTTCTTGTGCAGTTGATCAATCTAGGTATAAGGTACATGAACTGATGTCTCCAAAGTGAATCCACATCCAAGACTTTGAATTAAAACCCCAGGGCAATATTAGGGGACCGATGAAAATAGTCTTTTTATACACCTACAGAAGTTACTAATCAAGCCAAAGTATTCGGCTAAGATCTAGCCCACAGGCTTATAAACAGCCCTAAAAAGGCAGTCAGATCTTGGTTTTTAATTTAGTTATGAGGACGTTTACATTAACCAATTCACCTAATACAGTGCTTTGCATTAAGTTGGCTAAAGAAATATTGATAACAAGATGTACTCCACTTTCACACATCATAGGTGAAGCTTTGATATATAGATATATAGATATATATATATACACACATTTTCCAAGACTGTACAATTGTCAGTCTGTGTCATGTGTTGTTTATCAACTAAGACCAAAATGACCGTAAAATGGTGGTGGATTTGTTAATGCTATAGTCCCTGTTATCTCCTAAATGCAATCAAGTGATTTCCATGTTACTGTTATCCCCAAACAGTATAGTCCCTTACCACTGCGGCAGCGCATCAGTAAAAGCAGAAAAATCATTCCATGAACATTATGGCAAAAGAAAAAAAAAAAAAAAATAGAAAAACACTCCCATGGAACATAAATAGATTATATTAACTCCTCTCCATAAAGATCGAAGTACAAAGAAACAACTAAATTAACATCACAGAAATAAAAAAAAAAAAACAGAATACCAAACAACTACCTAAGAACATAGGAAAAAAAAAAAAAAAAAAAAAACAGAAAACCACATATGGAGGGCAAGGGAGAGGAGAGGGTAGTAGCCTCACGGGACACCAACGTAAGTTGTATTCCCCTCAGAAGGAGGGCAACAAAATTTCTTGACATCGTTGCAGCAGCCGCTGCTTGGGGAGCCTCCTTCACCGTAACCCATAAGCATGGACGCTACAAGGAGAATAACGAGGACAACCACCTTAAAATCCATCGATGCTCACTCTAAGTTCGTGTATATGTTGATCTCAAACAGCCCATTATATAGAGAAAAAAGGTCGGCTAGAGAGGGCCGCTCTAGGACAAGAAGCTAACTGATAAGTGGTAGCTACCCTAGTAATTGAGGTTCTCAATTCCGTCCCCACCAGGGGTGAAATCGAAAGTTTCTATGGTCCCTACTCCTCACGCCAGGGATCAAGGACTGGGTTGCATGTCGAACCCATCATCACATCATGTCCTCCAAGAGAAACGGCACTCGTAATTAATGATGCTAAACTATACGTAAGGCCTACTAGTACTACCTAAGTCCTTTCCTTAATACGTGGTAGCTACATAAGAAATCCTCGTTTTTCACGAAGATAAAAATCCTACTCAGTGCCAGAGTGTGAAGAGATCTATTGAATGCATCGAATAAGAAAACCGACGACACGGTGGAGGGGCAAGTGGAGATAACTGATCTAATTATTTAGTTAACAGTGATCTGATGAGGGATGACCCTGGCCTATCTACTTTAAGAGTCCATATTCCATAAGACCAAGCAGGACGATGTTATTTTTTGGTGGGCCATCCAATCGAAGAGAATTTAAAGTTTTTAAAATATGAAATTGATTTCAATTTTTGCACTTCCCTGTTGGAAAAAAATTTGTTCTATCTATATCAGGGACCACAAAATATTGGCTGATTGCAAATGGTGTACATAAATTTCAAGTTTTATGGAGATTGTGTGTATACTGTATATATACGTAAAGCATTGTATACTATGCGTACATGGCAGGAAGAGTTAGAGAGAATGGGAACATGAATCCAGAATAGAAAAACATGTCTGGAATTTTTTTCTTTCATTTTTTTTTTTTAATTTAATTTATTTTTTTTTTTTTTTTTTTTTTTTTTTTGTTTTTTTGTAGTTGGCAGTGTGCACTTGGTTCGCATGTGCTATCCCATCACATTCTCCTGCAACTTTGCAAAACTACCCTCTCGCGCAGATCAGATGCATTGATTGACCATTTCTTTTTTTCTTATAATATAGATAGTGGTCCACGGACTACTGACTCAAATTTGTTTGGCTAATTTCCAGGTCGGATGCATTGATTGACCGTTTCTTTTCTTATAATATGGTCAGTGATGCACGGACTACTGACTCAAATTTGTTTTGTATACCTCATTTGCTAATTTCCAGATCAGATGCATTGGTTTGTAATTTTCTTTTTTTATAATATGGTTAACGGTCCACGGACTACTGACACAAATTTGTTTGCATACCTCATTGGCTAATTTCCAGATCAGATATGATTAGTGGTCCACGGACTACTGGCTCAAATTTATTTGTATACCTCATTTGCTAATTTTTAAAAAACTAGTTCAACTCCTTAACTAAAATTTACCAAAAAATAAAAATTCAAATCCAAATATGGAGCCTGGGTTATTTATATGGCCTCTCTTGCAGACAAACTAGAACTTCTTTCTGTTTTTGTTCTTTTTCTCTATTTAATGAAAGTTTCGATTTCTCTGCCTCAGGGCCACCCACTTTTCAGTTTTGTCTTCTTTACCCTGAATCTCATACTCAAACAAAGCGACGTACAGGGAAATTAGTAAAAAGAAAAAAAAAATTTCTTCTCTATTTGGGGGCCATCTACTATTGCTAATAATGGGTGGCAATGTCTCCATCGGCTGCTGTGGGGCCACCCTTCCTTGCCATTTTAATGAGGGAGGAGGTGTGTAGTCGTAACTGCCCTTGATCTTTCATTGACTGTGATGGGACGTTTGTTTGCTTTCCCACATGGGGTTGAGTCGGGTTTGGTTTGGTATCCTCTTTTTGAGCTTCCGTTCACTTCTTCTTCACGTGAGGCAGTTGGGGCCTGTACATTGTACATTGTGGGGAGCACTGGTTTCGGTGATCACAATCACACACCAAATGGTAGGGCAATCGAAATGCCATGCGAACATACGAAGTCAATACAATTTTTACGGATTCGGATGAGTTCTTAATAGATTCGGGTTGTTAAACGGTTAAATTCGTTATCATGTTAAGTTAACGGGTCATAAACGAATTAAACTAATAACTCATTGACAACCCGCTTAATTCGTTAAATTTTTTTTAGTCCCTAAGTGTAGATATAATTAATTTATATTTATAAAGAAGAAATTAAAAAAAAAATTTAAAGTGGGGGCTTTAGGTGGAATCCACTCGAGATCCTCACTTATAGTTTCGCATGGCTAATAGATTTTTCCCCTCGTTTATTTTTATATGGATTTTTTTTTAATTTTTGAAATGATTTAATTATTTAATGGGTTAACAGGTTGGGTTGTGTAACCCGTTAAATTAACAGGTCGTGTTTGGGTTGAATTTTTTGACCCGTTAAGGTAACACGGGTCGTGTATGGATTAAGGTGATTTTTACATGAATTCGTTAACCATAACCCGAATTTATTAACACGACACGATTTACAGCCATACCTAATACAATGCAGGATGGATGGGCAATCCATTGCTTTTGTCTTCTTTATATAAGATAGAGGCCCACTGTCATCAGTTGGTATTGGTCTTCTCTTCCTTATAGCATTGATCTTAATCTGACACAGACACTGACACTGATAATGGCAATTTCACGGTGGGATTTTATCAATGTTATATATGTATGGCTACATAAGATGGTTAACTAAAAAGTTAAAAGCCGGGGATACTGTGGAGTGTGGACACTGTCATCTATTGGGTTTTTTATGGGTGTTTAAAAAATTCAAAAGGTGTTTTTTTGTAAAATTGTTTTGTCCTTTTGTTCCTTTTGCTTTATGGGTAGTGTAGGCTATTGGAAACAAGCCATCCCACATTGCTAAAGTTCAACTTTTGAAGAGGCTTTATATGTGTTTTCATTTCTATACTTCCTAAGAACTTTTAAATACTTTTGCCATGAGCCATATGCGCGCACGCGAGTCGGGCTTGACCTGGGGTGGCTGGACCGGAATATGTTTAACCGGGCATGCGTCCGCGACGCGCATCCTGCGTGTATATCGCGCGCAGGGGGGGTGCAAATCCGGGCCGGCTGGCCTACAGGGACCCAGTATACTAATGCCAACTTTTTGCCATTATTTTATTTTGTTGAGAAAAATGTTTTTAAACCTTTGCCAATTTTTTATTTCTGAATAAAAAAAAACGTTTTTAAACGTTGAATAAATCGTATTGATTTAATGGCTTTAATGTTCTTGATTTAATGGCTTTTAACGTTGAAGGATTAAGGGTTTTTAATGTTTTTAACGTTGAAGATTAATGGCCTAACGGATACTAATTTCTATATAAATAAGGGTCATCTGTGTCATCGAAAAAAACTACAAAAAATAACAAAAACAAGAAAAAGAACTCTCTATTTTTCTCCCTCCATCTGTCTGAGCATTCTGTGAAGGAGTCTCTGTTCGGGCCGACCGTGCCACCGGACCTGACCAAGGAAGGCCGTTGTATCCTGGGGGCAGTTCTGCTGAAAACCTTCGCACCTGGATTTTATCCCAAGGGGCGGAACTCGTCCTAAAGAAAGCGTCATCAGACGTGCCTCGGCCATAGATCTGCTGCCATTGCTGCTCTTCGCCTTCCGCTGACAAATCCTGTTACAATATTCTACAATCGGGTACCATTGTTCTATTTAAATTTCGTTTGACAGCATCCCCTGTTCTGTAGCTATATCAACAATTTTAGGACGAATTTCCATGGCTACTTCCGCTGTCAAATTCATGCATCAGGACCTAGTTCGGTTGGACAATTTTGACGGATCTAATTTTCGACGTTGGCAGCAAAAAGTTTTATTTCTGCTGACATCCTTGAAAATTGCTTATGTCCTTACCGAATCATGTCCTGAACATGAAGAAGGACCAGGCGGCTCTTATGCACGAAAGAAGTGGAAAGAGCACGATTACTTGTGCAAAAGCCATATTCTGAACCTGGTAGCAGACAATATTTACAACATGTATTCTAAAGCTCGATCTGCTAAAGACCTCTAGAGAGCTCTAGATAGAAAATATAAAACAGAGGAGTCTGGGCCTAAGAAGTATGCAGTTGGTCACTATTTGAATTTTAAGATGGCAGATGATAAGCCTATTCTTCCTCAAGTACATGATTTACAAACCATTGTTAATGAAATTGTTAAGGAAGGGATCCGAATTGATGAACAATTCCAAGTGGCTACTGTTATTGAAAAATTACCATCCACTTGGAAGGACATACAAAAAACCCTTCGACACAAAAGAAAGGATTATTCCTTAGAGCGCCTTCAGCGCTACTTGAGAATTGAGGAAGAAGCCCGTATTAGTGATCAAAAAGATTTGGCTGAGAATGGTGGTAAAATAAACTTAGCCGAATCTAAACCCCAGGTTGATAATGAAAAGAAAGGGAAATTTGATCACCCTCTAGGCAGGAATAAAAAGAGCAACCCATCCTTTAAGAGGAAGAATCCGAATCAAAACCAGAACAAAAGGTTCAATAAAAATCAAGGGACTGTCAAGCCACAGGCTAAAGGCAGTTGCTTCATTTGTGGCAAACCGGGACACTTTGCAAGAGAATGTCGCCACCGAAAGAAATGTCCGCAACAATCTCAGCCAACTAAGCCTTAAGCTAATGTTCCTGAAGAGGAACAATTTGTTGCTGTTATTTCTGAGGTAAATGCAGTCAGCACAGGAAAGAGCGAAGGCTGGTGGATTGACACTGGTGCAACCACCCATGTCACCTTTGACAGAGGTGTGTTCAAGACCTATGAAAGGGTCACTGATGATTGTAAACTCGCTCTGGGAACTACCGTTACTACTCAAGTAATCGGTAAAGGGAAGGTTGAACTTCAGTTCACTTCCGGGAAGACAGTGACCTTGCTGAATGTGTTCCATGTACCAGAATTGAGAAAGAATCTTGTGTCTGGTTATCTTTTGAATAAGGCCGGATTTAAACAGGTAATAGAATCCGACCAGTTTGTAATCACCAAGAAATGTGTATTTGTTGGTAAGGGTTATGCATGTGAGGGTATGTTCAAACTGAATATTGTTAATAATAATATTACATCTTCTTCTGCTTATATAATTGCTTCAGTTGATAAATGGCATGGTAGATTAGGTCATATAAATTTTAGAACTATGAAAAATATGAGTAATGATGGGCTGATTGATAAATATAATGATGAACATAAGAAATGTGTAATATGTTCTCAATCAAAAATTACTCGTAAGCCTTTTAAGCATGTAGAAAGGGAATCTACATTACTTCAGTTGGTTCATTCTGATATATGTGATCTAAGTAATACTATGACAAGAGGTGGAAAATACTATTTTATTACTTTTATTGATGACTGTTCTAGATATACTTATGTATACTTACTAAGAACTAAAGATGAAGCACTATCTAAATTTAAGATATATGTGACTGAAGTTGAAAATAAATTGAATAGAAAGGTTGTGACATTCAAAAGTGATAGAGGTGGTGAATACACCTCAAAAGATTTTTTAGACTATTGTGAATCTAAAGGAATTAAGAGAACTTGTACTGCCCCTTATACACCCCAACAAAATGGTATAGCAGAAAGAAAAAATAGGACTTTAATTGAAATGGTTAACTCTATGTTAATAGCATCTGGTAGTCCTAAAAACTTGTGGGGTGAAGCTTTGTTGACTGCATGTTACATTTTAAATAGAGTTTTACATTCTAAAACAAATAGAACACCCTTTGAGATTTGGGAAGGGAGAAAACCTAGCCTTAGATATTTTAAGATTTGGGGGTGTTTAGCACATGTTAGGATAGTAGATCCAAAAAGGCCTAAATTAGGACCTCACTCATGGGAGTGTGTTTTCATTGGCTGTGCACAAGATAGTGCTGCCTACAGATTCATTAAATTAGAAGACCTAAGCCTAGTTGAGTCTAGAGATGCAGACTTCTTTGAAGACCTTTTTCCTTTTAAGACTGAGTTTACATCACAACCTTCTCCATCCAAAAGAGTTTTTGGAACTCCTGAAGAAGAAGAATCTCAACCTAGAAGGAGTAAGAGAATGAGGACTGCTACTAGTTTTGGTCCTGACTTTGAAACATATCTAGTAGAGAAAGATCCATATACTTTTCAGGAGGCTATGAAAGCCCATAATGCTGCCTTTTGGAAGGAAGCATTAAATGATGAAATTGAATCCATTTTAGCTAATAATACATGGAAATTAACTGACTTACCTTTAGGTACTAAACCTTTAGGGTGCAAGTGGGTTCTTAAGAAAAAACTTAGGCCTGATGGGTCAGTAGAGAAATATAAAGCTAAACTAGTAGCCAAAGGCTTTAGACAAAAAGAGGGAATAGACTTCTTTGATACTTATTCACCTGTGTCTAGAATCAGTTCTATTAGAATCTTGATTGCTAGTGCAGCTGTTCATAATTTAAAAATACATCAGATGGATGTAAAAACTACTTTTCTAAATGGAGATTTGGAAGAGGAAATTTATATGGAACAACCAGAAAGCTATGTTATAAAAGGACAAGAACATAAGGTGTGTAAATTAATAAAGTCCTTATATGGGCTAAAACAAGCACCTAAACAGTGGCATATGAAATTTGATGAAGTTATTCTTTCTAATGGCTTCAGAATAAATGAAGTTGAAAAATGTATTTATTATAAATTTGATGGTTGTTCAACAATAATAATATGCTTATATGTTGATGATTTGCTCATATTTGAATCTAACTTAGAAAGCATAGAAGACACAAAAAGTATTCTCTCACACAACTTTGATATGAAAGACTTGGGAGAAGCATATGTTATATTGGGACGTAAAATCATAAGAGATGATTTTGGAATTAAATTATCCCAAGCACATTACATTGAAAAAATATTGAGAAAATATGATCATTTTGATTGTAAACCCGTGTCTACTCCTTTTGATCCAAGTATTAAATTAGTGAAAAATGATGGTGAATGTGTATCTCAACTTGATTATGCTAGTGTAATTGGTAGCTTAATGTATGCTATGAATTGTACTCGCCCTGATATAGCTTATGCAGTCAGTAAATTGAGTAGATATACCAATAACCCTGGTGTTGAACATTGGAATGCTGCATTTAGAGTACTTAAGTATTTAAAGCATACTATATACTATGCATTATGTTATTCTAGTTATCCAGCTGTAGTTGAGTGTTACAGCGATGCTGACTGGAATTCAGACTTAGATGATTCTAAGTCTACAAGTGGATATATTTTCACTTTGGGAGGTGCTGCAGTATCTTGGAAATCAAAGAAACAAACTGCAATTTCTCATTCCACTAAGGTTCAGAGTTCCTAGCTCTGGGAGCTGCTGCAATGGAATCTGAATGGATTAGAAATTTATTATTTGATATTCCTTTGTGGACTAAACCAATCCCTCCTGTTATTATTCATTGTGATAACATTGCAGCAATTATTACTGCAAATAATGCCACGTACAATGGAAAGTCTAGACAAGTGCGACTACAACATAGCTATGTAAGACAATTACTCGGTGGAGGAGTAATTTCAATTGATTATGTGAGATCAAAAGATAATTTGGCAGATCCTTCGACAAAAGGCCTTGCAAGGGAGAAAATAAAAGAAACAACTAAAGGAATGGGTCTTAAGCCCATAAATCATCAATAGCGGGAACCCAACCTAATGACCGAAGATCCTAAGAAATAGGTTCAATGAGAAAAACAAGCTATCAAGATGATGTGAAGTACTAACATGTAGAGTATGTTTACTCTGTACCCATCCCTGTTTTGTAAGATTACTTGATGGTTGGTACAATACCTGTAGCGAATGAGGTTGGATTTAATCCTTAATGAGACCTATAGCCTATATGGTGGGGTGCACAGCTGCAGGAGCACTTTTGATAGACTCACCTATATGAGTGTGGAAGTGGGGCCGCTTCTTATGAGAATTTGGGCAGATTCTCTAGAGCACTCACGAAATCCGAGATTTAGCACATGGCCGTAAAGTGCTGACTTTAAGACTCAAAGATCAAATCTTGACATAATTCTGAACTGATATAAAGAGTTGAAGTTCAAGATTTTTTTTTTCACTCCAACTCCTAAAGGTTTGAAATTATATCATGACGGTGAGGTTCAATCTTAGTCACCTTACCAGAGATATGCTCATTGAATATTTTGAAACAGAGGGGAGATTGTTGGGTTTTTTATGGGTGTTTAAAAAATTCAAAAGGTGTTTTTTGTAAAAGTGTTTTGTCCTTTTGTTCCTTTTGCTTTATGGGTAGTGTAGGCTATTGGAAACAAGCCATCCCACATTGCTAAAGTTCAACTTTTGAAGAGGCTTTCTAAGTGTTTTCATTTCTATACTTCCTAAGAACTTTTAAAGACTTTTGCCATGAGCCATATGCGCGCACGCGAGTCGGGCTTGACCCGGGGTGGCTGGACCGGAAAATGTTTAACCGGGCATGCGTCCGCGACGCGCATCCTGCGTGTATATCGCTCTCAGGGGGGGTGCAAATCCAGGCCGGCTGGCCTACAGGGACCCAGTATACTAATGCCAACTTTTTGCCATTATTTTATTTTATTGAGAAAAATATTTTTAAACCTTTGCCAATTTTATCCCAAGGGGCCGTTGTATCCTGGGGGCAGTTCTGCTGAGAACCTTCGCACCTGGATTTTATCCCAAGGGGCGGAACTCGTCCTAAAGAAAGCGTCATCAGACGTGTCTCGGCCACAGATCTGTTGCCGTTGCTGCTCTTCGCCTTCCGCTGACAAATCATGTTACAATCTTCTACAATCGGGTACCATTGTTCTATTTAAATTTCGTTTGACAGCATCCCCTGTTCTATAGCTATATCAACATCATCTATTACCAAGGTTTTGGAGGGGAATGATCCCCCACAAGCATACTCCATGTTTCCTAGAGTTACAGCAGTGATTATAAGCCCAACTGAATATGTTTGGTTACCAGAATAACACCGTACCAGCCATAGATAACATATCTAATGTTAGGATTTGCTTGTAATTCCCATTTTTTAAAGCATATATATATGGGAGAATTATATACTGATCTGCGCATATATTGAATAAAAGTTCCCCTACAGAAATTGAATAAATTGAGGGGGTGTGACTCGTGAGTTTGAAAACAATATTAATTGACATCAAATTGATCCTCGAACAACAAATTCTCATAGTTCAAAACAAGTGCACAATCAATACAATGCTCTAGGCCATTCAAATAAGTGCCGAACTTAGAATCGGGGACTATCAAAGGGGACTCTAATTTATGGTCCACTCAGATGGATTATATAGGTGAACCCACTAAGTATTTAGCCATCCAGTGCCGACCTTATTGCACCGGTACTGCTCAAGTGAAGTTTTCTTATTTGAAAAAATCTCATGGCGGTCTTAAAGAACACAAAAAATATATATATATATATATATATTGGATTAAAGAGGAAATGCCTCAACGTTTTGTTACAATTTTAAAATAGGCGGGCCCACTATGGATACTCAAGAGTGGGCCTGACATTGTAGGAAGCATGGAAAAGAGCTTTTGGGATTTTGGTGTAAAATTAGCCCCTATCTTTCAAACGGTAAAAGATTGCACGATGAGACTGTTGTTGTTACTTGTTACATGCAGGAGTGGGCAGTATAGGTGGCGCCCATTTCGTGGGCATGGTGTCTGCTACGTATGCATACAAGAGGAAATTTCTACTTTTAAAACGGAAAACGGCCCTGGGATGAGAGAGAGCGGAGTGCAGCAATGGTGACATTTTGTGTGATCTGTTGTTTACTTGATCTTGATTCTCGAGCCTTCCATAAACTTTAGCACCGCAGTTTTTGGAAATAGTCCAAAAACTAATTGTGACATTCCAAATCCTTTGAGACTTCAGTTATTAAAGAACCTTGCAGGATTAAAGACAAACAGCTAACATTAATATGTTCACTAAACTAGTAGATAAGATCAGGACACAGTAAATCCTAGAAAGAATGAATGATATCGTGCGAGTCTTCTTGAGTAAAAGGTAGGGTAAATCTGTATGAATAGGTCAGCGTCACTCACCTGTCATCTATTCAGAAAGCCATGTGAAACATTAAATTAGTCACGTGTCAAAACGACATATTTTGCATGGGAATGGATATCTGCAGAGAGGTTACGAGAAAGGAGAAACTTCAAGAGGAGGAAAGTCTTTATTTATCTATTTATTTCCTTCTTCCTTTTTCCTTTTTCCATATAGAAGGCCAATAACTATAATCCAAATCCATAACACACAGCCATCCCCATAAGTTATCACCCACCCCCTTCTTACACCAATCCGATGGTGGGTCACCATTTCACTTAACTACAAGAGGTCTTCCCATGTAAATCCATTAAACTTTATTATCAATTCTATAGGGAAGGTTGTTTGACTGCAATGGAAAGATATTCTAGATCTATGTCCAAATGTTACCCTCGCACATTCATATGGGCTGACATGGAGGATGTCTTTCTTATTAAAAACGCCCTATATTTGTAATGGGTATTATTTATTTGGAAAACTGAAAATGAAACTTTTTGTTTGTAATTAGCCGAAACTTAAGGACATTTTTAAAAAGCGATTATATTAGTAATCCATACCAATTCAAAAAGAAGGAGCATGAAACCCTAATTATTTTTTTTCTTGTCAAGTCACATATGTCCCACTAGAAAATGAACGAGCCTATTTTTTAAGACTTCGATGAGACGAAGCTCCTTTTATTTGTATCCATCCAAATTATTGAGGATGACTGAGAGAAAGGCAACACCAGTGGCTTTCCTTCCCAAGAAACGAGAATGCTTACAAAAAGTAAGTAGCCCTTATACAATCCTCAAACCTGGCCAAATCAAATTATTGGGTCTAGACCCTCTTTGATTTGTATATACTTCCCTGAAGTTTCTAAGATTTTCACATAAGCCCTTAAGGTTTCTAATATTCAGGTGTCCAACCTCATATGGCTGAGGAATTTATAATTCAATTTGGATTTAGATTGTCTTTGTGTTTGAGATTTATCTACCTCCAATTTGAATAAGCCCTGAGTTGAGGCAATACGCAACCTAACTTGCCTTTTACAACACTATTATTAGCCTGAGTTGAGGAAATACTCAACCTAACTTGCCCATGACACCACTATTAATTACTTTTAAGATGAGAGTATCAATTAAATTGATTTAAAAGTTTTTTTTTTTTCAAAACAAAACTCCTTTGTTTTCCTTGTTTAAACTGCCTAAGGAGTACACTATTCTAAATATTAGCTATAATTAGATTATAACGACTCTTATTCTTGATAGGAAAAAAAACTACAAAGTAGAAGAAGATGAAGAACATGCGATACCCTTTGAAACCCGAATTCTTTTTTTTTTTAATTTGTTAATTTTTTCTCTTTAAGTGTAATTTATATTGAAAGAAAGAAAGGAAACAAGAGCCCAACGAAGGAAATTGAATTCATAAAATATTATAAATGAATAAAGGGAAGGAAAAATACAAACAAGAGAAAATTGTACCATGCAGATTTATTCAATTCCATTGTCATGAGAAGCACTTGTAGATGTTGATTGTTTAAAAAAAAAAAAAAAAACTCCAAAGAACGAAAGGCAATTCCCATTTGTGAGGCCTTAGGTTAAGTAAGAGGATGGATGGATCTTGAGGAACTTTGCTAAGGGGGTGATATAATATCAACAATTTTAAATACTGTAAGATTTCATTATCATAGAATTAAATAGGGTCATATTATTATATTGTGTCACTTATGGAGTTTGGCAATCTTCACAGATTTTTATATACCTTTGAAGTGTTTGACAATTTATAAACAACTGACAAGATGATGTATCAAATAAGAAATGGAGAGAATATAATCAATTAACTCGAAACATGACCCACTAATTAGTAATCACAGGTGTTAATAATCAAGGTAGGACCCACCTATTGTAAAAAAATATAAGATTAAATTTAATCATGAGATCCAAGCACTGTTGTTTAATTAAGGTGGGTCCACCAAATGTTGGTAACTATACTATAATGCATCTAATGGTGATTATCACAAATGCCCAAATCTAGCTTTTTTTTTTTTTTTATGAGAAATCATAGTAGGACCCACCTGATATTGGTAGTCGTATTAACATTAGGAGAGTTGTCAAATAGTGGGGCCCATTTAATGATGCCAAATTGATAATTACAATAACAGAATTCAATCTTGGTAATCATGGGACCCTGTTAATTTTGATAGTGTGAGACCCACATAATGTTGGTAATCACAATGAAAGCTCCAAGCGTGACATCTATAGCTACCACCTAATATTGATAATTAACAAGAGCTACGTAGTCGTGATATGGCTATAGGACCCCACATTAAACTTATAAGCACTATGGGGCCAATCTAATAGTGGGACTAATAAATATTAAAACTTATAGTGTGCCATTATAATTAATGGTTGCTTATGAACTCTCCAATAGTTTTTACTCAAACTCTCCATTCGTATTTAGAAAATATTTTTTAAAGATTATTTTAAATAATATATCCTTGAATAATGTAATATAAAGGATTTTGGAAGAAAGTGAGATATTGTAAAATCCTTTCTAAGTTATCCAAACACCTCATTTTTAGATGAATAGATTACATTCTAAACTAATAGATAATATAGCAAAACCTCTTAAAATATCTCGTTTCCAAACACCCCCTAATCTACAAGTGGTCATTGGAGTGGGGGAGGAAGAAAGTGAGAAAAATTAAATAAAGTAAAATTGTAAAATTATTATTGGAATGTAAAGAATTTTCTTGATGACATTTTGAAAATTATGTATACAAGATAGAGACAAAGGTAAAAAAGTGTCAGAATGTTTTAAACCCAAATGCTTTCTTCTCATTACTATCAACTTGGCAAATCTTCCGACATGATATTTATTAAAATGTCAAAGTGGGGGCCCATTTATAAATATTGAAACTACAAGAGCCTATTTAAAAATGTCAGAAACCTCAAGATGGCATATAAAAAAAAAGGCTCTACCTTTAATTAATACCATGAGCCTAAAACTAGTAAAATGGGTGTGCCCGTGTCAGTGCCACCAGTCTCACCATCTTACCATAGCAGGTGGTGGTCTACATGTGATCTGTTCGTAGCATATGGGGTTCTACTTTTCCAAGTGGCAGCAGATGTCCTCCTGCCGCTTTTATGGATCCAGTGTTGGCATTCCAGTCAATTGGCTGGACTAGACAACTCTCATTTGCTCCTACGCACCAAGTTTCAACAGCAATTTAATATTTAAGGAATGGTCTGTATTGTACAAGCTTCAACAACCACAAGCATTCCTATTAGATCGGTCATGCCATTGAGGGAAAAAAACAAGTCAAATCAGCCAACCCATGTCATTGCATTTTGATTACCATTTCTTTATTTTGCGGTTGCATTGATTTCTCATTTCCTTTTATGTCACGTTAATATTTGATCGGTTTGGAGTTTTAATGGAAAATTTTCTCTCTATGCATCACAATTAATGTCGTGTAGGTGATGAGCAAATAAAACTTTCCCTAAATATGTTATGAGCAGGACCATTAAGAAGAAGCATGGTCCACTTGTTTGTCCTAAGTCCTAACCTTATGATGCGCGTGGGAAACGAGGACGGACAAGAAGAGGAATTCTAAATCTATTTCTTTAATGTTAGTTGTTTTTTTTTTTTTTTTTATAATTCCCATAAAGTCTCAAAACAAATGCCTAATAAGTTAGCTCTTTAAGTTCCTACTGAATTTTAAACTATATTTTATTGTTAAAGAAAGCTGATAGGTTTATTATAATTTTGTTTCTCTTTTTTAGCAAATGTTATGATGTGACTGCGTTTTTCTTTCCATCCAACTAAATAACATATTAGTATTGATGGCCCCACAGAAGATGCCAACATGGAATAGGTTTTTCCTTTCGAGTGATTCGCAATTGTTTTTTTTTTTTTTCATTTTTGATAACGCAGGGTTCCAGCCCTTTGGGCCAGAGTAATCTCTACAGACCCAGCAAAAAAAGTCAGATAAAATTTTTATGTGACTCCAATGTGGTAGTGCAGTTTTGAACCCATAATCTCTAGATGTAACCTGGTTTTAAGTCAACTGAAATATATACCCTCCGACTTTACAATTGCCCATTTATGATCTCATTACTTTTGCCAGTCGCCGGACATTCCAAACAATAAAAATTGTAAGATGTTGTTTTCCAATTTTGCACCCACATGACCCATCTCTTTCACCCCCATAAAATAGTGTGATCACAGTACTGGACCACGCAAGATGTGACTCATACTGGGAAGTGGGATCTCTGTTCTTATTAATTATACTTTCTTCCTCCTCTCTTTTGAATAGATTTTCATCCATAGCTTTCGCTTTCCATTTGACACATATTGCATATGTACAACTCTGTATCTTAGGACCACTTGTGTCTATAAGGCTATAAATAATTTGGATTGAAGCTTTTTTGGGTCCCTTTGACAAAGCATTGCTACTTTAAAAAAAGGTAAAAGCTTTTTAGTTTATACTTTCCAAAAATAATGTGTGTGGGTTTTGTTTTTTTGGTAAAAGAGGTGCACCATAGTTGAAACCTATACTTAAATCAACGGCTTGTGTCTGCCAATTCAAATATCCGCCTCTACAAAACTTGAAAAAATATGTAATTAACTTTTAGAGTTTTTTTATATACCCTCTTAAGGTTTGTAGGATTTGTAAATAGGCCCCTGAGGCTTTAGTATTTGTAAATAGGCCCCTGTCTTTTCTTTTTAATAACTTTTATGTCCCTAAAATCAATATTCCTAATAAGAATTGGCAGCCACCAAGAGATTTGTGTTGGATTTTTATATAAATGATAGCTTTGTCCTTACATCTATCAAATAAAAATGAGTACATTATAATTTAAAAAAATACCATTATTTTATCTCAATTTCCAATGGTTTCTCTCAATAATTCTGTCATACACATGACCAAGGGTAGAATCAGGTACATAGGCCTAGGGACTGAAGCCCCCACCCATATCTAAAAAAAGTTTAAAATCCCTCCTTCCCCTGCAAATTCTAAAAATTAATATATATATTTTTTTACACTCGCCCCTTCTACCAATGTTTCTTTTACATAAAGCCAAACACCAAACCCCCACACCCCCCCTCCCCCTCCGCAAATTCTAAAAACTAATATTTTTTTTACATTTGCCCGGTCCCCTAATAGTTCTTTTACACCCCTACACATCAAGCATAATCATGTGTTTTGAAAGCCTCATCAATCCAACGGTGCATCATGTATAGATTGGATAATTCATAACCAGTTTTAAGTACAAGGTTTGATTGTCGTCATGATCACTTGGATTTAATGAAGTGATCCATGTATTGATAAAGAAACGACTTTATGTAGGGTTATTCTCTCCCGCTAAGTGCAACTGTTAATGTTCCATGCTTTATTAAAAAATTGAGTCCAAGTTTTTGAAATTATGCATATAAGGATAAAAGTTATGGAAAAACTGCCATTTCGATCTAAAATCCTATGGCAGTTGGAATACTATTAATTTTGGGGACGCGGAAGGTATTAAAATGAAAATGCATGGGCCTATTTGCAAATACTAAAACCTTAGGAACCTATTTATAAATCCTACAAACCTTAGAGGGGTATATAAAGAAAGCTCTAAATTTTACTTCTGTATTTGTATTGGAGAAAAATAAGTGAAAGTTATTAATCATGATTCACGACACAAAACCGTACGTCATTCATGCAAATCGCCTCTTATGGCATAGATCTTCCACTAATGGAATTGTCTTGCGTGACATAAGGTCTTTCATGATGCAAATAGCCTATTATGGAATAAAGTTGCCATTTATGGCTTTTTTCCATTTCCTTTTTTTTTTTTTTTATGCATGTGCAATATACTTTATTTTTCCACTATCAGTACAAATTGAGCCTCTACATATAGAGTTAGAAATTGAGCTGCTAGAATACCAATTCTCTATTCCATATTAGCATAAGCTTTATCTAATCTTTATTTGTTGTGGGCCCTACCTTTTGTCCTATCAGACAAAGTGTATAGTGGCGGACCCATGATTTTCGTTTGACAGATTTTACAGCCCAAATAGTTATTGGGTTCTGATTGGTCGTGACTAGAGATGACATTCTGGGCTGGCTGCCCAGGCTCGACACGGCTTTAGCATGGAAAAACCCATGCCTAGGCCATTGACTTGGTCAACGGGTTGGCACGGCACAGCCTGCTTTCCCACCTCCTCGATTTACAAGTTACAATACATTCTCAAATGTTTTTGAACTTAATTGGTAGCACGCACGCCTTAATAGGTGATGGTAGCATGTAAAGTTCCAAATTAGGCTAAGTTATAAAATCTCCCACTTTTACCTTCAAACACTAAAAGTTAGATAATTGATATGCTTCCTGTATATGAGCGACTCTTAAAAACGATCTGCTTATTTAAAAACATAATTGCATATTATTATTAGGAATAATATTTTCATACATACCATAAGATCAAAATGCTCTTTCCCTTTACACTTGAGAGGGCAAGTTGTTTTTTCTTCTGGGTAAGTCTTGTAGCATTGCTTCCGTTCTATATTTAAAAGCTTTTAAAATAACCAATCTTTAATAGGAATGTAAAGGAGATGAACCTAGCAAACTAACATTTTGATCAGTAGCTTCAAATTCTAGTGTAGATGTGTATCAAATCAAGCATAGAACAGAACACACCCATCAACGAATCAAAGTTCTGACCATATCAAATGCTACCTTCCATCCTCCTGACTATGATTGAGTTGTTTTAGGGCATCAAAAACTACTTTTTCTAATTTAAGGAAATGTACTCAGAACCCCTAAAAGCAACTCTTTTAATTTTTCAAGTAAGATCCTTGCTTGGATGGAATCCACCGCCCTCTTCTCTCCTTGTATGATCCAGGTGTACCTAATTTTTCTTTTTTTTCTTTTTTCTTTTTTAAAATAAAAAACACTCCGCAAAGAAGAAACTTTTATAAATAAACCGGTACACAATAAATCAAAAGCCAGCTAACATTAATATGTTCACTAAACTAGTAGATAAGATCAGGACTAAGTAAATCCAAGAAAGACTGAATGATATCGTGCGAGTCTTCTTGAGTAAAAGGTAGGGTAAATCTATATGAATAGGTCAGTATCACTCACCTGTCACGTATTCAGAAAGCCATGTGAAACATTAATTTAGTCACGTCGTCAAAACACCATATTTTGCATGGGAATGGATATCTGTAGAGAGGCTACGAGAAAGGAGAAACTTCAAAAGGAGGAAAGTCTTTATTTATCTATTTATTTCCTTTTCCTTTTTCCATATAGAAGGCCAATAACTATAATCCAAACCCATAACACACAGCCTTCCCCATAAGTTATCACCCACCCCCTTCTTACACCAATCCGATGGTGGGTCACCTTTTCACTTAACTACAAGAGATCTTCCCATGTAAATCCATTAAACTTTATTATCAATTCTATAGGAATGGTTGTTTGACTGCAATGGAAAGAGATTCTAGATCTATGTCCAAATGTTACCCTCGCACATTCATATGGGCTGACATGGAGGATGTCTTTCTTATTAAAAACGCCCTATATTTGTAATAGGTATTATTTATTTGGAAAACTGAAAATGAAACTTTTTATTTGTAATTAGCCGAAACTTAAGGACATTTTTAAAAAGCGATTATATTAGTAATCCATACCAATTCAAAAAGAAGGAGCATGAAACCCTAATTATTTTTTTTCTTGCCAACTCACATATGTCCTACTAGAAAATGAACGAGCCTATTTTTTAAGACTTTGATGAGATGAAGCTCCTTTTATTTGTATCCAAATTATTGAGGATGACTGAGAGAAAGGCAACACCAGTGGCTTTCCTTCCCAAGAAACGAGAATGCTTACAAAAAGTAAGCAGCCCTTATACAATCCTCAAACCTGGCCAAATCAAATTATTGGGTCCTAACCCTCTTTGATTTGTATATACTTCCCTGAAGTTTCTAAGATTTTTACATAAGCCCTTAAGGTTTCTAATATTCAGGTGTCCAACCTCATATGGCTGAGGAATTTATAATTCAATTCGGATTTAGATTGTCTTTGTGTTTGAGATTTATCTACATCCAATTTGAATAAGCCCTGAGTTGAGGCAATACGCAACCTAACTTGCCTTTTACAGCACTATTATTAGCCTGAGTTGAGGAAATACTCAACCTAACTTGCCCATGACACCACTATTAATTACTTTTAAGATGAGAGTAACAATTAAATTGATTTAAAACTTTTTTTTTTTCAAAATAAAACTCCTTTGTTTTCCTTGTTTAAACTGCCTAAGGAGTACACTATTCTAAATATTAGCTATAATTAGATTATAACGACTCTTATTCTTGAAAGAAAAAAAACTACTAAGTAGAAGAAGATGAAGAACATGCGATACGTACCATTTGAAAACCAAATTCTTTTTTTTTTTAATTTGTTAATTTTTTTCTCTTTAAGTGTAATTTATATTGAAAGAAAGAAACGAAACAAGAGCCCAACAAAGGAAATTGAATTCATAAAATATTATAAATGAATAAAGGGAAGAAAAAAATACAAACAAGAGAAAATTGTACCATGCAGATTTATTCAATTCCATTGTCATGAGAAGCACTTGTAGATGTTGATTGTTTAAAAAAACAAAAAAAAAACTCCAAAGAACGTAAGGCAATTCCCATTTGAAAGGCCTTAGGTTAAGTAAGAGGATGGATGTATATTGAGGAACTTTGCTAATCTACAAGTGGTCACTGGAGTGGGAGAGAAAGAAAGTGAGAGAAAGTAAATATAGTAAAATTGTAAAATTATTTTTGGAATGTAAAGAATTTTCTTGATGACATTTTGAAAATTATGTATACAAGATAGAGACAAAGGTAAAAGTGTCAGAATGTTTTAAACGCAAATGCTTTCTTCTCATTACTGTAAATTTGGCAAATCTTGGGACATGAAAGGTATTAAAATGTCAAAGTGGGGGCCTATTTATAAATACTAAAACTACAAGAGCCTATTTAAAAATATCAGAAACCTCAAGATGGCATATATAAAAAAAAAAAAAAACTCTACCTTTAATTAATACCATGAGCCTAAAACGAGTAAAATGGGTGTGCCCGTGTCAGTGCCACCAGTCTCACCATCTTACCATACCAGGTGGTGGTCTACATGTGATCTGTTGGTAGCATATAGGGTTCTAGTTTTCCAAGCGGCAGCAAATGTCCCCCCGCCGCTTTTATGGATCCAGTGGTAGCAATCCAATAAATTGGCTAGGCTGGACAACTCTCATTTGCTCCTGCCCACCAAGTTTCAACAGTAATTTCATTAAGGAATGGTCCCAGTGTATTTTTACAAGCTTCAACAACCACATGTCCTATTAGATCGGTCGTGCCATTGAGGGAAAACAAACAAGTCAAGTCAGCCAACCCATGTCATTGCTTCATGTGGAACTCCACCGTGGGGCCACCTATTGATAATTTAAGGCCACTGGATGATAATTCAGACTACTCAAAATAAATGTCATTCCTTCCGGTGATAAATCCTCAAATTTTACTTTAAAAGAAGTTGGCCCCTTCTTATGATTAAGAATATAATTAATGCATAAGATCATACTAATCACTTTTAGTCATGTGAACAATCTTACAACGGAACCAACTTTTATTGAAACAAAATTTGAGTATATGAAATTAGATGAGATGGCATACATTTTGAACAGTTTATCAATCGGTGGGCCCTATATGGAGTTCCACGCATCTATTCACACGAACCGCATGAAAGGCACTAAGTAGAAAGTAAATAAAATAGTATCATATCATAATCTTGTCACTTATGGTATTTTTAAATTTTTTCAGTTTGTCACTCCTACCAAAACCTCGAGGTGTTAGTAGAGGTTGCATAAGTATTTTTCAATACTCCCCCTCGGGTGGAGCCCACTCCTCAACACTCCTAGTAAGGTGGAACCCGGTCGGCGCACTTTTGGCTCACGCATTTTTTTTTTCGCGCCGAGTCGTTTCTCCTGGGATTTGGATTCGTTGGCTCTTATACTATCTTAAATTTCTTCAACTAGCCACTCCTACCAAAACCTCGAGGCATTAATAGAGGCCGCATAAATACTTTTCAATACTCCCCCTCGGGTGGAGCCCACTCCTCAACAGGTATTTGGCGATTTTCACATATTTTAATATACTTTGTAGTGTTTAGTGATTTAAAATTGGTAATTAAAATGGAAACCACTTAATTCTAAAAGTAATAGAACCAATCTTTTGTTGGTAGTCTCAAAGAGACTCACCAATGTTAGTAATTATAGTAGGATCTATCTAACGTTCTTAGTTCTTTAATATTTAAAATCACACTTATAAACAGGAAAAAAAAAAGTCCAATCAATCTAATCACAGTGGATTCTACGTAACATTTGGAATAATGATAGGATTCATTTCATGCTATTAACCATGGTAGGACCTAGCTAATGTTATCCACCAGTCCTGACCACTAGTCTTAAACAAAACAAAAATGAAATACGTTCAAGTTGCATATGACCATCCTCTTCAATGGAAAACAGGACAGCCTTCAACCACTATCCCTTTAGCAGTAGGGCAAGTTGCAAGAGGGCAGTGGTCGCCTTGTTCCAATCCCCACCAATTCACTCCGTATATATCATTTAACTGGAAAGCAAGAGACTGAAGAAGGGCCAATAATGCCGGTCCTACACTTAGAGCTGCTGCGAGCAAGTAATTATACTTTGCCCACCATTCCTTGTGCCTTTTAAAGACATAAAAGTTAAAAAAGAGGCCAATTGCTCCCCATGTCCAATAGTGCATTGCTCCGGTTGGAGGTATATTCGCAAGGGCTGATAGCAATAAAGGGACACTGATGTCCCTAATCCACTTCTTACCAGGAAAGGCTTGAGATAGCTTCCACACCGCCCCCGTAACGACGATGCCAATGATGAAAAAGATGTAAGTCCACCAGTACAGGCCATTCGGCACAAATAGCAGAGCAGGCCCCATGACACCCGATTGGACAGTTGAATCGAATGCTACTCGGTCATAGGGACACGTCCAAGGGCTTCCTTTGGGCAACTTGTGTGGTTCGCAGAAGTTCTCTATCGTCGATAGCAGCCACCATGTGACCCCAACATGCATGAAGGATGCTATGATTTGGCCAGTAACCTGTGTCATGTAAAGTTAAAATGAAGGTACTGATAAGAGGGGGCGTGCTTTCACTGCTGCAATCTTTATGGGTTCAAGTCACGTTACCTTAAAAAAAAACACAAATGCCATTCTTTTCATTATCCACTTTGGCACTAGTAATGTTCGAGCTTCATCTTAATTTTCAGCTTCCTAGAAACAATGGAGCCAATTGTGGGCTTTGGACGATTCTTAAATGTTTTCTCTCCATCCCTCCTATTTTTTTTTCATGGACAAGACGAGGCAGAATGCAGGTGGTTTTAATTTTGGGGTTTTTTTCCGTATGGTCACCTTACATATCGAAAGTCCCCCATTGTTATCAAACTCCTTATATTTAACTGCAGAAGCATGGAAATTTTTACTAGAACTTGTTTGTCCAACAACACCAACCTAGCCTAAAAAAAATAGGTAACTTAATGTTCTTTCCAATAGCGCAGAGATCAATTGAACCCGATTGGTAAAAAAAAGTTTTGCCCAACCCACAAAAGACTTTTTTTTTTTGGATTTTTCTTAAATTTTTGTATGTATCAGTAACGTTAGACAAATTAATTAGGGTATTAAAAAAAATTCTAAGAATCCTACAAATTTATGGGATGTCTTGTCTTTACGTCTACTGACTCTAGTTAAATTTGTGTCACGTTGAATCGTACAAAAAATATGAAAAACTATACGGCGAGAATATCTCTAATCCAAAATTTGGTTTTTTCCCTGTATTTCCTAAATGTGTTGAAAACTCTTGACATGGGTTCTAAGTTGGAGTATCATTTCTGAAATCCTAATAAATGGAAATATCTGCAAATCTTGTAAGAAAGGAAACATTTTTTTTTTCACTATTAGTTATTTAAAAAATGATTAAAAGAGAAATTGCAATTCGATCGATTGAGAATTTTTTTTTTTAGAGATTGAATTTCTTGTTCCTTTTTCTTTAGATATGAAAGAATTTTGTATAGAAATTTATTATTACCTGAACAGTGAATATTGCCCTTGGAGGGACCTTCATGTAGTGGCCAAGCTTGAAATCCCCGAGTAAAGAAACAGCTTGTGAAACACCAATATAATTGTAGGCCCTGAAAGTCATAAGTGCAAGTGGCCGGCCCGGCAATAGATACCCCATGGCCAATTCCTGAATATCGGTTGAATAAAGCAGCTGCATGCAAAGATTCATAAAATCTTGCGATTTAGATCATCATTATCTATTCACAAGATTGTTAGCATTTACATTAACAGAAGAATTAATATCTTTTTATAAGATTGTTGACATAAACGTTGAAGTGGGATTCAAACATTAAAGTTAATAGAAGCAATCATACTTTTAGGAGAGTCTACTTTTTTTTTCTTAACGCAAATGATGAAATAAAAGGTGGAAAAGGAGGACAAAGGCTCTAGCCCCCAAAAGCAACAAAGAAATAGCTATGGAGGACAAAGGCAACAAAGACACAACCATACAAGCTCCTAAGAGCCAAAAAGAAGACAGAAATCTATGAAAAAAGAGAAGATATAGATACATCAGATACAATTAGTAAAAACTCCCAAAAAAGAAGAATCTTGGGCCAGCCTTTGAACAGAGCTAGAAACCAATAGAGCGGTTTCTACTTTGCTAAATACAATTAATTGCATTGAAGAGTATCATAGCAGCCAAAGCCAAAGGAGACCAAACAGTGGAGGCAGAAAATATGTCTCTTGGTCTCCCCCTTTCAACGTAGATGGAGGTTCGAGGGTTAAACTAGGGCCGGTGCTCTGATACCATATAAGAAATCATGTACCAACCCAAAACCTTAAGCTGATGGGTGGAATGCCCAAACACATATATGAAGCCCTTTCCAACTTAGGACTTGGGCAATATAGGATGTGGTACTTCCCAACATGCTTTTGCTCTATTTAATGAAATGTGCCGTCACTAATCAAAAAGAAAAAAAATGAGATATTTACGTAAATAAATATCTACTCGTTTTCTTCCTCTTTTTTGCCTCATGGCAAAAACTGTATTTAAGATAAAAACGCAAGATAAACCCAAAAGTTTAAGCTGATGTGTGGAATGCCCAAACACATATATAAAGCCCTTTCCAACTTAAGACTTGGGCAATGTAGGATGTGGTACTTCCCAACATGCTTTTGCTCTATTTAATGAAATTTTTCATCACTAATCAAAAAGAAAAAAAAGAAGAGATATTTACGTAAATAAATATCTACTCTTTTTCTTCTTCTTTTTTGCCTCATGGCAAAAACTGTATTTAAGAGAAAAGCACAAGATAATTACAATGTATAATTACAAATGCCCAACAAAAGGAGGCCCAGAGAGATGAAGGAGACGAACGAGCAAACAGAGCCAAAAATTAAGAACAGAGACACACACTTGACAGAGCAACAAAAAGCGAAAAAGGAAAAAATTCTGGCACATTGAAGATAGAGTCAAGCTGAGGACCGTAATCTACAGTTGGGTGGAATCACTTTATGGGAAATTATACTCTCATAAAGTCCAAGTATTTCTAGAGATTAACAAAAACTGTGATTGATGATTTCTCTAACTATACTATTAGATTCCAAATAGCAGCATTTATAAAATAAAAAATCATATCAGTTCTAAATATTTTAGTTTGATGAGAATCTTAACAAAATAAAATAATAGTTCCAGGCCATTATTAATTTACCAATCCGGCATCTCTCTCTTCATATAAAGAATGAGGGATCAATCCTCGGTTGTGTGTGGGTGAGGGGCTTGATGGTGTGTTTGGTGTGTAAGTATTTATTAGAGAAGAAAATGACGTGTTATAAATATGAATAACAATTACATACACTTTTTTATGCATAATAGTGGTTGTAGATGTGTCCTCTATCTAAGCATTTTACCAGATTTAAAAAGTACCTGATTTGTAGTAGCCATAAAGACAGCTGAAACGAAGGTCACAATCACACTTGTAATGAGAGCCACAAAAAATCCCCAATATGGAAGCTGCAGTTGTGGTACTAAAACGCACATTAAAATTGCCACGACAGAAGAAAGTGATAAGATTGTATAGAACCACCATTGAGGAACAGTCTTATAGTTCCTCATTAGCTTATTATGAATATCGCCTTGTTGTTCTTGATTATGGTATGTCTCCTTCAATTGGTTCCAAACCGACCTACAACACAATTCTTTTATACTGAGCTAGGGTTACTATACTTAAAAACTATTTGTACTATAGGGAAATCTCTCCTATAAGGATTCCTGCATGGTGCAGTGCGGATAGAAAATCCTATAATGTCCTTGTGCAGGAGTCTTGTAGGTGAAAATTCCTCGATCGTTTTTATAATTAAAATGTACAAGCTCTTTAGACTTAAGAAAAATAGCAAAGAGAAAATGAAAAACAAAGGTGGAAAGAGCTACACC
The DNA here is from genome assembly GCA_029852735.1 of Persea americana. NCBI lineage: Eukaryota > Viridiplantae > Streptophyta > Magnoliopsida > Laurales > Lauraceae > Persea > Persea americana. The sequence continues at coordinate 72,625,657 of CM056811.1, forward strand.
TCCAGTAGTAGAGAATAATATGAGTCACAGTTGAAGTGGAAATTGCAAAGCCAAATGCATACTTGTATGCATAGAGAGTGCTGAGATGGATTTGTGAGTAATTCTTGAACTTTTGTGGGTCGAGAGTGAAGTCTTTCTCATTTAAAACTCGTGAGACATTGTATTCATGACCATCAGCATCGAATAAATGTGATGAAAGTAGAGGAAATCGCTTTGCATTTTGTGAATTAGTCCAGTAGGCGATTGGGACGACAATATAAAGGCACACCACAAGCCCAACCAGCGTATTCATAATTGCGAACGCAGGGACGGTAAGGGGGCTTCCTATATAATTGTATATGGATGCATAGTCTAGGACAAAGGAGCCGATGCCAAGACCATTTAGACCAGAACCAATTTGTTGGGCTGTGACCGAATTCGTCCAAATCCAGCAAACAATTGAGAGTGCCGTTATAGAAGGAAAGAAATAATTAGGAACGATGTAATAGGCGAAGCTTGTGACTGAGACTATAATAAAGAATTGAAACCTTGTTACTTTTTTCTTGGTCCTCACATCTGCCTCGTGCAATGTCCTGTAAAATGGTGAAATAGTTTCATGTAAAACACTCTTATGCAATGTATAAACGAATTGAGATGGGCAAAACTCCTGTCTAGAATGATTGTAGAAATGGAGAGACCTGTAAAAGGACACTCGTGCAACAGCTGAAGGCCACCACATTTTAGGTGAGTCTACAAGAAACTTCATAAACAGTCCAGCATACCCATATCCTATCAGCTGTAAACACAAGTAAGAGGCCAAACATTAAAAGAGCAAAAGAAGTATCAACTATATTATGCAGACATTTGATCATGGTTTTTTATGACCACAAGAGCGGCCATAGTATGGATGGTATGTTGGTTGCTATAAACGAACAAAAATCATGTGTCCTGGTTGCGAAAAACAAACAACTTTTATGTCTCCTCCTCCTTTTCCCGATCGTCACTGAAGGCGAGACCCTCAACCTGAATTCCACCCGTCCAACATGACCAACGGAACCAATGTGCAGTGCAGAGTGCGAGTTCCACAGGAGAAAATCATCCTCTTGAAATACATGTTCACCATAGATGTAAAAGAAAGGCTTAAGATTTTGCAGTTTCTTACTATTTTTGGGTTTTGTTAAATATAGATACATCATTGGAATTAGGAACAAAACTATAATATAAATGAATTCCACTCTTGGAATTTTTCAGTCAGTACTTGCGTAGATAATCTTTCACGATGACAGACGAGATGGACAACTAAATCTATGCAAATGGGATCATCAAACTATTGAATATCAGTCTATTTAAAGCTAACTAATGAATTCATTCATGATAAATTATATAACATTAATATGAAGTGGGAATCTACAAAATGCCCCCTTTATAAAGGGGTTCTTTTACCCCTCTTTAACAGCCAATGAATATGGGACACACATCACCAATAATAATTGCCAGGAGAAAGTCAGGTTTTTTTTTATTTTATATTTATTTTATATTTTTTAAGGAAATATAAGGCCTAACTAATGGGAGTCAATCTCTAATAAAAAAGATAATGTATGAGAAGCTTAAAAATAGAAGAATAGGAAATGTAGGAGGTTTTTCAAAAGTTTTTTTTTTTTTTTTTTTTTTTTTTTTTTTTTTGGTTTATAACCTCTAAGATTTTTAGGATTTGTAAATAGACCTATGCGGTTTCAGTATTTATATATATTCCCTACATCATTTTAATATCTTTCCTGGCCCAAAAAAGAGTAGCCTTACAAACTACCGTAAGTTTTTAGAGTAAAATGACAACTTATCCCATTTCTTTACACATATATACTTAATTTCAGAAGCTCGGATTTATTTTTCTTTAAAGTTTATAACATTAGCAATAACTATAGCACATAGTGGGCCGCGAGAGATGAACCCTAAAAAAATCCATTTTGATCAATAAGGGGCCCATTCATTAAACCTAAATCGACCACAATGACAATCAACACTTGTACGTATAATTGATTTTAATTTACCCAATTCATGCACGACTCCCCAATTAGATTGATAAGAGTATAAATACATGATTAGAGACTATTGGGACTTGAGATAAAATAAATTTTTTTTATAAATAATGGCGTACTTATCTTTATTTAATGAATTTAAGGACAAAACTGTCGTTTTTATAAAAATTCAACAAAATCCACTGGTGGTCACCTATTCTAGTTATGATTTTTTTTCATAGGTGGCCCCCACTTATGTTTCTCCAAAATGCCCAAACATTAGTTGTCATTTGAAGGGAGAAGCACTTGGTATTTAGCGCCCGTTTTGCATCATTCTTGTGCTAGGAAAATTCCTATTCTAAAAAGTAGCACAGGAGTAGAACTCAGATGTTTTCTCATTGGTCCAAGAGAGTGGGCGTTTGGCGCTAAATGCCAAGTGCCTTTTCTCCCTTTAAATAACAACTAATGTTCGGGCATCATTCTTGTACTAGGAAAATTCCTATTCTAAAAAGTAGCAGAGGAGTAGAACTCAGATGTTTTCTCATTGGTCCAAGAGAGTGGGCAGGGCACCATGTAGACCTCCCCTAGCTAATATGAATATAAATTCATTGTCTTGTAGATATGTGATTCTCTAGCTATTGCAACCTCAACTATAATGAAATTACTAAAAAAATAAAGTTAAGAAATTATGATGTTAAAACTCAAATTTCAAACAATAATATAATCAGATAAAGTAATATAGAGGAAGCAAAAGGAAAGGATTACCATTGACGTTTGGCCCAATATCAATGCAATTAAGGGACTAAACTTTCTGTGATAAAAAACTTTCATGATCGTCATTATACTTGTTGAAGTAGGAGCCAGAAAGCCAGAGGTTGCAAATATAGTAATTAGTACATGCTCTTTAATATTGAAGGGCCCAGGATTCATCGAAAATGCCCATCTAGTTCCTGGAACTCTAATGAGTTTGGTTGGAAGGGTTGCTGCCATCAACTTTCCTAATGGTACGATGATTATTTGGATACATTCTGACGAAATACTAACTTGGTTCTGCCGATAGCTGAAGAACCGAGTCATGAAAGACACAAGTATACAACCTGTAAATCCTATGACCCATGTACGAAATGTCAAGGCAGGGAGGGTATGGTCGTCGGTGGCTGGAACAGTAAGCTTCACTTCCTCCACCTGAGAATCATTGATTTCATCTGCAAATTCATATATATATTAAAGCTTAGTATTCAAAAACTTCTTGCATAGACAAGAGCACTACCATTTGCAACTTATTTGAATGGCCCAGGTTTGCCTTCAGTGAGAGTACTACATTGATCTGAGTGAAAAAACCATGTATATATACTCTGGAATAACGTAATATTGAAAGAAAAAAAACCAACCAAAAATGAACAAAACGGGAAAAAAATCTTTCTTTGGCAAGTTTTGGCTGAAATATGCACTTTGGGGTTTAGATTATATGTTAAACCTAGAAATATTGGCTCTTGGAATTAAACTAATTTCGAAATGTTCAGCCAAAATCCTCTAACTTAGAATCGATTCAATTTAATTTATTGAACATGATTGAAATTACAACCAAAATCTTTCAAGGCCGGGTCCACTTATAGTGGAGGAGCCAGGATTTTCTATTTGAGACCAGTGATATTTTATATTTATTAGATTTTACTAATCATTTATAAAATTATATTTTTATAGATATCTATAAGATCCCAAAAAAAATTTCTTAAATTTCAAAATTCCATAACATTTTCAAATACACTGTTTCTCTAAACTTTGTAAGAGCAATTAAAATACAAAACAAAATTGCTAATAATAATGAATCTAAACTACTCAAAATGATTGTTCAGTCCTTGTTTCAGCACAGAGTGTTGTATCTCACTCTAATTAAAGTAGAACCCATGTCCTAGCATGTAAGCCAACCTACCTACAATTGTTTAATGAAAAGTCATTGATTGGTTACTATTGATCATTTGATGGGCCATTACACATGCTATAAGCATGGATAATTGAGATGTTAGCAATAAGGCCCAGAGTTTCAACCTTAGTGTAGAGATTGTTGCATAGGAAGATGCAGACTCAGATGTGGGCAAAATCAATCGGAGTCTCTTTGGCATCTAGGTGTGTTCTTTGCAGCTCTGATGAAGAAATTGATTTTCACTTATTTTTCTACTGAGGTTTTGAACTAGGCATGCGTAATAGATACACGTTTATGCCTGATGAATATAATTAAACTGCAGATTAACACATAGTTCAGACCTTAGTTTTACTTCGTTCAGATACGTCTTAGATGCTTTTGTAATGAAATTTGAACTTTCAATAGCAAAGAAACTGAGAGTTGATTAGCTTTTATACACTCAAGACCACATAAAGTGCCAATCCTTTCTGCATCCAATCATTAGTACATATCCCTACTGTCACTTAAAGGATTCCAAAATTATCGTCTATTTATCGATCTATAGAAATGTTAAGACGATATGATTGGCCTATATCAAGTTGGGTTCCGCGGAACTGGTCGGCAGCATTGAAACTTGTGGCTAGTTTCCAGCTATGAGTTTTACTTTCAGCGGAGTTGATTTCTTCAATCACTTTAAAAGGGTCAAGAAGTGGGTGTTGATTGGAAAGGAGTTCTATTTCTCTCTTAACAATATCCTTATTAGTTAGAAATCTTAAGATTAAGAAATATATTCTTTGGTCTCTGGCTCTCCGCCCCATGTTGGTGCGTTCGAGTTCAATGTTGATAGTGTTGTGAGATGCAAACTGGGTCCGGCTGGCAGTGGGGGTGTGTTACGAAATAGTAAGGGTGAGGTCATCTTTTCATAGCATGTAAGAGTTTTTAATTCTAACGTAACTGAGGTATTAGCTATTTTAGAAGCTCTCTTATGCTTTTCCAAGTACTTCCATGGTATCCGTATTGGAGAGAGTGATTCTTTGGTGGCTCCAATTCTTTTTTAATGAAATTCATGTTCTATCTTATAATATGAATGTTTTCTTTTCGGTATGAGTTTATTAAGTCGATTGGCCAAAATAATGACACATATGATGGGGCCTCCCCTTGGGAGGTTTTACTTTGTAGTTGTGTTGTGAGGGGGATACAATGCTCTTGTACCTTTGTGTCCCCTCATTCTATCTTTTTTTCTCTTGTTTTTTCTCTTTGTAATCCCTTCCACTTTTAATGCAAGTTATTGTTATCGATCCTAAATTAAAAAAGAAAAAAAAAAAAGAAAAAAAAACATGAAAGAAGGATTGTTATCTTCTGCGACTCATGTGATTTCTCCTCCTTGGTTTTATGCTTCATCTCATATTTGAACTCACACATCTAGCCACACACCCATGTCCCTAACCAAGGTGGAAGACCTTTTTTCTTCTTGTTTAATAGGTATTTACCTAAGCAACTATGCTAGGTAATGCGAAACGGAGGGAAGATGTGGTGCAGAGAAGGTAAAGATGGAGAGATTCCATTAAAAAAAGAAAAAAAAAGGAAGAAGGAGAGATGTGGTGCAGATGCATTCTTCACATCAGTCAGGCTATATAGTGTAACATAATACAAATAGCAGAGAGACGGGAGAGAGCTTACCTTCTTCTCGTTCTTTGTCCATGAGAGATCTTGATGTTGAACAATGGAACTTGGGTGCCTTACAAAGTTGTAGTATATATAACTTGTTGTTAAATTATATGTATATTATATATTACTCGAAATATAGAATCTTTTTAGTTATTATATACAACTTTCTTAATCTGATAGAATGCTATATATAACTTCTCTACACATCAATCGCAAATCACAATTTCCTCTCTTAATCCAGATAAAAAGGCTTGGTTTCTATCTTTAAACCTTCTATTAAGGAAAATTTAAGATACATCTCACTCACAGTACGAATTCCGTATGGTAGGGATGTCACTATCCATTCATGCGAATCTGGAGGGTCCGAATCTTCGTTGATAGTGACGAATGTATTTATGCATTTAGATCTGACTTTCTAAGGAAAAGATTCTTTTGTCCCTACAATAGGGGAGCAGGGTTCCATGTTTGAAATTTAAACAGCTCAAGATTATTGTCCTACCTTCTTATGGGAATTTATAACGAGGCTCACTTTGAAATCGTACTACAAATCTATCAATGGGGGATATTTATAAAATCTAGGCCTCTTGTCCCGCTTTCATCCTATTATTAGATTGATCACTTTTAAAGCATGTGATTAATTAAGATAAGAGTGAAATCACATATTTTAGACATGATGCTTTTTGATTAATGAAAAAGATGTGTTTACTGATTGGATTTGTAGTGATGGCTCCTAAATCTCTGTGTTTGGTTTAACTTCTGAAAGTGTTGTTTACGCTTTTGGCTTTTTAAAAACTCATTATCGTTCTCGTGTTGTACCTGGTTTTGTATTCAAATCAAGTTGTACCGAGATTATACTCTTTAGGCCTTGTTTGGCAATATTATATTAAATAATTTTGTTAAGAATATATTGTCTAGAACTTGTATGGAAATATTATAAAAGTGTTGCTCCAAAGAAGGAATGCAAGAGAATCATAGGATTTTTAATATGGGACCCACCTTTTATTATTTGCAGCATTCTATTATTGTCGTATATGGGACCCACCTATAAAATTATAACTTGGTGCCACCTTTAAAACTTAGAACACATGGCCCATATTTATAGGATTTACGATATGGGCTCACTTTATAGGAATTATAATGTAGGGCCACCTTTTTGTGAATGTAATTATGGGACCCACCTTTAAGAATTACAATATCGTACACACCTTTAGAAATTAGAATATGGGCCCACATTTATAAGATTTACAATGTGGGTCCACCTTTTGTGATCATGATCATGTGACCCATATTTAAGAATTACAAAGTAGAGACACATTTTTTGTGATTGTGGACACATGACCTACCTTTAGAAATTACAATGTGGTACCTACCTTTAGAAATGAGAATATGGGGACACGTTCATAGGGTTTACATTGTGGGGCCATCTTTTGATTGATTGTAAATACATAACCTGCATTGAGAAATTACAAGTGGTGCCCGCCTTTAGAAATTAGGACATGGGGCCTTATAATGCGGTCCCACCATTATAAGAATTATAATATCAGTCTATCTTTTGTGATTGTAACCATGTGACCCAGCTTTAAGAATTTCAAAGTGGGGCCAGCTTCTTTGGGATTGTGAACATGGGGCCTACCATTAGGATAAGTGAGAGGATTTGAAATCTTTTTAATGACCTATTTAAAAGGTAAGAGATAAGAGATAAGTAGGAACCAACTGTGCCTGAAAGTTGTTTCTTAAAAAAATTAAAGATTTTTTGTTCCTGCTAGGTAAGAGATAAGAGATAAGTAGGAACCAACTGTGCCTGAAAGTTGTTTTTTAAAAAAAATAAAGATTTTTTTTTTCCAACTTTCTTATGCCAGCAGGTTAAAGTCTTGGGATTCCTTCCGGTGAGACCAACATTGGGAACAATAATTTGTACTAACCAAACATGTTTTTCGAAGCCTCATCTCGTGGGAACATGGGAACATCTGAATGGCACAATGCCAAACATACCCTAGATTTCTAAAAAGAGTTTTAAAGAAGTAAATGGCATCTCTTTCCTCTTTTTTTATTCACCAGGTGATGTGCACCTATGAAATCCAAACTACTCAAATCCAAAATCATTCTATCTATTGGTGTCGGGACCTCCAAATGAAATGTTTTAGCCGGTTTTGTGAAAAGTGAAAAGTTTTGAAATTATTTTTTCAGAAAAATATATGAAAGAAATAAAAGAAATTTTTATGGAAAAAATTATAAAAAATTCCACTAATTCTCAATTAAAGATAAAGATTGGGAAAACTTCAAATTAGAGGTTAACTTTTGGGCTCATTTCAAATCAAGACAAAAAAAAAAAAAAACTACATTTCAAATCAAGGCTTAAGTTTTACATTTTTCTTTCAGATAAGGACATACCACCGAAATGAGTAGTTTTCGGCGAGTTTTATCCTTTTCTTTCTGAAAAACCCAAAAATGCCCTTAGAGTACTTTATGTGTGCAACAATTTTGGGGTTTTGCCTTTCCTTCTTCATTTTCCATCTTCCTTCTTCCACCTTCTAAGTTTCCTCTCAAGATCTCATCTCCTACCAAGTGTGGGCACCTGCCCCCTATCCGCTCCTTGAAACTAACAAATGTCTAGGGTCTTTTAACCTTTTGTGTCATGGGTAAGTTTGTAATTATTTTATTTTTGACCCTACACACTTTTTACTACAACAACCTAACAAAATTCCACATTGTGGCAAAATTTTCATTTGTTTTCTTAAGAAACAGGCAATCCAAAAGACTCCATGTTCTACTCCTACACGGCATTTGTCTTTCTGCCTTCTTTTTCTATTTCATTCATCTCTCTTTCAAATTTCTCTCTCTTTTACATACTCATCTTCAAGGGTTACATATAGTGGGCGTCACCCTCCAATGAGTGTAAAGTTTGTGCCAGGGTGGATTGACGCGGCCCCACATAACCATATCAAAAAATATAAATGGTGGCCTTGATAGTAAAAAAAGATACCTGAATGAAGAAAGAGGTTTCCCAAGGGCCCTAGTTGAGTGTAACGCCCCACAATTGTAACCCCTGAATAAGGGCGATTAAAAAGGTCCGTATATTGAATGGGTTTTGCAATGTGAGGAATACATGAGTCCTACACTAGAAATGAGCTATCCAGATGTCTGGGCTTATAGGTCGAACTCCGTCTTAACTCAAGTGTGCTCGGGCGGGAGCAGTACTAGGATGGGTGACCTCTTCGGAAGTCATGCATGTACACGTGTGCCAAAATGGAACGGACAATTTCATCCTGAGTTGAGCGGGGCTGTGACAATTGGTATTAGAGCTGAAGACGGCTATATTCCTAGGGGAGGTTAGAAAGGTTTGCATATGGACACACTGGAAATGAGTCTTAACTCAATATGAGCGGGAGTAGTACTAAGATGGGTAGTTATGCTGAGTTGAGTGAGGCTGTGACAATTGGTATTAGAGCCGAGGACGGCTATATTCCTAGGGGGGGTTAGAAAGGTTTGCATATGGACACGCTGGAAATGAGTCTTAACTCAATATGAGCGGAAGCAGTACTAGGATGGGTAGACAATTTCATGCACAGTTGAGTGGGGCTGTGACAGTGAATCCCACTTACCTAATTGTGAAACCCAAAAGTTGAAGTAAGATTAAGATCCAGTGAATGAAAGCCAAGAAGCATGGACGTCTTTCTCTGAGGAAGATGGAACAAAGGAAAGAAGGCCTTTAATTTAAAAATGTCGTCGTAGGTCGTACCCATAAGAGGAAACTTGAAACAATATCCCCCTTATACAACGTTTTCTTCCCTCTTTTCTTCGTTAATTATTTCCTCTCCTTACCGCAATTGGCATTCCCCAAAATATTACGAAAGTGACCTCTTCCTCTTTTAAATTAGTTGCCAAAACAAGATATTCTCTTTTAAGACAAATAATCTTTAACGAGAGAAATCATCTCTTAATATCCTAACTCATGCTACCCATTAAATAATAGGCAAAAAAAATGCATGTGTGAAATCCAATCCAGGATCCAGTCACATGGGGCCCACTCAAGGTTTGGTTTACTACATTGAGAACCATTGAAATAAGTGGTCATTTCAAGCCAACAGGATTCTAAGTAAGAAGGCTCGAAAACCTGAAATTGAGAAAATGGAGAGGAACCTACATGAGAGGAGGGAGGGGGAGAGAGAGAGGTTTGGGAGTGGAGAGACAAATCATTGTGACAGTAGCCATGACAAATTTTCTATTTGGGAATCGTATAGATTTGATCAAATGGAAAGGTTACCACAAAGATAATGCAACAATGGAGAGGCGGTTATTAGAGTTGTTGGGTGGCTATAGAATTTTAAGAGTCATGGAGCAATTGTAAATTAGTGTAGGGAACAAATATAGAAATTTTAATACGGAGCAGTTGTTCTTAATTAGTGTAGGGAACGGTTATACATCCAATAGTTAAGAGTAGTGCCTCTAGGTTCAATGACCATCACAAAGATGATGAAGCTGCAAAAGGTAAGACAAGGAAGAAAAAGATAAGCTATCAAGAACTAAAGAAAAAAAGCTCTAGTTTATCCATGATTATGTTTAAAATGAGTGCGAGAACTAGAAAAACATGCCCGTGCTAGTATAATTATAATATTAAAATTTATAAAAAATAAAAACTTTATAATCAGTTTCTTTAAAATTAAATACAAAAGGTTTTATTCTGAGAGAAAGGAAAAAAAAAGTCCATAAGAATTTAATACCTAATACCATATAATTTGAAAAAAAAAAACACAAACATATGAAAATTGAAGATTAATGATCAAGAAAAATAAAAAAATAAAATAAAAACAAACAAACAATATAAACTATGAATAAAATCCAATGAGATTTGAAAGACACATAGAAATAAGACATAGAAATAAAAATCCATAATCAACTCAATAACATAAGCCATTTAAAAAAAATCAAACACTCATGAGAATTAAGGCATTATAAGTTGCTCTATATGGGTGGAAGACTGGAGCATAACACTAAAAATAAAGGTTCCCAACCTAGATTTGAGCCTGTGCAACTTCTTGTTGATTTTTATCAATGATCACTTCATTGGAAAAGGCTTTTTTTTCTCATGTGAACCTTATAAATATAGGGGAGAGTGGCAAGAAACCGGAAATGAGAATGGGCAAAAGACTGGTTCTTTTCTATCCCTAGAGTGATTCCAAGCAAGAACTGGAAGCCACTCCACGTGACGTGATCTCTTCTTCAAGCTTTTAAAACTGACTTTTCCTTTCCAAGGAAGAGTCCTAGGCTTCCACTCCCAATCCACATGATTAAAAAAAAAAAAAAAAAACACTTTTTACGTCCTTCCTATATGCGCTTTTAAAGGATTCCATGCATGTTTATTTTCCTTTCTTAGAATAAGTATTTAATTTATTGACTAAACAAAGTGGAACAAAAGACAAACATCACAACTATATCGCCCAGTCCTACTTCCAATGTGGTTGCTAATTGCTATACAAGTGGTGCACATTGAATGCGAAACAAACACAAAGGTTCTGACCACTTTAGATGAATAGTGGGAAAGAACCCACATAATGCATTGCCCGTTTGGCATTTTACTTTTAAAATAAAGTGGAGAAACGTGAAATGAAAAGAAAGAATAAAATATAAGTGAGTTATGATGGTATTTTGTTTTTAGTAGTTTAGGATGGAATGTTTTTGACTTTTTGTATGGGGAAATAGAGTTTTTTTTGTCTTTTAGTAAATAATGGTAGTTGCTTTTTGACTTTTTTTTTTAGAAAGGAGGAGTGAGTTTTGAATTGAAGTTATTTTGATTTGATGCTTAACTTTACTTTACTTTACTTGACTTTACAAGTAAAATTACCAAACGGGACAAAGATAAAACAAACCCAGCAAGAGAGGAAAATTGACAGACAGTACTTTGAGAGAGTTGATCGAGAAAGAAAGAAAGAAAGAAGGGGGGAGAGAGAGAGAGAGAGAGAGAGAGGGGGGGGGTGTGGGGGATTTGGTCTGTCTTTTGCCTAAGGACCTGTTTGGATAACAGAGGAGTAGAGTGAAATAGAGTGAATTTCACATGAAAAGTGAAGTGGGTTGAAGTTAATTAAATTAACTTCACTTCACTCTGGTTGGTTGCTTTGTGTAAAGTGAAATCTAAAATACTTTGTATGTGTTTGGATACCTATGAGTAAAGTAAAAATGGGAACACAAAGAAAACCAAGCTCTCTTTTGTTCTCTCTCTCTGAACACTTCATGGGATAGTTTCAACAAGTCCCATATAATATTAATATTTATGGACACACCTAATATCATCTTTTCTATGCCTCCATCAACATCGACCCAAGCAGGTAACAAAAAAGGCTAGAAAAATTTTGAGAGAGACCCATCAATGGCCCTGTCTGAGAGACCATCAAGCAACAATAATTAATAATGTCACCTGAAATATCAAAATAACCTGTATTCAATTGAAGGGAGGACTATGTATCTTTTTATAAAATATACATATTCATAACAACAACCTGTACATAAATCACACATCAACCTCATATAACCTTCTAACTACTTTCATCCATTCCATTTCTAAAAAAAATAATAACCAAAGAGTCCATCCCATCACATTTGTTGTGGCTTTAACTTTCTCCAATGTTTTTTACTGCTAGCTGAGTCCAATTGTTATGGTGGAAAAGATCACTCCTACACAAACATCAGGTGGTCCATCTTTTCCATCTACAGGAATCACTCCTACACGCTCAATCCACTCTTGGATGGCATCTGTAATGTGGGGGACAACCTAACAAACGAAAAAAAAAAAAATGTCAGGATGATATTGAAGAACATCAAAGAAAAGATAGAAAGACCTTGACAAACACTTGAACAGTTGTACCCAAATAGTCTCCCCTTCTTTCCTTGTCAATAACAGACTGTAACATAGACCACATACTGCCAAAAGGGAATTAGTAACTAAAGAAGATGAAAGGAATCAGATGACATAGCATATGTAAACATGAGAATGACGCTGTAACATTTAACATCTCCAAGGAACCATGACTTGCGTTGAAACAGAGTCAACTTGACTCACTAGAGCACGAGACCAATCATAGCCTCATGTTGCACTCCAGCCAGAATGGTTTCCTCACAACTGTTTTAGTGCCCAACCAAGTCACTGTCCATAACTTAGCTTTAAATTTTATAGAAATAATTATCCCTTCTCTTGGAATATCATATAAACTTTAAAGGCTTGAGGAAATGACAATAATAAGGTGTTAAAGCTAAATTTTCCCATACCTGGTAAATTTTCCCAGCGGTGATATTGTTGTCACAAGTCAGCTTAATGTCTAGAAACCGCTCATAATTTCCAAGATCCAAGTCAACCTTCATGCCACAACAAATAGAAAACTAATTGACTGATTCATTAAAAGAAAGTGAGCAGATGGACAAACATACCTTCATTTTAAAATGCAAAGAGAAGAACTATAATTAAGTGATTGACTAAGGCTTTGCGTTGGTGTCTTTAAAATTGTGGGGACAGCAGGATTCAACCCAAATTCAATATTTGGCTAAACTACAGCTCTTAATTGGACCAAACATTCCTAGCAGATGTTGGTTTGAAGCAGAAATAGTGAAATTTACCTAAACAAAGAGGGCTTATGTCATCCTTTAATTGAGGAGACCGAAGTACCATCAAGGCTCTGGTATGTAAACGTGATACCTATTGTCCTGTACTGTTGAACTAATTGAACCTACAACGTGACCCATAAATAGCCCAGGTTGGAAGATCTTAATCACCAATGAGGCCTCGCTGTTTTATTATTATATGAACCACTTGTACCTTCCATTATTAACCATGTATTTACAGAGCCAATCAAGGGGTTATGGTTGTTCCACAGGATATTCTTTCCAAGCAGAGTCTATCTTCACTAGAGCCTATCAGATCAATGATCTGAATCACAAAACCATGGGCGAGCATGTACAAACAAACTGAAGCTATGAGGCAACTGAGCACATCCTCAATCCAAGATGTTCAAGGAAGTAACATGAAGGGCTTACTTTAACCAGTCTATTGCTACCGCTGACTTGTTACTAATTTGCAGAACAGTGACAGAAAATCCTATTTTTCTCCAGACAGCGTGAACAGGACCGTCCTCAAGTGAATAAACCTGCGAAACACACAGCACAAAACTGACATTGTTCTAATAATAACTAAAGACACCCATGGTTATGAATTGTCAGGATAGGAAATAATTGATCACTGTCCATAACAACAGAAAAACACAAAATATTATATAACCAAATGAAAAAGAAATTCAACTTAACGAAAAAAGAAAAGAAGAAAAAACGGAGGTAATACTGTTGCATGCAAAGGGAAACCAATCAACTTTGAGAGAAAAAAAAAAAAAAAAAAAAGATAGATGTCTTGATTCAGCATATAAATGAAGAATGATGAAGCATGGATTTTTCTAGTCATTGATAACAAGCTAAAGAGAGGTAGACATAAATAGTTAAATGTTTTTGGAACATTCCCATGATACATTGCAATAGTTCTTTCACTGTTTTAATTTATCACACAGGTGTGAGAGTGAACAGGAAATAACCAGCTCTCTTAACAACAGAGTGTCGGTCACCAACCCTTCATTCTGACCGTGGCAAAATCAATTCTTTCCAGTTTAATCAACCTCACAAAAATGCATGCTTAAGATCCACTTGGAATTACAAACAGCAACACTTCATCATTAACAATGTCAAAATTGAGCAAGCAAAATTCTCTAATAAACTTATATCAGTTGAAACCCAAGTCTCAACTAACTGAATTGAGTATCCAATCTCTTGCAAAGACATGGCAATACTGGTCATCTGCAACTGCACAGCATCTATAGACAGATCTGCAGAGCGATTTGCCTCAATAGCCTCTCTCCTGAACTTCTCCAACAGCTTAGATGGCACAAACCGGATCCCTTCTCCAAAATCCAGCAACCCCATCTCCTTCAAATGACCCAAATCTCCAGAAACCTCTAAACCACTCAACCCCCTCAACGAATCACTTGATTTATCCACGACATAGCCCGGAAGAAACGCCTGGAAGAGGATGACGACAAAGAAGAAGACAGCTATAGTGCAAATCCACTGAAAGTAGTCGACTTTCTCGAAAAGGAGAAATCTTGCGAATCTCGATCTGGGTTTGTGGAAAAACGAGCTTCGATCGCCTCTGCTCGATGTAGAACGCAGTAATGGGGTTCTCTTGAAGAAAACCATGGGAGGGAGAGAGAGAGATTACTTGAGATGCAGAGAGGAAGAGTCTGTCTGCTGCGGAGTTGAATCGGCTCTTACCAGAGGAGCGGAGAGGAGAAGAGAGGAGAGGAGTGGAATTCGATTCTACTCCCAGCAAGCGAAGTGATTTGGGTTGAAGTGGAATCTTTCCCACGTGGCCGACCAGTCCACTTCATCTGTCGGGCCAGGCGAATCCAAACAACGTTAAGTTGAAATTTCCTACCATTGGACCTCATTTAAGTCAACTTCATTCCACTTGTTGCCTATCCAAACAGGCCCTAACAAATCAACCACGTGCACTTTCTTAAAAAGCATATCAATGACCTATAAATGACAGATTGAGGAGTTTGGAAAATTCAGAAGCCAAGTAACATTAATTTGTTCACTAAACTAGTAGATAAGATCAGGACACAGTAAATCCTAGAAAGGATGAATGATATCATGCGAGTCTTCTTGAGTAAAAGGTAGGGTAAATCTGCATGAATAGGTCGCATCACTCACCTGTCATCTATTCAGAAAGCCATGTGAAACATTAATTTAGTGACGTCGTCAAAACGACATATTTTGCATGGCAATGGATATCTGCAGAGAGGCTACGAGAAAAGAGAAACTACAAAAAGAGGAAAGTCTTTATTTATCTATTTATTTCCTTTTTCCTTTTTCCATATACAAGGCCAATAACTATAATCCAATCCCATAGCACACAGCCATCCCATAAATTATCACCCACCCCCTTCTTACACCAATCCGATGGTGGGTCACCATTTCATTTAACTGCAAGAGATCTTCCCATGTAAATCCATTAAACTTTATTATCAATTCTGTAGGAAAGGTTGTTTGACTGCATGGAAAGATATTCTAGATCTATGTCCAAAGGTTACCCTCGCACATTCATATGGGCTGGCATGGAGGATGTCTTTCTTATTAAAAATGCCCTATATTTGTAATGGGTATTACTTATTTGGAAAACTGAAAATGCAACTTTTTATTTGTAATTAGCCAAAACTTAAGGACATTTTAAAAAAGTGATTATATTAATAATCCATACCAATTCAAAAAGAAGCAACATGAAACCCTAATTATTATTTTTTTTTCTTTTCAACTCACAAATGTCCCACTAGAAAATGAACGAGCCTATTTTTTAAGACTTTGATAGATGAAGCTCCTTTTATTTGTATTCAAATTATTGAGGATGACTAAGAGAAAGACAACACCTGTGGCTTTCCTTTCCAAGAAACGAGAATGCCTTACAAAAAGTAAGCAGCCCTTATACAATCCTCAAACCTGACCAAATCAAATTTTGGGTCATGACCCTCTTTGATTTGTATATACCTCCCTAAAGTTTCTAAGATTTTTACTTAAGCCCTTGAGGTTTCTAATATTCAGGTGTCCAACCTCATATGGCCGAGGAATTTATAATTCAATCGGGATTTAGATTGTCATTGTGTTTGGGATTTATCTACATCCAATTTGAATAAGCCCCGAGTTAAGGCAATATGCAGCCTAACTTGCCCATTACACCACTATTATTAGCCTGAGTTGACGCAATACTCAACCTAATTTGCCCACGACACCATTATTAATTACTTTTGAGAGGAGAGTATCAATTAAATTGATTTAAAACTTCTTTTTTTCAAAACAAAAATACTTGGTTTTCCTTATTTAAACTACCTAAGGAGTACACTATTCTAAATATTAGCTATAATTAGATTATAACGATTGCTATTCTTGAAAGAAAAAGAACTACAAAGTAGAAGAAGATGAAGAACATGCGATACCCTTTGAAAACCGAATTCAATTTTTTTTAATATGTTAATTTTTTCTCTTTAAGTGTAGTTTATATTGAAAGAAAGAAAGGAAACAAGAGCCCAAGAAAGGAAATTGAATTCATAAAATATTAAAAATGAATAAAGGGAAGAAAAAATATAAACAAGAGAAAATTGTACCATGCAGATTTATTCAATTCCATTGACATGAGAAGCACCTGTTGATGTTGATTGTTCATAAAAATAAAAATAAAAACTCCAAAGAACGAAAGGCAATTCCCATTTGTGAGGCCTTATGTTAAGTAAGAGGATGGATGGATCTTGAGGAACTTTGTTGATCTACAAATGGTCATTGAAGCGGGGGAGGAAGAAAGTGAGAAAAAATAAAGAGGAATTTACGGCGTAGATCCCTATAGGACTCTATGCCACTCTGGAGGTGCTAGATTCACCATGAACATGGATGGGTGCATTTTTGTATATATTTTTTTTGTTGTTTATTGGTATGGTCGATATCGACCATTCCTCGAATTATAACCTTCCCGCAGAGTCTCCTTTTCCAATTCCTATCAACCATCCCTTTCCACCTACTTTCCCCTTTCACTTTCTTCTCCACGCGGTCGAGCCCCCCCTTCCCAATGGTCCCTTGTAGGTGTTCCTAGGCATCTTGACACCATTTCTTGAAACTGGTTCACATGGAGGTGCATTCATTACTTCCTTCTTTTTTTTTTTTCTATTTTGTACCCTAGATTTTGAATGGAAACTGGGGTTTTGATAGGGTACATTTTGATGACTCTGGGTTGTGCTTTGAGTTGTTCTTCTTCTCCTTACCTATCCAAATGGACCCCTGCTCATTTCTTCTTAAATGAAAGGGGTTGATTTCTCTAACGAGGACAACCAAATTCACGCCTGTATCATTCATTTGGTCCGATGAGGACTGTTGTTTCATTGAGAACGATTTGAATCCGTTTTTTCGCGTGAACCCATGATTTGGTGATGTACAACTGAATGTTTGTTTACTTTTTTTATAGAAGTTTGAGTTTGGTGAAGGATTTCTATTTTTGCCTACGGTTTGCGTGGGAGCTTTAGATAAAGTTCAGTGGATTATTTTAGCTGTCTGGTGAATTTCTGTAGTTTGGGAGCTATCCACGATGGATTTTTAAAGTTTATTTAGCATCTTTAGGTTTGGTTTGATGGAATCTTCTTTTTATACTGTTTATGTTCTGTGTTACTGGAGTCATGGATTTTGAGCTTTGACATGCTGAAGTTTGTGTAGTTTTGAATTAGCATAAATATGCTGAGCTTTGGTTTGATTGAATTAGTGCAGTTGATATTCTGATATTTGATATGTTGAAGTTTGTATAGCTTTTATACTGTTTATGTTCTGTGCTTTGATATGCTTTTCTCATATGAGACTAGTCACTGATGATGGGTACAGTTTGTTTCAATGCTGAAAACCTGCATGTTTCTTTTCAACAAATGCGATTTAATAAAATGTGGGAAATGAGACTTCAATGGGAGTGATGATGCAAGGAAATGATAGGGAGTTGTCATAACCATAAAAAAAAAATGTAAAGAAAACCTTCCACTGGCATGCGGAAATTATAACCCATCTAATGATAACTTGGTATTCACTTATTCAATTCCCCATTCTCAGCCCTCCACTTCAGATTCTATTGCCTCAAACTAAAGAGAAATTAGAGAGGCTTTATAGTTATAGTTGGGCCACTGATTTAAAATTTAAATCACCCAAAAACAATTGCTTTTCCTTGCAGGGGATATGGAAACTGTTCACTTTAATATCTTTAGAGCCTACCATAAAAATATTTAAGTATAGATATATAAACAAGTATATATAAGAATTTCATGTGTTTTATCCATAGTGGACCTCACCTGTTTAAACTCTAAATCGCTTATACTAAATGCCTCTGCAGTATCGTATTTAGAAAAATCTAACTATATGATGGATGCTGTAAAACTTCCAAGTATGGAAACTATTGTACAGGCTCAACTTTTGCTGGACTGCAAGACCTAGATTACATGCTCTAAACCTAAATCTGATGGTTTCCCATATAATTTGCTAAGAATCCCCTCTCAATTAGCGCTTAGGCCTCAAGCTAGACTACACACTAGGAAAGTACTTCAGTTTAATAAGATTCCCTTTCTCTTTAATGTTGTCTGATTCTATTTCCTGTCCAATGTGTATTACTCATGTTGTTGCCAAATGCCTTTGACCTATGCAGGCAAATGAAGAACAAGCCCCCGAAGCTCCAAATACTCTCCTATATAACCAATGGTTTCATGTATCGGAAGGAACCCGCCATGGAGATGTATATTCACCACATCTATATACTTCCTTAATTCACATCATCAGTATACTTTGGAGATGTATGTCATCATCTACATGCTAACAACCTTTTATGATTATTGTAATCACTAGGATTTTGGGAGGCTGAGGTGCATACCTACAGGCCTGGACAATAATACTTGGGCGCTTACAAAGCAACGAAAGGAATACGTGAGGTGGACGAGCCTCCACCATCTTGCTCAAATTGATAGCATGATCATAGATCCACTGCTCTAGCAGAGAGGTGGCACCCGAAGACAAACTCATTCCACCTTCCATCTGGTGAAGCAACTGTGATGCTAGAAGACGTTGCATAAATATACGGCCTACCTATAGACGGGCCATTGGTGGCTGGAAGAACTTTTCCAGGGAAGTTAGTAGCGCCAGTGTGTGAGGAGCTCCTTGGGATTACCCAAGAGAAGAAGATTAACTACGTTGGCATAACAGTGAAATTTAAGTGGCTTGAAGATAACTTCAAGGCTTCAAAACTCGAGAAGAAGAAAAAGGACAAGAAATACAAAGAGTTGGAGATCCGTGCGACACGGGCCTATCTATTCTTCTTGGTTTCTAGTCAGATTGTTACGCAGACATCCGGTGCCCGTGGACTGTCTTACTTACTCGAGCTATTCAAAGAGTTTAAACCTTACACATGGGCACCGCATGTCTTGCCAATCTCTACAGGATTTGACCAATGCCTCTCGTTGGAATGCTGAGAAGAAGATCAATGGAGATGAGAAGAAAGATCACAAGGGAGAGGATGAAGGTCACCAATTGAAGACACCAACCGGGCCTCTACAGCTATTACAGGTGATTATTATCATTACTAACATAATTTTCCTGCCTTTAATTATATTGTACGTAACTCATTATCTTTTATGAACAAATGCAGTTATGGGCTTACACTAGGATGTCGATCGAAAAGTGTATGAAACCAAAAGAGACTTGAAAGGAGGATGTTCAGTTTCCACTCTTTAGGACGTTGCAAAAGAGACTACCTGAAACCCCATCCCTCTCCACAGTGAAGGAAGTAAGAAGGCAATTAAACAATTTGAAACCTAATGGGGTACTCATCGAATAACATATTACTTGTATATATTTGCATTCGATTTTTATATGCTACCTAATCCAGTTGTATTAATGAGCCCTTACTTACGTCAATTGAAGTTCATTTGGCAACCATATTCTGGGTACAACAAGAAGTTCCATTTGAAGCTTTCAAAAGTTGACCGCAGTCTCATTGGCTCCTCTACTTACTAGTCTTCTATTGGATTGTTGAGCGTCACCATACATGGCGGGTGATGAAATAGTTTGGACTAATGCAACTAATCCCACCGCTTTTCACAATGCCAATTCAGAGACGGGAAAGGACGTTTAGGGTTATCGTTGATTACAACAAAAAGTTGGATGAAGAGGTCACGTCGTTGTGGGCTGTAAGAGCCCAGCTTGGACTGTATGGTGAGGAATGTATTGCAGCCGAGCATTCAGCTGAGTATATGGAATGGTATAGTGAAAACACAATCATATTTATTGGTAGGAGAGAGGAAACAGAGTAGCCCGCTGTGGATGAGGATCCGAATGCCCAGGCGGAGGGATCCGGCAAACAAGAGGAACCCACCATCCCACAAAAACATGTACAACTTATGTACTTTTATAATATCAGTGGTTATGAATCATATTATTGCTTGTTAACTTATAGACTTATCAATCATCACATTATACTTTATTAAGCTAATATGTTTCTAAAAGTCCAGGATCCAAACCTTAGAGTGGGGTTGAATCGGGTGAGCTTCTAATTAGTGACAAATTATGCCAAATTTTAAAGTTCTTTAAAATAATTTGTCACAAGTGATGATATATAACTAAAGTGTGGATGCTAACAAAAATAATTATCACAAAGTATTCACCATCACATAATGATTTATAGTGGTTCGGCCTCAATGCCCACATCCACTACCGGTTTTTGATCCTACACCCCACCGGATTTTCACTATCTATGCTTTTCAATTGGCTAAGTAATAACCTTTATAAAATGCTTTTCAAGGCTAAGTAATAACCTCTTCACTATGCATTCCAAGGCTAAGAAATAATCTCTTGGGTTTTAAAGTTCACCCCTAACCTTAACACTTGTGCTTTTCTAAGGCTAAGCAATAACCTTTACAATAAGATTGGTTATTTCAAAGAAGTGTCCACACAACACTCGAAGAGATACAAATTTAAGCTCAATTACAAAGCCTCTTAATTAGGAGGATATGAAAGTGTAAATTTAACTCACACAACACACTATGTAATGCAAAGATTATTGTGCAATGTGTTTGTGTTAGAACTTCAATCAAGTTTAAAAATGATAGCTCAATGAAACTTTTGAAACTTTAAATCACAAATATTTTGATTGAAGGGTAATGCTAATCACATGTATAAAAATAACTTGTTGATGATATGGCAATCAATGGTTCACAAGTTGTTTTGAAACTCCAAATCTAAAACATGTGATGCAAGAGCATAGTTGTTTTCAAAACAAATTAGTTTTCTATGTGTTCATGGAATGAAAACAACTATCTAGAGATTCAACCAAGTATAAGATTTATGCTATGAGAGAAATCAAGGTTTTAACAAACCATGACACCATTATGATATGAAAGTTAAAACTAACTTGGTTTGAATCTAAATGAAGAATCCAACGCAACAAAGCAATTCAAAGTGAAATACATGTAATAGATTCATCAAATCATAGTTACCATCCTAAAATAGATTTTTTTTCAAATATTTAAACAAAGCAAGAAAACATATGATAAGGAAAACTAAGCTTACTTAGATGATTTACTTAAGATTCCAAGCTTTAGCTTCCCTTTATACCCCTCTAACCTCCCTTAGCTCATTCCCCTTTGTTTGGCCTCAAAAGACCTAAAGGAGGGCCTCTTAGTTCCTCAAATTTGGCCTAGGAATGAGTTGTTTATATAGAAAAACAGGTCCAATGGCTAGCTTGTCGGTTAACCGACTTCAGGTTCGGTTAACCGAACTCCCAACGGTAAAAAAACGGCTAATTTTGACCATTCTGGAAAGTGAACCGAAATGGGTTCGGTTAACCGACATCTTAGTTGACCGATATTACTATAGCAAATTACTGTAGCAAAAGTACCGTAGCACCAAAAAAGTTTTGCCTTCTAAAAAGATTAAGTAAAAAGCTACTCAAAAGTAATTTGCTAGAGGGAGTTCTAGGCCAAGGAAATCATGCTTAGACTCATGTTTTAATTAATCTAAAAGTGTTTTCCAAAACATGAACCTATCAAAGCCTAAGATGATTTAAAACTCTAGGCCCAAAGGCTTGCATGATTCGAAAATCTTCTTTGCAAAATTCAATGCATCCAAGTTTAAAATCCAAAACATGTATGTAACATAAGTTCAAAAAGCTTTAAAACAATGCATGTGAAAATCAAGATATCAAGTTTTTCAAATTCAATGCTTATGTGAAAATTCAAATGATGCTAAAATAATAATGCATCCATTAAATTGCAAAACACAAAAACCTTAACAGTTTCTACAGTAGATGTTCAAACATACTATTTCCTAAAAAACTGATAGGTTGCATTTTTGTCTCTCTTTTTAGGCTCAAGATTTAGTGGACCGAATAGAGTGCTCGTTTAAATGGGCTACACACAGGAACACTCCAGTGGAGAAGTTGGCCATGTCAATTGGGAAGAAATTGGAAAAGTTTAGGGCGGGTTTCGGGACTATGTGGGAGGACTTCTCATTCAATAATTGTAACAGATCGCAGTCTGATAAAAAAGTTAGAAAGAAGAAGATTAATATCACCTTTACACACAAGAAGATGGCTGTTGTAAAGAGCCCGGGAAAAACAAAAAAGAAGATGTTAAGAAGAAAAACTCTAGTTTTCCAAGAAACACCACTATTGATGATAGAAGGATCCGGTAGCAGGCAGGATTCCCCAATTAAAGATAAAGAATTTTGTAAGATCCCCGACCTTAATAGGGTGTTTATATTCCTAATATTGGCGATTAGCGTAATTAATTGTGATTTTAGCTAATTAGGCGGGTTTAGTGGCTAAGCGAGTTTCTTTTATCATTAGAAAGATATTCCCAAAGTTTCATTTGATTCCGAGTGTGATTAGTCTTAATAGGGGGTTAGGTTGTGATTAATAGGAAAATTGGGTATTTTTTCGAAAAATTCCGTTTTCTCCGAATTTGGGCTCATTGGAAAGACCTCGTCGCGCTCGTCATCTTTCGTTCTTGGATCGTCATGATTCGACTCTCCGAAGTCCCTCAAATAATTAATTTTCTCTTATTTCACTCAAAAGGGGCATTTTGGACTTTTCCCCTTCATCCCCTCATTTTAACCCTAAACCCAGCCCTACCATTCATTCCTTTCCTTCATTCATCAGCTGCTGGAGCTCCTCCTTCTTCCTCCTTCTTTATCTCTCTTCTTGCAAGTGGAGATTGGAGGCATTCCAAGAGAACCAAGCACATCATCTTCTTCCTCTCTTTCTCCTCTACCTCTTGATCTAGATTTGGTGAGTTTTCCCCTTCTCCTTCCCTCTCAATTTTGTTTTCATGGCTGTAAACGGGTAGCATGTTCATGGCTTTCTTCTTCTTTGGTGTTCATTGGGTGTAGGAGAAGAGTTTTGGAAGGTGGGTTTGGCTAGGGTATGTTAGGGAGTTCTCCTCCTTAAGTTTCTCTCTCTAATCTCCATCTCTTCCATCTCCTTTGGTGAAGGCAAGTAGATTAGCCTATTTATTGTTCACGCATGTATCTTTATCTTCATTCTTGACAATGTTATTGTTTAGCAACCCATAATGCCAAGCTTGTCTTTGTTTATTTGGAAATTACATGTTAATTAGGAATGTGATGTTATGGACTTGAAATGGATGGTTTGGTAAATTGAATGGATTGTGGCTTGGAGGAGAGCATGGAGGCTCTTTGGTGCAGGTTTTAACCTTTGGAAAGGCTTAGGAAGGGAGGAGAATGATATGGGGTGGAAGAGCTTCAAAACTGACCAAAAACAGGGAAATCTCAGGAGTTTTCTGACTCCGGGCGTCCGGACGCTGGGGTCTTAGCTTCTGGACACCAGAAGACAGTGTTTTTAGGTGCCTGGACTGGTGTCGGGCGTCTGGATGTCGGGTTTCTGGCATCCAGACGCCGGGAACCTGTAGGGGGTATTAAAAGTCGACCATTTTGAAACACCCATAACTTTTGACTCGTTCGTCAGAATTTGGAGTTCTATATACCGTTGGAAAGCTCTTGAAGTGTAGAATCCAATTATATACATAGCATAATGATCAGAGGTTGGTAGAGGAAGTGGGTAGTGGATCAATGAACCAAGCCTTTATCTCTTTTGAAAAGAGACTCAAAACCTAGTTGGACCCCTAGGTTGATGCCCATTGACCTTACCCTTGCATGACTAATTTGGGGAGATGAAAACGGAGCACGTTTGGCTTGGTGTGCTTTGTCGGTTGTCCGAGATTTTCCGTATATCAACATAACTTGGCCGAATGCGTGTGGAAATGAGTTAATTGGTGCCCAACAACTTCCGTACATCATGGGCCTGCCAAATTAGGACACCATTGATTCATTCTCCATACGTACTCCGTTGGGGAGAAGTTTGATACACGGTGGACAACTCTTAACCTAGGATTGGCTTGTTCTTCACTCTTGACTCGTGAATCTTGTATCCGTACTTTATCGTACCTTGTACACTCTATCTTGTATACTTGTATAACTTGTAAATTAACTTATGGAATTAGGAATTGACCGGACTTAGAGTGTATCCTTAGGTACATTGTCTTGTATTGATGGACACGTGTGGATAGACTTGAAAGAGGACTACTCAGGGAACTTGGAATTGGACTTGTATCTTGGCTTGGCTTGGAGTAGCCCTCGGCTTGTCATCTTGTACTTGGAAACCAATCCACGTGTATTTGTCTCGGAACTTGTGTCATATACAAACCATCACCATCATCTTGCATTCATACCAGCTGCAGTCTGATGATTCTTGAGTGGGCCGGATACCGGACACTAGGGTGGGCAGTCGGCTTTGGACGGCGTCCATGGCGCGAATAGCTGGGAGCGGGCTCGGACCGCGCTTCTATTCCTAGAACAGGGAGCTAGGATCTTCCTAGAGCTAGACTTTGGGTATTCTTAGTCGGCTTGGACGTCACTTATACCCCCTGGAGATGGCATTGGACATCCTCGGAGTCTCCTCTTGCTTGCATTGCATTTCATGGATGGTTATTTTTGTTTATCTTGCTAAGATTTATCTTGTTACTTGATTCTCGCATTATTCATGCTTTGTGCCTAGCTTGTACCTTGTCATCTTATGATCATATATTTGTCTTTACTCTTCTTTGAAACATGTTATGAATAATGTATATTGCTTATCTCCTTGCCAACATGTTGTTGACCTTTATTCCATGGTCTGCAGAGGACACCTATTACTACCCTTACGCAGACCCGGATGCCGAGGCAATCCCAGAGGATCCTCAACTGGGGGGAGGAGGACGAGGTATGAGAGTGGGGTGCCGATGACATAACTTAGCATCATCACTCTCGGCACTAGTGCGCGTTACATGGGGATATTTCTCATCGTGCCACCTCATTTCATCTTTTGGTCTAGATCTTTTGTACCTACCATACTTTTATATCTTTTGTAACAGGGCCTAAGTTTTTGGGATGGTCCTGATGTTTATAAACTTTAAATGTTTTTATTTTTGAAACTTGAAAATATAATGGAATGAAATCCATACTTGCTTCGATATCTCTATAGGTTTAACAAATGTGTTTACCGGATAAGCCTTGTTGATTAAATTGTTAATGAGGCTCAACTACACAATCCTCACAGCAGACTTCGATCCTTGGGCATTAAGGGCAAAATTTTTTAATTAGCCCTAAATTTCAAACCCCGGATCCAGTTTAATTACTATTCGGGTTCGGGGTCGTGACAAATTTGTTCAAGAGTTTGGTCAAGAATCTGTTCAAGGATCCGGTGCCCCACCTGTTCAAGAACCCCATCAAGGTTCCGGTGTCCCACCAGTTGAAGAATATGTTCAAGGATCCGGTGTCCCACCAGTTGAAGAGCCTGTTTTTACCACGCCAATAAGCAGGACATTGTTCAGCTCGCCATTGCCGGTCTCAATTTCATCCTCTCTTGTGGTTTCAACCCCTATGGCCACACTTGTTTCACTAGTATGGAGGATAAAACGGCTACTGCGGATGCGCAAGATACCAGTCAAGTTTGAAGACTATGCTCATTCAATTGTTCAAAATGACTACGTGTTGTCCGATGGTGACAAGTTCTTCCTCAAAGGATTCAAAGAATATTATGTAGACATGTATGAAATGGTGAATGGGAGGACAACATATATGTACATATATAAAGCAACCATTGGAACATGCTTCGTTTAATAAACATCTTCTCTATTGTAGGAAAGATGAGTTGGAACATATATGTACATTAGTAAAGGCAGATGATCTGAAGAAGATCCTTGATAAGGGCACGTGGTTGGACACGAATATCATGTACTATTACTTTGAGATCTTGAGAGATGGGTGTGACACTTGTTTCATTGCCGACCCACGTGTTTGTGTAAGTAAAATGATCGTACTGATATAAGTAGTGATGTAGATAGGGGTGTAAAAGAAAACAGAAAAACCGTCAACTCCCAGCCCCTTCCTCTTTTCAGGAATCAACCGGGATCCTTCTCTTCTTCCTCTTTCCTTCCTTTGCCCATTACCGACTTACCCAAATTAGGAAAACTAGGCTTAGCTAACACCAACTATAGAGGTCCTATACCCTTGAGCTTTCCCACCTTAAAACCCTCTTGATTAGATCTTGTTTTCTTTGCAATTTATTGGGTTTGTGCAACTCCCACCAGTTGGGTCTTGATCTGTTTCTTTCATACTTTCTTCTAGAAATTGGCTTTTTACTTGAAAAGAAGAGTGGGTTTACATTTTATTTGAGTTTCTTACTTTGGGGTGTGGAGTCTCCAGTTCCCTCTCTTTGATTTCTACCTGGATTAGAGAATGTTTCATTTTCTGTTGGATTTGTGCAACAAATATAAGTTGGGTCTTGTTCTCTCTCTTTCATAGTTTCTTTTTTCTATTGGTGTTTTACCTGAAGTGAAGAGTGGGTATACATTCTATTTTAGTTTATGGTTTTGGGGGTTTAGAAGATCTGGTTCCTTGTCTTTTACTTCTGCCTTTACTTAGAGAGTCTTTCATTTTCTTTTAAACTTTCTTCCTGCTATTCGGTTTTTTTACTCGAAATGAATGATGGATGTTCATTTTACTGCATGCAGAGCTGGTGATGCGATGGGAGTATACCGCAGTGGAAGCCGTATTTGGGAAACAAGGACACCGAGTGTGGGATGTGAAGCAAGCGTGCACGCTAGTCTTCATCGTCCACCACAGGTCTCATTTCACCCTATTGGTCGGGTACGTTGATGAGAAGAAGTGGGAGTTCTATATAAGCATGGATAAAGATCATCGGTCAATGAAACATGCTAAGAAATTTGTAAGTTATTTAAACATGTTTGTTGTTCTATTGGATTCTCTTTGTTTCTTTGGGGAGAATCGATTTTTCTGAATGTTTACTTTTATGAAAGATATATTGCTATGCTCATTATGTTTGTGCATTGCCAGATGGGATGGTTGAACAGGAGGTACAGTCACTTCGGTTGGAACGACCCATTTATGTGGTCTTGGCTTGAGAGGACAAACATCCCTCGTCAGGAAAATTCCAATGACTGGAGTATTTGTAATGGCCTTTGCTGCTCACTGTGTGCACCGACTGCCACTTAAATTTACTCAGCCTCATATCCCATACTTTCGAAGAAAAATCATTGTAGAGATCTTCAAGAGGAGTTGGCAACTGAATGCCAACAGGCTGGGCTTGACTGAATTGACAGACTCCCCATCAAGATAAGGTTACTGAGTTTTGGGCAGGCATATCTCCCAGCTTCACTTTTACTGAAACAAACTATGGCTTTTTGCGTGAACTTGCCACTGATTAAATTTGTGCGAGGTCAGGACACTATCCATTTTTTTATGAACTTCTATAAACAGTTAGATTGGGAATTGTTTTGACTTATAAGTTGTGGACATTTTTTTGACTTACAAGTCTTGAACATCTAATTTTGTTCAAGAATTGCGTCTTGTGTACAGTTTTCGACATTACAATTTGTGGACTATTTATGCATTTCTGTTTTGGTTTAGAATCTGTGTACTGAGCATGTTTAGCTTCTACAGATGGTGATCCCTTGTGTCAAAAGTTTGTTTTACATTCAATTTACAGGTTATTTTATAGATACAAGTTTTGTCTCTGCAAACATGGCATTGAGCTTCTCCATCTTTTTTTTTTTTTTTTTTTTGCACTAGGAATGGTTGATATTGACTATTTAAATAGTCGGTATCGACTATTACTGTAAACAAAGGTAGGGTACATTAAAATCTGAGTTTCAGTTAAATGGTCGATATCGACTACTATTGTGTCAAACTTTGAAATCTGAGTTTCAGTTAAATTGTCGATATCGACTATTAAAATGGTCGATATCAACTACTACTGTGTCAAACTTTAAAATCTGAGTTTCAGTTAAGTGGTCGATATCGGCAATGACAATGATCGATATCGACTACTACTATGTCAAACGTTTAAATATGAGTTTTAGGTAAATTGTCGATATCGACAGTGACAATGGTCAATATCGACTACTACTGTGTCAAACTTTAAAATCTAACTTTCAGTTAAATGGTCGATATCGACTATTACTGTGAGAAACATTAAAATCTAACTTCGGTTATAAGGTCGATATTGACTATTAAACTAGTCGATATCGACTAGTACTGTAAACAGATATGGGATATGCCTTTCAGTTAAATAGTCGATATCGATTATTAGAATGGTTGGAATCGACTATATCTGTAAACAGACGGGGGATGATGCATTCAGTTATATTTATCTGCGTTCAGTTTCAGTTAAATAGTAGGGTCTACATTCAATCGTAAAATCACCAGTAATGGATGATCACATTAGATTGTTGAAACCATCCAGTCCTTTTACATTAAAATTTTATAGATGTTCTTAAGAAAAAATACTAAGTAACAGTAGATATAAAAACCAGCAACTGGGTGCCACTAAAGTAGCCACACATCCAAACCAAATGATCATTAACTGTCCTAGTTGTCCAATATCCATATGCATTTAACAGAACGACCAAACAAAATACACACACAGAGATTTTCAGTTACAATGGGACTCTATATGCATCATCTAATACCCCAAAAAGCATTCCCTCACAGTTGGGATTACTTACAACTGTTTTCACTTACAATGGAACTATATGCATCATCTAATACCGAAAAAATTCCCAAACAACTGTTCTTACTTAGAACTGTTTTCACTTACAATGGAACGATATGCATCATCTAATACCCTAAAAAATTCCCAGACAACTGTTCTTACTTAACTGAAAACTCAATGGGACTATATGTATCAACTTAGTGCCCCTAAAAAATACCACCCAAAAAATTCCACCTACATCCATCAACTGTACGCTGGAGGATTGCGACACCCTCCATGGTTATGCCTTCTCCCTTTGCAATTTGAACACATTGAAACCCTTCTCCAGCGACCACAAGCTTCGGTACGGATCCTGTTCTTGTTTGGAAATCCGGGCTTTTACTGGCTCTCGATGGAAGAACCTAACGTCACATGTGTGCTCCCACTGCTTCATGTCACGAGTAGCATGCATGACTTCACTGTACGACCTACGGTACATGCTTGAAAAATACCAATGCTCGCAAAATGCGTATTGATCATAATTTCTAACCTTCATTAAAGCCTGTTAGATTATAAAAAATCGAAACAGTGAGATGTCTCGCTATAGCGAGATTTATTCTCACTATAGCGAGAGTGTCCTAGGAGAATTCCAGAACAGGGTCTCGCTATAGCGAGTAGGGCACTGATGACCCAGTTCCGTCCAGACTGATATGAGGAGTTCGTGTAGACTTTAAACTCTAAGTGTATTATACTTAGAAGTCTCTTGGACAAACTTGGGCCTATTTATTGGGTGTTTCTCTCAACCCCAAAACACAACACAGGAAGTTAATTCTCTCTCTTGATCTGAGGCTATAATACCCTAAGAGAGATTTCCTTGTTTATCTAGAGCCATTGAGAGATCGTTCTGAAGGGCTACTCTAGAAGGTTGTGCTACTTCTACTCTCCTGTAGAAGATTGATCATCTTGTTTAGCAAGGTGCGAGGAGATCAAGTAAGGAGAACGGTGCACGGTGGAAATCATGTTAGTGGATTCTGCGCAAGAACAACTACAATCCTTAGGTCGAGGTACAGACTGAAGTAAAAGAGCTGTGAGTATATCTTGTAAATTGTTTGTGAAATCTTGATTTCTAGATCGTGGTTTTTCTCCATGGAAAAGGGTTTCCACGTTAGATTTGTGTCTGCCTTCTTGTGGTGTGTGATTGGTAGATAGCTAGTTCTATTTTGTTTGATTGGTTATTTCCGCTGCAAATTGATTGGTTAAATTAGAACTAGTATTCCATTCTAGTGGGTCCTGCAAAATTCTCAAAGCCAATGCATGACAACACGAGATGCCCAATATCTCCCATTTCTGACATGTGCAGGTTTTTCGTTTAAGGTTAACAACGTCCACATACTCCGCAGATTGAACCTGAAATTCAATGAGCCGGGCTATTCGAAGTAGCCTTGATGTTTTCAGCAATGTGACGACAACAATAATAGTGAGGAGCAGATGGCATGGTGTTCTTCAGCGTTGGAATGAGGCCCTTCTGACGATCTAAAACAATAGTCAAGTTGGTTGGCTCTCCCAACGATACAAACAAATTAGCAAGGAACTAATCCCAGCTATCACGGCGCTCGGCTTCCACAAATGCGAAGGCGATTGGAAGCAGCTTCTGATTGGCATCATGTGTTACTGCTACAAGCAGGACACCTGGATACTTACCTCGTAAATGTGAATCGTCTACAACAATCACTAGCCTCAACGAAGATGTGAAAGACCTTAAACAAGGTCTGAATGCCCAAAAAAAATCTTCTGAAACGGCCCTCCGTTGTGGTGTCTATTTTGTTACAGTGCCAGGGTTGCTTATCTGAAGTTCTTTATAGTAGAGAGGTAGCTATAGGAAGGAGTCCTCATACGATCCACGGTCCATATTTAACGCCATCTCCCTTGCTACATAAGCCTTCATGTAGCTAATGGTCGCCCCAAACTCCATCTGGTAGTCATTCATGATCCCCTTCGGTTTCAAATTGACATTCTATTTTATTCTATCCATGATGAACTCTGTAATAAGCGCTGAAGATGCTTGTCGATATTCCATGCCCATCATTGGCCTTAAGCATTGTTAGGATTATACGTCCTTACTTTAAATTGCGGTCCTGATTCGACAATAGAAGCGTGAATACGTCATGGACATTCCTGATCTCTACAGCGTGCAGTTACTTTGGTCATGTTGGTGTCGGATGTGAATTTCGACCTCTAAGGGAATGACATGGCTCGGGAAATCTCCATTCATCTATATATGCTATTTAAATTTTACATTGAAAATGAGGATTCCGACTACCCTCAAAATCGACGAATTACGATCGCCAGCTACAGTAAGGCCGTAACACCGTTCTTCGATGAAAGTTGAAGAAATATAGGGAGAAAAATAATAAGGTGGGTTCTTCCTCTTGTTTAATGTGCTGCCGACAACACACTACAGTTGTCCTGTCACATTGATTTGGGTCTCTTTGGGTTTCTTTAAAATAGGGTCAATTCAGGGTCATGAGTTAAAGTCTAAATAAAGGTTAATATTCACCTAGTATAATCATAATATATCCAAGTAAGATAAAATAACTAAAATAAAGAAAATAAAAAAAGGAAGGAGGTGCCAAATATTTAAGAAGAGGATCGGTCGCATTCTCGAGTAGCCCCTTCAGGTCCTTTTGCAAAATAGGGTTTAAAGGCTGATTTTGCAAACCAAAATGATGATGCAAAAGTGACTTTAAATTTTGAATTCTGTGTTTTTCGTGTGCGATACACGAATGATAAAAGTGAAAGGCTGATGGGCCGTAATTGATTGGAGGTGGCCGATGGGCCAGGATTGTTTAAGAGTGTGTGCGAAATCACTCGTCTCATCTCATTATTTTCATTCATTCAATTTTAGAAATCAGTTCTTTATTACCTTTTATCATTAAACTCAATTAAATATCTGGCACTGGAGGTGGAGTAGAAGAGAAGGAAATCTTTTTGGGTTTATTTTTTTGGTTTTATAGTTTTTATGGATTTTTGATATCAGGCTAGAAGGGCCTAACTAGGGGACTTTTACTTGGATTTATGTGGTTAATGCTTTATTACTGATCATTGGATCAACCTTACCCTAAGGTCCTAGACCGCCCACATCAGCTTTCCCCAATCCCCTAACAGAACATGAAAAGTGGTGGGACGAAGCTACCTAACAAGGTGATCCAATTTATTCCTAAGTGCAAACAGCCTAAGTGTAATGCCCCAATCTCGAATACCGAAGTTACCGCCAAAGTACCTGAAATTGGCTCACTACGTCCTGGAAATCCGAGAACTTCCAAGATCATAGTCCGCAGTGAGGTCAATTTTTTAAAACTTTTTGAATAATAAAATAATCAACAGTTATATTGCGGAAGCATAAGAAAAGATAGCGAAAGCGATATGTATCATATAAAATGAATCAGATTGAACAGGGCTGAAGTCTAATAAAATCTCAAAGTATGAATAACCAGTTTAATTACATATCTGAATAATACCCTGCTCACAACAAAGTCACTCAAATCCTAAAAATAAATGTGCACTTAGACACCTGGTGCAAGTACTTCATCCTCCAGTTCGATCACCTGATCAGCCGCCCCCTAACCATAATCACCAGCTACAGGATCCTTGTAGATCGCATCACCCGCGAGGCTGGGTCAAGGTGATAACCTCTGCACCAAAGATGGGTTAGGTCCAAGGATCTGGTAAGGCACCATATACAGATAACACAGAACGTATGCATCAAAGAGAATAGAGACGATCATTTAATCATAAGAATAACAATGAAACATAAGCTAGGCAATTGAGCAGTAAATAACAGTTTAGAATCAGAAATATAAGTAATCTAATCTAACAGATATCAATATGGCACATTCACACAAGTTGGATACCGCGGGATATTATGTCGCGGCCCTCCCATACTGTAAACAATCGCGGCGGGAAAAAGTAAGGTAACTATGCAAGGGATAACAACCCTGATAATAACAGTATATAAATATAACTCCGATCACACCCCTTTATCACATTAGACCGGACCCGATATCACACCGTCCGTCTAGCCATAGCTCATCATGATAGCTCTAGTCATAACCAAATATAGTTCATACCAGTGATGATCTGTCAACAGGCTGAGCTTAGATCAACTGAGTAAATGTTTAGTGCAAACCCAGGAAGCAAATACAGGTCTGTATTTGTCTAAGCTTACCTTGCACAAGCAAGGTCCTAACCAAGTCTCAAAAAGGTTCAAGTACAATATTATTATGGGACACAACCCAATATCCAAGTCCAAGTCCAAGTCCAATCACCATTGGATCCACACTAGGCCCACAACCATGGCTTTAGTCTATAACAATGCAAGTAGCCAATCCATACCCATTCACAACTATACATCATGACCAACCTCTTCATTCTAAGGTACCACACACCCAACTTAGGCAGTATGAGGGCCCGCCTAGCCACAGACATGGGTTATTTATCACGAATTACATTATCGGGTGACCACTAAGTAATCCTAGGTTCAAGTCCTCCAATTTCCATTTAATTAACATGTTTATATCAATAACAAGGACACAAGAGAAGAACAATATATAATAGTCTCCAAGCAATAGAATCAAATGGAATAAGCAAGGGTCCAACTTAGGTAATAGTCCGCTCTTGGTTCAAGGCCTCATAAGTTAATTGGATCCTTAATTGTAGTCTCAGGTGCCAAAGATGTTATATTTGGTGCTCCTGAAGTTATGGGTACCCTTGACTACATTTAAGGTTCAAATTACCGACAATTTCAATCCCTAAATCTTACTTGGTGGTCCCCACAAGTCAAGGTTGAGCCGCACCGTTGACTCGTGCTTGGCACATCAATGGAGGTTTATTTGGATGGTCAATGGGCCCCACAAACGATCACAATCTCAGAAGACTGAGATATGGAAAAAATGTTACTGCACACAGTGTACCTGGTCAACCACCTGGCCTGGGCGGTCGACCCTCAGGAGTCCTAAAAAATTTAACTAAGACTTGGTTTTTCACCAATTTTAGTGTGCCCGGTCGACCCGACTACAGGCCGATCGACTGGGTACACGCATCTGCAACAGAAAACCAGTTTTCTGGATTTCTCCTATTTAATCCAATTTCCATCCAAAACATCTCTAATCACTTCCATTCATCATAAAAACATCACTAAATAAGAAAAACACACCAATATTCATCCCACCATCCATCTTTGGGCCATTGATCTTCCAAAGGAGAGATCTCATCCATCAAATGGCCAAAAACCCAAAAACTAAGCTCAATTGGTAGATCTAAACATGTATATACATCAATTGAATTGAAATTGCAGAATCAAAGGAAAGAAAGCATGCATTCTAAGTTATCCATCATAGGGTACTTGCCTCAATCCGGAATTGCGAAGAGAATTGACAAAAAGATAAGAAATCCAAGCTCCTAGGAGGTTGTAGTGGCTGAAATTGGGGCAATCTTCTTCTTTCTTGTTGCTGGGATTTGGGGAATTAGGGTTTCTTAGGGAGAGAGATAGAGAAGATGAAGGTGAAATGAGAATGAATTAGGGCTAGGTTTCATTTCATTGCAATAGTTAATATATATATTGATGGACCAGTCTTTTCTTGCCTTCCTCCGCCCCGGGTCCGCCGGGGTGTGGTGGAGCGAAGAAAAAAGCGAGCATCAACATTTTGTATGGGTATGCTAGATTTTCTATTCTATTTGGAATTTGAAATGGTGATCCGGAGATTCACCTTCACAAGTAAAAAGGAAATTAAACTTTTTTTCTAACTTTCCATTGCATATATATTTTAAGAAAAGAGACAGATTTAGAATGCCATGAGAGGAGATTTTATTTAGTTTGCCGTAAAAGGCGGTTTTGTGCCGTAGAAGGCAATTTTTCCGTGAAAGGCGATTTACAAATCTCATCAATGATGGAAGACAAGAATTGTGATTTTTTTGTCTCTTTAAAAAATACAAAATACAATAGAAAGAAAGAAAGAGGGATCTGACTTCTCAGAAGATTGTGGGGACTCGTTCAGATAGACGGTCGCGAGTCATGTGTGGGCTCCGCCATCGTCCTTCAGATGAGAACACTTGATGCTTTAATTCACTTGGCTTGACTTGGACCTCGGATTTTTAGAGGACAAAGACCAAGGGAAGGTCCTATATCCAATAAAAAACCGGGTAGACGGACTGAAAAGCCACATCTAGGCCATGTTGGATAAAAGAAGAAGGGAAACCTTGGGGGGTGGCTCCCCAAGGGACTTCAATCACCTTGTAGTGTTTGTAGCAGAGTTTCTTCAGAATAAGAGAGCTTCTTTATGCAGAGACTTTTCAGGATAATTTTTCAGGACCCCTTCCCTTTGGAATGACCACCTATTTATAGGCTTTTGATAGCCATTAGGAGGGTTTATGGGCATTGATTGCATTAATGCTCCATGATGGGAGGAGTTACAAGATTTTATTTCATAATTTTGTAACTCATTTTTCCTCGAATCTGATTGGTCGATGGAGAATAATGGGCATTTAATCTCCATGATGTTGGGGGTTTCATAATTAATTACCATGACTAAACTCCATAATGATAGGAGTTACATGGTTAATTGCCATGATTAATTGGACTTGTAACTCCCATTTGCTTGCTTCTGATTGGGCCTTCCGGAATAATGAGTTAATGACCGTAATAACTTGTCATAAACGGGTCAATTAACAGCATTAATTGGTCGCCAAGTCGCTTGAAGAGTCGCGGGCGGTGCTGCGTCTTTTGGAATTCTTCTTGCGATGATCATCGATGGATCCGCATGTTGTTTGATGTCGGATAACAATGCAAATTCAGACATTGGTAAATACCAATGGGCCAGCAACATCTGTCCAGTCAATTTCATGATCGGTCGGGCAGAAAGTGTGCTTTCTTGGTCGGCTGGTTGGCGATTTTGGAGTGTCCAATGATGATCGAATAATTTCGATGGCGGATCAGTGATGTTGACGAAGATCGACGGATATTATGCCTTAAAAATCAGAATTTGGAAAAATCATAGGGGCCAAACATCGCGAAACACGAAAAATAACGAAAAATCGATCGTTCCGGCGAAAATCCGGCGACCCAGACTTCCAGGGTCGCCGGCGACCATGCACCCATGCTCGCCGGCGACCATGGACTTTGGTCCCTTTTTTTGGTCACCGTTTCTTGTCCGTTTTTCGAACTTTGCTTCTTTTTTCTTCTGTGTTTTCCTTGAAATTTCTCCTCATTTATTGGGTTAGTTCCTCAAAAGAAAACCTGTTGAGAAACTATGTGAATCAGAGCACAAAGTTTCCTATTTTTGGAAACGCTGATAACTTTGTAGTCGATTTTCCGCAAAGAGTTGAAACCAGGTCAAACGATATCGGAATGACCTGAAATCTGAGGTGAAGCTTTTGGAGCATTAGGTAGGACCAACCATGGGCTTTTATTTGAGTTTTGAAGCCGTTTGGGGTCCCATCGATGATAGACTTGATTTCACTGCACGAAAGATGTCGAGCTTTGATGTGCGGTCATCCAATGTCCGATTGACCTGAAATTTGACAGGGAGCCTATTGGAGTCATTTTGAGATGATCCATTAGCTCCGATTTGGGTATCATGGTCCCGGGGAGCTCTGCCGCCTGTAGGCTTGATTTTGCTTCAGAGCGTCAAAGCCGGGTCAAACGTTGTCGAAATGACTTGAAATTTGACGTGCAACCCTTTGGAAGCATGTATAAGCTACTCATGTGCTTTGTTTGATGAGTGGCGGCATTGGAGGTTCTCCGCTGGGAGGCTTGATTTCGTCGTTAGAGAGGTGATGGAGGGTCAAACGGTGTCAGTTTGACTTGAAATTTGGCGTTGAACCTTTTGGAGGTATTTTGAGACCATCCATAGACTCTGATCGAAGATTTTTTATCTTCAACACTGTCACCGCCTGGAGCTCCTGCTCAGCCGTTGTAGGATTGAAGTTAGGCTAGATGGTGTCGAAATGGCCTGAAACTTCATGTGTACCCTTCTTTTGGCTATTTTGAAAGATCTTGCAGTTTTTGTTTGATTCTGATAAGATCTGATACTTGAAGCAGCTTTGCCTGTTTGTAGTAGGATGTGACTCCATGTAGCTTTTGATGTTGATGAGGCAAAGTGACATTTTTGGTGTCAACATATATATTTTAGGGTTTAGTGGTTGGTTACTAAAAAGCCCTTAGGATTTAAATGGAATTGGGAATGAGGGTATAGGTGACTTAATCATTTAGAGGAAATTCTAGAAGCTTCCTAACTATAACACCTCTCCTATTAAAGTTTAATTACTAACTAAGGTGTAATCTAACTAAAACCCTAATAGAATTACAATGAACACCCTATATCTATAAAGAAATATAGAAAGCCTAATCCTAAGACTTAGGAACAATAATAGACTATTCTACTAAATCCTATTAATTAGTATAATAAGATAGATAATATAATATTAATAATTATTTACATGAAATTGAGGGCCCATAAGGGGTGGGTCCTCACACTAAGTCTTATAGTTCTTGAGCCTAAGCACTTAGTTGAGTGTGACTTTGTTAGTTTGGTTTATTTTAAGTTGAAGGTTGATTAGAGGTGTTTTAGGGTTTTGATTAATGTGTTTCGGGTTCTAGAATTTAGGGTTTTTATTTAAAAGGTGAAATAATGTCGAAATCGGCGAAACAGGGGTTGGCCGAGGACTTTGACGCCCAGGGGATGGCACCTAGGTCACTCTGGTGACTTGGGCACACAGGTAGTGGCTCCCGGGTAGTTATGCTGAGTGGTTTGGCTAGTGGTGATGGTACCGATACTATTTTCGGAATTCCGGGAGTTTTGAGGACTATGTTTTTTCTGAGAATGTTTTAAAGTTCTGGAGTGTTCTGTTAATGTCAATTTTATACGGGAATTCAAAACGTAATTGAAAATCACAATTCGGTATTGAAAGGTAGCGTAGGCGCCTAGGGGGTGGTGCCTATCCTGACAGTTTATAGTTTTTGTAATTTCTGGGAAATTCACTTATATTCCAATTTCCAATGGGTTTCGATGGGTGAATTTTAATATTTCAAATTGTTTCAAGTCTCTGATGTTCAAATGTCAAAGTGATTCAGATCCGTAATTTGAAACAAAATTAAGAATTCACGTTTTAGTGCGAATGAGAGGATAAGCACCAAGGGGGTGGTGCCCAGGTGGATTATTTGTGATTTTCAACTATTCTAGATGGGACTTGATTATTGGTCTTTGGGCCCAGGGATTATTTTTGGTACTGGTCTTAAGTAATTTAGATGATAAGGTGTTTAGTTATTTGTTTTTAGTTGTGGTGGTGGAGTAGGGTTAGAGTGTAGGCTAAGCGCCATAGGAGTGGTGCCAAAGTGGTTGTTTGTTAGTTCGTAAAGGCTTTGGGTATTAAGTCCGAATTGATTTAGATCTCAACTATTTCAAGTTTAAAAGTGTTTTATTGTGTTGGTCGGGATTGACTTGAGTGTTAATTAGTTAGGCTAAGTGGCTAGTCGTGGGTTTTCTAAAAATGAGTAGGCTGGGCGCCCAGGGTGTGGTGCCCAGGTGAATTTGGTAAGATAGGCGCCCAAGGGGTGGCACCCAGGTGGATGTTTGCTTTAGGGTTGGTTTGATGATTCTTAGGCCAATTCAAGTTTGAAATGGTTAAAGGACTTAATGTGTTTGGATGGAATTAGATTTTAATTAATTGGGCTAATTCAATGTTTTTTTTTCAAGGGAACTGGGCAGGATAAGCGCCCAAGGGATGGTGTCCAGGTGGAGTTCACAGACTGAGTGCCCAAGGGGTGGTGCCCAAGTGGACAGCTTTGATGCTTGGGGTCGGTTTCGTGTCTTTTAGGTTGATTCGAAGTTGAGCTTTTGTGGATTGATGTATTTGGATGAATGGTGTTCTGTTGCGGTGATTATGATTAAATTAAGTTCAATTAGTTAGGTTTTAATGACTGGAGAGGCTGGGCACCCAGAGGTTGGTGCCTAGGTGGATGTGACAGGATGGGTGCCTCGGGGGTGGTGCCTAGGTGCTTGTCTTGTGTGTTTCGCATTTCTTAGGTTGGTTCGAGTTTAAGTTGATTAATATTTTAAGCTTGTTAAGTTAAAAAAAAAAAGTTTTATTATGTTGATTAGGATTGGTTTAAGGTCTTAATTAGTGAGATTAGGTTTTGGTTAAGGCTTCTATGGCAGTGGACAGGATGGGCGCCCAAGGAGTGGTGCCTATGTGGAATTCAGTAGGGTGGGAACCCAGGGGATGGCGCCCAGGTGATTGTGCTTTGAGGTTTAGGTGTTGTGTTCTTTGAGGTCAATTCAAGGTTGAGATTGATTAAGGTTTCATATTTTTCAAGTTAAAAATATTTTGTTATATGATTTAGGATTGGTTTAAGGTCCTAGTTAACTAAATTAAGTTTAATTGGTGTTCCTTAGGGACTAAACAGATTGGGCGCCCAGGTGGACTTGGCTGGATGGGTGCCCGGGGGGGGGGGGGGGGGGGGGGGGGGGGTGGGATGGTGGGGTGTGGCGGTGGTGTGCCCAGGTGGATGTTTTTTTTTTTTTTTTTTTTTTTTTTCTGGTGGTTTGAGTTGGTTCGATATTTTAGGTTAATTCGGACTTCTGGTTTCAATTGTTTTAATTTTCAAGGGTGTTCTAGTGTGTCAAATAGGATTGAATTTGGGTATAATTTAATTGGGGTTTCCTAGTGATTGGGTAGGCTAGGCTCCCAGAGGGTGGTGCTTAGGTGGATGGCAGGATGGGCGCTCAGGGGGTGGCGCCCAGGTGGCTATTTTTATGGTTTGAATTGGTTTTGTGTTTTTTGAGTGAATTCAGGTCTGAATTAGTTAAGGTTTCAAGTCTGTTGATATCAACAACAGTTTAATGTATTAATTCGGGTTTAATTAGTTAAGTTTAATTTTAATTGATGGTTTCCATGGGAATGGGACAGGATAGGCGCCCAGGGGGTGGTGCTTAAGTGAATTGATAGGCTGGGAGCCTAGGGGGTGGTGCTCAGGTGTCTGACTTGCGGCTTCGTGTTGGTTTTGCGTTTTTAGGTTGAGGGGGGACCTACACTGGCATTTAACTGATTGGGCGCCACAGGGGTGGTGCCTAGGTAGATTTCAAAGCTGGACGCCACATGGGTGGAGCCTAGGTGAATTGCAAGGCTGGGCGCCACATGGGTGGTGCCTAGGTGGTTCGGTTCGTCTTCGGAGCTTGGTCCCAGTTTGGAGTCGGAATTGAATAGATAGATCTTCAGCTGGGGGGGACCTACAATAACATTAACTGACTGGGCACCATAGGGGTGGTGCCTAGGTGGGTTTCAAAGCTGGGTGCCACATGGGTGAAGCCTAGGTAAATTTCAAGGTTGGGCGCCACATGGATGGTGCCTAGGTGGTTCGGTTCGTCTTCGGAGCTTGGTCCCTATGTTGAGTGGTCCCGAGCTAGTTTTAGGCCATCAAGTGGAATTTGGAGGGTGAGTGCCCACCACGGGGTGCCTAAGTGGTCCTGGGTTGTGTGGGCGCGCAGGTGGTCCTGGAGAGTGTAGGCACCCACAGGGTGGCGCCTAGATGGTTTGGATTTCGGTTTTGGACCTTTGTCCCATTTGGGGTCGAGATTGAACGGATAGCTCTTCAACTGGGGGGGGACCCACACTAGCATTTAGTAGGTGGATTTCAAACCTGGATGCCACATGGGTGGAGTGGAGCCTAGGTGAATTTCAAGGCTAGGAGACACATTGGTGGTGCCTAGGCGGTTTGGTTCGTCTTCGGAGCTTGTTCCCTATTTGAATGGTCCCGGCCTACTTTTAGGCCATAAAGTGGAATTTGGTGGGTGAGAGCCCACCACGGGATGCTTAAGTGGTCCTGGGTTGTATACTGGGCACCTAGATGAATTTCAATAGGATGGGCGCCTAGCATGGGGCTCCTAGATGAATTTCAATAGGATGGGAGCCACATGGGTGGTGCCTAGGTGAAGTCGATTCATTTTCGGAGCTTGGTCCCTACATTGAGTGGTCCCGGGCTATTTTTAGGCCATCTAGTGGA
This sequence comes from Persea americana, assembly GCA_029852735.1. Classification (NCBI taxonomy): domain Eukaryota; kingdom Viridiplantae; phylum Streptophyta; class Magnoliopsida; order Laurales; family Lauraceae; genus Persea; species Persea americana. The sequence continues at coordinate 72,666,912 of CM056811.1, forward strand.
ATTTGGAGGGTGGGTACCCACCACGGGATGCCTAGGGGTCCTGGGCTGTGTGGGTGCCCACCATGGGGCGCCTAGATGAATTTCAACAATGTGGGCGCCACATGGGCTAGGTGATTTTCATCTCCTATTGGGACAGACTTCGGAAGCTCATAACTTTTGAGCCGCTTATCGGATTTGGACGGTCTATATATCATCGGAAAGCTCTCGAAGTGAGGAATTCAAGAGTTCGAATGTCCTGACAATTAGAGTCTGGAAAAAAAGGGGAACCTCTAGACCAATGGATCTAGTTTCCTAACTTAGGCTAATCGGGTGACATTTTGGCAAACTAAGCATGGTCTTCGTAGGAATTGGGCTACGCATGTCTTAAGTGGTCTCAAAAAGGTTTGAATAGTGTCAGGGTCTACTTCTTGTGTGAGCAGTGGGTTGGACTCGAGATCTTGACGTGATTTGGCTTTTTCTCTCACGAACTTCTTGAGATTGTCGAACTAAGTCTAGAATTATCAACAAGCATCTTCATCGTCGTTAATTAATATGAATTATGCCATTAACCATTCAATTATGGGTAAAATGGGGGCACCGCTATATAACAGTATTTAAGGCTATCATAGGGGGCCAAATGAGGTGTCTATAGGACACCCCTCTTTGGAGAGCAACACGTGGAGAGTTGTGCTCCAAAGAAAGTAGAGACACCACTCATGGCTCATGGGAGCTTTTGAGCTCGTGGAAGTGGCCACCTACGGTTGTATGCAATTGCAAACTCATTCTAAAGGTGAGGTTCACTACTCTACGATCGATTCTGATTCAGGGGGAAAAAGAAAAAAGAAGAAGTTATGTACCTACTGATTTGATTGGAAACTCGATATATGTGCCTTGGTGCCCATGGTATTGCCACGTGGCGGGTTGGGAACTGTGCCCCGATTGCTTAATTTGAAATGATGGTGGGAACGGTGTCCCGGTGGTCTAAATCAGAAGTCAACCTTTCGATTGGCTGGGTCAATATTAGAATTTCATTTGTTCTTGCAATAGAGTTCAATTCAAATTGTCACATATAATGTCTTTTAACTTTCATCCACGGTTGAATGTTCAAGGCATAATTGAAACTAACTAGCAATAATGGGGATCTTAATGGTAATCATAAACATAGTTCAAGCAATAGTGTGGGGGTGTGTGTGAGAATGGGATGCATTTTTGAAAAGATGTTTGATTTTGAAACTCAAGTATCCATGAAAAAAGCTAAATCAATGGAAGACGGTCACCGGAATAACCGTCGCTCTCTAGGGATCTTGGTCTTCACCCAAGCTTAAATGAGAACCTGGGATTAATTCGATCATCTTTTTGGTGCTTATCATAGAGAGTTTAGAGTTGCACGGTTTCCATCTTCCAACGTCAAGACTTGAGTTGGCGAATGCACAATTCGTGAGAACACGGTATTATGGTTGCCATACTGATTATAAGTGCTTAAGGGAGGCCTATGGCGACTCAATTTATAGACGTGAAGTAAAATCATGAAAATCACAGTTAGGGATATTTACCTCAAGAGCTTTCTGTAAATCCAACATTGGGGATCATTGCCGCTTTCTTTTGTTGTTTGTTTACCGAAGCTTGCGTCGTTCATCCTCATTAGTGTACTTGAGGGTCCTTCACCTTTGATGTTTTCGCTTTTGCTTTTGGAACCTGTATTAAACAAACACTAAAAGATTATGCATTTTTTGTCATTAGTATTCAGTCACAGCATTTGGCAGAAATATTACTTCAACTTTATCGACGGAGACGACATGAAGTGTAATGCACGATGATGGATATATGCGTGATGGGACTAATGTGCATATGACTGGACCTTATGTGATGGGACAATGTTTAGTTTGAAAATGTGTGCCGCGTCTTTGTGCCTCTCTTACCTTCCTTTCTCTCTCTCCTTTTTTTTTAGTTATTTATTTATTATTTTTATATTTTTTTGTTATTTTTTTATTTTCCTCTCCTTTTTTTCTGTTTGTTGTTTTTTTTTTTTTTATACTATGATTATCATTATTATTTTTATCATCGATCATCATCAAGTCTTGTTCGGGTTCAACTTTTTAGAATTCTAGGACAATTTGGCTCAAAGAGGCCTCTGGCTCTCTAAGGTGATGGATAGGCGCCACAGGGGTGGTGCCTAACGTATTTGGGCTTTGGTTCAAGGATTATGAAAGGAGATAGCTTGGGCACCCAGAGGATGGTGCCCATGTGGGACTGCATGAGCATAGTCTGTCTCGAAGTAGAATGCTAGATTCAGAAGGCAAATCACTTGAACGTCCAAGGGGTGGCGCCCAAGATGCAGCTCTAGCTCATCTTAGAATGGGGATTCAACTTCAAGGAAGCAGGTTGCACTTCGAGTTGGTTTCGAAGTACAATTTCAAATTCAGGATAACATGTGATCTGCGCACCCAGGGAGTGGTGCCCAGGCTGCATTTTGAGTTGGTCTCGAAGTAGAACTCCGAATTCAGGGAAACATGTGACCTGAGAGTCCAAGGGGTGGCGCCTGGGCGCCCAGACTGAACTTTGAGTTAGTCTCATAGTAGAATTTTTATTTAGCCTATCACACCAAGAGTCCTCATCGGAATGAAAGCCTGATTTTTAGAAAATAGATGATCTGGGCGCCCGGGGTGTGGTGCCTATTTAGAATTGCATATTCGACACTTAGAGTCCTTATCAAAGAGAACACCCGGATTTTAGGAAAATAGGTGACCTGGGTGCCGAGGGAATGGTGCCCAAGCTGCAGTTCAGGTCCTTTTAAAATCCTCATGGGTTTCGAACTCTAGTCTGTATAAGTGGATCAAGGCCACGAATCTCCCACAACTCCCGCTCTTTCAGACTTTGAATCTTAGAACTCTCAAGCTTTTCCTTGCTCCCAAGTAAGTTTCCTCTCTTATTTTTCCTTTTTTTTTTTTTTAAGGATGAATAGCATGTCTCATGTGTGCGCCTCGGATTGTCGAGATAGTTTAGTTGATCAACTTGGTATATGATTTCAGATTGAAGCATCTTTTTTTATTTATTTTTGTTTTTTTTTTATTTTTTTGCTCTTTTTTCCAATTACTCTTTTTCTAATGTTCAATTCGCTGATCATTCTTTTAATCCTTTTGATCATGTTTTTGCCTTTTTGTTTCTTTTTGTGTTTGGTGAATTTGCGTTTGATATTTCAAGATTGTGTTCAGTTTGTTGGTTCTTTTGACTTGTAGTCATTGTTACACACGTGCACAACCTTCGATTTGAGTTTGAAACTAATCTTATGTTCTTGTGTTCATGTTGTCTTTGTCTTGGTGTGATGATGCCTTCTCCCATGTTTTCTTTATTTACTCCCTCAAGAATGTTTCTTATTATAGACAAGTTTCCCACGGTCAGAATTGGGGAGAACCAGCAGGAGGGTAGGCGCCACCCTGGTGGTGCCTGTCTTCCCGGTTTCCGGTTTGCACTAAGGACTTATGAACTCGGATTTTGGGGCATCTTTTCATATTCTGGTTCTCTCCGGCTCCGCAGTATGTTATGAAATGCACGACTCAGAGATACAAAGGGCCTTAACTTGGCCAAATAATTATGTCCTTATGGGAGATATTTCATGGCTGGGATAGGCTGGTTCCCGATTTTTTGTTTGTTTGTTATAGGTATTTGTTTAACCCTCATTATGTGCTTCCGGTCTGTTACTATTGCATTATTTTCAGTCTCATGAAGTTTCTTTTGTTAACATTGTGTTACCTTCTCTCTTTTGTGTGTTAAGTTGTTCTACTATATGGGCATGTAGTTTGGACCTTTTTAGCTCTCAATAGGGTTTAGGATAGCCCTGTAGTACCTCTGAGAGTATTTCCCACAAATTTAAGAAGGCATAGTAGAACGACCAAAGCTAAACCCGAACTCGTCGGGGTGAATTCCTCAAAACAGACTTGGGCGCCACCCCTGGGGCACCTAAGTCACCTCCGTTTTTTTTGTTTTTATGTTGTTTTGGGATGTGTTGGTGGCTTTTATGTTATTTATGCGCGGGTTTAAGTCTCTTCTTGTTTTTCATTCTAGTATTGTTTTGAATTGGTTTGTGACTTTTAGATTGTTTGTGTTTTGGTTCTTGAATTGGACATGGTCCTCTTTCTTTCACTTTTCTCCCCAAAGTTTTCAACCCAAGTGTTCTGGTCCTAATCTTGTGGGGAGGACAATTATTGATTAAAGACAACTTTTAAGAGTGGGCAGTGGATTAGGCTTGATCAAATTTAATGGCATTGAGCTCCAAGTTTGCCATCTCCTTTTTTTTTCTAAGATGTGGAATGAGGTCCGACCATTGACCATGACAGCCATAGAGGTGATGGATCTTCATAAAAAATGGTGGGGCATGTTTGTTTCAGTCCGGGGATGGAGAGATCAAGACCTAGCTGGATTTGGGCAGAATTTGGGGGATAAGGGGATTTTTTGCAATTTTTGGAAATTAATGAAATTAGTTGGAGGGATTGGGTTTGTTAAGTGTTTTAGTTAATTTTGATTCAGTTTTTGGTGAATTTTTTTTTATTTTTTATGTGTTTAACTGTTTTTGTGGATTTAAGGGGGGCGGTTTCAATTCTTTTTTTTTTTGTGTTTATGTGTGATGTGTGGTGGTTGATGAGTGATGTATTATGGACGTGGGCGTGGTGTAATGGAGTAAAGTGTAGTGGTAAAGATTGTGAAGTGGAGGGCTAATGTAGTGAAGTGAAGTATGGAATGAATTGATGTGTGAAGGAATGATAAAGTTTTATTTCCTATAAATGATGTATGCATGCAAACCATTGAGAATTGAACTAAAGTGTGGTCATGTTGAGTTGGATTAAATATGTGTGTTTTATTAATATTATATCCTTTTGATTGTGTTATGATGTGTGTTTTAACTTCATCTTTAATTTAGTTTAGTTGTGGATTGATTGAATTTTAAAATTGGCCAGTTTTTTTTTAATTTTAAATTGCTTTTGTTGGTTTCATTTTGTTAGCTTGGTTTTAAATGTTAATTTAGTTTTAATTTAATTTTTTTAGTTTATTATTTTGGCTTTTATACTTTATGTGGTTTTAAGTTCATCTTGGTTTTTTTTTTTTTTTTTTGATCTTTGGTTGATTTTTGTTGTTTCTATTTTAGGTTGATGAGTTGGTGTTTTTCTTTTCTTATTTTTTTAATGTGGTTTTAGTTTGTTGGTTTATTTGCAAGTTTATTCATTGCTCTTTTTTTTAGCCAGGTTTGTTTTTATTTTGTCATAAGTCATTTTGTGGTTTTTTTTTTTTTTGGTTATGTTCATTTCTGTGATGTCTAGTCGTTTTTAAATTAAGTTCATTATCATTGGTTAGTTGATGAATTTTATTGATTGCTAATCTTTTCTTTTTTGCAGAGTAAAAGAAGAGTGGCAGACGTCCTATGACAATCCTAATTGATCTCGGCATGGAGGGGGGAGGAGTGTAGTAGGGCCACCAGTTCATCTTGAATAAGCTTGGGAACCACGAGGTGTACATCCTCCTGCTCTGTTTAATTGGGTTGAGTCTTTAATTTAGGTTTAAGTTTCAGTTTAATTTTAATTTTAATTCTTTTAGTTTTAAGTTCAAGTTTGGTTTTAGTTTTAAATTTGAGTTTGGCTTTAGTTCTTCAGTTAGTGAGTTGATTTCTTTTATGGAATCAAATTTGGCAGATCACTTGGCGTCCTTATCAAGGTGGCTTGGGTGATGAGTTGATTGCGGTGCTGGAGGGGTGTGATTTATTTGAGATGGACATATGGCTCTACGGACCACAGATTGCTATTAGGCATGTTTTTGACAGGGTCACATGGCAGCTAGAGCGTTATAAGGTCATTTCGGTTGATAAGGCTATCATGAGTCGATTGTATTTGGGATGGATCCCTTAAAGATTTAAGAATGAATTCAGAGCATCGGGGAATTACATGAAATGTTGGAGGGATTTTCCATACCGGTACATACTCTCAGAGTCAAAGTCTTGCGAGGTCTCCTATTCTATTGGAAATTGTGTAGAGACAATCGATGACCTATGTTGTTCTTGGTTCAGTAGTTATGATTGGTGTTGATTAGTAGTTGTTGATCATTAGTGTTATACCCATGATAGAGGGATGTTGTTTCTAAGTCCATTCTTTCAATCTGGTGTATGTATTATGATGTATACGATGTGCACATGTGTATGTGGCATCTATGATGCAGCTATGTGGATTCATGACTTAATAGTGGTTGTGATGATTGACTTAGAAGTACCGTGGTTGTGTAGGATGATGAAATGAAGTTTCTGAGGGGTACCGAGGATTTAAATGATGTATTTCTCTCCTTATAGGTGACAAGTTTTGTACCCGAGATGATTTTTCAAGGTATAAAAAATAAGGGAGACTTTGGCGAAATCTCTTTATAGTTCCTCGAAATCCATGTCTAGGCATGGGGGTCTCATAAAGGGAGCATTAGTAGTTTAGGATAAATAAAGTGAGATTCATATAATAAAAATCAAATAGGCACAGTCTCACACTATTTCAAACATAATAAGCAACATTGAACTAGGGTTCTCAAACAACAGGGAGTGCTCAAGTCCTTGACAGCATGTGACCTAGATAATTCTATGTCTTGAGGCATTCATAATATCAGCTATAGATGTGAAGGCATATGCTAACGATTATCATATGAAATCCCATGGAAAACAATGTCCATGGTATATAATAGCATCCAAATTCAATCTACAGCATCAAACAGACATGGTCCATAATTTCCATGAATCATTATCATATTTCAAGTTATAGGGAGTTGTGCACAAAATAGTACTGTGATGTGACCCTAAAGAGAATAGAAAAAATGCCCCAGCTTGAGGGATGTTTTGAATGCAATCGGGATTGGTTTTGCTGCAAAGGTCTCAAGAAAAGCTTGTTAGTTTAGTATTTTTAGGGCCCCTACATAGTTTAGCTAGGGTAGTATCTTTCTTTCTTGGTAAAAATGTCAGGGGGCCAATTTGGCACTCAAGCTTTGAGAATAACAAGATGAAATTGGTACCTTAGGGACTATGTTTGTCCTGCATTAAACCGAAAGTCATTAGTAATGAAAGTATGCATGAGGTGAGTTTGTGTAGGTTAGTGAGTGCTTGTGGCAATAGTGTATGCGATGAGGACCTAGATTGGGAAGCCATGTGAGATAGATAGATGTTAATATATACATATATATAAATGCCCCAGCATAAGACTAGTGTTCATTTTGGCCATGGGCAAGAATGTACCCTTGTTCCATGATTGTCACCTTGGTGGCAACTTGGTCTTCTCTAACTATCATTTGGAGGTCGAGCCCTCACAATCCCCCTTTTGTAGCTGCTTAGTCTTTTTGGCTGAACTTCGGAAAGTACTTGACCGTCCCTGGAGCTTGTTCGTGAATCGTATCTGTCTGTGGGGGTGGTAAGTCACTGTGCTTCTTTAGTGTTGTAGTTTTCAACCACCTTTTGCTTAGCTTGCCTAACAAGTACCCATGTCACTCCAGCGGGCCTAATTCTAATAGAGAATTTTTTTTTTTACGGGTAAAAGGGGGTCGAAAAAGGAAAAGGGATACTAGGGTTATGGCTTCTGAAGCATTAGCCATGGGGAGCATACCCACACCTCATGCGACTCCACCGTGGCTTCTCTCTCTCTCTCTCTCTCAACATGTAACTGTGCAATGTCTAGGTTCTTTAAGCTTTCTAATTAACCTATGTAACGAGCATTAGGCCAATGACTCCCAAACCAAATGGCTTTAGGGAACTAGGTATGTAAATACCCCTACGGGCTTACTGGCTCGAGTTAAAAAGGCTACGAACCCAAACTAGTTACGAAATTATTTATTTATTTATTTATATTTTTTTCTTCAAGGCTTCTAACTAAACACTTTTTTTTCTCTCTGTTTTTTTTTTTTAGCAAACGGTCAAAAAGATTTCATGACATGGGCAAACTCACCTTCAAACCTTCACATTGAATGGCTTTGACCGTGCGGAATTTGTGCAGGGTAGACTCACCTTTTTGCGTATTTTTAAGTTTTGGTGTGTGTCCGGGTTCCAAGTTCTATCGAAGTGCAATTCTTCGGTCATCCTACAGGATTTCTACAACTATGCCGAGAGGCAAGGAGGGTCATATTCTGCAAGAAGTAGGGAAGGGTCATATTGTATACCTTTTCAGGTACATAGCGTTCCATGGATTGGGGAGGTCTTCCCCCTCTACATTTACTAATCTTTGATCATTGTCATAATTTACTTCTTTGATTACAAAAGGGCACTTCCCAATCGGGTCATGACTTACCTATGAGGTGCAGAAGCTGAGATAGAGCGAAGTGTTTTAGCACGAGGTTGCCAACTTTGAATTTTCTTTCTTTGACATGTTTGTCATAGGTTCTTGCAATTCGCCTCCGGTATACTTGTGCATGTTCTGCTACTTTCATTCTTTTCTCATTAGGTAGATCTAGCTGAAGTAGTGGCACTTCTTGCCTTTGGTCCTCTATCATATCTTCATCTAGCTGATTGCACAGTGACGGGTGAAGGACTCTGAAAGGAAGGACTGCTTCCATCCTGTAGGTCAAAGAACATGGGGTTCACCAATAGGAGTTTTTATGGAAGTTTGGTATGCCCACAATGCTTTGACCAAATGGTATGGCCAGTTACCACCTTTGGGGTTAATATGGGGTTGAATGATGCAGTTCTATGTCATATTTTGTGCACAACTTGTTTATTTATTGGGATGTAAATCGGGGACCATTGTTTGTTATGAACATCTTGGGGATGCCAAGTCAAGCTATTATGTTTTTTTTTTTTAATGAATTTGACTATCGTTTTAGCTTTGGTGCTAACATATGCCTTAACAATTACAGCAAAATGCCCCATTGATTGGACTGGCTCCTACAATTTCACCTTCGGCCTTGACCATTGGAATTGAATGGACCTAGCCTATGGAGGGAGGCCCATTAAGAAGGATATCATCACCACGGTCTGTCCCAAAGTCCAAATCATCATCGACAGTTGTTGACACCAAAAATGTCACTTTGCCTCTTCATACACTCAATATCAAAAAGCTATATGAAGTCGCATCCTACCACAAATAGGCATTGCTACTTCCAACATCAAATCTTGTTAAAAACAAATAGAAACTATAAGATCCTTCAAGACAGCCATAAGAAGAGTACACATGAAGTTTCGGGCCATTTTGACATTATTTGGCCTAACTTCACTCTTCCAAAGGCTGAACAGGAGCTCCCGGCGGTGGTGAAGCTAGAGACCCTGACTTAGAAAACAGAGCACACAGTTCGACTCAAAAGGCCACTAGACAACTCTACATCGAATTTTAGGCCATTCCGACATCGTTTGGCCCAAAAAAGAAACAACCATAGCAAAGTCAGCTCTCCCGGCGGTGGCTATACCAAAGACATAAAGTCTTCGATTAGTGCCTATGGGTAGTCTCAAAATACTTCCTAAATGCCATGTTTCAAATTTCAGGTCGAACCGACAATGTTTGACCCTCCATCAACCCTCAAACCGCAAAATCAAGCCTCTTGGCAACGGGAACCACCGAGGCCATCACTCATCAAACAAAGCACATGGATGGTTTTAAGATACTTCTAAGGGGCTACTCGTCAAGTTTCAGGTCTTTTTGACAACATTTGACCCAACTTTGACGCTCGGAAACCAAATCAGACCTCCTGGCAGTAGAGATCCCCTAGACCATGATTTCCTAATCGGAGCTAATGGATCGTCTTAAAATGACTCCAATAGGCTCTCTGTCAAATTTTAGGTCAATCGGACGTCGGTTGACTGTACATCAAAGCGCGACATCTTCCTCGAGACGAAATCAAGTCTATTGGCAACGAGACCCAAACGGCTTCAAAACTCAAACAAAACCCTATGGATGGTCTTATTTATTGCTCAGGAGACTTTACCTCAAATTTCAGGTCATTCTGACATCGTTTGACCTAGTTTTGACTTCTGACGGCAAATCGGCAACGAGGTCTTTCTCTTTTTCGAAAAATTGGAAACTTTGCGCTCTGATTTGAACGGCTTATCATTAAGTTTTCTTCAGGAAAATCAGGACAATAAAAGTGCAAAAATATCAAGAAAAATACCGGAGAAAAAGAATCAGAAAAAACCTGAGAAACGGCCGAAAATCGGCAACCAAAAAGGATAAAAATCCCCATGGTCGCCGGCGACCTTGGCCCATGGTCGCAGGCGACCATAGAAATCTGGGTAGCCGGATTTTCGCCAAGAACCCATTTTTTGGGTACTTTTTTTGCGTTTCAATATGTTTGGTCCCTGCGGTTTTTCAAAAATCTAATTTTCGGAGCACAAAATACGTTGATCTTTGTCAACATCACAGATCCGCCACCAAAATCGTTGGATCATCATCAGATACTTTGAAATCGCCAACCGGTCGACCAAGAAAGCACACTTTTTGCCCGATCAATCGAGAAATTGACTGGATAGACGTTGTCGGCCCACTGGTAGCAATCAATGCCTGAAATTGCATGGTCATCCGAGATCAAACAACATGAAGATCTATCGGCGATCAAGCCTCTTACATCACAAGAAGAATTCCAAAAGACGCGGCGTGTCCTACGACTCTTCAGATTCCTCGGCGACCACTTGATGCAGTTAAATGACCTGTTTTATGGTAAGTTAATGCGGTTATTAACTCATTATTTTGGACAATCCAATCAGAAGTAAGGAAAAAGGAGTTACAAGTCTAAGTAATCATTATATTAAATCATGTAACTCCTCTCATTACGGAGCTTAAAGGCGATTAAATGTCCATTATTCTCCATCGACCAATCAGAAGCTAAGAAAAAAAGAGTTACAAAATAATGAATTAAAAACTTGTTACTCCTTCGATCATGTGGCTTCAATGAATTAAAAGCCCATAAACCCTCCTAATGGCCACCAAAAGCCTATAAAAGGGGGGTCATTCCAAGGAAAGTAGCTTCAGAAGAAAATCCAGAAAATAGACAAGAAAACTTCTGCAAAAGTTGCTACAACAACCTCTCCTCCGTCGAAGAGACTCTGCAACAAACACCACAAGGTGACTGAAGTCCCTTTGGGGTGGGGGGGGGGGTGGGGGGGGGGGGGGGGGGGCACCCCCTCCCAAAGCCCTTTCCTTCTATCCACATGGCTTAGACAAGGCTTTTCAGCCCGTCCACTCAGCTTTTTACTGGATATAAAACCTCCTCTTGGTCTTTATCCTCTAAAAATCTGAGGTCCAAGCCAAGCCAAGAAAATCAAAGAGCCCTTTGTTCTCATCTAAAGGATGATGACAAAGTTCATACATGACTTACGACTGTTAATCTGAACGAGTCCCCGCAATCTCCTAAGAAGTCAGATTTCCCTTTCTTGCTTTTCATTTTATTTTGTATTTTTCTAAAGAGAGAAAAAAAATTACAACTCTTATTTTTACATTTTGATGATATTTTTAAATCGCCTTTCACAACACAAAATCGCCTTTCACGATAAAATCGCCATTCACGGCAAACAAATGAAAATTGCCTTTGATAGCTCACAGAAATGTTTGCAGCTGTCGTTCGTATCGGGGAATGGGCCATCTTTTCTCTTTGATGAGTTCAATAGGGATCTTTTAAAAAAAAAGATAAAAAAAATTTGTTTTCAAACTTTTCAGATTTGAAAAAAAAAAAAAACTTTGGTTATTTCTCTTTTTCAGACAATAGCTCGCATAAATATTTCGAGCTGAAGTTCGGATCATGGAGAGGCCGTTTACTCTTTTTGAAAAAAAAACAACAATCTTATTTCTAACTTTTCAGATATCGAGATTTTTTTGTTCTTTCTCTTTTTAGGACAATAGCTTGCAGAAATGTTTGTAGCTAACGTTCGGATCAGTTGGGGTCCATTTTCTCTCTTCTATGGGTTCATTAGTGATCCTTAAAAAGGGGGGGGGGTGGTCGAAAACCACTAAGGTTCCACCAATTGCATTATTTGAACAAAGTTGATCTAAGAAAAGCCTTGTCCAGAGTGTGGAGACAGCTAGACTGTTTGAGGCAAGAGTCCTTCAAACAGATTTATTAAGTAATCCTACCATTACCTGGGGACTGATCTATCTACTAAGGTTTCATAAGACCGAATTGGAAGCCTTGCTGTGTTCTTCAACCATTTAAAAAAAAAAATCTTTCAAAAAAAATCTTTAAAAAGACTCTTCAAAAAGAAATCTTCACAAAAAAAATCTTTTAAAAAAAAATCTTAAAAAAAAAACTTCAAAAGAAAAAACAAACCACCGTCACTTTTGGGTTCAGATCTGAGAAATCTTGGTTTCTTCCATTTCAGATAAAAGCTCGCAGAAATGTTTGTAGCTTGCGTTCGGATTGGAATGCTACTTGCTCTCTTTGATGAATTCGATCTTGACCTTTCAAAAAAAAACTTCCATCATTTTTGGGTTCAGATATAAGAAATCTTGGTTCCTTCCCTTTTCAATAAAAGCTCGCAGAAATGTTTGCAGCTTGTGTTCGGATTGGAATACCATTTCCTCTCTTTTATGAATCCAATCTTGGCCTTTCAAAAAATCCCATCTTGCGTCTTCTCTAGGGATACGATTTGCAACATTTGCGCCCTGCGGTGCTAGTACGCCCTTTCGGGTTTACTGTATTCACGACTAACACATTTGTACCTCCAACCTTATGTTTATTTTACCTCGAGTGAGCCTTGCTGCTCGGTGATTTGAATTAAGGTTTACAATTACTTCTAGCAGTCACTGGAATGCTCATTCTGAGCCTACCATACGTGCGATCAAAATAATTGTACCTTATGTGGCTTTTTGCCTTCTCCACCTCGCTTGGGCCGGGCCATGTCCCTCGAGCGATTTAAAAAAGAAAACCATAGTTTTCCCATTTATGATCATTATATTCTTGTGATTACTAATGGATGTGGTCTTGTTTCAGAACTTTTTTCGAAACTAACAGTGGCAGCTTCTTTGACCATTACTTTCGACAAAAACAAGTACCAACTCATGCTTCAAGAGAACCAAAATAAGCACACTCATAAGCACCCTGTTAGCTGCCGAAGCATTATCTCCCTCTGTAACTCTTTAAATACCGGGTTGACCTTTACTCCCCGGACCATTGTCTTCAGGTCATTGGGACCATCCCCATTCCCCGTAGAAGAAATTGCATGTGCCAAGAAGTAGAAAACTGCTTCTGGACACATCAATGCCCCGACACCAAAGGCAGCCATCAAGAAGCCTGAAGCCCATCGCACTCCCACGAAGCCTCAAACTGCAAAGAACCAGGTCTACCCCAAGACTTGGTCCCCAAGACCTTCTCTAAAATAGAGAAGGTCACAAACATCTACAATGCCAGCATACCTGGCTCCTCTCAAGGAGAACCGGTTCTACCCTCTCTCTTATATGAAGGAGGATAGACCCGCCTTCCACCAAACAACAAAATCAACTCAGCATGAGCCGACTTCTTCCTACAAGCCCAAAATCAAATCATGCATCAGAAGGCCCCTACAAGAGCATGCTAAGGCCTATTCTCCTTCAATTTGACCCTTCATCTCAATAGGAGCTGAACTTGAAAAATTCAAAGCCTTACTGCGACAGGCGAAGGACTGTGTTCGGATCCTGTCCGTGCCAAGCTTCAAGGAAGACATTGTGAGGCCCCACCCCTTGTGGGACCTCAATTTGATTTGGATAATTATTAATGTTATATTAGTTACTTTATTATACTAATTAATAGGATTAATAGAATAGCCTTTTAATGTTCCTAAGTCTTAGGATTAGACTTTTAATTATTTCTTTATAGATATAGGGTACTCTTTACAATTTAATTAAGGTTTTAGTTAGATTAAGACTTACCAGTAATTAGTCTTAATAGGATGGGTGTTGTGAGTTAGGAAGCTTCTAGAATCCCTACCTAAAGACCCATTTGCCCATGGCCCTATCCTCTCCCCCATTTAAACTAAAATACCATTTTGGTAATTGTCCTAAACCCTAACCTATATATACTAACTATTGCAATAACATGAACTTAACCCTAATTCACTGTCATCTCTCATCTTCCCTATCTCTCCCTAAGAAACCCTAGTTCCCCAAATCTCAGCACAAGAAGGAGTAAGAGATCATCCCCAATTACACTATCAACCTCCTAGGAGCTTGGATTTCTCATCTCTTTGTCAATTCTCTTTACAATTTCGAATTAAGGCAAGTACCCTATGCTGGCTAACTTAGAATGCATGCTTCATTCCTTTGATTCTGCAATTTCAATTCTTATGTATGTATGTATGTCTGGATCTACCAATTGAGCTTAGTTTTTGGGTTTTCGGCCATTGATGGATGGGTTTACCTTATTTGGAAGATCAATGGCCCGTTTGAATGATGGATGGATGGTTATCAAAGTGCTTTTCTTGTTTGGTGATGTTTTTATGATGATTGGAAATGATTAGAAGTGTTTTGGTTGGAATTCGGATTGAAAAAGGGGAATTCCAGAAATTTGGAATTTTACATCTGAACGTGTACCCGGTCGACCTACCTGTAGCTCGGTCGACGGGCTACAATAAAAACTGAGGAGTTCAAGTCTTAGATAAAATTTCCTGTAAATCTCTCAGTTCAGTGTAGCCGGTCGACCGGGCCCTGTTCCGGGTCAACCGGATAGGCAGACATGCCCAAGGAATAACTGAGAGCCGGATTCCTTCTCTGTCTCAGAAACCCCGTGTACCCGGTCGACATCCAGGCCACGTTGTCTACTAGCCACACTGGAAATTTTGAGACCTGATTAATGTCCCCCCAAATGTTTGACTCCAAAATCCACTGTACTCGGTCAACTTCATGGCCATGATGTCGACCGAGGATATTACAGAGGATGTCAACCTAGGAGTCAACATCTAATGTACCCGGTCGACATCCCTGGGGATGATGTCAACTGGATACACTATGAAAGGTGGAATTCCAAATTCTGTAAATTCATATGTTTGATCAATTATGGGGCCCATTGACCATCCAAATAGACTTCCATTGATGTGCCAAGCACGAGTCAACGTTGTTGCTCAACCTTGACTTGTGGGGACCACCAAATAGGTTTTTGGGATTGGAATTATCAATGATTCGACCCTTAAACGTAGTCAATGATGTTCGTAACTTCAAGAGCACCAAATATAAAATCCTTTTGACATCTGAGACTACAGTTAGGGATCCAATCATCTAATGTGGCCCTGAACCTAAGAGTGGACCATTACCTAGGTTGGATCCTTGTTTATTCCACTTGATTATATTGTTTGGAGGATCTTATATATTGTTCTTCTCTTCTATCCTTGTTATTGCTATAAACCTGTTAATTAAAAGGAAATTAAAGGACCTGAACCTAGGACTACTTAGTGGTGACCCAGTGATGTAATTGAAGATAAACGACCCGTGTCTGGGGCTAGGTGGGCCCTCATACGGCCTAAGTGGGGTGTGTGGTATCATAGAATGGAGAGGTTGGTCACGATGAATGATTTTATACGGATATGGATTGGTTATTTACATTGTCATAGACCAAGGCCATGGTTGTGGACCTAGTGTGGATCCAATGGTGATTGGACTTGGATATTGGGCTGTGTCCCGTAATACTCTACTTGAACCTCTTAGAGACTTGGTTAGGACCTCGCTCCCGCAAGATAAGCCTAGACAGACATAGACCTGTATTTGTTCCCTAGGTTGGCACTAAACATTCACTCAGTTGATCTAAGCTCAACATGTTGACTGATCATCACTGGTAGGAACTATATTGGTTATGAATAGAGCTATCATGATGAGCTATGGCTAGACGGACGGAGTGATACCGGGTCCGGTCTAATCTGATAAGGGGGTGTAATCGGTGCGATAAAGAGGTGTGATCAGTGTTATATATATTGTTATTATCAGGGCCGTTATCCCTTGCATGTTTATTTTTTACTTTTCCCCTCCGCGACTGTTTACAATATGGGAGGGCCGCGGCATAATATCCTGCGGTATATCCAGCTTGTGTGAATATGCCATTTTGTTATCTGATTATATTAGATTACTTATATTTCTTATTCTAAACTGTTATTTATTGCTCAATTGTTTAGTTTATGTTTCGTTGTTACTTTTATGATTATGTACTCGTCTCTATCCTCTTTTGTTGCATACATCCTATGTTATATGTATATGGTACCTTGCCAGATCGTTGGATTTGACCCATCTTTGGTGCTTAGGTCTTGGCCTTGACCCCGCGGGTGACGCAATCCATGAGGCGCCTATAGTCGGCGAATACGGTTGGGGATTGGTTGACTAGGTGGTTGAGCCGGATGATGGAGTGCATGCACCGGGTGTCTGAGTGCATACTTATTTTGGGTTTTTGAGAGTTTATTGTAGTGAGCAGGGAGGTAGTCGGTTTTGTATAAACTTCTGATAACTATACTTTGAGATTTTACTAGACTTCAGCCATGTTCCATCTGATCCATTTTATATGATACATATTGCTTCCGCTATCTTTTCTTATGCTTCCGCAATATAACTGTTGACTATATTATTGTTCAAAAAGTTTTAAAATTTTGACCTCATTGCGGACTATGATCCTGGAAGTTCTCGGATTTTCCAGAAAGTAGCGCCAAATTTGGGTACCTTAGCGGTAACTCCGGTATTCAGAATTGGGGCGTTACAGACATGCTCAGCTGCTACACTCGAGGGAGTACACCCTTCATTGCTAGAGCCCAGCTAGAACTAACTGAAGCTCAAGTTGATCATCATATACGTTGCCGCGCGACATATTGACAAAATAGACTAGAGAAGCAAAGAACCCAGCATTCTACACTTCAGGTCTCTAAAAAAAGGGTAAAAAAAGAAAGACCCGACCAAGTTGCTACTGTCCATATGGTTGGGAAAACCAGAAGGCGGCAACTAAAATTCATGTCAGACGACCAGTGACTCGCAGCGTCTCTCGGACACAAAGACATCAGGAGGATTCTCCCACTCCTTCAAGCCATGGACATCGGAGTAACCATTCATCGGGCTCTTCATCTAAAAGAATGAGCTCCTGCTCAGACACTAAGACGATATCCTCATTTAACTCTCGAAGAATGAACGTCCTGGTTACAGACTCTGAGAAACCTCCACCGTATGATGACGTGACCGCGCGCATCCAGCAGTTGGAGTAAGGACAATAGAGAATAAAGGCTCTAATGTAAAATCTCTTTCTCACTTTCCAACACCCACCAAACAATGAAGTCCCTCCAAATGATGAGCCAAATGGAGGAGATGATGAGTCACGCATCCTTACCAAAAAGGACGTTGACGATGTCCTCGCCAAAGCAAAAGAAAAGGATACACTAAAGGAGCATGGAATAAAGCCACCATATCCCTTCACCATATCCCTTATGGATGGACTCGGTTCCGTTCCCTGCAAAATCCAAACAACGTACTCTCTAAACATAAACGGGGAAAGGTTCAGCCAGACAACACGGCATCCACTTCAAGATCCTGACGGGAGCTATCGCGGATCAAGATGCCCTCGAGATCCATCTCTTTCCAAGTACCCTAAAAGGTATGGCCTTTGATTAGTACTCCATTTTGCCGGAGGATTCCATCTAGAATTGGACCATGCTAGAGATACGCTTCCTGGCCCACTTCAAAGGTGAGGGTCATCCAGGTCCAGATCGACCCAAGTTTTGCACTCAACCTCATCTCTGCTTCGGCACTCGAAGAACTGGGTATCCCACCTAGCAAGTTGAATCATACATCTGTATCCATCTGTGGATACGATGGGAGCACTCAAAGGCCTATCGGCAAAATCAGGTTCAAGTTGCAAATCGGTGATCTTATATCTGAAGTCACTATGTATGCAATAAGGACCCCTTCATGTTACAACATCCTTCTCGAACACCCCTGGATACACGAGAATGGTGTCGTCCCTTCAACTCTACATCAGTGCATTAAGTTTGTTGGGAACGACGGCTTGATACATCGAGTGTTTGCAGACAGAAAGCTCTTCAAAGGTAAAGAAGTTCATTTTGTAGATTCTTAGATGCACAAGGACAAAAAAGAATAGGAGGAAGAATAGCGTCCTTTGCCGAAAAACTCTAGAAAGATAAAGGCAAGGCTCCTCAGCAATCACCGGAAGAAAACAAACCTTCCGGCAAATCCGAAGAGAGCAGTCAATCTCCCTTCATTATCTCCCTTAAATGTTAAAAGCCTTTGGTAATCACAACCAAAGCAAAGAAGACAACAAAAGTCTGGGGGCAAGCTTGTTGTCTCCTTCGTGTCTATCATGCGAGACACGGATTCAGATTCAGAGCCAGAAGAAGACACACTATCAAGCCAAGCTGATACTCAGCAAGCTCAGCCCACTCTCACTCTATTGGAGACACCTGCTGACATAGAAGACCCTGCGTCTACTTCCTTCGTTCTTCCGGTAGCTTCTGTAGAAGGAAAGCTAATCTTTTCCCACAGAACGGAAGCTTCTTCATCAAATTCTTCTCTTGAACCTTTCCAAAATGAAGGTATTCCTCAACTATTCCTGTATAGTCTGATGGCACAAGCTATCATGAAGAAAATGGGCTATGTTGCTCAGAACCTAATTGGTTAGGGAGGTGGCCATGGTATTCTTAAGCCGTTGGAACGTACCCTGACCAAAAGCCAACTGGAGGATTGGAGACTCCACCGTCATATAGACAAGTCTTCACATGGGTTGGGATATGATCTTGACACTCCCCGAGACA
Organism: Persea americana; assembly: GCA_029852735.1. Classification (NCBI taxonomy): domain Eukaryota; kingdom Viridiplantae; phylum Streptophyta; class Magnoliopsida; order Laurales; family Lauraceae; genus Persea; species Persea americana. The sequence goes on from CM056811.1 coordinate 72,685,573, forward strand.
GTTGACACAAAGGTTGCAAAGTTGTTTTGCCGACCAAGCCTCAACATCTCGTGTCCATGAAGACATCGATCTCCTTGGATATCTCTTTGAAGAGTCACCCGTCAAGGTTTTAGGAAGCTCATCCAATTGGTATGATTTCTCTGATGATGAAGAGGAATTGTCCAATGACACAGACATACGGTTTTCTGATCCAGAAGAACTATCGTCTCCAAAAAAAGTACCTTACTTCGACCCAGTTTCAAGAGATGATTGGAACCATCTCATAGCAAGTCTCCAAAAGATTACCAATCAAGAAGACCCATGGACAGAAGCAAAGCCTTGGTCTGAAAATGCCCTTGGAGCTCCAGAAGGTCTTGTTGAGTTGGAAGCCAACGAAAATATTGTGGAGGAATCACTTTCATACCTTCCAACAGAAGATTCTGTTCAAAAGATAGACTTGGGAACACCTGATAACCCATGTCCTGTATTTACAAGTAAGAATATAAAGGATGATGAGTTACCTGAGTATATCTCTTTTCTTCATGAGCTCGTTGATTGTTTTGCATGGTCTTACGCTGAAATGCCTGACTTAGACCCCAAAATAGCAGTCCACAAACTCAATCTGTAGAAAGATATCAAGCCAGCCAAACAAGGCTAAAGAAGATTATGTCCTGACGTGATGGACAAAATTAAACAATAAGTTCAAAAACTCAAAAGTGTTGGCTTCATCTGCGAGGAACAACATCCTGAATGGATGGCCAACATTGTCTCAGTGACAAAGAAAAGTGGGCAGATTAGGGTCTGTATTGACTGTAGAGACCAGAATAATACATGCCCTAAGGATGAATTCCCGCTCCCCATACCGGAGGTGATGATTGACAATACCTGCAGATTTGAGCGAATGACATTCAGGGATGACTTATCTGGCTACAATCAGATAAAGATGCATCCGGAAAATGAAAAGCACACACATTCCAGACTCCGTTTGGCGTGTATTGCTACACTCTTATGCCATTTGGTTTGAAAAATGCCGGTGCAACATATCAAAGGGCTATGATGAAGATATTCCAAGATATGCAGCATAAGACAATTTAATGTTACATTGATGACCTCGCCATCAAAAGCCGAAGAAAAGAAGACCGTTTCAAAGATCTTCAAGAAGTCTTCCTCCGGCTTCTCAAACACACACTGCGAATGAATCCCTTAAAATGCTTCTTCAATGTCTCATTGGGTAAGTTCCTTGGATTCATAGTTTAGAAAGTCAGAATAGAACTTGACCCTGCCAAAGTCAAGGCTATCTTAGAAATGTCGTCTCTAAAAGCCTAAGAGAACTAAAAGAACTTCAAGGAAGACTATCATATATCCGACGGTTCATCTCCAATCTATTAGGGAAGTGCCGTCCATTCTCTCGCTTGATAAAGAAAGGTGTGGACTTTGTTTGGGATGCCGAATGTGAAGCCGCATTTCAGACATCAAGTCATACCTGACCAAACCTCTCGTGTTGGCTGCCCCCACAACTGGAAAACCATTCATCTTATATACAAGAGCACTTGACCAATCTTTGGGTGCTCTACTCGCATAAGAAAATGACGAGGGAAAAGAAGCTGCTCTATACTACCTCAACCGCATGTTGGCAGGTGCAAAGAATCGCTACTCTCCAGTCGAAAAATAATGCCTGGCAATGATGTTTGTCATACAAAAGCTATGTCATTACCTTCTATCCAACACAGTCTACCTGATTTCAAGGATCAACCTCTTAAAGATCCTTGTCACAAAAGCAAGTTCTCTCAATGCCCAACTGGCAAAATGGTCCATCTTCTGTCACAGTTTGATATTAGGTATGTACCACAAAAAGCAATCAAAGGCCAAGCTCTAACAGACTTTCTCGCAGAGCACCCATTGCCTAAAGATTCTCCACTTAGTAATGATTTCCTAGATGAGCCTATCTACAACGTAGAGACTTCCTTATCAATGCTTCCTGAGACATGTACTTCGATGGCACAACTAGGATAAATGTAAAAGGAAAGCCGATATCGAGAGTTGGCATCCTCCCGGTTAGCCCTAACAAATATATGATTCCACACGCTTTCTCGCTACTGGAACCATGTTCAAATAATGCAACTGAATACCAAGCTTTGATCGTAGGATTGGAACTCGCCCTCGAATCCGGTATCACCATGCTGGAAGCTTTTGGGGACTCCCAACTGATCATCAACTAGATGAATTAGAAATATGAAGTCAAGAAGCCTGATCTGTTGCCTTACTAGAACAAGGCACAATCGCTTCGACAAAAGTTTGACATTTGTCACATCACCCACATCCTCAGGGGTAAAAACATCCGTACAGATGCCCTGGCTAGACTTGTTGTATCTATGGCAATCCAAGAAGATGAAAACTTGCAAATTACAGTGTGTGCAAGAAGGACCCTCCCTCCTCTTAACACACACCAAGCAGTTGCTAAATGTCACCAAGTGGTTAGAAGTCGGATCTCCATCCTTAGACCTCCGATCGGCGACTGGAGGGATCCGTTCATTGATTACATTATGTTCGGAATTCTTCCTGAAGATCCAAAAGAATGGGTAAGCATTCAAAGATGAGCCCCAAACTTTCATTTGGATATTCCTTCAAAAATCCTTCATAGAAAATCCTCCAACAGAGTACTTCTACGCTGCTTGTCATAACAAGAGGCCGAAGAAACTCTCAAAGAAGTTCATACTAGTCTTTGTGGAGCCCATCAGGCTGGTCCTAAGCTCTACGATCATATAAAAATATTAGGTTATTACTGGTCTACCATGGTAGCTGACGCTATGCAATTTGCTAAGCGCTGCCAACAATGCCAAGTTCATGGAAATTATGTTCATATGCCTCTAGAATGGCTACATCCTACAGCGATCTCATGGCCTTTCGAAACCTAGGGTATGGACATCATATGTCCTATCTCTCCCCCATCAAGCAAAGGTCACCGCTTTATATTCGCCGCTACGAATTATTGCTCCATGTGGTCAAAAGCATTTGCATTCAGTGAAAAGAAGACCTTATCAGTCCTTTAATTCTTGCGCACCAACATAATTTGTCGCTTCGACATACCTAAAAGATTCATCCATGTTAACGGACCACAATTCCGGGATCACAAATTCTACAAGTTTTGCGATATATACAAAATCCAAAGTTGTCCTTTGACTCTATTTAATCCGGCAGTGAACGGACTAGCAAAAGCCCTCAACATGACACTCTGCAAAATCCTCAAACAAAATTGTCTCTAGTCACAAAAAAGGTTGGGCGGACAAACTGTCTGAAGCTTTATAGGCCTATCGAACCACCGTTCGAGGACCAACCCATAGCACACCATTCTCCTTGGTCTATGGATGTGAAGTTGTTATGCCCTTAGTGGTACAAGTTCCTTCCCTAAGGATATCTTTGCAAAATAACATGACTCAAGAAAGCAATGTTAAATTGAGACTCCAAGAGCTGGATAATCTCAATGAAAGACAACTCGAAGCTGTACGAAGCATTGAGCTTTAACAAGCACGCATGGCAGGATCTTTCGACAAGAAGGTCAGGCAATGCGCCCACAAAAAGGGTGACTTGGTTCTTGTAGTAAAAAGACCGATGGTCTTCGCCCACAAATCCAAAGGCAATTCGAACAAAAATGGGAGGGACCCTTTATCATCGACAAAGTCTTTTCCAACGGCACAAACGCTCTCCTAAACACGGAGGGTGACAGATGTATGCTACCCAACAACGGCAAGTTCTTGAAGCAATACTACCCTTCAAGACTTCCTGCACTGGGTCAGAGTGATGCCTGCATGGCCAATGCCTATTTCTAGGTACTTGCTCGTCAAACCCACCTCTTTTGGAATTTTCATCCTTACGTTGAAATTTCTAAAAAAAAAAAAAAAAAACCTCAAAACAATGCTTACTTTCATTGTTTCATTATTCAAAAAAGAAAATCCAAAAATTCAAGTTAAGGAACCTCTTCCCTAACTTGACCAAGACTTTCGATCCTTGAACCCAAAATTCATGGTTTTAAACAAAAATAAGGACTTACGGATTTTCATCCTAGTCTGCCCTGACTTTTTTCACCAAAAATGGTCTTAGCTCAAAATTTACGACCCTCGTGTCTTTAAAAAAAAAAAATTATTTTTCAAAAAATCGCGAGGAAGCGACATTCAGTCGATTCTCGCAAAACTCAAAATCGAAAGGATGCGAACCACATTTGATACTTCCAAAATTTCAAAATTGCAAGGAAGGAACACCTCGTCGATACTTGCAAATTTTCAAAAATCGTGGAGATGCAACATTCCAGTTGATATCCATAACCCTGTTGACACCAAAAAGGTCACTTTGCCTCATCAACATCAAAAGCTATATGGAGCCGCATCCTACTACAAACAGGCAAAGCTGCCTCAAGCATCAGATCTTGACAAAACCAAACAAAAACTACAAGATCTTTCAAAGTAGCCAAAGGAAGGGTACACATGAAGTTTCGGGCCATTTCGACACCATTTGGCCTAACTTCAATCCTCCAACAGCTGAGCGGGAGCTCCCGACGGCGACAATGTCAAATACATCAAATCTTCGATCAGAGTCTATGGATGGTTTCAAAATACCTCCAAAAGGCTCCATGTCGAATTTCAAGTCAAACCGACACCGTTTGACCCTCCATCAACTCTCGAACGACGAAATCAAGCTTCGGGCAGCAAGAACCTCTGATGCCGCCACTCATCAAACAAAACACATGAGTAGCTTCTGCATGCTTCCAAAGGGCTGCACGTCAAATTTCAGGTCATTCTGACAACGTTTGACCCAGTTTTGATGCTCCGAAGCAAAATCAAGCCTACCAGCGACAAAGCTCCCCGGGACCATGGCACCCAAATCGGAGCTAATGAATCATCTCAAAATGACTCCAATAGGCTCCCCGTCAAATTTCAGGTTAATCGGACATCGGATGACCGTACATCAAAGCTCGACATCTTCCGCACGGTGAAATCAAGTCAAGCATCGATGGGACCCCATACAGCTTCAAAACTCAAATAAAAGCCCATGGTTGGTCCTATCTAATGCCCAAGAAGCTTCACCTCAAATTTCAGGTCATTCCGACATCGTTTGACCAATTTCAACTCTTGGCGGAAAATCGGCTACAGAGTCTTCGGCTTTTCCAAAAATAGGAAACTTTGTGCTCTGATTTTCACAGCCTTTCGACAGGTTTTCTTGAGAGGAATTAAGCCAACAAATGAGGAGAAATGTCAAAGAAAAATACAGGAGAAAACAGAAGTGAAAAAGCCCGAGAAACGACAAGAAATGGCGACCGGAAGGCGACCGGAAAGTGGACCAAAGTCCAAGGTCTCTGGCGACCGTGGCCCAAGGTCGCCAGCCCCATGGTTGCCCATGGTCGTCGGCGACCCTGGAAATCTGGGTCACCGGATTTCCGCCAAAAGTGTCGTTTTTCCGTTCTTTTTCTCGTTTCGCGATGTTTGGCCCTTGTGATTTTCTTAAAATCTGATTTTTAAGGCATGATATCCGTCGATCTTCGTCAACATCACGGATCCGCTATCGAAATCATTTGATCATCATCGGACACTCCGAAATTTCCAACTGGCCGACCAAGAAAGCACACTTTCTGCCCGATCGATCAAGAAATCAACTGAACAGATGTTGCCGGCCCATTAGTGGCAACCAATGTCTGAATTTTCATCGTCATCCAACATCAAACAACGTACGGATCCATCGATGATCATCGCAAGAAGAATTCCAAAAGACGCGGCGCGGCCTGCGACTCTTCAAGCGACTCGGCAGCCAATTAATGAAGTTAAATGACCCTTTTATGGAAATTTATTAGGGTCATTAACTCATTATTTTGAACGGCCCAATCAGAAGCCAAGAAATGGGAGTTACAAGTCCAATTAATCATGACAATTAACCATGTAACTCCTATCATTATGGAGATTAATCATGGTAATTAATCATGAAACTCCCATCATCATGGAGATTAAATGCCCATTATTCTCCATCGGCCAATCAAAATCCAAGAAAAAGGAGTTACAATATAAAGAATTAAATCTTGTAACTCCTCCCATCATGGAGCATTAATGTAATCAATGCTCATAAACTCTTCTAATGGCCACCAAAAGCCTATAAATAGGCGGTCATTCCATGGAGAAAAGGTCTTGAAAAATCCCCGAAAAATTGCTAAAAACTCTTGGAGAAATCTCTGCGCAAAGAAGCTCAGCTACTCTGAAGAAACTCTTCTGCAAGAAAACACCACAAGGTGATCAAAGTCCCTTGGGAGGGCCACCCCCCTAAGGTCCCCCCTCCTTCTATCCAACATGGCGAGATGTGGCTCTTCAGCCCGTCTACTCGTTTTTTTATTGGATATAGAACCTTCTCTTGGTCTTTATCCTCTAAAAATCAGAGGTCCAAGTCAAGCTAAGTGAATCAAAGCATCAAGTGTTCTCATCTGAAGGACGATGGCGGAGTCCATACATGACCCGCGACCGTTGATCTGAACGAGTCCCCACAATCGCTTGAGAAGTCAGATCCCTTTTTCTTTCTTCTCTATTGTATTTTATATTTTTAAAAGAGACAAAAATCACAATTCTTGTCTTTCATCATTGATAAGATTCGTAAATCGCCTTCCATGGCAAAATCGCCTTCTACGGCACAAAACTGCCTTTCACGGCAAACTAAACAAAATCGCCTCTCACGGCATTTTAAAATCTTGTCTCTTTCTTTAAATATGTATGCAACAGAAAGTTAGAAAAAAAGTTTGATTTCCTTTCTACTTGTGAAGGTGAATCTTCGGATCACCACTTCAGATTCCAAGTAGAATAGAAAACCTGGCATACCCGTACAAAAAGAAAAAAATGTTGATGCTCACCACTTTTTTTCTTCACCCCGCTGCACCCCGGCGGACCCGAGACGGAGGAAGGCAGAGAGAGAAAAAGACGGGTCCATCAAGTTGGCACACCCGGTGGGACCTGTTCAATTGAGAACACGATGCTTAGAATCCTTGGCTCCCTTCTAGTTGGTGGCCTATGTTGGATCTTGTATCTAAAAAAAAAATGAGATGGGATTCTTTGGAAACTTCTTTCTTTGAACTTGTTTCCATTCTTTCTTTTCTCAACAAAAAAAAGGGGTTTTCTCTCTTTTGGATTCAAATTGGAGAAAACTTTGGTTCTTTCCTTTTCGTACAATGGCTCGCAGAAATGTTTGAGCTAACATTTGGATTGGGAGGGGCCATTTTCCTCTCTTTGATGGGTCCATTGGAGACCTTTCAAAAAAAAAAAAAAGTTCAAAAAAAAAACTTTTCAAATTTCTCTCTTTTGGATTCAAATTAGAGAAACTTTGGTTCTTTCCTTTTCGTACAATGGCTCGCAGAAATGTTTAAGCCAACGTTCGGATGGGGAGGGGCCATTTCCCTCTCTTTGATGGGTCCATTAGAGATCTTTCAAAAAAAAAAAAAAAAAAAGAAAAGTTCAAATTTTTTTTTTCAAATTTCTCTCTTTTGGATTCAAATTAGAGAAACTTTGGTTCTTTTCTTTTCGTACAATGGCTCGCAGAAATGTTTGAGCCAACGTTCGGATTGGGAGGGGCCATTTTCCTCTCTTTGATGGGTCCATTGGAGATCTTTCAAAAAAAAAAAAAAAAAGTTCAAAAAAAAAAACTTTTCAAATTTCTCTCTTTTGGATTCAAATTAGAGAAACTTTGGTCCTTTCCTTTTCGTACAATGGCTCGCAGAAATGTTTGAGCCAACGTTCGGATGGGGAGGGGCCATTTCCCTCTCTTTGATGGGTTCATTGGAGATCTTTCAAAAAAAAAAAAAAAAGTTCAAAAAAAAAAACTTTTCAAATTTCTCTCTTTTGGATTCAAATTAGAGAAACTTCAGTTCTTTCCTTTTCGTACAATGGCTCGCAGAAACATTTGAGCCAACGTTCGGATGGGGAGGGGTCATTTCCCTCTCTTTGATGGGTCCATTGGAGATCTTTCAAAAAAAAAAAAAGTTCAAAAAAAAAAAAAACTTTTCAAATTTCTCTCTTTTGGATTCAAATTAGAGAAACTTTGGTTCTTTCCTTTTCGTACAATGGCTCGCAGAAATGTTTGAGCCAACGTTCGGATGGGGAGGGGCCATTTCCCTCTCTTTGATGGGTCCATTGGAGGTCTTTCAAAAAAAAAAGAGAGAGCATTAAGGTCGCACCAATTGCGTTCTTTGACCAAAGTGGATCTAAGAAAAGCCTTGTCCAGAGTGTGGAGGCAACTAGACTGTTCGAGGTAAGGGTCCTTCAAACGGGTTCATTAAGTAATCCTACCCTTACTTGGGGGCTAATCTATCCACTAAGGTTTCATAAGACCGAATTGGAAGACCTATGTGCACTCTCCAAAAAAAAAAAAAAAATTTTAAAAAAACTTCTGTCATTATTGTGTTCAAATTGGAGGAATTTTGGTTCTTTCCTTTTCGGATTTAGGCTCGCAAAAATGTTTGAACCTGTATTTGGATTAGAATACCATTTGCCCTCTTTTATGAATTCAATCTTGACTTTTCAAAAAAAAAAAACTCTCGTCACTATTGGATTCAAATATGAGAAATCCTGGTTATTTCCTTTTCGGATTTAGGCTCGCAGAAATGTTTGAACCTGTATTCGGATTGGAATACCATTTGCCCTCTTTTATGAATTTAATCTTGACTTTTCAAAAAAAAAACTCTCGTCACTATTGGATTCAAATCTGAGAAATCCTGGTTCTTTCCTTTTTCGGATATAGGCTCGCAGAAATGTTTGAACCTGTATTCGGATTGGAATACCATTTGGTCTCTTTTGCAAATCCAATCTTGACATTTCAAAAAATCCCATCTCGTGTCCTTCAAGGATGCGATTTACAACATTTGTATCTAGCGGTGCTAGTACGCCCTTTCGGGTCTACTGTATTCGCGACCGACACATTTGTATCTCTAACCTTATATCATTTTACCTCGAGTGAGCTTCGCTTCTCGGTAATTTGAATTAAGGTTTACAACTGCTTCTAGCAGTCCCCGGAACGCTCATTTCGAGCCGACCATACTTGCGTTTAGAACAATTGTACCATCTATGGCTTTTGGCCTTCTTCATTACGCTCAAAACGGGCCATGCCCTTGAGCGATTTGAAAAGACAAAACCATAGTATAGCCCATTTATGATCATCATATTCTTGTGATTACTAATGGGTGTGGTTTTGTTTCAAAAAAGTTTTTCAAAACTAACAATGGCAGCTTCGTTGACCATCACCTTCGATGAGAACAAGTACCAAGTCATGCTTCAAGAGAAACAAAGCAAGGGCACTTTCAAGCGCCCCGCCAGCTGCCGAAGCATCACCTCCCTCGGCAACTCCCAAAACACCGGGTCGACCTCCACTCCCCGGACCATCTTCTTCGGGTCACTGGGACCATTCCCACTACCCGCAGAAGAGACGGTGCCTGCTAAGAAGCAGAAGACCGCCCCCCAACGTGTCACTACCCCGACACCAAAGGCGGTCACCAAGAAACCTGAGGCTCGTGGCAATCCCATGAGGCCTCAACCTATAAAAAACCAAGTCTATCCCAAGACTTGGTCCCCGCGATCTTCACCAAAACAAAGAAGGTCCCGGACATCTGCAAAGCCAGCATACCTGGCTCCTTTCAAGGAGAATAGGTTTTATCCTCTTGCTTACATCAAAGGAGAGAAACCTACCCTCCACCGAACAACAAAAACTACTCAGCACGAGCCGGCTTGCTCATACAAGCCCAAAATCGAGTCGTGCATCACAAGGCCTCGACAAGAACTTGCTAGGGCCTGCTCTCCTGCAACTCGACCCTTCATCTCAACAGGGGACGAGCTTGCAAAATTTAAAGCTTCGCTACGACAGGCTAAGGACCGAGTCCAAATCCTGTCCATGCCAGTCTTCAAGGAAGAACAACTCGGTTGCTGCACACGAGGGACCACGTCCTTCATTGCCAAAGCACAGCCCGAGCTAACCGAAGCTCAAATTGCTCGTCGCATACGTCGCTGCACGGCATATCGACAAAAGAGATTAGAGAAGCAAAGAACCCAGCATTCTGAGCTTCAAATCTCCCAAAAATGGGTCTAAAAAGAAAGACCCAACCAAGTTGTTGCTGTCCACATGGTTGGCAAAACCAAAAGACGCCAGAAGTTAGCAACGAAAATATATGTCAGACGACCGGTGACACGCAGCGTATCCCGGACGAGAAGACATCAGGAAGATTCTCCCTCTCCTTCAAGCCAGGGACATCGGAGTGATCATTCCTCGGGCTCTTCATCTAAGAAAATGAGCTCCAACTCAGTCACTAAGACAGTATCCTCTTTTGACTCACGAAGGATGAATGTCTTGGTCACAAACTCTTAGCAACCTCCACCACATGACGACATGGCTCTACGCATTCAGTAGTTAGAGCAAGGACAGCAGAGAATAGAGGTTCTGATGGAAAACCTCCTTCTCACTCTCCAGCATCCACCAAACAATGAGGAAGTCCCTCCACAAGATGAGGCAAACGGTGGAGAAGATGAGTCACGCGCCCTTACTAAAAAGGACATGGACAATATCCTCGCCAAAGCAAAAAAAGAGGATACACTGAAGGAGCATGGGATCAAGCCACCATATCCCTTATGGATGGACTCGGTTCCGTTTCCCCCAAAGTTCAAACAACCTCTTCTCCAAACGTATACGGGGAAAGGTTCAGCCAGACAGCATGTCATCCACTTCAAGATCCTGACAGGAACGATTGCGGATCAAGATGCTCTCAAGATCCGGCTCTTTGCAAGTACCCTAAAAGATACGGCCTTTGATTGGTATTCCACTCTGCCAGAGGACTCCATTCAAAATTGGACCATGCTAGAGATACATTTCCTGACCCACTTCAAAGGTGAGGATCATTCTGTTACTATGGCTCAGCTCTGCAGCCTTAAACAGGGAGAGAATGAGTCGACATACGACTTCATTCACAAGTAGAAAGCAATGGCATACAAATGCTCAGATGTGCTGCCACAAGCGTTGCTAGTCGATATTTGCCAAAACAACATGAGAGCAAGGATCCGCTCCATGATTATCGGCAACAAATCAAAGAACTCGGGAGAACTCCTAGAAGCGTCAATGGAGGCTGAAACGGTGATCAAAGACCTCAACAGTCTGAAGACATCAAAGAAGGAGCAGACCGCCATTCCGACCTCCAAGCCAAAGAAAAAGGAGGTTCTCAATGTGCAAACCAAGTCAGCTCCTCGGCCACCAAAGAAAGCTGAAAATAAAGCTGCAGGTAAGAGACCTGAACTCTCTGATGCCTTCAAAGAACGAGTAGAAAAGAAATACCCGTTCGATGAAGATGTTGAAGAAATATTTGGGGCTCTCTTGGCAAATGGCAAACTCACCTTTCCTAACCCCAAAAGACCGGGAGATGTTGGCAAAACCAACGATCCCCGATATTGTCCATACCACCAAATGGTCTCGCATCCTCTCAACTAATGTTTCGTTGTGAGAGAGAAGATTGACGAGATGTGGAAAAACGGAGTCATCACCTTTGACAAAAACTATGGGTTTGCCTCCGTTAACATGGTGTCATATGGACAAACATCCAAATCATCAAAGGAAAAAGTCACTACTTCCTTCAAGGTGATAAAAATGACCCAAACGTCCCAAGAGCTGGTGCCTTACCCAACACCAGAAGGACAGCCCATATGGGTACATCCCGATCTCCTAGAAGATGAAAATTGGGAGATCGTCAAAACAAAGCCGACCGCTTAACAGCAAAGGCAAGCCAAGAGACAACTCCGCAAGCTTAAACAGCAGGAGAAGGCTCAAACAAAACAAGAGGTTCCTGAAAAAGCAGAAACCTCCTCTACCGCTTCACTGGGGGGCAACAGAGGGGTTTTTCCTCAAAGTTCCAAGAGTGATAAGAAAATTCACTATCAGTGATTTCATGCCACCACGGCTCAGAGATGAGACTACGCGGGGGGCATCATACTCTTGTAACTCGGTAGTTGGATTCTCCATGAATGGATACGAGTCCAATGACACTGCCGGTGACACCGATGAGTGGGAGGAATCCCTTGAAACCGGAGAATATCTCTCCGACGAAGAATGGATCCCGGAATCCCACCTTATGCCAGTAATCTGGTATAACCCCTTCCAGCCACAAGGATCCTAGTCTGATGATGATGAAGACCAAGAGGCTGCCCAAAATGCTGTTAACACAGCACAAACGAATGCTCTAGTGAATCCCAACCAGGTCGAACCACAAGTGGCAGATGAAGAAAAAGATTTGACTCCTATGCCCGATCTTGAAGAATATGCGAGGATCTTACAACGTCTAGCCATAGAACAAGAGCAAGATTGCATCAACCAACTTCATCAAAATCCAAAACCAGAAGTCCCGGAAAATCTACAAGCATCTCCTCTAGTGACTCCAGAAAATGAAGAAAGTTGCTAGATTGATGATCCGCTTACATCGGAGGATGAGTCTGATTCCCAACGGTCAATTATGGAGGCATCTTCTATCGAAGTTGCCTGTAATGTGATAGTTCAGGATGATAGTGCCTTTGAAGCTCCATCTGCTGAGGCCACGGACTCTCAAAATGTATCCAGTAGCATATCTTCTGGAGCTATATATTCTCGGGTGACTTCCACTGAGATAGCACCTTCTCAGCCATCGTCTCTTGAAACGGTGACATCAGAATTCAAGCCTCTTCCGACTGATCACCATGAAGAAGCTCTGGCTGATGAAGTCTTCAAAGAAAACCCAGTCAATTGGTCCCAGGTACCCAACCTCATAGGAGATGTCTGGACCGATGAAATACTGGACAAAGAAGAAAAGTTGTTGGAAGCTGTTCAGGACTTGTTCCCGGAAAATGCTCCATGCAACGCAATAACTGAAGATGGCAATGCTGCTGCAGAGGCGTTTTCAGCAAATGGGAAAGATTAGCCCCTTGAGCCCGAAGGGGGTCTTCCGAAAGAAGAACCACCTCTAGAAGCTTTTGAAGTCGGGAAAGGTACCCGCTCTGGCCGGGATTACCACAAAAACTATAACCAACCTTCTTCTTCTTCTTATGTAAATCCTTCGGGAAAACAAGCTGTAAATGCCCCAAGCGGCGGTGATAATGAAAATGCAGGCCTAAAGGAGGCTTTCAAGTATGACTTGATCGAGCACTTCAAACACACACCTGCACGACTGCACATCCTAGACTTATTACGAATGTCACCACAAACTCGTGATAGTCTTATTTCAGAACTGCAAAGGCTGAATCTGGATGTCGACAAACATGCCCCGCAAGTCTTGCAAATTGAAATGGACTATAGGGTCACAAAATAAAAAACCTCCTCAAAGGGAGAAAAGAAAGAAGCTGGAGGACCTTGCACTGAATGCCTCTCAGTCCAAAAAGCCGCAAGTGCTACCATCGCCTTCAATAAGGAAGACCTCCTGCTAGGCGAGACGAAGCACAATCGACCCTTGTACCTCACAGGGTACATCAAAGAGATGCCGATACACAGAGTCCAGATCGACCCGGGTTCTGCACTCAACCTCATCTCTACTTCGACACTCGAAGAGCTGGGTATCCCACCTAACAAACTAAGCCACACATCTGTGTCCATCTTTGGATACGATGGGAGTGCTCAAAGGCCCATTGGCAAAATCCGGTTCAGGTTGCAAATCGGCGATCTTATCTCTAAGGTCACCGTATATGCAATAAAAACCCCTTCATGCTACAACATCCTTCTTGGACGCCCTTGGATACACGAGAACGGTGTCGTTCCTTCGACTCTACACCAGTGCATCAAGTTTGTTGGCGACGACGGCTTGATACATCGAGTGTTTGCAGGCAAAAAGCCCTTCAAAGGCAAGGAAGTCCATTTTGTAGACTCTCAGATGTACAAGGATGAAAAAGAAGAAAAGGAGGAGAAAACAGCATCCCTTGCCGGCAATCTCCAAAAAGATAAAGGCAAGGCTCCTCAGCAATCATCAGAAGAAAACAAACCTTTCGGCAAACTCAAAGAGAGCAATCAATCTCCCTTTATCATCTCCTTCAAATCTTCCAAACCTTTGGTAATCACTACTAAAGCAAAGAAGACAAAGCAAAAGACAGGGGGCAAGCTTGCTGTCTCCTTCGTGTCTATCATACAAGACACGAATTCGGATTCAGAGACTGAAGACGATACATCGTCAAGCCAAGCTGATACTCAGCAAGTTTGGCCTGCTCTCACTCCATTGGAGACCACTGCTGACGTAGAAGATCTCGCGTCTGCTACCTTCGTTGTTCCGGAAATGTCAGCAGAAGATAAACCAATCTTCTTCCATAGATCGGACGCTTCTTCATCAAACTGCCTGCTCGAGCCTTTCCAAAATGAAGGTATGCCTCAACTATCCTTGTATAGTCTAATGGCACAAGCTATCATAAAGAAAATAGGCTATGACGCTCAAAATCCAATTGCTTTGGGAGGTGGCCGTGGTATTCTCACACCATTGGAACCCACCCTTACCAAAAGTCAGCTGGAAGATTGGAAACTCCATCGTCGCATAGACAAGTCTTCATACGGATTGGGGTATGATCCTGACACTCCAATGAGACAGCTGACACAAAGGCTGCAAAGTCGTTTTGCCGACCAAGCCTCAACATCTCATGTCAATGAAGATATCGATCTCCCTGGATATCTCTTTGAAGAGTTACCCGACAAGGACTCAGGAAGCTCATCAAATTGGTATGATTTCTTTGATGATGAAGAGGAATTGTCCGATGACACAGACGCACGGTTCTCTGATTCAGAAGAGCCATCGCCTCCAAAAGAAATGCCTTACTTCGACCCAGTTTCAGCTGGTGATTGGGATCATCTCATAGCAAGTCTTGAGAAGAATATCGATCAAGAAGATTTATGGAAAGAAACGGAGCCATGGTCTGAAAACGCCCTTGGAAATCCAGAAGGTCTTGTTGAGCTGGAAGCCTCCGAAAATATTGTGGAGGAACCACCTTCAAACCTTCTGACAGAAGATTTTGTTCAAAAGATAGACTTTGGAACACCAGATAACCCACGTCCTGTATTCATAAGCAAGAATATAAAGGATGAGGAGTTACCCGAGTATGTCTCTTTTCTTCGTGAGTTTGTTGATTGTTTTGCATGGTCTTACGATAAAATGCCTGGCTTAGATCCCAAAATAGCAGTTCACAAACTCAACCTGCAAGAAAATGTCAAGCCTGTAAAACAAGTCCAAAGAAGATTCCGTCCTGATGTGATGGACAAAATTGAACAAGAAGTTCAGAAACTCAAAAACGTTGGCTTCATCTGCGAGAAACAGCATCCTGAATGGTTGGCCAACATCGTCCCTGTGACAAAGAAAAATGGGCAAATCAGAGTCTGTATTGACTATAGAGACCTGAATAATGCATGCCCCAAAGATGAATTCCCGCTCCCCATACCGGAGGTAATGATTGATAACACCTGCGGGTTTGAGCGAATGACTTTCATGGACGGCTTCTCTGGCTACAACCAGATAAAGATGCATCCCAAAGATGAAAGGCATACATCCTTTCGGACCCCATTTGGCGTGTATTGCTACACTGTCATGCCATTTGGTCTGAAAAATGCTGGTGCAACATATCAAAGGGCTATGATGAAGATATTCCAAGATACGCAACATAAGACGGTCGAATGTTATGTTGATGACCTCACCGTCAAAAGCAAAAGGAAAGAAGACCATCTCCAAGATCTTCGAGAAGTCTTCCTCCGGCTTCGCAAACACAAACTACGAATGAATCCCCTCAAATGCTTCTTCGGTGTCTCATCGAGTAAGTTCCTCGGATTCATAGTTCGGAAAGCTGGAATAGAACTTAACCCCATCAAAGTCAAGGCAATTCTAGCAATGCCATCTCCAAGAACCCTAAGAGAACTAAAAGGGCTTCAAGGAAGATTGGCATACATCCGACGATTCATTTCCAATCTATCAGGAAAATGCCGTCCATTTTCTCGCCTGATGAAGAAAGGTGTAGACTTTGTTTGGGATGCTGAATGTGAAGCTGCATTTTAAGACATCAAGTCATACCTGACCAAGCCTCCGGTGTTGGCTGTTCCCACAACCGGAAAACCATTCATCTTGTACGCAAGAGCTCTCAACTATTCTTTGGGTGCTCTACTTACACAAGAAAATGATGGAGGGAAAGAAGTTGCTCTATACTACCTCAGTCGCATGTTGGTAGGTGCAGAGCATCACTACTCTCCAGTCAAAAAAGAATGCTTGGCAGTGATGTTCGCTGTACAAAAGCTGCGTCACTATTTGCTGTCAAACACAGTATACCTGATATCGAGGATCAATCTCTTAAAGGTCCTTGTCACAAAAGCAGGTTCTCTCAATGCCCGGCTGGCAAAATGGTCCATCCTTCTGTCACAATTTGATATTAGGTATGTACCACAGAAAGCAATCAAAGGTCAAGCTCTGGCAGACTTTCTCGCAGAGCATCCACTGCCTAAGGATTCTCCGCTCAGGGATGATCTCCCAGACGAACCTGTCTACAGCGTGGAGACTTCCTTACCAAATGCCTCCTGGAACATGTACTTCGATGGTGCAACCAAAACAAATGAAAAAGGAAAGCCGATATCGGGAATTGGCATTCTCTTTGTTAACCCCGATAAATACATGATTCCACACGCATTTTCGCTACTGGAACCATGTTCAAATAATGCAGCTGAGTACCAAGCTCTGATTATAGGATTGGAACTCGCCCTCGAATCTGGCATCACCATGTTGGAAGCATTTGGGGATTCTCAACTGATCGTCAACCAGATGAATCAGGAATATGAAATCAGGAAGCCTGATCTGTTGCCTTACTACAACAAGGCGCAATCGCTTCGTCAAAACTTTGACATCTGTCACATCACCCACATCCGCAGAGGTGAAAACATCCGTGCAGATGCCCTGGCTGGACTTGCTGCATCCATGGCAACCCAAGAAGGGGAAAACATGCAAATTACAGTGTGTCAAAGAAGGATTCTCCCTCCTCTCAACACACACCAAGCAGTTGCTGAATGCCACCGAGTGGTCAGAGGTCGAATTTCCATCCTTAAACCTCCGATAGGTGACTGGAGGGATCCGTTCATTGATTATATTATGTTCGGAATCCTACCTGAAGATCCAAAAGAGCGGGTAAGTATCCAAAGACGAGCCCCAAACTTTCATTTGGATATTCCCTCCAAAATGCTTTACAGAAAATCCTTCAATGGAGTACTTCTACGCTGCTTGTCACAACAAGAGGCGGAAGAAACTCTAAAAGAAGTTCATGCTGGTCATTGTGGAGCCCATCAGGCTGGTCCCAAGCTCTACGATCAGATAAAAAGGTTAGGTTATTATTTGCCTACCATGGTGGCTGACGCAATACAATTTGCTAAACGTTGTCAACAATGTCAAGTTCATGAAGATTATGTACATATGCCTCCAGAATGACTACATCCTACAGCGATCTCATGGCCCTTCGAAGCCTGGGGTATGGACATCATAGGTCCTATCTCTTCCCCCGTCAAGCAAAGGTCATCACTTCATCTTCGCCGCTACGGATTATTTCTCCAAGTGGTCAGAAGCATTTGCGTTCAGTGAAATGAAGACCTCGTCGGTCATTCAATTCTTACTAACCAACATCATTTGTCGCTTCGGCATACCTAAAAGATTCGTCCATGATAACGGACCACAATTCCGGGATCACAGATTCTACAAGTTCTGCGACAAATACAAAATCCAAAGTTGTCCTTCGACTCCGTATAACCCGGCAGCGAATGGACTAGCAGAAGCCTTCAACAAGACACTCTGCAAAATTCTCAAGAAAATGGTCTCTATTCACAAAAGAGACTGGAGCGACAAACTGCCTGAAGCTTTATGGGCCTACCGGACTACCGTTCGAGGCCCAACCCATAGCACACCATTCTCCTTGGTCTATGGATGTGAAGCAGTTGTCCCCCTAGAGGTACAAATTCCTTCTTTAAGGGTATCTCTACAAAATGAAATGATGCAAGAAAGCAACGTCAAATTGAGACTCCAAGAACTGGATAATCTCGATGAAAGACGACTCGAAGCTCTACAAAGCGTTGAGCTTTACCAAGCACACATGGCAGGATCTTTTGACAAAAGGGTCAGGCAACGCGCCCACAAAAAGGGTGACTTGGTTCTTGCGGTGAAAAGGCCAATGGTTTTTGCCCACAAATCCAAAGGCAAATTCAAACCAAAATGGGAGGGACCCTTCGTCATCGACAAAGTATTCTCCAATGGCACATATGCTCTTCTAAACATGGAAGGTGACAGATATATGCTGCCCATCAATGGCAAGTTCTTGAAACGGTACTACCCTTGAAGACTTCCTACATCGGGTCAGAGTGATGCCTGCATGGCCAAAGCCTATTCCTAGGTACTTGCTCGTCAAACCCACCCCTTTTAGAGTTTTCATCCCTATGTTGAAATTTCTAAAAAGCCAAAAACAATGCTTACTTTCAATGTTTCATTGTTCAAAAAAAAAAAAAAAAAACAAAACCAAACCCGAAATCCAAGTTTAGGAGCCTCTTCCCTAACTTGACCACAACTTTCAATCCTTGAACCCAAAATTCATGGTTTGAAACAAAAATCAGGACTTAGGAATTTCCACCCTAGTCCACCCTGACTTTTACCACCAAAGATGGTTTTGAGTCAAAATTTACGACCCTCGTGTCTTTAAACAAAAAATGGTTTTTCAAAAAACCGTGGGGAAGTGACGTTTAGTCGATACTCACACAAAACCCAAAAATCGGAAGGATGCGAACCCCATTCGATACTTCCAAAACCTCAAAATCGCAAGAAAGCGACACCTCGTCGATACTTGCAAAATCTCAAAAAAATCATGGAGACACAACGTTTCGGTTGATATCCACAACCCAAATTTCAAAACAAAAAAACAAAGGTTCGAAAAAACCTCAAATTTCAAAAATCGTGAGGAGGCGACATTCCATCGATACCCACAAAACCAAATTTTTGAGAAAAAAGCAAGGAGGCGACATTCAGTCGATACTTGCGCCCAAATCCGCGAGGAAGCGACATTCCATCGATACTCGCAACCGAATGAGCAAGGAAGCGACATTCCATCGATACTCGCAATACCATTCAGCAGGGAGGCGACTCTTAGTCGATACTTGCATTTTTTAAAACCAAAAACCTGGCTTTCAGGCCAAAACCCGGCTTTTATGCCAAAAACCTGGCTTTCATGCCAAAAACCAAAATCTGGCTTCCATGCCAACAAAACAAAAACCTGGCTTTCATGCCAAAAATCAAAAAAGCTGGCTTCCATTCCCACAAAACAAAACTTGATTTTCATAAAAAACTTGGCTTCTATGCCACAAAATCTGGCTTTCACGCCAAACAAAATTGGCTTCTATGCCACAAAACTTGGCTTTCACGCCACAAAAATCGGCTCTCATACCAAAAACCGGCTTTCATGCCAAACGAAACTTGGCTTTCACGACACAAAAATCGGCTCTCATGCCAAAAACCGGCTTTCATGCCAAACAAAATTTTGGCTTTCACGCCATCCAAAATTCGGCCTTCAAGCCATCTTAAAAACCAGGCTTTTTGCCACAAAATCTAGCTTTCATGCCTAAAAACAACCATTTGACAAAAGATTTTCACAAAATGACAACCTTTTGATCAAATTTTCAAACAAACCATTCCCATTCAATTTTTGCTTATGTTTTCATCAAAAGTGAATTTAAGTGAAATGAGGGGATACAAAAAAGAAGTGCCAAAAATGTTTATACATGGAGGTACCAAAAGAAAAGAAGAAAAAGTTTGTTACAAATCAGGAGGCTAGTCCAACATGGTCTTCAGCCATAGGCTTAACTCCTCAAGCAAACACTTGGCCTTAGCCTCCAAAGCTTTCAGGCCGCGTTTCTTCAGAATCTTCCCATAAAAAGCAGTAGGCCGTCGCGATCCATCCTCAGCACGAGGAAGCTCTTCCCAGAGAATCTGCCATTGTTCATATTCTTGAGTCTTCCTCCGGAGATTGCTTTCGACCTCCTCAACTTGGCGAATGAGAGTCCTCTCTCTATCGCAAGCTTTCAAAGTGGCAGTCCACTTGGCAGCGGCTTGTTCTTCCAATAGCTTAAGGCGCTGTCTGGCTTCGGTGACCTCCCTATCAAGGCGGTGCTGGTCCTGTGTCAGCTCAATAATAGCCAACTTGGTGACATTCCTCTCCCGAACGAGCTGCTTCCGAGTCTGCGAGATCTCATTCAAATCAGATTTGACCTCGCTGGAAGGCTTCAAAAACATTTCGTTGAAGAAATCATCATTCGGAAAGCTCTTGGCCTCAGTCCACTTGTTGCCTAGAGCGATGACTTCATCAACAAAAGCCTTGGCATATGTAATGTCCAGACTGACTTCTTCGCTATCGGCAAGAATGTCCTGCACATGCTTCACCATGCCAAAACAAGCCTCCAAATGGCCAAAAGAAAGAGTCTCGACCCATGAGCTCAAGATTCTCTTCAACACCTTCCTCGCAAACTGACGGGATGGCTCAGATGAAGACTCGCCATACTCCGTTGGTCGACTACCCGTGTCAGGCACCGTTGGAAGACTAATCAAGAAGCTCTTTCCAATTGGAGCCGCTGGGGAAGGAATATCAGTAGGCGGACTCGCCTCTGCCTCATCAAAATTGGTGGAAGAAGCCCCTACTCCTGGATCGGTCACAGGTACCCCCTGCTTTGGTTCTGAAAAAGATAGAGGAACTTCTTCTGTCACCTCACAACCTGCCAATGAAAAAAATAAAAAAAGGTATGAATATGATCTTGTCAAAAATCAAAATATCAAGATTATCATTACAAAGTACCTTTTTCGACGACTGGTGGAATGCTTTCTGCCGCCATGAGCTCATCCGAAACATCATCAGAAGTTGTGTCCATGGATGGCTCAAAGTCGTCGGAATCCTTTGGCAAGTCAGCTGGCAAAAATATATATATGTCAGCAAGTGGCAATAAAAAAAAAAAAAAAAGAGAAGAAAAAAAATCATACCAGGAGGAGATACTGGATCTACTTCAGAATCTCTGGGTTCTTCCTCAGATGCCACGATAGGATCCGTCACCGCCTCATCGGTCGGAACCTCAGGCATCATCAAACCATCATCTTCTGCCAAAAGAAAGAAAGCAGTAGATCAAAACAAAAGCTCTCATGAAATAAAAGAATCGGAAAGAGAAAAGGGAAAAGCATACCATCATCAATGGTCTCTTCCCCTTGGCTTCTCTTCTCTGGAGGCTCGTCATCATCCCCTGATGCCTCCTCAACAATGGTAGAAGGAATTTCTAGATCAGGAGAACTTTTGTGCCGCCTCTGACTTCGACGGTGTCCCCTTCTCCTCTTGCTCCTACGGGACGAACTGCTGAAAGCACCCTCCCCACCATTAAAATCAGGCCTCTCGCCAGAGTCCTCACTGGACGGTCTGCTCTTGCCAGTAGACTCCATGGAAGCCTTTGCTCGTTCTGCTTGTATCCAAGCAGCAACCTCAGCCTCCTCCTCGGCAAGCTGTTCCAAGACCTCACCAGGTATCTCTTGTACAGCTCCCAGTCTGCTGACGTCCTGTTCCTCGAGAAAACCTGTTCTGTGCCTTTCTCCAGAAAGGAAAGCCAGAATTTCTTCTCGGCGGACGCCGATTGACTTCCCAAGGCCCTTCCCGAAAGACTGCTTTACATCAAGTTCTTTCTTGGAAAGCCCCCGGTATGCTGAAAAGCTCTCCACAAACCATTTTGTGAAGCCAGAAGTCCGGAAAGTAGGCAACTCAGGATAAAAATCAAGGCAGTAGTGTCTTTCGCGCTATAAAAGGCCCATGCATTTCTCCCGTCCTACAAACCTCCAAAATGCTTCACCTTGCTCGAAGGAGCTCCAACAACGCCTTGAGAGAAGCCCAACTGCATGGCAAAACGCGAGGGAACATACGGCTGGATGTCGACGAAAAGATGTCTGCGGTACACCATCGTGCCGACACGTATGTTAAAAAGCCAACTCCTCCCTGCATTTGTCAAAGAATAGTGTCTCCCAGACCCTGCCCTGGTCGAATCACGGGAGACACCAAAATCAAAAGCCTTCTTCCTCAAACCCGGAGAAAGCTTCACTGAAGACTGCCCTATCTCGACGTCCCAGAATTAGAAAATGTGGGCTGAAAATACCCTGTTCATGGGAAGCCAAAGCCGAACTAGGAAAGCAGCAGCCTGCAGTTCGGTACACAAATAGGAGTAAAGAGCAGGCACCAAAGAAGGCCGCTCTCCGAAAGCCATCTGATAAGCCGGAAAAATGCAATGCGGCCTGATGTGCGTTCCATCTCCTCCAGTAAAAACAGCCTCACCCAGCCAATAAGCGAGGTAGACAGCGAGATCTCTCCACAGCGCAATGTCAAGATGAATGGCGTCTGTGCTTGCGAAGAATACCCTCAAATTCTCTCGCATGACGGAGATCTTCTTCGAATCTGGGTTCTTAGCCCTGGCTTCATAGGTCGTACTCTCAGAAGACTCCCCGCTGTCAAAGAAGTTGGAAGACAAAAGGCTACCACTCCTCCAACTGCTACACCGGACTTTCGAGCCCTCTTTCTCCTTCAAAAAATCATAGAAGGCGACGAGCTGAAAGTACAAAAGCCTGAACTCCTCAGACTGCTCCTCAAGGACGCTGTCAATAGGCATAAACTCCTCATAGAAATTTTCCGAGGATAGGCAGCCCAGTGATGGCACTCAGTTCCTTTAAAGAAAGACCAATCTCACCATTCGTGACAACGAAGGTGTTGGTTTGTGGAAGGAACGACTCCAGCATGGCCATAAAGGCCTTATCGGAGAAAACCACGGTTTGCCGAAAAGCGCGAACCGCATCAAAAATCTCGGCCTCCTTCAAAATGGCACCGCAAACCTGCAGGATGTGATCAGTCCACGACTCCCAGCTCGAGTCAGCACTGAAACGGCCACGAAGTCGAAAAGGCTTCACCCAATTACTGCCATCGCCCTTGAAAATGCCAAGGCCCATCGGTTTCAAATCGACCGAAGAATGGTCTGAACCTTGGTAGCCGCTGGCCGACATCAAAATGTCCATACGGGCAGGCGACTTCTCTGCAAAACCAGAAGGGCCGCCAACAAAAACCCCGGTCTTGATCACATTTGTCCTCT
This sequence comes from Persea americana, assembly GCA_029852735.1. Classification (NCBI taxonomy): domain Eukaryota; kingdom Viridiplantae; phylum Streptophyta; class Magnoliopsida; order Laurales; family Lauraceae; genus Persea; species Persea americana. The sequence continues at coordinate 72,708,697 of CM056811.1, forward strand.
TCACCCAGCTTGGAGGATCTTCCCTCTTCGAGCATGTGGAGGAAAGGCTCATGATCGAGATTGTCCGATCGAAGGACGACCGGGTAGAAACAGTTCTCTTCTCACCATCAACTGTGAAAGAGAACTGAAAACATCTCCTTTGGTATGTTGAATCGTCAGGGACGGCATCACCAAAGAAGAAGGTAGGCTTGGGCACAATGCTCTGATCGTCTGTGACCCAAGGACGGTTGCTTACCATAATCTTATAATACTCCTCATCTTGAGGGCAGTCAAAAGTGGCCTCATCTCATCTCGGTTGAGCGAGTCACACTCTTCCAAGTTCCTTTCAACATACTGAACCTCCTCCCAGGCCTACTGTACGGTCGTATTAGAGGATCTGGTAGAACGGCGAGGCGCATTAGTGACCGACTCCTTACCCTTGTTCGTTCTGGAGGAACTACCTGCAAATGATGGAAAGAAAAAAAAAATCAATCATCAAAATGACAGAATTTTGCTAAAAAAATTCTAGCGAAATTTTGGCATGGTTCCGGGGCAATTCCGAAGAAAAGGAAGACACCCCGAAAGAAATAGGAGCTTGAAGATGGGCTCAACATCGCTGCAAGCCCATAATCATGGAAAATTCTCGAAGAAGGCTCGAACTCAAATATTGTTGCGAGATCAAGCCAAAGCTTCTCAAATATCCGCAAGATCGGAAAATGGCTCAACATTGCTACGAGCTCCAGAATCCAAAACTTGCAAAGCTCCTCAAAAAATCACCGCAAGACCAAGAAAGGGCTCAACATTGCTGTGAGCTCCAAATCCCAAGACTTGCGAAAAGATTTCCAGGTGTGCACTATCATACTTCCAATTCCATTTTCTAAAAAAAAATGCATAGAAGGAAAGTTGTCATGCATGCGCATCTCAGAATTAAAAAAAAAAAAGAAAGAAAAATTCTTGTCCGTATGGCCACACAAAAAAACAAGATAAAAAAAAAAGGAAAAAAAAACAAACGGTAAAAAAAAAAAAGAGAAACCGTGAGAGAAAAAAAAAAAGAGCCACGGTAAAAAGAAAAAAGGAGAGAGAGAGAAAACCGTGCAAGAAAAAGAAAGAAAAAAAGAAAAAGAAGAAAGAAAAAAAAAACGTGTAAAAAAAAAAAAGATGCACGTGAAAAAGAAAAAAAAAAGAGAAAAGAAAGAAAAAAGAGAAAGAAAAGAAAAGGAAAGAATGAAAACTTTTTTCTATTCCTACATGGGGTTTCTTAAGAAAAAAAAAAAAGAAACTTACTTGAAGCCATTGATGGAGAAGAAGAAGAAAAAGCTTGAAGATCTTTGAAGAAGAAGGAGAGTTCTTGATCTTGAAGCACTCTTGAAGACTTTTGCAAAAAGAGAGCAATAGCAACAAGAGATCCAATCCCCTTGCTTTTATAGAAGAAAGCAAACCAAAAGAGGAAAGGAGGAGAAAAGAAAGGAGGTAAGTGCTACAAATTAGCAAACTTCCTAAAAGAAAGGAATTATGGGATATTCTTTCCCAATGAGGAGATCTTTTGTGAAATTCTCTCCAAAAAGAGAGGGATTATGAGAAACTTTCTCCCAAAGAAAGATACTTTGAGAAAATCTCTCCCAAAATCAAGGAAACTTGAGAGATTCCCTCCAAGTAAGAATATTCTTAGATATTCTTAACAAAAATGACACCACATGAGATCTAAGCCATCTTTAAAGCTTAAGGTCCCATGGGTTAGCCCACATGAGCCAGGTTTGACCACCTAGGCACTAAAAGTGGCTTTTAGTCAAAATTCCTCTTACCAAGAGCATACAAAAAGGGTTCCATACCTCCTTTGAGTTGATTGGACCATACAAAAAATCCAAGCCTCATGAGTTTCCAAAAATCAAAACCATCCCACCTCATGAACCAAATTAAGCCAAAACCTTGAAATTGACATTCCACAAAAACCCAAACCATTCCAATGGACCCAAAGTTGTCCCAAAGAGTGACCAAAATCCAAACCATGGTCTCCTAACTCGCCATATACAGCTTGTTGGGTCACAAGGCCAAAACCAAAACCAAATCCCGGTCCCCTAACTTGCCACATACAGCTTGTTAGGTCACAAGACCAAAATCAAAATTCAAAACCCGACCCCCTAACCTGCCACATACAGCTTGTTAGGTCACAAGGTCAAAAACCAAAAACCTTCTTGACCGCCTGATGCGCAACACAAAGCCTTTAGGTTCACAAGGTCAAAAAGAAAATCCAAAACCCAAAAACCCAATCCAAATGTCATTTTCAAAATTTTGCTTTGAGATGGTACGTGATGTCTCTCACTGCCATAAAATTCCCTTGGAAACTCAAAAGGCTACACTATAAAAAAAAAAAATGCTCAGAGACTCTTGGTCAAGTCAGAAGTTCTCCTTCAAAGTTTTCTTCGAGCACATCGACTGCAAAGGCTATCCAATTCGTCGCTGTACCTCGAGGGGGCATTTGTTGAGACAAAAAATGTCACTTTGCCTCATCAACATCAAAAGCTATATGGAGCCGCATCCTACTACAAACAGGCAAAGCTGCCTCAAGCATCAGATCTTGACAAAACCAAACAAAAACTACAAAATCTTTCAAAGTAGTCAAACGAAGGGTACACATGAAGTTTCGAGCCATTTCGACACCATTTGGCCTAACTTCAATCCTCCAACAGCTGAGCGGGAGCTCCCGACGGCGACAATGTCAAATACATCAAATCTTCGACCAGAATCTATGGATGGTCTCAAAATACCTCCAAAAGGTTTCATGTCAAATTTCAAGTCAAACCGACACCGTTTGACCCTCCATCAACTCTCGAACGGCGAAATCAAGCCTCCCGGCGGCGAGAACCTCTGATGCCGCCACTCATTAAACAAAATACATGAGTAGCTTCTCCAAAGGGCTGCACGTCAAATTTCAGGTCATTCCGACAACGTTTGACTCGATGTTGATGCTCCGAAGCAAAATCAAGCCTACCGGCGGCGAAGCTCCCTGGGACCATGGCACCCAAATCGAAGCTAATGGATCATCTCAAGATTACTCCAATAGGCTCCCCGTCAAATTTCAGGTCAATCGGACATCGGATGACCGTACATCAAAGCTCGATATCTTCCGCACCGTGAAATCAAATCAAGCATCGACGAGACCCCAAACGGCTTCAAAACTCAAATAAAAGCCCATGGTTGGTCCTATCTAATGCCCAAGAAGCTTCACCTCAGATTTTAGGTCATTCCCACATCGTTTGACCCAGTTTCAACTCTTGGTGGAAAATCGGCTACAGAGTCTTCGGCTTTTCCAAAAATAAGAAACTTTGTGCTCTGATTTGCATAGCCTTTCAACATATTTTCTTAAGAGAAATTAAGCCAATAAATGAGAAGAAATGTCAAAGAAAAATACAGGAGAAAACAGAAGCGAAAAAGCCAGAGAAACGACCAAGAAACGGCGACCGAAAGGCGACCGGAAAGTGGACCAAAGTCCAAGGTCGCTAGCCCATGGTCGCCGGCGACCATGGGTGCATGGTCGCTGGCGACCCTGGAAATCCAGGTCGCCGGATTTCCACCAAAAGTGTCGTTTTTCCTTTTTTTTTTGTGCGTTTCGCGATGTTTGGCCCCTGTGATTTTCTTAAAATCTGATTTTTGAGGCATGATATCCGTCGATCTTCGTCAACATCACGGATCCGCCATCGAAATCATTTGATCATCATCGAACACTCTGAAACTGCCAACTGGCCGACCAAGAAAGCACACTTTCTGCCCGACCGATTAAGAAATCGACTGGACAGATGTTGTCGGCCCATTAGTAGCAACCAATGTCTGAATTTTCATCGTCATCCGACATCAAAAAACGTACGGATCCATCGATGATCATCGCAAGAAGAATTCCAAAAGACGCGGCGTGGCCCTCGACTCTTCAAGCGACTCGGCAGCCAATTAATGAAGTTAAATGACCCTTTTATGGCAATTTATTAGGGTCATTAACTCATTATTTTGAACGGCTCAATTAGAAACCAAGAAATGGGAGTTACAAGTCCAATTAATCATGATAATTAACCATGTAACTCCTATCATTATGGAGATTAATCATGGTACTTAATCATGAAACTCCCATCATCATGGAGATTAAATGCCCATTATTCTCCATCGGCCAATCAAAATCCAAGAAAAAGGAGTTACAATATAAAGAATTAAATCTTGTAACTCCTCCCATCAGGGAGCATTAATGCAATCAATGCTCATAAACTCTTCTAATGGCCACCAAAAAACTATAAATAGGCGGTCATTTCAAGGAGAAAGGGTCCTGAAAAATCCCCGAAAAATTGCTAAAAACTCTCGGAGAAATCTCTGCGCAAAGAAGCTCAGCTACTCTGAAGAAACTCTGCTGCAAGAAAACACCACAAGGTGATCAAAGTCCTTTTGGGGGGCCACCCCCCTAAGGTCCCCCCTCCTTCTATCCAACATAGCTAGATGTGGCTCTTCAGCCCGTCTACTCGTTTTTTTATTGGATATAAGACCTTCTCTTGGTCTTTATCCTCTAAAAATCTGAGGTCCAAGTCAAGCCAAGTGAATCAAAGCATCAAGTGTTCTCATCTGAAGGACGATGGCGGAGTCCATACATAACTCGCGACCGTCGATCTGAACGAGTCCCCACAATCGCTTGAGAAGTCAGATCCCTTTTTCTTTCTTCTCTATTGTATTTTATATTTTTAAAAGAGACAAAAATCACAATTCTTGTCTTTCATCATTGATAAGATTTGTAAATCGCCTTCCATGGCAAAATCGCCTTCTACGGCACAAAACTGCCTTTCACGGCAAACTAAACAAAATCGCCTCTCACGGCATTTTAAAATCTTGTCTCTTTCTTTAAATATGTATGCAACAGAAAGTTAGAAAAAAAGTTTGATTTCCTTTCTACTTGTGAAGGTGAATTTCCGGATCACCACTTCAGATTCCAAGTAGAATAAAAAACCTAGCATACCCGTACAAAAAGAAAAAAATGTTGATGCTCGCCTCTTTTTTCTTCACCCCGCTGCACCCCGGTGGACCCGGGACGGAGGAAGGCAGAGAGAGAAAAAGACGGGTCCATCAAACCCAAATTCCAAAAAATCTCAAAATTCAAAAGTGGTAAGGAAGCGACATTCAGCCGATACCCGTAAAAAAAATTTTTGAAAAAGCAAAGAGGTGACTCTTAGTCGATACTTGCACCCAAACCGAGAGCAAACGACATTCCATTGACACTCGCAACCGAATGAGCAAGGAGCCGACATTCCATTGATACTTGCAATGCCATTCAACAGAGAGGCGACTCTTAGTCGATACTTGTATTCTTGAAAGCCAAAAACCCGGTTTTCATGCCAAAAATAAAAAAACTCGTCTTTCATGCCAAAAAAACCAAGCTTTTACGCCAAAACTCAAAAAATCCAGCTTTCATGCCAACAAAACAAAACTTTTTTTTTCAAAAAACCCAGCTTTCATGCTAAAAATCAAAATTTCAACTTCCATGGCACAAAAAAAATTGGTTCTCATGCCACAAACAAAATTTTGGCGTTCATGCTACAAAACCTAGCTTTCATGCTGAAAACAAAATTTTGGCTCTCATGCCGTAAACCCAAATTTGGCTTTCACGCCAAAAAAATTAAGCTTTCATGCCATCTCAAAATTCGGCTTTTAAGCCATAAAAAACCAGGCTTTTCGCCACAAAATCTGGCTTTCATGCTCAAAACAACCCTTTGACGAAATATTTTCACAAAATGACAACCTTTGATCAAATTCTCAAACAAACATTCACATTTAACTCTTGCTTAAATTTGTTTTCATAAAATAAAAAAAAAGATTTAAGTGAAAGGAGGAAATACAAGACAAATATGGAGTACCAAAAATGTTTATACATGGAGGTACTAAAGAAGGAAAAAGAGAGCTTGTTACAAAACAACCAGGAGCTCGGGCTAACATGGCTTTCAGCCAAAGATTCAACTCCTCAAGAAACCTCTTGGCCTTGGCTTTCAAAGTTTCTAAGCCACTCTCCTTCAAAAGTTTGCCATAAAATGCGGCAAAATGCCGCGGCCCATCATCAGCAAGAGGAAGCTCTACCAAGACAATTTTCCATCGCTCAAATTCATAAGTCTTCATCCGGAGATTGCTGTCGACTTCTTCTACCTGCCAAATAAGAGTCCCCTCTCTAGCGAGAGCCTCCACAATGGCAATCCACTTGGCAGCAGCTTGTTCCTCCAATTGTTCAAAGCGTTGCCTGGCTTCGATGACGTCCCTATCCAGACGGTGCAACAAGTCCTGTGTCAACTTAATGATAGCCAACTTAGTGGCATTCATCTCCCGAACAAACTGCTTCTTAGTCCGTGAGATCTCATCCAATTCAGATTTGACCTCGCTGGAAGGCTTCAAAAACATCTCCCTGAAGAAGTCACCATTCAGAAAGCTCTTGGTCTCAGACCACTTGTTGCCTAGTGCGATGATCTCATCAACAAAAGCCCTGACACCTGTGACGTCTAGACCAACCATTTCACTCCCGGCTAGTATCTCCTGCACATGCTTGATCATGCCGAATTCAGCTTCCAAATAACACGAAAAGAGAGTCTCGATCCAGGAACTCAATATGCTCTTCAACACTCTCTTCGCATATTGAAGAGACGGCCCAGATGAAGGCTTGACCCGCTCCATCGGCCGACTGCCCTTGTAATGCCCTGTTGGAGGAGTAATCAACAAGCTCTTTCCAATCGAAGACATCGACAAAGGAATCTCATCACGAGGTTTCACCCTTGCCGCATCAAAACCGGTAGATTAAGCCCCCTACTTCTGGATCAACTACGAGTATCCCCTGCTCTGGCCCTGAAGAAGACAAAGGAACTTCTCTTCTCGCTTCAAAACCTACCAATAAAAGATGAAAAAGGTATGAATATAATCTTGTCAAAAATCATTATCAAGATTATTACTATAAAATACCTTCCTCGACGACTGGCGGAGTACTCTCTGCCTCTATGAACTCATCTGAAGCATCGTCAAAAGTTGCATCTATGGATGGTTCAAAGTCATCGGAATCTTGTGGCAAGTTAGCTGGCAAGAAAACAAAAAATATGTCAGCAAACGACATCATAAAGAAAAAGGGGAAAAGTAAAAGAAATCATACTAGGTGAAGGTTCTGGAATTACTTTAGAATCCCTCGGCTCTTCTTCAGATGCCGCGATCGGATCCATCACCGCCTCATCGGTCGGAACCTCGGGCATCACCAAGTCATCATCTCATGAAAGAAAGAAAGCAGTGGATCAAAACAAAAAACTCTCATGAAATAAAAGAAACGGAAATAGAAAGAGGAAGAATCATACCATCACTAGTGGTCTTTTCTTCTTGGCTCCTCTTTTCCGGAGTCTCGTCAGCATCCCCTAAGACCTCCTCATCGATGGTAAGAGGGACTTCCAAATCGAGAGAGTCTTCATGCCATTTCTTATTACGGCGTTGCCCTCTCTTCCACTTGCCTCTGTGGGATTGTTTGCTTGAAGAACCTTCCCCCCTGTCAAAATCAAGTCTCTCACTAGAGCCCTCACAGGATGGTCTGGTCTTACCAGTGAATTTCATAGAAGCGTTTCTCCGCCCTGCCTGCATCTAAGTGTTGATCTAGGCTTCCTTCTCCTCCAACTGTTTGAAGACCTCACCGGGTACTTCTTACACAGCTTCAGATCTGATGATGTCTTGCTGATCAAGAAAGCATATCCTATGCTTCTCTCCAGAAAGGAAAATCAAGACTTCTTTCATCGGACACCATCTGATCTTCCGATACCCTTCCCAGAAGACTGCTTAACATCAAGCTACTTCTTGGAAAGCCCCCGGTGCGCCGAAAAGCTCTCCACGAACCACTTCGTGAAGCCGGCGGTCCGAAAAGTGGCCAACTCAGGATAAGAAATCATGGCGGTTGTGTCCTCTGCACTATAAAAAGCCCATGCATTTCTCCCATCCTGCAAACCTCCAAAGCACTTCATCATACTCGAAGGTGCTCCAACAACACCTTGAAAGAAGCCTAACTACAACACAAAACACGAAGGGACATACGGCTTGATGTCGACAAAAAGATGTCTACGGTACACCATCGTGCCAACATGTATGTTAAAAAGCCACATCTTCTCTATGTTGGTCAAAGAATAGTGTCTTCCTGACCCTGCCCTAGTGGAATCACAAGAGACACCAAAATCAAAAGCCTTCTTCCGCAAATCTGGAGAAAGCTTCACCGAAGACTGCCCTATCGCAACGTCCCAAAACCGTCGGATTTTCAAACGGTCAGACAAAAATGATTCGGAGATGGCTGTCCTTCTAGCCAACAGAATCATGAAAGGGTCATCCTCCTGTGCGGCACCTAATTGATGGAAGCCAGGACAGTAGTACACTTACCACGAGTAAAATGTATGGGCTGAAAATACCCTATTCATAGGGAGCCCAAGCCGAACCAGGAAAGCTACAGTCTGCAGTTCGGTGCACAAATAGGAGTAAAGAGCAGGCACCAAAAGTCATCTGACAAGCCGTAAAAATACAATGAGGCATGATGTGCGTGCCATCTCCTCTAGTAAAAACAATCTCACCCAGCTAGTAAGTGAGGTAAATAGCGAGATCTCTCCGGAACGCAATGTCAGAACAAATGGCATTAGTATTCATGAAGAAGCTCTTCAAATCTCCCTACATGATAGAAGTCTTCTTCAAACCCAGATTCTTAGCCCCAGTTTCCCGGGTCATGCTGTCTGAAATCTCTCCACCTTCAAAGAAGTTAGGAGACGAATAACTAAAATTCTTCCAACTGCTAGACCTTACTTTCGAGCCCTCCTTCTCATTCAAGAAATCGTAGAACGCGACTAGCTGGAAGTACAAAAGCGGGAAGTCCTCAAACTACTCCTCAAGGACAGTGTCAATAGGCATGAACTCCTCATAGAGTGTGTCGAGGATAGGCAGCCCAGTGATGGCGCTCAGCTCTGTCAAAGAGAAACCAATCTCACCATTCGTGACAACAAAGGTGTTGGTTTGTGGAAGAAATGACTCGAACATGGCCATAAAGGCCTCGTTGGAAAAGATCACAGTCTCCCTAAAGGCGTGGACCACGTCAAAGATCTCGGCCTCCTTCAAAATGTCACCACCAATCTGCAAGATGTGATCAATCTAAGACTTCCAATCTGAGTCAGCATTAAAACGGCTACGAAGCTGGATTGGTTTTACCCAATTGCTACCATCACCCTTGAAAATGCCAAGGCCCACAGGTCTCAAATCGATCGAAGGATAGTCAGAACCTTGGTAGCCGCTAACCGGCATCAACATGTCCATGCGGGTAGGTGACTTCTCCACATATCCGAAAGGGCTGCCAACAAAAATTCCAGTCTTGATCACATTGGTCATCTTTACCCAACTTAGAGGATCTTCCCTCTTAGAGCATGTGGGAGAAAGGCTCATGATTGATATGGTACGATTAATAGTAGATCGAGTAGAAACGGTTCTCTCCTCACCATCTGCTGTGTAAGAGAACTAAAAACATCTCGTTTGGTATGTCAAGTCGTCAGGGACTGCATCGCCAAACAAAAAGGATGATTGCTTACCATAATCTTGTAAAACTCCTCATCCTTTGGGGCAATCAATTGCTGGCTTATCTTAACTCGGTTGAGCAAGTCACACTTTTCCAAGTTCCTCTCCATATACTGGACCTTCTCCCAAGCTTGTTGTATAGCCTCATTAGAAGATCTAGTAGATCGGCAATGCACATCGGTACCTTACCCTTGCTCGTTCTGGAGGAGACACCTGCAAAGGTTGGAAAAGAAAAGATCAATCACCAAAATTACAGAATTTTGCTAAAAAAATAGTGGAAAAATTTCGGCATGGTTTTGGCACAATTCCGAAGAAAAGGGAAACATCTAGAGAAAGATGGGAAGCCTGAAGATGAACTCAACATTGCTGCAAGCTCAGGTTCAGTGAAAGATTCTCGAAAATAGCTTGGACTCAAACATTGCTGCGAGCTCAAGCGAATCTTCTCACATCCACGCAAGATTGGAGATGAACTCAACATTGCTGCGAACTCCAAACTCCAAAACTTGCAAAGCCTTCCAGGTATATCATGCCATTCTTCCAATTCAATTTACAAAAATCATGCATAAAAAAAAAAAAAAGGAAAATTGTTATGCATTAGATACTAGGAAACTCTTGACCAAAGTTTGACCAATTCCAACCCAACTTGGTCAAAACCAATCAAACTTTGTTCAAGTCAAAACTCGTGTTGACTTGACCTAGAAAACCTAGCCTTTTATTATTTGATGCATAAAAAAATGCATGAACATCTTGATTTGCATAAACCCTCATTATCATGGTGAGAAAAAAAAGAGAAAAAAGAAACCTCCTTAAAAAAGGGGTGAATAAAAAAAGAAGAAAAGAAAAGAGAGAGAAACAATAGCGGGCTGGCCCACAGGCCGTGGCCCACTGCCATGTGGTTGTACAGCCAAGTCCGTACGGCCAAGGGAAAAAAAAGAGGAAGAAACACGAGAAAGAAAAAGAGAAAAAAAAAGGTGAAAAAATAGAGGGAAAAAACCATGAGAGAAGAAAAAAGAAAGAAAGAAAGAAAGATAGAAAGAAAAAAAAGAAGAAAAAAAGAAAGATAAAACTTTTCCTACTCCTACATTGAGTTTGTTGATGAAAATGAAACATCCTTGAAGCCATTGATGGAGGAGAAGAGCTTGAAGATCTTTGAAGAATAAGAGTTCTTGGTCTTGTAGCATTCTTGAAGAGTTTTGCAAAAGAAAGCAATAAAAGCAAGAGATCCAACCTCCCTTTGCTTTTATAGATGGGATCAAGCCAAAAGAGGAAACATGGAGAGAAGGAATGAGGTAAGTGCTACAAATTAGCAACCTTCCCAAAAGTATTCTCTCCCAAAAAAGAAGATTCATTGAGAAATTCTCTCCCAAAGGAGAAGATTCTTTGTGAGATTCTCTCCCAAAAGAAAAGGGATTTCAGATATTCTCTCCCAAAGAAAGATACTTTGAGAAAATCTCTCCCAAAATCATGGGTCTTGAGAAATTCTCTCCAAGTGAGGATATTTTAAGATATTCTCTATCCAAAGGAGATATTTTTGGGATTTTCTCTACAAAAGTCATACAACATGAGATCTAAGCCATCTTCAAAGCTTCAGATTCCATGGGTTAGCCCACATGAGCCAAGTTTGACCATCTAGGCACTAAAAGGGGCTTCCATAAAAGATCCCTCTTACCAAGAGCATACAAAATGGTTCCATGCCACTTTTGAGTTGATTGGACCACAAAAAATAAAAAATAAAAAAAATCAAGCTTAATGAGCTTCCAAAATTCAAACCATCCAACCTCATGCACCAACCTTGAAATTGACATTCCACAAAAACCCAAACCACTCCAATGGACCCAAAATTGTCCCAAAGATTGACCAAAAGCTAAATCTTGACTCCCTAACTTGCTACATATAGCTTGTTAGGTTACAAGGTCAAAACCAAAATTCAAAACCTGACCCCCTAACCTGCCACATACAGCTTGTTAGGTCACAAGGTCAAGAAAACCAAAAAAACCCTTCTTGACCGCCTAATACGCCACATAAATCCTTTAGGTTCACAAGGTCAAAAAGGAAAACCAAAATCTGAAAAACCAAAATCCAAGATCCAAATCTCTTATGTAATTTTCAAAACTTTGCCTTGAGACGGTACATGATCCATCTCACTACCATAAATTCACTTGAAAGCTCAAAATGCTATTTTATCAAAAGAAAAAATCCTCAAAGTCTCTGGGTCAAGCAAAAAACTCTCCTTCAAGGTTCTCTTAGAGGCATATCGACTACAAAAGCTAATGCAAATCATCGTTGTACCTCAAGGGGGTATCTGTTGATACCAAAAATGTCACTTTGCCTCTCCATACACTCTCAACATCAAGAAGCTACATGAAGTCGCATCCTACCGCAAATAGGCATTGCTGCTTCAAACATCAAATCTTGTCAGAAACAAATAGAAACTGTAAGATCCTTCAAGACAGCCATAATAAGAGTACACATCAACTTTCGGGCCATTTCGACATTATTTGGCTTAACTTCACTCTTCCAGCGACTGAACAGGAGCTCCCAGTGGCGGTGAAGCCAGAGACCCTGACTAAAAAAATAAAGCACACAGTTGGACTCAAAATTCTACTAGAAGGCTCTACATCAAATTTCAGGCAATTCCGACATCGTTTGGCCCAAAAAGGAAACAGCCCTAGCAAACTCAGCTCTCCTGGCAGTGGCGGTACCAAAGACATCAAGTCTTCGATCAGAAACTATGGGTAGTCTCAAAATACTTCCAAAAGGCGTTGTGTCAAATTTCAGGTTGAACCGACAATGTTTGACCCTCCATCAACCCCAAATAGCAAAACCAAGCCTCTCGGCTGCGGAAACCACCAAGGCCATCACTCATCAAACAAAGCGCATGGGTGGTTTCAAGATACTTCTGAAGGACTACTCATTAAGTTTTGAGGTCATTCCGCCAACATTTGACCCAGCTTTGACGCTCGGAAACCAAATTAGACCTCCCGGCGACGAAGATCCCCGGGACCATGATTTTGTAATCGGAACAATGGATCGTCTTAAAATGACTCCAATAGGCTCCCTTTCAAATTTCAGGTCAATCGAACACTGGTTGACCGTACATCAAAGCACAACATCTTCTTCGCGACAAAATCAAGTCCACTAGTGACGAGACCCCACATGGCTTCAAAACTCAAAAAAAAGACTATGGCTGGTCTTATTTATTGCTCAGGAGGCTTCACCTCAAACTTTGTGTCATTCTGACATCGTTTGACCTGGTTTTGGCTTCTGATGGTAAATCGGCAACAAGGTCTTTGGTTTTTTCGGAAAATCGGAAACTTTGCGCTCTGATTTGAACAGCTTCTCATCAAGTTTTCTTCAGGGAAATTAATAAAAAAAAAATGTGCAAAAATGTCAAAAAAACTACCAGAGAAAAAAGAATCAGAAAAAAAGTGAGAAACGGCTGAAAATTGGCGACCAAAAGGGATAAAAATCCCCATAGTCGCCGGTGACCATAGAAATCCAAGTTGCTGGATTTTCTCCAAAAACCTATTTTTTGGATACTTTTTCACGTTTCAAGATGTTTGGCCCCTGCGGTTTTTCAAAAATCTGATTTTCGAAGCACGAAATCCATCGGTCTTCGTCAACATCACGGATCCGCCGCCAAAATCATTGGATCATCATCAGATGCTTCGAAATTGCCAACCGGCTGACCGAGAAAGCAGGCTTTCTGCCCGATCGATCTAGAAATCGACTAGACAGATGTTACCAGCCCACTAGTAGCAATTATTGTCGGAAATGCATGGTCATCCGACATCAAACCACATGAAGATCTAAGCCTTTTGATATAGAGCTCTCAAACATGCACTAAGCCTTTTGATATGGAAATGCTTTTTAATTCAATGATTGAAGTTATCCGTGTTGGAAAATGCTAAAACTCTTAAAGTACATTGAAGTAAAATATTCATTGCTTTCAAGAAAATTATATAGCTCTCATTTTGAGATTAACCAACTACATTTTTTATTACTACGACGGGATTGATTTTGACTACAGTTTTTATCATCTCGTAATTTATCTAAATTATCTAAATTCTTTATTCTTTATAATATTTTATTATATTGCATGTGTTAAGCACATGCAATAAAAGAACAGCATACATATATAAATACATACATAGAAGAGAATAAGCAGGGAATAAGAGGGCTGGACAAGGCTTGGTATTATCCAAAATTGGCAGGCCTAAAAAATTCTGTCCAAGCCCAGGCCCGGGCTTATTAAGGGGAAAAAAATGCCGCATGTTATGGGCATTTTTAGGTCCGGGATAGGACGGGCTTCCTCATAGAGGGGCCTAATTGACAGCCCTGGTTCTAGTAACTGGAATTATGATATGGAATCTGTGGGAGTCTGGGAGAGGTACCTGCTATCCTTGTTCATGAGGAATTAGTTGTTTTAGATAAAAAAAATCTTTTACGAGGGAATTGAGTTCTTTACACTTAATTTTTCAAAAAATAAAAAATAAGAACTCTTGTCTTTTAACCATGCAATTAGTGGAAATTATTCATCATTGGCGTTGATGACTGGTAGTTGGCGATGATTTTGACTTTTTCAATTTAACATCCTCCACCCCAATTAAACGGAAATCATCGGTCTGCCACTGGTGGGAGAGGTACCTGCTATCCTTTTTCTAGGTCTGTAGGAACATTTTTTCAAGTAAGCATCTAAAGTAGTTTGAATTGGAATTTTGTACTTTCTTTAAATAAAAAAAAAATGTCAACTTTTCATTAAGCTTGATTTATAGGATCCGCCTGAATTGTTTGTGAAACTTCTGCTTGACACTTCTTCTTTTATGCTTTAGATGGTTTTCATATTCTTCTACCTTTGATTTGAGCTTTTCTTCCATCAAGTTAGGTCCGTATCTCATTTTGACAATCTTCTTTTTTGCTCGCCCTCTTGGTGTTGGCAATTTGCAGGTTGAAAAGTGAAGAAATTAAAGCCAATGTAATTTATTTTCTGGTTTTGTATGGATTGAATCAGCGTCAAGGACGTGATTGAATTTGGGTTTCTTGTATGTGAGTCTATATCTCTCTATATTTGATAGATGTGTTTCTATTGCAAGGATGTTTTTTCCCCTAGGTTATTGCATGGTTGCTGCTTTGGTTACATGGCTAGGATACTAGTGTACTGTTGTAGGTATGTGCTTATGGTGATTGGTGATGGCCTAGCGATCCCATTATGTTGGGAGATAACTCTAGATATAGGCATAACTCCACTGTATTTGTACGTCAATTGGCATGTTAAATAAATCCTAAGGGGTAGCTCAGTTGGCCTAGGATTATGGCTTGCTTTTGGAGGTTGAAAGTTAGAAACTGCACTACGACTCTTGGGCCACAGGGAATTTATGGGTTGGTGTTTTTTCTTTTTCTTAGGTTGTTGTTTGTTGTAATGATTTTGAATATGGGTTTTTTTTTTTTTTTTTTTGTGTTTTTCCTCTTTATATATTCATTTGGAAAGTTGGAATTTTAAGAGCATCGTCATCACCACCACCACAGCCCAATCATTGGCGGGAACGTATTTGAGCATACTAGATCTTGCTCTTTTCATCAGCATCACTACATCCCCAATCACTAGTGGGCACCAATTCAGAGAATATATCCTTTGACACTTAGGGGGAAATATTTTATATTATCTTTCATATAACTACACCGAAAACGACGAATTGGAATGGCCCAAAACCGTTCCTAATAAAAAAAGAGACCAATGGTGGGATCTATAAGCATTAGCTTACGAAATCTTATCCTAAGCTTAAGCTTAGGAGAGCCTGGCCCATATCTATATAAATATATATATATATGCGTTTTTTCACAAAAAAAAAAAGAAAAGAAAAGAAAAACCCAAACCACTTTTTTGGCAAATGAAAGTGTGACATATGTCATTAATTATACACGTATCTTATTCTCTCTCCTATTCATTATCCTACAAAGGTGGATCTCTTGTAGATTCTCTTAAAATAACAACAAATTATTGGCTATTAGATAAGAGCATAAAATCGCCTTTCGAGATATGGGAGTTTTTAAGGATTTCTCAAACATAAACACACACACTCATATATATGAAAAGCTCTCAAAAATCTGTTTTCTTATATAAGAAAATGCTCTTGTTAGATTAACTCTCACACTACTATAAGAGTATGCAGGGACCCGCTTATATAAGAAAAACAATAGCAAAAACAAAAAACATTACCGGCCTCTTGTCCACTGGTTGTCTTAATATATGTGCCAAACAGGTCTCTTATAGTCATTTTCAATGAAAAACAGGACATCCATCAACAACTATCCCTTTTGCAGTAGGGCAAGTTGCAAGTGGGCAGTGGTCATCCACTTCCAATCCCCACCAATTCACTCCAAATATGTTTTTCAAGGCAGTGGTTTGTATAAGTGCAAAAAATGAAGGTCCTAATGTTAGCGATGCTGATAGCACGTAATTGTACCTCGCCCACCATTCCTTGTGCTTTTTGAAGACATAAACATTGAAGAAAATGCCTATTGCAGCCCATGCCCAAACGTGGACGGCCCCAACTGGGGGCATAAGCAAAGGGGTAAAAAGGAAGATGGGCACATTGATTCCCCGTATCCACCTTTTATGAGGAAAGACTCGAGATAGCTTCCACACCACCACAGTTGCTATGATGCCCACTGGGAAAAAGATGTAGGTCCACCAGTACAGGCCGTGTGGGAAAAATAGGAGTGCAGGCCCCACTACTCCTGACTGTACGGTGCCATCATATGTCACATGTTCGTAGGGACACGTCCAAGGGCTTCCTTTGGGCAACTTGTCTGGTTCACAAAAGTTCTTTATCGTGGATAATAGCCACCATCCTACCCCAATATGAACAGAGGACGAGATCACTTCACCAACAACCTATCTCACATATAACAAGGAAATGAAATATTACTGATAATTGGGAACATATTACTGTATCACAATTCACAAATGGTTCGTAGATGTGCATGCTAATAAAAGAAGATGCCTGTGTCGCTTAAAATCTGATAGATTCTTCTCTTGAATATCCCCAACATTATTTCATGACAAGCTTCAGTGGTTCTATAAAAATAATAGTGCAGTCGATCATTGTCCCAATTCATTTGGATGGGTGAAAGCCTTGAAATATTATTGATAATTGGGAACGGATGGATGCACATTAATATCGCTCTCTCTCTCTATATATATATATAAATATATACATATATATGTATATATAAGCTTCCCTTACACGGGTCCACCGATTTTCATAGATCCGAATTAAGTAAACCGTTGGATCAAGGGTCAAATTTATTATTTTATATAAAGGCAATAAACTTGTAGACCACAGATGAATTGGTTAGAGATATTAAATTGACTCTATGTTTGATATGTATGTTGACCCCACTTTGATATTTCGACAACCACCACCCCCACACCCACCACACACACACACAAATGATTTGTGGTATATATCTATTATAATATATTATAGACGTAGGCATCGACTTCAAAATTGGAGTCTAATTTGTGACTCTAATCTCAAATCAATTTGAGAAATTAGATCTTAAATTAATTTCAAGAGATAAAAGTCTATCAATCAATTCAGAGTCCACTTTTGTTGAGCTTCTTTACGTGAATTTCAAATTTTAATATATTTCTACTATGGAAAGGTGATTAAAGAGTCCAGATGAAAAAATCTAAATTTTAATATATATCTATTATGTATAGGTGATTAAAGAGTCAAGATGAAAAAATCCACTTTGCTCAATAACTCCATCCAGCCAAGTTAAAATGAGTATTCTTTAGGTGGATTTAGAATTTTAATATATTATGGTTAGAAAATCCTTAATGTTCGTGATTTTTAAAAGTAGATCATTGATAGTGATTTATACATATAGGCTCCACATACAATTAATAAACTTTTTTAAAGTGGGCCTCATATTCTAATTCCTAAAGACGGTGCCACATGCAATTTTGCAATTGATTGTTTGATTTCCATTTTAATATTGACTGTATTTTATCTTCTTTCTAAAACATAGAAGTATATCTTATAAAGATATTCATCTACATAGAATTCACAATATATATCTTATCTTTTGGGTTGCCTTGCAATTGATTAAAAAAGTTTCATATAGTAACTAAAAGATTTTGTGTCGAGTGATATGTAATATACATATAATTTCAAAGCAAGTTATATTGCAACTTTGCAAGGCACCAAAGTTCCCAGTTCGGAAAGAAATAAATGTCAAGTCTTGATCGAGGATCTTTTCTTTCGACCTTTTTTATTCATCACTGATGTGTACCTATGAAATCTAAACTACTCAAGTCCAAAATTATCATATGTATTGGCGCCCAACGTTCAAATGGGATTTTGTCCCATTCCGCGGAAAGTGAAATGTTTCAAAGTTATTTTTAAGAAAATATAAAAATAAAAGGGATTCTTACAAGAAGATATAAAGACCTCTAGTAATTCTCAAATAAAGATAAGATTTGAACTTTTGTCAAAGAAGCATGGCCTACTTTCAGCTCGGCCCAGCCGTGCCACCCACGAGCTGGCCCACATGCCCATCCTAATCTTTTATTTCTAAATTTGCTTATATAAATTAAAAGAGACTTTATGGGATTTTAGGGTTTTCAACTTAAAATAAAGTTGAAATTACTAAAATAAATATATAAATATTGATGTTAATTACATAAGGCTTGAAGTTTCATACTCATTTATATAAAAAGTAATATGTATTTTGTATAAATGTTAGGCTGGGCCATGCTTCGAACCATAATAAATGGTATATTTGTTTATTTTTATATTTATTTTCTCATTAATTAATATCTCATAAAATAGCCACAAATTGGACTTGTTTTTATTTCTGGGCCCGAGCTTAGGGCGGGCATGCTTTGCTAGTTATAATATATGAAATGAATTGCTTCAAATTGGAATTGGTTTCAATTAGCTTCAATTGATTTTGACCGACTATAGATGTTGACTCTCACTTAAATCGTTTAACCCGTCCCTAAACCTTCCCTCCTTCCCTCCCCAGTCCCTTAATATCTCTCAAACCACTACTGGCCATCTCTATGATGTGCAAATGTGCAGATGGTACAACTTCCTCCCATCGATGACACCTTAAGTCCTCTCCTCTCCATCTTCATTTCAAACCCTTGGACTTCCTTCCATCTATAAGATACAATTTGCACGTCTCCTCTCATAGTAACTACAGTACGGCAGGCAGAACACATCTCCCTTTCTCTGGGGTTGGACCCCGACATCTTCATCAGGTTCTTTATCATCATCTACAAACGATTTCCCCATCCACGACTCATTTGCAACGCTGCCCTTCATCTTCTTCCACTACATTCATCCAATCAATCTATGGGTAGACTCTCAACCCTTCCCTGCAACTTCTCATTTAATATCACATTTCACAAAAATGGCGTGGACCTGGTTATTTCTATTTTTCTCAATAATCCAAATACACTATCTCATTAAGTCTTCCTCTTCTTCTTCTCTTGCATTTGCGGTAAAGGAAAATAAATCATATAAGGATTTTGACAATTGATGCAATTGTTATTGCTTATTGTGCTCTATTCGGTATTATATGCGAAAGCTAAATCATGGCTGAACCAAAAAAATCGCAGCTGGCAGGATAAAAAACCATTTTGCTTCTCCTTCACCCACTTCATCCTTTTCATGGTTTCACACATTACCCTGAGTGAGCATGGATTTTGTGGACCACACCATGGGTGGACAAACAAACGCACATGACCATGCAAGCCATTGTGCATTTTCCCAATCTGTATGTTGAACACAATGGTTTAATCATTGCCGGTTTCGAACTCGGGCCCATCTACATAACGAATGGCCAAAATGAGATGATGCCTGATAACTTAATGGACTTAATATATATATATATATATATATATATATATTAGTTTTTCACATGCCAAAACTGGCCGTGTCATGTAGACAAAGTGTCTAATAACTCCCTACTTAATAGGAAGGCCTTGAGGTTTTTTTTTAATGATTGGTTTGGCGTTTGTAGTGGGCCAACCAAAAAACCATTACATGCTAAAGTAATTTTATGGACTAATGTGAAATTCTCATTAAAGATAATAAATATTTCATAATATTAAACCCACAAATAAAATAACTAAACAGAAAACAATCTGATACAAGCATTTTTTAATGTGAAATTCTCATTAAAAATAAGAAATGCCTCATAATATTAAACCCACAAATAAAATAAATAAACACAAAACGATCTGATATAAGTATTTTTGTGCCGTGGTTTTATGTCATGACCCTTGGTGTCACACTTATAACACCCCAATGATAGAGGCTACAGTAAACCTACATAGGGATTTGATAGATGAAGGGTCTAGAACATGGCAGCTAAAAACCTAAAACGAAGGATTTGGACCTTTTTCCCCTAAAATAATCCCACTTGACAAAATAAATAACAAAATAAATAAATAAATAAATCTGAATGGAAAAATGAGCAGTGATCGCTATTCACTTCTCTACTTTTCGTGAGCCCTCATGGCCTTAAAACTATTCATGACAATAAGAGACGTGCACAGGATAATGAAAGTTTGATGAACAAGATATACTTTTAGATAACCGTTTCATCTAATTCGGCTTTGGTCATTCAATCATAAAATGGTTTAGACTCCGTGTCTGACATTGATAAAACTTTTGATGTTCTACATTAGAAAAATCAAGATAACTCTGATTGGTTTTGTTGTTACTATTTTTCTCCCTCCCTCCGTTGATGTTTTTGAAAGAGGTAAGAAGCAAAACGCCCCTCTTTCCCTTCGGTTGTGCTCTTCAATGCATGTTTGATGTAAGGGATATTCAAGTGCAGCTCAAAAAATATTAATGTTAAATCTCATTTCCGAAGGAAAGGAACTCTTCTACCTGTTTTTTTAGGAATCCAAAGAGTTGTAAAGTACATGTGCCTAGGATTACTCCTATTGGCATCCATTAAACTTAAATAATATGCGGATATTCTAATAGAGTTATAGCAAGAGTTCTTGCAAAGACTGAACAACCGGGTCAACTAGAACTTGACCCCAAAGAGGTTTTCTAACTTCTCAAATCTCAGCTACCAAAAATATTCTCCCCCTCCCTCTCCACGTTCCCTCTCCTAAATTAGCAGTAACTCCATCTTCATTTTCTAATTTATGATGCTTTTAATTTGTTTGCGGCTCCAATACATATTTTGAATGCTTTTATTTTTTTATTTTTTTTCTTTTAAGCTTTAGCTTTATTTACTCACCCTTTTTTACTAATTTATCCCTTCAACTTAACAAATCAATTTATATATATTTTTCTTTTTTAAAAGTATTTTTATTTTTCAATTTTTTTTATAATTAGGCTCGGGCTTAGCACGGGCGTGCTTTGCTAGTATATATAATAGGTACGCTACAAAACTCCCTGGGCATTTCTCACAAAAAAGCACCCATCTTTTAGCCAATGAAAGTGTGACACATGTCATTAAACATACGCATATCATATTCTCTCTCTTATACATTCTCCTACAAGGGTTGATCTCGTATAGATTCTCTTAAAATGCTAACAAATCATTAGTTATTAGATAGCAGCAGAAACTCGCTATTTTTAGATAGGGGAGATTTTGAGAATTTCTCTCTCTCTCTCTCTCTCTCTCTCTCTCTCTCTCTCACACACACACACACACACACACACACACACACACACATATATCTTTTTTATAACCAAGGGCAGCCAAGCCCAGGCGTAAGACCTCGCCTCGAGAGTTTCCGATTAGTACTAATTAAGACGTGCTTTAGTTATAAATGGGATTAGTGAGTTTTTGTTAATATTGGATTAGAATAGCTTTTACATAGCTTTGGACCATTTTTAGAACCTTTTGATTTAGTGGGACCTTTTGAGGGTTCCTTTATTGTGTTTTGAGTGACTTTGGGGTTTATTTAATAATTCTGGGAATCGTATTTTACTCCATTTAATTTATTTTATTATTCCTTACAACTTTCGTGTTTGTCCCGTTTCCATTTGAGACCTCTAGATCCTACTTTGCTAATGATAAGGGTAAAACAATCTTTTGCACAAAAATCTAGACACTATTTTCAAAGTCTCCGAAACCAGTGAAACATATACTTTTTGGAAACTAGAAACTTCGGCGAACAATTATTCCTTCTTCGTCAAACCCATCCGAGGCCCGGAAACCCATGTGTTCGGCCCAATTAGTTGGTTAAGTTATGGGACCCATCTCCATTTTCTATAAAATGAGGAGCCTTCTTCACTTCTTCCTCTTCTTGCAATTTTCATTGAAGAAAGACATGAGCTCTAGCACTCTAGGGTTTTCTTTGCTTCTTCTTGCTTCTTCTTCTCCAACTCACTCAAGATTTGTTGCTAATGGGAAAATGGAGGTTACCTTCTTCTTCCTCATCATGAAAGCATCCTATTGATACAATTTGTAAGGAAAACCACCCACCATAGAGTTCTCTTTGAGCAAGCATTGTGTATTTGAAGGTCTTCCATGTAAGTGATTCTCTCCATCTTCTAGATTTGTATTCTCCTAATCTTAGAGATGCTTCATCTTCATTATTGGAAACTCTCTCTTCTTATTTCATGTTTTGCCATGTTAGGGTTTAATATGAATGTCATTTTGGGGATTTTTGTGTAGATTGGTGATTTGATCTTGGAGAGTGTGTTTAGCGCTTGATTAGCTTATTTGGCACAAAAGCTAGTGGATGAATGGATTTGATTTGAATGATTTCTTATTTTATGGAAAATGTGAATTTTTACTATTCATCTTCTTCTAGATTCCTATGGATTTTGATGCTTTTTGAAATGTGTAAATGGTTAGATTATTCTTCTTATAAGATTCTTGAAAATGTATGTCTTTAATTGCTAAAGTTTGCCTTCTCATTATGGCTTTCATACATGGTGGTTGATATGCATTAAATGAGATTGAGAATGAAGGGAGAATTGGTGTTTTAATGGATGGTTATTGGAGGAAGTAATGATGATTTGAGAATATAAAAGTGCCATAAATGTATTGTCAAAGTAATGGCTTAAATGGGATTTTGAAGAGAATTGAAGATGAGGCCCAGACTGTTGTAACGGAGAGTTTCTGAAGCAGTTCGTTTGAGCGAACCTACATTCACTCGAGCGAACCCTCACAGAACATGGTTATCTCGAGCAAACTTCTTGTTCGCTCTAGCCAACCCCTCCCAGAAGCTAGTTCGCTCGAGCGAACCCCTTTCAGAGACCTGTCCGCTTGAGCCACTCTCCTAGTTCGCTCGACCATTCCTAACTCGGACCCGTTCGCTCGAGCAAACTTGTTTTCGCTCAAGCAAACCCTCCCAAAATGCTATTCGCTTGAGCGATCCTCCAGTTTACTCGAGCGAACTGTACAGAATTCCTGGACTGTTTCCAAACATGATAAAAAGGGTGTTTTAAGGTCCAATGAGGTTGGTTTGGAGCCCCAATTTGATGTGGAGGAATAAGAGGTGTTATATGGAAATTGATTTGGAAAAGAATCCTATTTCCAGAGATTTATTGAGGATATTGGACTTATCAATTTGTATAGGTAACTCGGGATGTCTCAGACCTTCCGGAGTACCAAGCTATGAGCTTTAACCGATATACAAGACCTTTATACCTATTGTTTAAATCCTGAAACCTCAATGTTTGGTCTGAAAATATAGGGGGGTCCATAGTGTCTGCTTTTACTGAATTTCATATGTTTTCGACAGTTTTCATGTATTTGTACAAGTGGCATTTCAAAACCACTAAAATCTGTAATTTGAATATTTGATCAGCCGTATGCATTTTGATAAGATATTATTGTGTTAAATGCATTTACGAGCCTTCAGTTCAGTTTGTTTTGGGTGTTATAGACCCCTTTAGATATGTATATGTTTGGAATGCATTTTGACCTATGAGTCAGTACCACTAAGCTTGGACGACCTTGTTGGTTTGATCCACCGACTTAGGGTCCTCCTTTAGCTTCTGTCAGCTGCAGTTTGAATTCTGTTATGCTCTGTTACCCAGTTCCACGGCCGTAGTTTTTCTCAGTATATATATGTATATGAATAGTTGCTCCTTGCCACCTTGTGTGTTCGAGACCAACACTTTTAGTGTGCTCTCATCACATTAGTGATGGAGGATTTAGCTTAAGTGTGGTTGTCATCTTGTCAGTTCATATTCATTGTTATCCCATATGATTTATATTGCATGTGTTTTAAATAAACAATGCATCATGTTTTATGACAAGTATTGTTTTAACAAGTTCTCATTATATTTTTAAGACATGCTTTGATTTCTTTTATCGTTATATCTACTCACCCACCTGCCAGACCTTCGTGTTTGACCCATTTTTGTGATACTCAGGTCCAGTCCCCGTTATTGCCTTTGAGGAGGAGCCAGAGGAAGCGGTCGGTGAACCGCAACACTTAGTAGAATGGCAAGCCGACAATGTCATTTAGACATTAGGTTGAGCTAAGAGTTGCGTAACATTTTGGGAGTCTATAGAATGATATTTGATTTACTCTTTTAGTTATACTGGTATTTGTTGGCCATTATTTTTGGAAAATGTTAATTTAACTGATCTTTTTTTATAAACATTTAACTTGATATTTTGGGAATGCTAATATGAACATTGCTCACTCTGACGTTAAGTTATTTGCACATTTTGGTATCACCAGTTTTGAAATGTAGAATGGATTACGAATTTGGTTTGCTACACACTTCCACATTAAAGTGTATGTTCAGTGAGTGTCTGTGAAATCCTCACCGCGGAAACCTGTGGGAAATTAAATGAGTGTATTTGTATGTTTAATTATCATCATCTTCACTTCACCTTATTATCGTTCGCGGGCCCGGATCTCGGTCCAGGGTCACAACACCAGGAACCTTTGACCCTAAGCCCGATGACATTCTATTCTGAACAACCGAGAACTAGTTTCTCTCTCGTCTCTCACACACAAAAATACTCTTTTGTCATTTTTCAGATTTTCCTTTAATAAATTATTTAAGAAAAATGATAAGGTCAAACCCAAATGATCTTGTGATGCCCACTTCAGCACATCGAGATGGTTGGTTTTAGAGAGGAAAAAGGTTAAGAAAAGAAAAAAACTATCATAAGGGAAGGATAGTTTTTTTATCATTTCTTAAAACGTTTTTTATGGAGAGGACTTGATTGAAAGAATTGAGGAAAAATTTTCTACTTTTTTAAAAATGTTCAAATCTTTATTTGTTATTTTTTTTTAAATTAGCCAAAAGTTTTAGACTTTTTTTTTAAATCTTCCTTTCTTTTTTCTTTGTGGTGCCTTGTATGTAGGGATGTAAATAGGTCCTCGATTCTCGGATTACCCGAAGGTTCCGACTCGATAAAAACCGAGTTTGGGAACATATTTAGGCCTTCATAAGTAAATGGGTCTGGGTCCTTTCTAGACTCATGACCTAAACAAGTACGAGTCTGGTTCCACTATAGTTCTGACCCGTGGACCCAAGATCCAACATATTGCCTTAATTTTTTAGAATTTTTCCTAAAAGATAGATTATTTTCATATAATTATCTACCTAGACCTGACTCGGACCCGTCCCATATACAAGACCGGGTTCTGGTTCCAATTCCATCTTCTTATTATTAAGAGTTCCAATTCTGAAACCAACAAACTGGACTAGGAACCAAGTCCAGTTCCACATTCTCTTTAACAATTTCGATTCCGACCTAGATTTAGACCGGAACTGGCGTATTTACATCCCCCGTATGGTGGGCCTTTGTGCCCTGTATTTTCCGGGGCATAAGTCATGCTATTCAGGGGCTTTGCCCTGTTACTATTTTTTCCTTTTAATTCAAAAGACCTCTACCAAGAAAAATGAATTCTAAAAAATGACCCTTCC
This sequence comes from Persea americana, assembly GCA_029852735.1. Taxonomy (NCBI): domain Eukaryota; kingdom Viridiplantae; phylum Streptophyta; class Magnoliopsida; order Laurales; family Lauraceae; genus Persea; species Persea americana. Next base: position 72,734,142 of record CM056811.1, read on the forward strand.
AAAGAGAGATTTAAGTAAAAGCAACGAATGTGTGATCCGCAAGAGCTCTTTTATAATAATTGGACCCTGTTGCCCTCACTATCCATCATGATTTCATATTGACACTTATTTGACTATTACACGGCTGAGTGGGACCACGTCATTTGGTCATTGTTTCATCGTTGACATTTCACTCCTGGGAGTTTGACATCCAATTTCGTCTTTCTTCCAATTACACGAGCGACACTTTGTGGACCTCGTTGCTTTTGTAAAGGGAGAGGTGGCTAACGCCCAAGTTACAATGGGATTGACGGGAAGCTTCGTGTTCTGGGTACCTTTTAAGAAATTTGATAAAAAATTATTCCTATTAATATTGTATTGTTTGATGTTGCCTAATTGTTTGGGAACCCCTCCTCAACTTAGCATCCACGTATCAGTTTCTGGATATTTTGGGGGCCCCGTTTGGTAATTTTACTTTCAAAATCAAGTGAAATGAAGTAAACTAAAATATCAAATCAAGAGAGAATAAAATATAAGTACATTATGATGGTATTTAATTTTTAGTTATTTGGTATGAAATCGTTTATACTTTTTGTATAGAAAAGAAAAGTTTATTTATCTTTTAGTATATATAAAGGTAGTTGCTTTTTTATTTTATTTTTTAAAAGATGAAGGAAATTTTGAATTAAAATGTTTTTAATGTGATATCTTATATGAAAAATGAAAGCTTTATTTGACTTTTACTATTTTAGTAAAGTGTCAAACGGGCCTATGAAAGCAAGTCTTATAATTGGAGATGGAGTTTTTTACTCTAGCAGCAAGCCTTATACCTAGGGAGAGAGCTTGTTACAGCGGGGACAGGGTCTCTAAAGTGTGCCCCCATCGGCTACAGTAACAAAACAAAAGGAAACAAGAGTTAATAGAGTGAATGTTTTTGTCCTTTTTTATGTAAAATATGCGCAAGAATGTCTACAAAGAAATTTGATCATTACCTGAGCTATCAATATTGACCTTGGAGGGATCTTCAAGTAGTGCCCAAGCTTGAGATTGCTTAGGAGACTGATAGCTTGTAACGTGCTAATAGTGTTATAGGCCCTAAATGTTTCAAGAGCAAGTGGCCGGCCTGGTAAAAGATACGCCAAGGTCAAATCCTGGATATCCGTTCGAGAGAACGTCTGCATGCAAAAAGTTAATTAAAAATTGCAAATCATATGATTTTCTATTGAAAAAGTTGTTACCATTACATTAATCAAAGCAAGCATTATTTCTATTGAGAAGATTGTTAACATTAATTAACATTAAACCAATCAAAATAATAAATGAAAGTAAAATTCCTATTATTAAGGGACTTTAAACAGAAAAATTATAAAGATTCACACTAAACACTAAAAATGTGAAAGGATTAGAGTTTTTTTTGTCGAACAGGATAACCAAGTTTTTCTTTTTCTTTTTCTGTTTTTTTTTTTTACCAAGACGAAACCTATGTTTACCACCTCCCTCACCCGAAGTCTCAGTTTTTTCCCGTTTTCCCATTTACTCAAGAAACCCTAATTGCGGAAGTAATATAAGAAAAAGAGAACTAAGATGAATTTATGCAAGGCAGAAAAGACCCAAGAACTGTACAAGGAAAATGGAAGAGCAAGAAAACCCAGATGAATTTGTGCAAGATAGGAATGATATAAAATTTATAAAAGGAACTTTTTTTTTGCTAATTGGTAAGATTGTATTGAGAGAAGGGGGGTCGAAGCCCCGAGGACAAGGAGAAGAAAAAATACAGCAGAAAAGACTAGCTAAGTTGAAACTTTCAATCTCCTAAACATGGAGGAGCAAAAACCAACACAAAGCAAACAAAATGAGGGCAAGCCCAATGAGGGGAGATCAGAGAGCTGCCCAAAGAATCTTCTTCCAGTAAAACCCTTCAAGAACCATCAACAGCCGAAACTGGAAACCAAAATACTGGGGGACGAAGAGAGCTCCACTTCAGCTGGAAGCTCTGGAAACAGCCTGAGAAAGCACATTCCTGCCGCAAAAGGAGGGCTCCTACAGCAAAGAGAAAGGACCTCCCCTCCCTGGGCCTTAGTCTGAACCCGAATTGTCCCCTCCCTGGGCCAATCTGAAGAGGAGTAAAACATGCCTTTGCAGCTGACATGAAGGCCATGCGAGCTTTCAACAAGGAGGGCTTTGATACAAAAAGGTTCAACTGAGAGCAATAGCTGAAACTGGGAACCTTCCTGTAGGGAGAAGAAAAGAATACTACTGCTCCTTAGAACACAGCAAACTACTTAACACTGCACAACCCTACAGCAGGAAGATTGCAGCTTCAAAACACAACCCTTCCTATCACTAGCTCTCCTATTACTGACTCTGAAAAGCCAAGGGAGGGGGCTGCCAATCCTAGGAACCTCCTTCAGAAGCTTTGAACCTGTCTGACAGCTACTGCACATCCCAGAACAACATTCTAAGACAGGCTAAGATGGCGCAATTGAATCCAATTTTGGCCCAGCTGCTGATTCGGAATGGCTACCATGAGCACAAAAAAAAAAAAAAAAAAAAGAAAAAAAAAACCTGAAACTGAAACAGAGCTCCAGTATCGTTCTATGACAGGCGCTTCCTCCAAGGGTAAATCTCTCCTGGGAAAACCAGAACATGACTCCATGGAACCAGCCTGCAGAAATGGGAGCAGCCACGGGGGGGGGGGGGGGGGGGGGGGGGGGGGGGGGTGGGGGGGGAATAGGGTGAGAAGGGGGGCTCCTACCTGATGAGGGGTAAAACATACCACTGCATCTATCAAGGAAGACCAACTGAGCCTGCTTCAAGGATGGCTTAACGCTGCGATGCTTGGCTTCATTGCGAAGGAACCACAGAGTATAGATGGCTTGGAATAAGATGGCAGCTGCTGATTTTCTTCCATGGCCATCTACACTCTTTGCTAGAGCTGTCCAAACACAAGGAGCCGATAGAGGGGGAGCTGGGGGCCTGCCATCATAGCTGAGAAGCCATTGCCAGAGCTCCTGAGCTAGAGAACAAATGAAGAAGAGGTGAATATCTAACTCACTATTCCCATGACTGGAGTAACACCTTGAAGCCATTGAGATCCCTTTTTGCATAGCCCAATGGTCTGTAGGTGCTTTCATGAGGAGAAGATGCCAGCTGAAGCAAGATAGCCTGGGATTCATAATTTTGTTCCACACTAACCCATCCCAGACTACTACTGCACCTCTAGACCTCAAAGAATCCCAAGCTAATTTAAGATTGAGAGCCCCTGTAGCTGCTCCTTTCCAAGATAGTTTGTCAAGAGAAGATGGGGCAGGTAGAGGAATGAGATTGGTCTGCCGGAGGAGGAAGCTCTGAACCTCCATCGGAATGCTAGCTGGGATGACCCAAGAGTTGCCCTAAATGATGTCCGCCACCCGATCATTTTCAGAAAAATGGAGGGGGAAACTTTGATCAATAGGAACTTGGTCAATCCAATTATCTTGCCAAAGCAGGATGGAATAACCATTCCCCAGAACCCAACTGCTGCATTGTCGCAGAAGAATTGCCAAGGATCTAATCCTTTTCCAGATGTAGGACCCCGCCTTAGTATTGCCTGGGAACCAAATTGGAGAGTGGCAAAAATATCTTCCTTGGAACCAAGAAGCCCAGAGAGACTCTGATGTTGCTACTGGCCACCCCAGCTTCATCAATCAAGTATTGTTGAATTCCTTCACCCTTTGCAGCCCAATGCCTCCCTCAGCTTTTGGCACACAGACCTTTTCCCAATTCACCATGTTACTCCTCTTTTTGTCAGGGCTGGAGGACCACAGAAAATTCCTCATGAGACTTTCAATCTGCAGGCAAGTTTTGCTGGGAATGGGAATAACAAGGGAGATGTGAAGAGAGATTGAGGAGAGGACATGCTTAACTATAATCAACCTCCCTGCAAAGGAAAGGCATTTGGCCTTCCAACCATCCAACCTTACTCTGATGGAGTCCAAAAGATGATGGAAATGATAATGTCTTGAGGCACTGAAGAAGATGGGGACTGCTAGATAGACAGAAGGGAGAGAGGCCTGAGGGATTGGGATGAGCTCTGAAATCATTCTGGCTGAGCATTTCCCCAGGTAGAGGTTGCTCATCAAAAGGTTGAAGCATTGACTAGAAGAAGCTTGATATTTGGAAAGAAGCCCTTGTAAGTGTCTCAGCCCTGGCTTATGAGCCTTTCGGAAAAGCATGATGTCGTCTGCGTAGAGCAGGTGACAAGGAGTAGAAGGGACTGGAGAGATTGGCATTATTTTCCCTGAAGACCTGAGCTGCTCTATGTGAAGACTTAGAACCTCCTCTGCTGGGATGAATAGGTAGGGCGACAAAGGGTTCCCTGGGCGCAAACCACAAGATGAAGAAAAGAATTCTGAGGGACTATTATTGATAAGAACCAAGCCTCTACTTGTACAAATCATCTCCCTTATCAAATTGATCCAAGCAGAAGAGAAGTTAAAAAACTGAAGGGCTCTAAAACAAAAGTTCCATTGGAGCTTATCAAAAGCCTTAGAAATGTCCAGCTTTAAGCAAACTGAACCTCCACTTATCTTTGAATTAAGCTTTTGCATAAGGTCATGAGCTAAAGCCACATTGTGATGAATAGATCTTCCTTTTACAAATGCGGTTTGGCTGGGGGAGATGAGATGGGGAAGGATGGTAGAAAGCCTTGAAGCTAGGATCTTGGATGAGATTTTGTAGGTAAAGTTCAAGAGGCTGATTGGCCTAAAGTCTGAGAAAGTTTCTAGCAAGGAATTCCTGGGGATAAGGGAGATGAAAAAGGCATTTGTTTCTCTCAGCAAACGGCCCGAAGTGAAAAGGTGGATGACTGCCTCTGTCACTTCTTTACTCACCATATGCCAATAGCTTGTGGAAAAGACTCCTGAAAACCCATCCGGCCCCAGGGAGCTACTTCTTTTAAGGAGTAAGACTGCCTTTCTAATTTCCTCAGAATCGGGGGTTGCTACTAAAAACTGATTTTGCTCCTCGGAGACAGAAGGGCCTGCCAAGAGGAGAAGATCTTCCTTCGGAATAACCGGATCTTCTTGGAAAAGATTAGAGAAGAAAGAGGCTGCCTGATCTTTAATCTGATTACCGTCTTCGTCGACCTTGATCTAGTCGATACAATTGCGAATTCCTTTTGCCTTTGCTGAAAGGTGGAAGAATTTAGTATTTCTATCCCCTCCATGAAGCCACTTTACCTTTGCCCTCTGCTTCTAGTGAGTAGACTCCACATTAAGCCAGTTGTGAAGGGAGGCTTTGGCTTGGACCAGTTCCCTGAGAAGGGAATCACTCGGCTGAGCTTCGAAGGCAGTTTCCTTTGCCAAAACTCGGGATTCTGCCTCTACTATTTGATTCTTGAAATTGCCATTAACTTCTCTACTCTGGGTCTTTAGGGTGAGCTTAAGAAACTTTAGTTTGCTTGCCAATATGAATTGAGGAGAGCCGCTACACGGAGAGGCCTAACTGTCCTCCACTACCTTAGAGAATGAATCATGAGAGAGCCACTTTTTCCTCAAATCAGAAAGGCTTGTTTATGAAGGATAGGTTTTGCCTTTGGCCAAGAATGATGGGGCTTTGGTATGAGGAGATTCGGGGGAGATGGTTCACCACTGGGTCGACATAAGTGTCCAGCCATTAGGAATTGGAAAAAGCTTTGCCGAGCCTAGCTGCCACAAATGCTAGACCTTGCCTATTATTTGCCCAGGTGAAGCTATTGCCTTTGAACCCCAAATCTGTAAAACCCGCAGCCATGGCCATCTCACTGAAATCCCTGACCGAGAGGGAGGACGGAGGACGGAGGCTGAGTTTTTCTTTTGCTAGTAGAATGGCATTGAAATCTCCTATCACACTCCAAGGCATAGAGGAGTAGGGACTATTGGTGAGGTAATCCTAGAGGTCCCTCCTTTGCGTATAGTCTGTTGAGCCATAGACTCCTGTGATAATACTGGGGGGAGAAAAGGGAGAAGCTGAGATTGAGATGTTGAGATGGATACATGTTGGGAAGATTGGTCTAGAAGGGTAAAGGAAAACCTGGAGCTCTAGTTACAGAGACACCACAGGGAGTTCTCTGTATTAGAAAAGGAAAGGGAAAGGCCAAAAGGAAAGGAGCCATTAGAAAAGGAGGCCAAGTTAGACTTAGGCTCTGAGAGGGATGTCAGGGGAGTGAGTTGTAATGAGATGGGAAACCATAGTTTTTGTAGGGGTGTTGCAGATGCCCTTGCAGTTTCCATAGATTACTTTGACCATTATAAAACAGATTTAGAGGGTGGGGGCTGGTGGTGGGCAAGTGGGTTCTTCGACTTAGGACCTGAGGATGGAGGTCCTTTTCCTTTGCCTTCGGATTTTCGTCTGGGTTTTCCTTTACCTTTGGATTTTCGTATGGGTTTTACCTTGAAAGGAGAGAGGTCAACCACTAGGGAGAAGTCACTGTTGGGAACTGGGTTGGGTAGTAAGGGAGCTGGAATAGGGATTGTTGAAGAAGTTGGAGTTGGAACTAGGACTAAAACTTGTTCTGGTATGATCCTCTTCAATTTTGGAAGAGTTGCAGACAGCTTTCTGAGGTTGTAGGTGGATAGGGTAGGATCTGCAAAAGAGCAATTCTCCAAGATGGAGAAGGGGTTTGAGCAATCCAAGGTGGGGGCTGGAATTTTCTCCAGAATTTCTAAGACTACATCCGAGGGGAGAACTAAGAGTGGATTGTCTGTTGGAAGGTTGCCTAGGGAGGTATCTGGATGCAGGGATAATCTGGGTAGGTACTCTGTGTCTGGGTTAGTTTGGGTTGGAGTGACTGAGGATGATGGCGAAGAGGGGAGGGTGGTGAGAGGCTGAGGAGAGAGGGGGAGCTATCCATTTGAGGAAGCCAAAGAAGCTAGATCAGAGGAGTGGTTGGTAGAAGGAGAAAAAGTGTCCAGGGTTACCTGAGAATTTTGGGTGGCCAACTTCTTGTGGTGGGCCTCTATGACTTGAGCTGGGCCAGAGTCCCTTGAGTTAGTAGAGGTGAAGGCTACTATGTCTGGGGGAGCCTGAAAACTGGCTTCTACCTCAGAGCCACGGACCTTTGGGGTGGAAGGAGCAATCAGGACTGCCGCTTGAGAAGGGGTGTTCATTAATCCAGGCTTCTTTCTGTAGGGGCATTTTGTGGGTAGATGTCCAGTTGAAAGACATTCAGAGCAAGGAATTGATTCACACTGGACTTCAACTTTTATTGAGTCTTCACCTTCCAGTTCAACTGTGAGGGTCCTCGGGGAGAAGCTAGCCACATCAAGTAACACCTGACCTCTAGCAAAAGAAAACATCCGCTTCTTGGCAGTGATTTCGTCGAGACGAAGAGGCTTCCCTATGGAGGCTACTATCGACAAGAGTATGTCACTACTCCAGCAGTGATATGGTATACCTCTGAGCCTAATCCAGACTGGAGCTACCGAAGGCCAAGAGGATTCGTCCTGACCTGGAGCCCCGGGGCGAAGGATGAGTTATTTTCCCTTCCATAAGGAGGGGGCGATGACCTATGCGATGACCTGTGAGATGAAATTGCCCCATTCTGTTAGAGAAATCAAACACTGCCTGTAGATACGCCATGAGGAGATCACCCATTGTTCCAAAACTTCCAAAGAAGGTCTTTGGCCCACAAATTCCCTTATTGCAGAGTGAGAGAATGATTGTTTACTTGAGTTAACCCTCTGAAGAGGTATCCTAATGAATAGTTTACCATCAAGCAAAACCGGAGGGGGAAAGGGTGGAGGAGGAGAGAAGACTGTGTGAGATAGGCAGCTGGCATAGGGTTTTTTTTTTAGTGGGTGTTGGGGGGGGGGGGGAGTAGAGGAAGGACCCTGGGTGGAGATGCGTGAAGGACTGTGTTGGAGCAGATTCTGATGGTTATGTAGAAGAAGCAGCTGGTCAGTCTGCCAGGGAGGGGGAGAAGCTGGTGATAGGGAGCTTGCTGGGGGGTGGGGGTTGGGGAGGTTCGAAATTTGAAAAGGGTTAAGGGTGGGGAATTTGAAAAGGGTTAAGGGTGGGGTGGGAAGCGGTCAGAGGGCTGAGGTTGACTGAGGAGGCTGCCGCTGGATGAACGGAGATAGCTGCCGCCGGAAGAAGAGGGTTAACTGATGTGGGAGCTTCCACCAGAGTGTTTGCTGTCACCGGAGTGTTTGCTACCACCGTAGTGTTTGCTGCCGCCGGAGTGTTTGCTGTCTCGTGAGGAAATGGGTTTGTTGCTGCTAGATGAAAAGGGTTTACTGTGGCTACTGCCTCCGGAGGAAATGGGTTAGCTGCCGCCGGTGGAAAAGGGTGACTTGAGGAAGCTACCACCGGGGGAAATGGGTTAGCGGAAGAAGCTTCTGTCGGATGAGGGTTAGGGTTGGATGAAGGGTTAGGAGATAGGGGAAGGGGGAGCCTGCCCTAAAATGGGATGCCTTGTATCAGATGGAGTTGAGGAGGTAGGGCTTCATCCCTGGGCACCGAAGGGGCTAGATCCGGAGGGGGAAGCTCTGCTCTCTAACCAGAGGGAGAGAGGAAGCTGACGCTCCGCCAAGGAGAGGATTAGAGCTCGGAAGAACTGGGTGGAGAGTGGGGCTAGATCGGTTTTCGGGAGAGGGGAGTGGGGGGAAGTAAGAGCCCATAAATCTTGGAAAGGGTGACTGGTGGTCGGCCACCGGGGGTGGGTTTGGCTTTGGAAAGGGGGCAGGGGGCGTGATGGCAAACAGGGGGCATGATTGCATTTTTTGTTTTAGTGGTCACTACAATAGCGTATCCCAGATAAATCTATGCAAGATAGAGAAGACCTAGAAATAGTAGAAGGAACTCAGCAAATGAAGAATTGTGAGAAAATGCCAGTTTTAAATCCAAACACAATACTGGACAATGTCCTAGTTGTAACTTGAAACGGAAATGATGATATGAAGAAGACTTTACGCTATAAAATGAATTCAAGAACTGGGAGTTGGTGGAGGATGATGGTGTTGCACGAAATCATGGCCCATCCACTCGTCTAAGTTATTCTTGACTTGACATGGGCCTAAAAACAATGTATTGATGCATGAGGAAAGCAATGGGGGAATTAATCCTTATATTAGAGCTTTTATCTTGCGTAAAAATTGTCAGGTCTTTATAACCATAACTGGGCTACTGGTTAGTTGAAGTGCATGCCTCTTCAATGGGTCTTAATAAGTTCTTCTTTCCCTTCTGATAGGGGTCTACGAAAAACCCATATCTTCTGCTACTAACCCCATACAAAGTGTTATAGAAAAAATCGTCTGAGCTTTATACAAAGAATGGTGATGTAACCGTTAAATCATCTTATAGAGTGCTCATTCCAAATAATTCAGAAAATGGGAGTGCGTTAATGGAAAGACTTTTAGAGACTTCCTATTCCCCATAGAATCATATTTTTTGGGTGGAGATGTCTTAGAAAACCTATTTCGGTAAGATCCCTCCTTAGCTCCAAATTAAGAAATTATACCGCTTCTTTTCTTATTTGTGGTTGTGCGGAACAACAGAAGAGTCAGTTGAACATGCCCTTTTCCACTATGATCATGCAAGAGCAATTTGGTTTAAATCGTTTGACAAAATTCTCATCCACGGCTTACTGGAATGGTGGAAGGATTCCCTTAATTCTGATGAACCGACTCTCCTTACTAATAATCTTACTAAAGCCTGTTACCATCCGGCGGGTCACCTAGAAGGCCAAAGATGATTTTTATTTAAGGGTGTAAATAAAACCCCTTAAAATCTCATGAACACGTTAAAAATTTGATTGGGTTATCATCTTTAATTTCCCGATTCAATGTTAGTAAAGGGAAAATCTAATGAAAGGGTCCCAAGCCTTAGTATGATTATTAGAAAAGACATTTTAATTTTCTCCATTCTTGTATTTAGAAAATTGGATGGTAAAGCTTATTTTGGGTATATCATTTGTTTTAATGGAAATATCGTTTGTGTTGTAGGAGTTAGAGGAGAGGGGATTGACTCGTCAAAAGAGGTTGAGATGAAGGTGATAGTTGTTGATTTGAATAGAACCATAGTTTAGGGTATAGAAACACGCCATGTTTTGTGTGATGCGATGGAGACAATCCATGCAATCAATGATGGAGAAGATTGGGCATTAAGCTCAATCGTTGTAGATATTGCTTCAGTTGCTATGGGCTTTAGTAAAGTTTCCTTTTGTCACATTCCTAAGGGCCTGTTTGGATAAATGAGGAGTGGAGTAAAATAAAGTGGACTTCACATGTGGAGTGGAGTGAAGAGAAGTAGGTTGAAGTTAAAGTAAAGTACTCCACTTCACTCCATTTGGATGCTTATTTTGAAATTAAGGTTTGGAGTATAATCCCCTTTTACTTAAGGAAATTGAAGTATTTAGAGTTGAAGTCTTTTTTATCATACCCTAGATACTGTTATCGGTGAGATCTCAACTCTTTTGAAAACCAGAAAACAGATATGCAATGAGAAAAGTCATGTTTGTTATGTCTCTATTGTGGAACCTAAAAATGTTAATGATGCTCTAACTGATGATAGATGGATTAATGCTATGCATGAGGAACTAGCTCAATTTGAAAGAAATCGTGTTTGGAAGCTTGTTCCTCGACCCTATCACACAAATGTAATCTATACAAATGGATCTTTAAAAATAAAACCGATAAGTTTGGTCAAGTCATAAGGAACAAAGCACGTCTAGTTGCTCAGGGTATAATCAAGTTGAGGGTATAGATTTTGATGAAACATTTGCCCCTGTTGCTAGACTTGAGTCAATCAGATTATTGCTTGCCATTGCATGTTTCTTGAATATCAAATTATTTTAGATGGATGTGAAAAGTGCTTTTCTGAATGAGTTTTTAAATGAGGAAGTCTATGTCGAACAACCAAAGGGATTTCAAGATCCTTATTTCCCGAATCATGTTACAAATTGAGAAAAGATCTTTACAGTTTGAAACAAGCACCTAGATCTCGGTATGAGAGATTGACAATGTTTCTAATTGAGCATAGATTTCAAAGAGGTAGTGTGGACAAGACCTTATTCATACAACAAGACAAGAGGAATATTCTTCTTGCACAGGTTTATGTCGATGACAGTCTTCGGTTCAACATTTGAACTTCTGTCTGATAAATTTGCTGAAAAGATGGCTAGCGAGTTTGAGATGATCATGGTTGGTGTACTCTCGTTCATTTTTGGTTTTCAAATTAAGCAAACTGAATCTAGAATTTTTATTTCTCAACCAAAATATGCTCAAGAGTTACTAAAGAAATTTGGATTGATATCCTCAAAACACTTGAGGAGCCCCATGGGCACTACTGTCAAACTTAGTCTTGATAGTGATGGAAATGACATCAATGAAACTCTCTACAGAAGTATGATAGGCAGTCTTCTCTATCTTACTGACAGTCGTCTTGGCATTGCTTACAGTGTGGGTGTTTGCGCAAGATATCAGTCAAAACCGAAAGAATCTTATGTTCGCGCAGTTAAAAGAATTCTGAAGTATATCAGTGGTATTGTTGATTATGGAATATGGCTGTCAAAAAATAAAAACACTACCATTGTTGGTTTTTCTGATGTTGATTGGGCTGGGTGTGTAAATGATCGGAAAAGAACTTTCGGTTGCTATTTCTTTCTTGGAAATAATTTGGTGGCCTGGCATAGTAAAAAAGCAGACTTCGACATCTTTGTCGACTGTTGAAGCAGAATATATTACTGCGCGAAGTTGTTGTACTCAGCTTCTCTGGATGAAACAGATGATGCAAGATTATGGTATTGAGCAAGAAACCATGTCTGTGTTTTACGATAATCAGAGTGCAATCGATATTTCCAAAAATCTGGTACAACACTTCCGAACCAAACACATAGACATTTGGCGTCATTTCATTCGTGATCTAGTGGAAGAGAAAATCACATCTTTGCATCACATTCCTACTGAAAATCAACCGGCGGACATTTTTACAAAACCGTTGGATGCAACTCGATTTGAATCACTATGCAAGTCTCTAGGGATCTCTCTCATTCCCTAATCTCCATTTATTTTTGTTTATTTAATTGTACATGCACGTTTTCACATGACCAAATCAGTTTTCTCCTATGCACTGTGCGGATCAGTCTTGATTTTCACATGCCACTCTCCTCCCTTTCTCTTTGAGAGGTGTCATGGTAGTCATCTTGAACCGAAGGAACAGGGCTACCTAAGAATGTATATGATAGCTTCCATATGATTGGTAATTTTCATTTGGAGAGGGCTACCATGTTCATTAGTGTGAAAGTCACCCATGATAGTTCGCTTCTTCATACTACATGTGCCAATTTTTTTTTAAAAAAAAAAAAAAAATTTCATTGGAAAAGGATGAATTACCTACCTTAGTTTTGCTGGTGTGCTCCTTACGCAATATCTTAGTTCATTTCGAGAAGATTTAGGGGGAGTTATGCACACACGTTTTTCTTTTTCTTTCTTTTTTTTTTTTTTTTTTTTTTTGGTTTTGGTCATACTGTTCACTTCGACGCTGTGCAATTAACTTTATGAAATTTTTTTTCTTTTTACTATGTTCCATGGAGAGATTTGACCGATTGATAGACGTTAGTGGGTTCTTGCCGTGTTGCAATTAAAGTTTTAAAAGGTTTTGCACTTCGCTCTAGTGACCTTTCCAGTTCGCTCGAGCGAACATGCAGCGTTTAAATCCGCGTGACTCATTCGCTTCATTCTTTTCATTCTCTTCTTCCTTCTATTCTTCTCCTCCAAACCCTTGCGCCGCCACTTCTGATCGTCTGCCCTCCACCTTCTGCCATTTTCGATCAGCCCAAGGTATTCTCATTCTTTTTTTTTCTAAAACACTTGTGCATTGTTTGCTTTAGGAAACAATCTAGGGTTATTCGTTGTTTGTGTTCCTCTTCCACTTCTCTGTTTTCGTCATTTTTCTCCTTGTGCATCTTCGAGGTTAATCTGTATTTTAATTTGGGATTTTGTTTGCTATTGGATTTTTTTAACCCTTGATTGCAGAATTGAGATTGCACTTAGAAATTTTTGCAAGTTTCATTCTTGCTTCTGGTGGATTGTTCCTCAGCATGGGTGGATTGTGCTCACCGTTTGTTTCTTGGTGCACAAAATGGGCCTTTTTGCTTGTATTTTGAACTTGGAGAAAATAGAATGGAGGGTTGGAAGTGGATTCTGTGGTCAGAATGATACATCTCAATGATGTGTTTGAACAAGAAACAATACGTAGATATTGGATTTTTTTTTTTTTATGCATTATGACATGGACATGTTTGTTTCTGGAATGGGAAATTTTGATGAGATTATAAAAATGGATGGATGGAAGAAATGGTGCTCTAATTTTGTTTAAAATTGGTGCTAGACATTTGGATGGATTCTCATCAAACATGTGACCTGTTCTTAATATTAGTGTGGCAATGTTTCTTTTGATAAATGTGGATTATCTGTGAGAGTAAGAACTCTTCTGAATGTTTTTCCACAGTGTCGTTCTCAACAAACTGAATTTTCAAGGGTTCTTGTTTCAAATGTGCTTTCCAAACCTTGGAAGCAATCTTCTTCTCCAATTTTCTGAAGGGCATTTCTGACTGCCTTCTTGTTTTGGACTCTTGTGTATTGGCTATCATTGAACATAATTCTGTGTTGTATTTCAGCATCTGAATTGGTAAAATGGCTCCCAAAAATAGATCCATGCAGAGTCCTCTTCCTCTCAGTCCAGCTTTGACGATGATCACTTTCCTAACATGAATAAAGCTATTCAGTTCCAAGAACAGTTTGTGTCAAGAAATGTTGAGTTTGAAAGAGAGGTTGATGAGGAACTCCATGACAAACACGTTTTTTGTAGCCTGTCCAATCGCAGCTGGTACTCACTGATGAAGTTTGAATCTTCGAAGATCTATGTTAACTGGGTTCGTGAATTCTACAACAACAAGGAGATTGAGTCATCAGGTTCATTTAAGACCTATGTTCGGGGCAAGTGGATTACAATCGTTGTGGATGACATCGCTGAATTTATTGATATTCCAATTGTTGAGAACCCTAATTACCCTATCCTTGAAAACAATCAAGTCCCCATTGACTATGATCTTGTTGGGACCACTATTTGTGGAGAAGACATTCATTGGCCTGGAGGTTGTCTCCCTCATGGTAACCTGACTGCCAAGTACAGGTTCCTCAATCGGTTTGTCTGCCATAACCTAGAACCCAGGGGCCACACCTCAGATGTTAGCCACAAGAATGGGTATCTTTTGTACTGCATCGGCATGGGCAAGCGGGTCAACATTCCACAAGTGATCATGAATATTTTGATAAGGAATTTGATTGCTAAGAAAAACTCAATTCTTTCTTTTGGTGTATTGATCACTGAGTTTCTCTTATGGAAAGAGGTTCCCAAGAAGACCAATGAGGCCACACAGAAGATTCGGAACCCAATCAACGCTCACACCCTAACTCAATTGACTACTCACATTTCACCTGCTCCTCAAGGCGATGAGGTTCATGTGGATGAAGCTGCACCTACTGCACAAGTTCGGGGGAAGCACCAGGGGCCCAAAGTGCGGTTTGATCAGCTTGCAGCTCAAATGCAGGGACTGACTGAGCACGTTGATGCGAGGTTTAATGCTATGGATGGCAGGTTGAATGGTTTTGATGGATGCTTCAATCTAATTGATCAAGCGCTTGCTGCTATTCTATCTTGTTTAGGGAATCAGTGATTAATCTCTTTTTATTTGCAAATTTGACTTCATCTGTTTATGTTTTGAACTTTATCTACTCAATTCTCATGTCTCTCTTAAACCTTTTCAATTCAGAACAAAAAGGGGGAGAAATCTTAGTCTTATTCTTTTAGCCTTATTATCTTTTTTTCAAATTCAATGATGAATGCATTTGATCTAGTGACAGGCTGTGCAGGGTTTTTACAGGTTAAGACAACTTTTGTCATGTGACAAGTTGGTTGCTTCCAAGTTTTCAGAGTTTTTGTTTTTTTGGGCTTGGGTAGATTTATTTTTTTTCAGTATTCAGGAGTTTTGTCCATGAATTGCCAAAGGGGGGGATTGTAAGGTTTTTAAGGTTGACTGATTCATTGGTTAATGGACAAAACAGGGACTCTTTATGATGTAATTTTAATTAAAATGAACTGCCCAAGATCTTCATGCGAAGAAGTTTAGTCATATTGGAACTGACCGTGTTTGCTCGAGCGATCTTCTATCTGCTCGACCGAATCCCTCATAGCACTACGTTGGCAAGCCCTTCTGTCCATCACTAGAGCCAACTCTCCTTATGGAAGACATAATACACTTCGCTCGAGCGAAGTTCTTGACCGCTCAAGCGAACCCATCACAGAGGCTACTTCGCTCAACCCATTCCTTCCTTTGCTCGAGCCATGGTTTGAATTTCAAAACTCGAAGACAGAGGCTTGTCCACTCGAGCGGACCTGGGCGTGAAATTAGAAACTGCCCAGATTTCTTTCCTACTTCCTCTCAAGATGCCTTGCTGATTCCTAATCAAACTATATCTCTTGAGGAACGAATTAAGGATTATAAATAGCCTTTGTCTCTCTATTCAACTTCACCTCTCTGGCATACAAAATCCTATAGAATACTTTGAGAGATCCATCATCCCCCAAGGCGACTATTGGCAGTGCCGAAGATCAAAGCTTTGGATTTTTGCTCCGTTCTACTCTTCTGAAATAGAGACACCTTGAAGACGGCTTCAGAGTGTTCATTTCAAGCACGATGAAGGTGTATGGCGAGCAGTTGGCAAGACAGCGTAGTCCATAGGTTGAGTTTCGACTAGGAAAGGTTGTGAGTTGCTTTCTTGTAACTTTCTTTAATATAGTGCTTCGTTGTCTGTTGGCCTAGACGATAAGGCTCGTGGTTTTTCCCGAGTAGGGTTTTCCACGTATAAATTGCATGTCCTTCTTATTGTGTAGATCGATTATTTTTAATCCGATTTAGGATTAATCATTAGTTTAATCATTGGTTGATTGTAATTTACTAAAGATCTGTTGGTTGGGACCTCTGCCGGCGTTAAGGCCAGATTTTCAAGCTTAATTGGATGTTCTATTGTGGTTGATGGTTGCACTTGCATAGATAAAAGCAAAGGATAATATTTATGACCCTCTTGGGTGTTTTTTAAAAGAGATTGTTTTTTAAGTTCGTGCAAATTCAATTAAAAAAAATAAGGATTTGATATCTGATTCGATGTGTTTCCAATCAATGCATCCGCAATTGAGGCTACGATCGTATTACTGAATTTAATAAGAAGAGAATATACAAATGTGAGAGATTTGTGTCACAAATGTTATTAGGTTGCAATGCCTTATTTTGCTTAAAGGGCAATTTGCATTAAAAAAGAGAGGAGAGAGAAAAAGAAAATTTGCAATGCCTTATTTTGCTTAAAGGGCAATTTGCATTAAAAAAGAGAGGAGAGAGAAAAAGAAAAAGAAAACAAAGGCACAAGGGCCCCTATAATTGGGGGGGGGGGGGGGGGGTTGCGCACGAAATCCCACATCAACTATAAAGAAGAAAGTGAATGGAATTATATGTAAAGCTTACACCCTTACCTTGCGTAAGCCTTTTAATGGGTTGAGGCCCATCAGAAACAAAACCGTGAGGCCTGTGGGCCAAAGAGGATAATATGATACATGCGTGTAAGGTGGGGCGTTATAAGAAGACCAAAGGAATACAAGCAATCTCTCAAGAACAAATGAGAGACCTATTAAATGTTTGCATTTGGGATTGCTTGGCCAAGTGCTTGATAGCTACTGCATCACTGCCACTACACAAAGATAACAAGATAGCAGTGGTGGAAAGCATATGGGGAGGCCTGATGCTTGTATGTTGCAGAACCCATTGCCATAGGGACCTTGCCAAACTGGCGTTGCACATGACTTTGGGTTTAGGGTTTTCTGCTGCATCAAACGCCATGCAAAACATGAGATCCAAGGAAGGGATAGGCTAATGCAAATCAGCTTTTCCAAGATCTTCTTATTGGTTCTAGTTCTGAAGAGATTCCAAGCAGATTTAAGAGAGAGTTGACCATTAGCAGATGATTTCCATTCTAGGACGTCTGTTCTAGTTGAATTTGGGCAAAGGTTGAAACTAACTTGAAGCAGTAGGTTTCTAATGTCTTCAGGGACGGATAAGGGGATGTCCAGAACTCGATTAAGAAATAGGGAGGATAGTCTTTGTCAGCAGAAAAATGAACAAGAGGAAAGCATTCTGAGATTGGCTTGTCACCCCACCAAATTTCATGCCAAAGATTAATTTGTTTGCCATTGCCAAAGTCCCACTTGTTACCCTGTTTAATGAAGAAAGCCAATCGTCTGATTCATTTTGCCAGATGGATGAACCATGGTTTGGGTTTGCTGGCCTCTAAATGGAGTTAGATTTGAAATAGTGCTCTTTTAACCATGTAGACGAGAGAGTGGTAGCAGTAGAGGCTTGCCAACCTAGCTTAAGAAGGCATGCTTCATTAACTTCAGAAATCTTTTTGATCCCAGGACTTCCTTCGGCTTTTGGCAAACATACTAGGTTCCAATTTAGCTTCTGGAAAATTCAAAAGAGAGCTTCCACAAATGTGGACATGTACTGCTTGAGTTGAATCTAATTATTCAAGTACCTCTTTTGGTCTAGACATAACAGCCATTATACTAGATAATACATTTGAAGGGATGCTGGGCAAATATTGGAAGTCAGTGAATTTAGTGACGGTTATTCCCCTAGTTGATAGCGAAGATAAGCATGATGTGTTCTTGGGAATGGATAAAGCGAAGGAAGCATGCCTAAGGAATATGAATAATAAGGATTGCATGTCTTACAAGAGGATCATTTATAGCCTGTGGGGCAATCAACTGTTAAGTTTATGAGCCCCAACATCACCGGCAGAGTGCCCTGCACTATATTGCAAACAACATGAATCTGGCATTTTTTAGCCCTATATTTTCTGAAGATGGAGAAATCGCCAAGGGATTTAATAATATTATAGAGAAATCACTAGCTGATTTTCATACTCAAGACATCACTTTCATACTTGTGAAGACTGCAAAGATTGTTTTCATCGAGAGAAAATGCCCACAGGTAGACACAAGTTTACAACTTTTCATTATTTTTTAGATAAGGGGGTGCCCTACACAAGTCCTAGTCAATTCGGACAAGGCCATGACCGAGTTGCGCCGAAGACGACTAGGCCAAGTCACCACTAAAGGTTTGGAACATATTTTTAAGGAGAAGGGGAAGGCACATGGTTTGGGGCTGAGATCTGGGGTTGCGATCGGGCGATGGAGGATAGGAATCGGTGGATGGAGTTTAGTGATGGAAGTGGGGTCGTGAGGGAGTCTGAGTTTAGGTTTGGGTTTAGGAACCTGGGTTTGATTGTGCTAGCAAAAGCAAGAAATTAGTAGATGAGGTTTGGGTTTAGGGTTGTATTTGGGTGGAGGAAAGGAAATATAGGATGAGAATTGGGTTGAGTATGAGTGTGGGAGCTGACTTGACTTGTGACCCCCTCATTTATGCATTAACTTCTCAACGTTGGTATGGTAAAATCTGCCATTAATATTGTCTTTGGTAAATATGTCAGCCATGATCCATTCTCGTGAAGACGCGTTAAATCCGTGGAGGGGGCACCTTTCTAATGTTTTATTCTGGGCCCTCGTCTAAAATGGCTATCTTAACGGTGCGAGGTAAAATCATTTAGAGGGACCGTGGATCATGTTCACCCCCCCTACACAGGCAGAGAATTCGTACATTCAAGAAGAGGAGATCGCACACATGCGAAAAGAGAGGAACTCGCATATGCAAGGAGGGGGGAGGCCATGATCGAACCCTGGACCTCCCCACTTGTTAATTGGCAGCGATTTCATTGGACATGTTGAAATCCCAAGGTAGTTAAAAACTATTCTAGTTTTTTGAGGATCTTAAGATGACATCACAATACCTTGAGAAGTATTATTAGAAGAAATAGCGATAATATTAATACTATCCTACATAATAGTTGTTGTAGATGTGTGCTGTATTATACTATTATGTTACCTGATTTGCTGTAGCAGACAGTACTGCATTGGAGAAGGTCGCTATAAATGCTGTAGAAATAGCGAGAAAAAATCCCCATACAGGAAGCTGCAATTGTTGCTTAAAAATGACCAAACTTGAAATTGAAATAACACCAGAGAAAACTATGATCACATAAAACCACCATAAAGGAATGGGGCGATATTTGCTCATTAGTCTATTGTGAATATCGCCTCTTTGGTGTCTATCATGGTATGCCTCCCTAAAATAGTTCCAAGCCGACCTGAAACAAAATTCTTTTAGAATAAGAAATAAGAGATACCATGCGTATTGTTTTCACAAGCTAATGGTTTTAATAATTAAGATATACAATCTTTTCAAATTGAATAGATAAGATAAGATATTAAAAAAACAACAATTGATAGAGGGTCACCTCCCATGGTAGAGAATAGCATGAGTCAGAAGAGCAGTAACAAATGCAAAACCAAATGCATACTTGTATGCATAGAAAGCTGGGAGATAAACTTTCGAGTAACTGTTGTACTTTTGTCGATCTATAGTCAAGCTTTCCTCATTTAAAACTCTTGAAACATTGTACTCATGACCATCGGCATCGAATAAATGCGATGAAAATAGAGGAAACCGCTTTGCATCTTGTGAATTCATCCAGTAGGCAATTGGAACGATTACATAAAGGAATAACACAAACCCAACCACCGAATTAATAATCACAAATGGAGGGATGGTAAAGGGGCTTCCTACGTAGCTATATATGGTTGAATAGTCCAAGACAAATGAGCCAAGGCCAAGACCACGTCGAGCGGAACCGATTTGTTGGGCTGTGACTGAATTCTTCCAAATCCAACAAACGAGAGAGAGAGCAGTGATAGAAGGAAAAAAATAGTTAGGAACAATATAATATGCGAAGCTCGAGACTGAGACTATAACAAAGAACTGCAGCCTCGTTACTTTTCCCTTCATCCTCACATCTGCCTCGTGAAATGCCCTGTAAGATGGTTGAATTGTTTCATTCTAAAAACACTCTCATGCGCGATGTATGCATAAAATTGATTGAGATGGAATCAGAACATTTATAGGATGTTAATAGAAGAGGTATAGACCTGTAAAGGGACACTTGTGCAACAGTTCCAGGCCACCACATTTTAGGTGAGTCCACAAAAAAGCTCTTCAATAATCCACCGTACCCATATCCAATCAGCTGTACACAATATAAACACAAATAAGAGGCAGAAGTCTAAAGAAAATGAAAGTAATATTCAACTTTTCTATGGAGATATTTGGTCTTTGATTCGATTAAAATTTTAATGAGCACAATAGAGGCTCATAGTATGCGCGAAATGTTGGTTGCAAAAAATGAAACTACTATATATGGGTCTGAGTTCCCAACCTTGAGATAAGGATTAATCAGTTTAAAGGTTTTTTATGAAAAAGGTTATGCTTGAATTGCGATTAGACGGATAAGTGTACAAAAACATCCTCTCACCGTCACTTTTTTCTATGCCAATAAAATTAAGCATCCTTTCTTATCCATTAAGCCTTATGATCTCGCATCTTCATTAAATTGTACGATAAAAAAAGCTTCTGAAAGAGATATTAGAGATATAGGGTATATTAGGATGGACATTTGCAGTAGGGTGCTAGAGAAATTAGAGATATAGGGATGATTGGGATGGTTTTAAGGTTAGAGATAAGGGTTCCTTGCCTTTGAGTTAAGGATTAGTCTAAATCTGAATCAGCTTAAAGTTGTACAAATTGAGGTCAGATCTCACGCTGATTTTGATTTTATGCTATGTGCTCGTTTGTTTAAAAGTTAACAACATGTTCACTGTAGACTTAACAAGAAACAAACTTGAGAATTTATAGCTTCTTTCCATTTTTGGATTTTGTTAAAATAGATAGTGAGATTCTCGCAAAGCTAAGAACCTAACTTCTCATAAATAGGGGAAAATTGATTTCTTTGCACCACGGATATAGGCACATTGTTGAATCATGTTGATCTTGTTGTGTTCTTCTTGTGAATCTGATTAATTTATTGCGACATAGTTGTTTTTATTCAAATCAGATACATCCATATCCATAAATGATTGTCAAGCTATAGCTTATGTGTCTATTCAAATAAACTAAAATCTCTATCATATCAATGCAAACTAATCTTTATCTAATATATCAATCTAACACCCCCTCAATCACCTGATCCTACTAATAGAGTTAAGTGAAGTAAATTTGATCTTAAAGAAAGAATAAAATATAAGTGGGTTATGATATTATTTTATTTTTAGTTTTTTTTTATGGAATCTTTTTTACTTTTTGTATGGAAAATGGAGGGTTTTTTTTGTATTTTAGTGGATAAAGTTATTTGTTTTCTGACTTTTTTTAAAAAGATGGAGGGAGTTTTGAATTAAAGTACTTTTGATACGATGTTTTGTCTGAAAAATGGAAGCTTTACTTAACTTTTATTATATTAGTAAAGTGTCAAATTAGCCCTTAATGGAAATCAGATGTATTTGTTGACAGAAAAGTAAAAACACTTTGATCTCTAAAAAAATGGTAGATATTTTGCAAAATGATCATCGTCCATATGTAGATGCAAGACTATTGTAACCCACTCCTATTGAGTTTGTCGATACTGATGGTCCACTAGATTAAATATGGCGCAATCTATTCCAAAAACCTTTATTGTACAAATTGATGGAGATTTGGTGAAAATGGATAGATCGTAAGGCTTGGATGGATTTTCCCTATGATGTTTGTCTTGGTAGTAGGTTTAGGGAATGGTGACCATACAATCGCGGCGCGGAGGATCAGGCTGTCCCATCGTCTCCTCTGATCTCTTCTCGTCATCTTCTTCATTTGAAATCCTTTAATCATTTCTTTTATTTAATTATTTAATTTTTTTCAATTTTCGTGATCCGAGATGCCTATAAAAAAGGAGTCCCTGTAAGGCATTTCTCAGCCCATCTTCAAGCAAACGATCCCATCCTCCCCTCTGCTCTCTTTTCATCTTCTTCTTCTTCATTTGAAATCCTTTAATTATTTCTTTTATTTAATTATTTAATTTATAAATTTAATTTATTTGCAATTTCTGCGAAACCATTTTCCAAATGGAGGATGCTTATTTCTTTTTTTTTTAATGATGGTGATAATTGCAGAAGCATGATCATACCTGGCTAGGTTGCAAGATGACCAAACCCTAGTTTTGATACTATAAAGAATTTCAAAATTCACTATATTTCTATGATTTCAACGTACCATCAAATAGAGAAATGATCTCAATTCATACAATGAAAAGCAAACGTAATCAACCATTATTTAAAATTCAAATTACCTAAAATCTCTAACAACCAAACTAATCTTTATCTAACACGAGAAGTGTTAAAAGTACTACAAGTTTAATAAACTGGCAAAAAAGGGAGACGATTGGTGAAGCGATGAAGTAAGAAAAGATAGATTTGAACCTAGAGAATGATCTTAAATAGAGTAAAGCAGAGTGCAAGGGTGAATTAAGCAGAAAGTAAAGTTATAACAGAACATTAGGCGTAAAGTAAAACTCACAAGCCCACACCAAATAAATGGGATACGACTTCAACAGTGATGACTAAAACATAAAATGACAATTAATGTTTTAGTGGCACTATTTTACAACAAAATAAATATACTGAGTTCATTCTAGTTGGGGAGGATCTAATATATGATTTGAACTACAGACACATATTATGATGGTGAAGATTCTGGAAATCCTAGAGTTCATTGAAAATTAATGAGAACATAAATCTAACGAACTTATGATGTTAAAATCCAGCATTCCAACAATGATGTAATGAGATGAACTTACAATAGAGTAAGCAAAGGGGTGGAATTACCAGTGATGTATGGCCCAATATCATTGCCACAAAGGGGCTAAACTCTCTGTGATAAAAGACTTTGACAATTATCATGATAGTCACTGAATTAGGACAACTAAAGCCACTGAACGCGAAGATAGTAATTAATACGTGCTCTTTAATGTTGAAAGGCCCCGGATTGATCGAAAACGTCCACTTTGTTCCCGGGACTCTGATAGATTTTACCGGAAGGGTCGCTGCCATTAACTTTCCTAATGGTAGAATGAGAACTTGGATTGCGTCTGGCGAAATACTAACTTGGTTCTGACGATAAATGAAGTACCGATTTATGAAAGCTATAAATACACAACTTGTCAATCCTATGACCCATGTTCGAAACGTCAGAACTGGTAGAGTCTCATCATCGGTGACTGGAATCGTAAGCCTAACTTCCTCCACCAGAGAATCATTGATTTCATCTGCAAATTCACATATACAAAAGATTAGTATCGGTTGCATAGAAAAGAGCACACCAAATTTGCAGCTTGTTTAAATGGCCCCTTCTTTTATCAAGAGGAATAGACATTCACATGCGATACAGCAGTTGCATACTTCAAGGGATTGGCCTCAAATGAATCCCGCATTCAACTATATTTGAATATGGGTTTCATTCTTGGCGTGATTCAATTTGGATTTGAATGAAATGAAATGAAATGGGTGTGCTTGATGAAAGATAACCAAAGCCTTAAGACATCCCAATCAAGATGCAAATTCAAATTAGTTCACATTGAATACAACGCTAAGAATCATGGAAGCCCGCACTAACTTCCGAGATGAGCAATTATAGCTTGATATATTCAAGTATCATGATTAAGATCATACACTTGATGAAGCTCGAATCTAAGTTAAAATTGATTTCCAGCCACTCACATCCAAACCCTTACCAAGAACCTACTCATGATATGGACTTGAATATTGTTATGGCAGTCCAATCTTGTATATAGTTGCTAGCTAGCAGAGGGGGCTATGTTAAGGTCGGGCCTTAAAAAACATTCAAGTGGTCAATCTCAAAATGCCAGCCACTTCAGTTGGTTCATGATAAGAATGAAAATTGATTTAAGTCGGAATTGTAGTGTGGACCATTGTGGAGGCGATCATAGACCACCATCATGAGAGTCAAAACTGGCCGTCAACTGCAACAAGGTCTAAATAAACAAAGGAGTGACTACTTATTACGTCTCCAAATGGGCCAAACTTATTAAACAATTTTCATTATCTCAAAAATATCTTTTCAATAGCATATAATATTAAGAAGTCCAATGTATGGGTTAAAAGATGCAATTTCTAGAAGTCCTTATTTTATCCCGGCTTAGGAGGCTAGGTTCCCTAGCCTTATGATGAGGGTAGTAGACCTCAGGTGAGGTGGAATGCCCTCGGGTGGTGTAAGAGACCTCAGATAAGGTAGTATAGCCCTCGGGTGAGGAACAATGACTATTTAGGTTCGAACCTTGGATAGCCAGGTAAGAACCGACACCTCTTATCACTAGGGTAAGAGGCCGTTCTTCCAATTTCTAAAAGTCAAAGATGTCAAAAAGAGAAAGGACCTAAAAAAATCAAGACATATACCATTGTTTTCCAAGCTTGTTTTTCTATATGTTAGCAAGGGTATTACCAGTTTTAAATTCAGCAAATAGAAAACTGGTTTGCAAAACTGAAAACAAAACAGAATAATAAGAAAGACAAAATTATAAAGTTGAAACTAAATTCCACTTATAGTATGTAGGCAAAAACAGAAAACAAATGATGGTCATGGCTAGTGTATTGCACTATGTCCTTAAGACAAATTTCACCCTCGCAGTGGTGCTTACGAGCTTTTGAGGCATCTATCTCCCATGATACAACGATCTCTTCACACAATAGCAACACTACAGATTGTGTGACTGGCGAACCGAACTTGTGGCAGAGTTACAGAGAATGAAAGACCAAACACAGGGATGAAATTGGATTTACATAGACTACTTCAAGACTGTTCATCCATGGATCGCATTTGCTCTGTTC
Organism: Persea americana; assembly: GCA_029852735.1. NCBI lineage: Eukaryota > Viridiplantae > Streptophyta > Magnoliopsida > Laurales > Lauraceae > Persea > Persea americana. The sequence continues at coordinate 72,759,012 of CM056811.1, forward strand.
ATGACTGTTTATGGTGAACAAACATACAACCCTTGGTGCAGGCAACATTTTTGGTTTCTTTGGACACACCCATTCAGTATTCAGCCACACCCCTTCGACACACCTTTTGAAAAAGAAATTTTGTCAAATAATTTTTTTCCAAAAATAATAATATTAAGTGGAATAAGCCCGGCCTGGCTCGTGTGTGTGGCCCGAGCCCGATTAGGTGCAGGGCGGCGCACACGCGTGTGGTGGTAAACCCAACTTGGTCTAGGTCCTCCCTCCTCCACAAAAGTGGGGTGTCCCCTGGGGCCCAACCTTTACTACCAAGGTAATCTCGTATATATCGAAAAAAAGATTTAGTTCCCAAGCAATTTGGGATTCAAGTATTCCATATGCTTGTGTTACTATGTTCAAGTAGTGGTGTTTGGAGTTAATTTTTCATTGACTCCTCAATGAATTAGAGCAACCAAATATATGTTCTTAATATACTCATGGAATAGATCGCATTCTTATGTAGTCCCACCTAAAAGTATAAGTGGATCCCACTTTTTATTTTGGCTCAAACTTGACAAAAAAAAAAAAATGAAGCTCTATCCATTTTCCAACACTTATACAATTAGGGCACGTTTGCGTAACCCGTTGCCATAGAAAAGGTATTATTTACAAAAAATCATTTTTTCATGCATTTGTTGTGGTAGTTTTCTACAAAAAAGCTTTTTCGTCACACCAACATTTTCCTTGAATAGCCTGAAAATAGAGTTCCTAGGGGGGGGGGGGGGGGGGGGGTGGCATAGGAAGTCCATTTCTGCAGAAAACTTTCCCCCTTTTTATTATTTCATTTCTTCACTCCCCTCTTTAATACTAGTTTTCAATGAGAAATATACAACATTAGCACTAATTCATCGAGGAAAAAAACTTTGCACAAAACACGAAACCTTTTCCGATGTATTTAAAAACCATAACCTTTTGTTGATGTAGCAATTTCATATTTTCATGAAAATTACCTATACACAAACACGGCCTTGGATAATTGCACCATCAAATTCGTCAAATTCTGCACTTAAATATCTTTCTAAAGGTATATGGCATGTGAAAATCCAATGGTTTGAAAAAAAGCTATGGCGTTCAAAAATTGGGCAACACAGAGTTGTCCAGGCCCCACGAGGTCGAGGCACCATAGAGAAACTGCCGGGGGTTGGGGGTAGAAATGCATCTCGGTTCCACGTAGTCCCAAAAATGGCCTCGAAATCATGGTGGGCCAAAAATGTCCGCCAGAACATGGACCATGAGACCCTCCTAACCTATAAGTATCTTTTCAGCCTTTCGTTGAGGCGGTTTGAGTTGGGAAGTAAAGGGTGGTAACTGTCAGCTTGCCTCTCTGATTCTCTTTCAGATTAAGCTGTCTTTTGAGTTTTGATTGGCTTCCTGATGTAGCGAGATCCAAGAAGAAGAGGGCCACCTAGTGAATTCCACCAAAGAACCCTACAATGATTTGCTTTCATTAAATAGTTTAGTAATTTTAGTGATTTAATGTTATTTCTGATTTGACTTAATCAGAGATATTTTAGTTATTTGATTTATTTAGAGATTTTAGCGAGTTATTTTAGGAAGTACTGATAATGGTAGGTTCTTTATTTTAGACCATTCCTCTATTATAAATAGAGAGGGATGCTTGATTGTAAGGTATGCTATATTCTAATAAATTTCAGAAGTCTCATGAGTTATCTTTGTCTATTTATCCTAAGTGATCTTAGGGCTTGAGTCGGAAGACTCGATCTCACCGTCGGAGGTGTAGATCTTCATCACTTCCAAAGAGTCCAGACCTATAATTCTCTTCAAGCTTTCATCTATTTTTGGGCATGCAGTGAGGTCTAAAGCTTAACTCTGTAATTCTCCTACAACACTTCTCAGTCTTCCACTAAAAGCTCCAATTTTATGGGGAATTGAAACAAAAAGCTAAAACCAGTTTGTGATTGAACTTGAAGAAATGGAAGAATATCATATGAAGTTATGATTTTATTAAAACTGCTATTAAACAAAGACAAAAATATTATAACATGTCCTTTTTTAAATTGAATAAGGGTTTCTCACTCCCTGTGGCGCCACTTCCTCATCTTCTCTATTAGTTTCTTTCATTTGGTCGACCATTAATTCTGTCGGAGGTGTCCTCGGAAGAAAATGTGCAGCATCTATCTTCTTCCATGCCATCTTTGTCTTGTGGCCTATCCAGAATGGTTCCAAGCATAATTCTAAGAAGCCTTCTCTAGAGAAAACCGAAGTGATTTTCCTCAACCGCCTAATAGGAATAGCTACCTCAGTTCAAAAGGCCTGTTAAGGGGTCTGTTTTGGTTTGTCTGTTTTTGGTTCTTCTTGTTCTGGGGGCCTTGCCCTTTCTTCCTTAATACAAATCTACCATTAAGCAAAAAAAAAAAAAAAAAAAATTAAGGGTAACATTAACAACAGTTGCTAGATCGACTGAGAGCTTATTCCGAACTAAGAAATCTCTATTTCCTACGTACATGTAGATATATATTGGACAACAAAATCAACTAGTTCATAAATATGTGCATTTGTATTTCCCTAAATTTACAACTATTTATGAAATCAGATGGTCTCCTCTCTGTTTTTTTTTTTAGAAAAACAACCACTATCAAATCATTCACTTATAGAACACACTAATTTCTTATGGGTTTGTAATCACATTGTTTACATAAAGAAATTATCTAATGATGGTGTTATAAATCTGTCATTGGATTTCGTTTTGATAACATATGTTTAAAGAATAAGTTAGAACATAAAAAATGACAAGTTAATAAAAAAAATTATATTAAATATTGAATTGCATAATGGAGGATAATCTAATAGTTCCATGAATCAAGAGGCCGTCTTTAGACAAAACAGTGTAGGGAGAGGGAGAGAGATGTTACCTTGTTCCTTCTCCATGAGAGCGCGGCTCCAACAAATTAAACAAAGAAGCCAAAAGGAGAGGAGAATTTGAGCACCTTGCAAAATATTATATTGTTCGAATAGGTATGTAATGTACTCAAGAGATGGCCCCTTTTATTGGCTTATATATATAGAACATGATGCGTGTGCTGCAGGAACCTTTAATTGCTATTTAGAACCCTCCTTATTATGTAAAGGACAAATTATACGTATCATTTCACGATTAAGAATGCCTGGTTTCTATTTAGTATCCATGCGGTCCAGATTTTCAGTGATTCTGTCGAAGGAATGTATCGGTTCAGAATATGGGGCTTTCTTAAAAAAACGACAGAGATTCTTTCGGTCAATCCTGACAAATTCAAGGGGGGTTTCCATGTTTGAGATTTTATCTATCACCTCAAGATTATTGTCCCGCCTTGTTAATTAATTAAGGAAAAGTTGGAATTGCTCGTTAGACCTTTTAAGGGGCTGTGGGACCCACTTAATCTTTAGAAAAAGGTTTTTTCGTATATACACCTCAAAATTTTAATCTTTGTAAATAGGCCCCTATGGTTTCAATATTTGTGAATAGGCCCCTGTTTGGCATTTTAATACATTTCATGTCCCAAAATATGCCAAATCAATAGTAATGAACTATGATTCCTAGATACGGCAAGGACACGCCATAGTCATGACAGGGACATGGATTTTACATTTGAAAAGCAAGTATTGGATAAGATATAATACGATACGTTGCTCATTTTTGAAGTATTCGTGCATCATAGGCAATGAGATGAAAGCGTTTGAGCTTAAAGGAATTTGACACTTTTACCCTTGTCTCTATCTTTTATACATATTTTTTAAAATGCCATTAGAAAAACTGTTCACATTCCAGCAATAATTTTATCGTTTCACTTACTTTTTTTGTCTCGCTTTTTTCCTCCCCACTCCAGTAACCACTTGTAGATTAGCAAAGTTTCCCAAGATCCATCAATCCTCTTACTTAAGGCCTCACAAATGGGAATTGCCTTTCGGTTTTTGGAGTTTCTTTTTTTATGAACAATCAGCATCTACAAGTACTTATCAAGGCAATGGAATTGAATAAATCCACATGATACAATTTTCTCATGTTTGCCTTCTTTTTCCTTTATTCATTTATAACTTTTTGTGAATTCAGTTTCCTTTCTTAGGCCCTTGTTTCCTTTCTTTCTTTCAATATAAATTACCCTTAAAGCAAAAAAATAAAAAAATAAAAAAAAATCATGTTAAATTACCCCGTTCTTCATCTTCTACTACTTTGTAGTTTGCTTTTTCATCTTTCAAGATTAAGAGTACATAATCTTAATTATAGCTAATATTTAGAATAATGTACTCCTTAGGTAGTTTAAAAAAGAAAAATCAAAGTTTAAATATATTTTGTTTATATGCTCCTTGGTAAGTTAGGTTGCGTATTGCCTTAACTCGGAGCTTATTCAAACTGGATGTAGGTAAATCCCAAACAAAAAGTTGACATAAACCATAATTGAATTATAAATTCCCCGGCCATATCAGGCACCCGAATATTAGATACCTCAAGGGTTTATAGAGAATTCTTAAAAACTTCAGGGTGGTATATACAAAAAAGCCTTTTTTCCAAATAATAGCCAGTGTATTAATGGATGTGAGATCAAACCCGTCATTTTTTAAAAAGATCATCTTCCAACTCACGATGGTTGCTCATTACAAGAGCTGCTAATGCCACATAACAAGCTTATTCTTTCACATCCCTTTCTTGCATGACTAATATATGCCCGTGTAAAATTATCTAAAGGACATCTATCAAAATCCTCTCCCTCCCCAACTTCTTTCTACACTCACTCACCCCAAGCCCAACTACCATTGTCCCATCCGGCAGCACCACCAGAAGGGGAGAAGGACAGGTAGAGGGAGAGAGGGGCAGGCGAAGGGAGGTGGCAGTGAGAGGGAGGGAGAGGGAGTGAGACGAGGAGAAGGAGAGGGAGAGAGACCGGGAGAAGGAGAAGGAGAGAGAGATAGAGGGATAGGGATAGAGGGCAGCGGGCGGTGGCAGGTAGAGAGGGAGAAGGAGAGGGAAATAGGGAGAGAGGGGGGACGAAGGGATGTGGAAAGAGAAAATGATGATAGAGGGGGTTTGGTTAATTTGGGAGCAATGTGGTGTATAGAGAGAAATTTTGGAAAGAGAAGGGATGTGGAGGGAGAAGCTTGGTATATGGCATTAGCAACTCTTGCTCATTAATTACTCATTACTGACAACTTATATATATTTTGGGACATGAAAGGTATTTAAATAACAAAGCAAGCTGGTACTTATAAATATTGAAACAACATGGGCCTATTTACAAATACTAGAACCCTAGGGGTATATACAAAAACTCTTAAGAGAGTGTGGGACCCACTTAGACGGCCATTAAAGATTTTCCATATTGTTTTTTAATTCTTGGTAAATAGATTTTCCATATTGTTTAAGATCTCTTTACGTGTTATCATTGGTGTCCACTAATCAACAGGATTCTTATTAGCCGATGGATGGGGTTTTCCAAAATCTAAAACCTAGTAAACGATAGTTGAAACTTCTTAGCAAACTCATATAAATTATTCATGGGGTTCCAGCTCCCCACTATAAAATTGGTCATTACCCTATTGTTTGATCACACCTTGTGAAGATTAACCATTCATCTTGGAATCAAATACACATTTGTGAGTCAATATTATGTTATGTTAATTTGTAATTCAATATTAAATTGAGCTGTTGAGTTGTATCGTAGTTTGTTTAGATCTTGTTGTGTCATTTTGATCGAAGATCTACAATATTTCCACAGTCAGAGATGCCCAATTATGAAACTCAGTACACTAATCTATTAGTGGGACCCTTTTTGAAATCTAAACCTATCTCTTGAGACACTGTCTCACATTCACTCCACTATTAGATTGATCACTTTACAACACATTAAGATAAGAGTGAGAACATGGTAATTTTAAGTTGCGCATGTCTTTGGCTTGAGTGAGATTTTCTTTTAAATTCAAGAAAGGCCCCGTTTCAGAGAGAACAATATCAGCGAATTTGGTTCCCCTGCCTCTTCATTACATGAATCAACTTCACTGACGTACAAAAATTGGTATAACAGAGTTGTCCTTTTTGGAATAGTTAGTGTGTATTTCTAATTATGTTAATTAGCTATAATATTGAAAATTAAAAAGTTTAAAAATGATTTTCTTTTTATCCAATCGTTTTCTTGAATTTGTATATTTTCTTTCGGTACCAACAAATAGAATCACAAATGGGAATCACTGAAGCAGTCTATACACACATAAACTGAAACAATAACGTCTCTATATGAAGTCAAAATTCATGTCTTTCATGAAACATTTATAAGAATGGTTGGTACAATTGGAATCTGCTGCTTTTTTTTTTTTTTTTTTTTTTCATTTCTTTTGTTAGATGTGTTTCTTTTATGATAATAACATTGATCTTTTCCTTCGCTTGAGAACTAGAATTTGAAATTGTGGCCCTTATATTTATTTCTTTCTAAATTGTAAAGCAATTGTAGTAGCGGGTCAATGGAATACATGATTACTATTTTAGGCTATATCAATATTCCAAAAATGGAATTTTTTTTTTTTTGCTGGAATCCAAAAATAGATTTTGAGAAAAACCTATAAATGCTTAATGCCATCTTCCCAAACCCTACTTTCCTCACCAGACATGAGTTAGCTACTCATTTAATCTCTTTATTCTCTCCCTCTTGAAACGGCCTTCCTTAGCTTGCCTCTCCTCTTAACGGAACTGCACTGCAAAATCTCTCTCTTTGAGTATCTCCCTTCCCTATTGTGGACACTTTCTCTCATCTCCCCCCCTCTCTTCGTCCCTTTTCATTACCGGGCTTTCAATGAATATTATTTCCGAGAATTTGAGCCATGACAGTCTATTTATCCTATAAAAATATCTTTAGCGACATCTTGAAGGTCGCCGCCAAATACAAGCCTTTCATCATACTCATGACAAATGTGCCCACTGGACCAAGGGTCCCCCCTTTACTCATATAGTGGTGTGAGAGTTATCCTCATAGTAGCATTTTTCTTTTTTCAATGGAAAATCAGTTAAGAAATCTTAAAACCTAAGCCCACCTTGAACCCAGCTTGATCAAAGTCAAGAAACTCATACATGACTCAAAACCAACCAAGTAACAACCAAACTTGCCTATAATAGAAAAATATCATATTTTGAGATATTACTTATTTTTTCCATATCAGCAATTTATATCAAAATATCATATTTCGAATGTCATATAAAATTTTCAATTATTTCAATTACTTATTTACTTGAATTAATGGTTGTGTGTTTCTGTTATGAAAGTCTATTATTCCGTATTTCATAGGTTTTATACATGACAAAACATCCATCCATCAGTGATCATAATCTTTTTAGAAATATTTATATTTTATGTTTAATATAATATAGACATAGAAATCAAAATTAATTTCTTTTATTTATATCATAAAGTTAAATGATACCTTTTGGTATGACTTCTATTGATTGCCCGTGCTGAGCAAGAGGCAGTTTTGCTAGTTTATAAAGAACACGGCGGCAAGGAAGTCTCATGATTAAAAAAATCGGATCGTATGCTTTGTCAAAGGCATAATCACAACTACTAACATTATTATAAGATACTAGTAAAGATCCCCTAAAAAATGTTTTCTTCATTAGATAGGAATGAAAGTAGAAAATTGAGAAGTTGGCATCGCCATCATTATCACACCATTGTCTTAACTATGTTTGGACTGACTACATGAATTCTATTAGTAATTTATTTCGATCTGTTTTGGGCCAAATCCTTAGTATAATTAGAGAAGTAAATAATTTAAATTATTCCCGTATTGAGGCTACAGATACAAATTGAGCCACCAATCCGGCCCAACTCATACAATTGCACTTCTGCAAGCCAAATAGACCTTTAACTTATGACCTGATTTACTCAATCTGCCGACTACCCAAAATTGATCTTATCAGAGTTTTTCTTCTACAACATGTTATTTCAGCCAAATTAATAAATGGCTTATATTTAATTCGTGGGGACACTGAATGATCCTCATGTTTAAATTAAAAAAATGAAAATGATACTTGTAATAGATTCTCAACCAATTTCATTCCTGTGACGAACCAACTGAAGGTGCTTGGTTTTAAAGTTAACCACTTTTGTGTTTTTCCCTGTATTACGGCCTGTGCTAAGTCATCCAAACTATGGTGATCAGTTGGATGGCTTGCAGTTTATTGTAAATCTCATCTGCATAGTGAGAGAATGGAGAAGTATTATTGCTTGAAACACTGTATAATGTTTCACTTTTTGTTAAGAGAATTATTCTGAATATAATACATTTAGTATTATCCACAATGTAGATATAATACATTTAAGAAAATATTATGAAAATCCCTTTTAATTTGCATATTATGATCAGATTTCTGATATTTTGAAATTCTAATCAAAATCTAAATTAAAGTAAGTTTAATTTAATTTTCTTGAATATAGGCTAATAACTAGTTTGTGGTACACTTTAGTTGAGCACATGATTTCAAAATTTTGATATCATATTAATATGTTAAATTTCAAAATCTCAAAACTAGTTAGCTAGAATTATGTATTTTTGAGCCTTTTTGGGGTATCCTGACCTAAGAAAGGAGTCATTGGTGGACCCATTCCAATAATAAAATACAATGTAACTAGGGGTGTACCCAAGACCCAAGTACAAGGGTAGAGCCCCCACTCTTTATCTAAAAAGAGTTTAAACTTCTTTAAAAAGTCTCTACAAACTTTGAAAATTAATATATATATTATATTATATTTCCCCAAATATTTCTTTTCCATAGAGTGGCCGCCATTGAATTTCCAAAGTCCAGTCTTGAATGTAGTCCATCCAATAAAGTTACATTGTGGGTTATAATTATTGGGTTGACTTTGCCATGTATAACCCTACGTATATATTATCATCAATGGATGGGTCCACTGTGATTATATCATTGAGTGAACATGCAATGAATAAACCGCGATAGGATCAAATCAAAGACTTATGTCCCACAATTTATTACATCTACTTTATTCGATCACTGCGTGAGACCCGCTATATAATTCCCCAAAAAGTGAGCCTATAATTATTATTGGTTGTGCAAGCTCATCTTCTATTTAAATATGGACTACTGCATACCCAGTTATCCAAAGGACCCGACCTATTGATAATCCATCTTAGCTTCAATTCAGATCAATTTAATAAATGGGTTCGAGCCTTTGTCGAATAGGCAGAGATTGTGCAGAATTGGATTGAGCATTTACTACTCATTAAGGCCATTCATCTCTTCAACCACTCCAAACTTGATTCAATTATTATTATTTCTTAAAAAAAAAAAACGTATGGAGTTGACAGATGAAATGAAGAACATGCATGAGGTACCAGGATTAAAAACTTTATAAAATCCAAAGAGTCTTTTCAAAGAAGAGTTCTGGACTGCTGCTTGAGATGTACCCAAGCTTTAAATGCTGCTTTCCATATCAAAGAAAAGATCCAGACTTTCACCCTCCCTCCCCCCTCTCTCTCTCTCTCTCCTTTCACGTGATGAAACCCTCCCTTCTCTCACTATAAAAGAGAGAATAAGTGTATGTTTTTCATATCCAGATTCCAATGATATAAATGGATGCGCCGCTGAAGAAGCTTGCCACTCCCCTTGTCCTTATTTTCGCTCTCTCTTGCAGCAGTGGAGTCACAATGCTGCAACAAGATAGTTAGAACCTGCACCAGACCATTTGGAGTTGTGTCAAATGGACCTGCACTGGACCATTTGAACCATAGGCACAATGGTTTAGTGGGTTAGCAATGAACCTTGGATACGTGCCTACGAACCTAATGTAACTTTAGATAGGCATAATCCTAAATTCTATACTTTATAAAGGAAATGAGTGACTATAATAAAGTGCAAGACTTTCTCCTAAAAACTCTTTTCTCTTCCACAATTAGGAGGTGCATAATTAAATCATATTAAAACGTACAAAACCTATTAAAAATAGTCACAGCAACTGTAAATATGATTTTGGTTCATGACTTAATTGGTCCAGTCAATGAAAGAGTATAAATAAATGGAATAAAGCTCTAATGAGTACCAGCTCAGAAGCATTACTCTACGCATCTTAAGTCATCGTGAGCCTTGACATTAATAGTTCAAGTGGCATAAATTGATAAATATGGTATGGCCCTATAGCTTGGATCAGAGTCACTATAAACTTGCTTGGGAATGCATTTTTATCAAATGGGCTAGTTCGGGCTTAAAATTATAACTAAGTTAAACTCGTATTAGGCATCTTTATATGTATATATCTTGTGTACACAAATACATATGCAACAAAATATTATATTAAAATAAAACGTTCATAAAATTTGTATAACAGAAATATTATTCTCCAATGTGTCTACGGAGGGATGGGTAGTAGAACTCAAAACAAATTCTTTCTATACACAATGAAAGAGCCCGGATCCTTAGTGGGGCATACTTACAAAAAATCCAAACTGTTCAAATCTCCCTTCCTCTGTATCTCATAGAAATTCTATATCCAGTTTGACATGGGTTCATCTATGTGCGGGTCCTCAAACAATTAAATCAAATCTCACCATGATAGATAGCAGGCCTAGCTAAGTATCATCTATAATAGATGGAAATAATATGATTAGTAACCTATAGGCAACAATTCCTGACCCAAAATGCCAACCCAATTGCATAGAGTTATTAAGCTTGTGGCCCTTATTGCTTCGTTTTGTTGTTTTTGGTGTTGGTATAAGGCTTTTGTACCAACTCCTGTTTTTTTTTTTTTTTTCTACTTTTTTGTTGGAGATTTTCTTGTACTGTTGCTTTATCCTTAATTTAATTTACCGTTACCGATCAAAAAAAAAAAAAAATGCCAACCCAATCAAACTTGACCTACCCAAACCCAACTCTTGTATTTTTTTTTACCTGTGTTGACATTTTTCATCTGGCCAATACCTTGATTGAATTCGGGTCAAGTCCATTCTTCTTATTTGACCTGTCAACCTATCTGAAACCAACATCTTAAGTGAGTTTCAGGATTAAAAATTCTAATTTTTGAATTGAGTTGGGCTTGACCTTTCCAACTTGATAAATATGTGTGGGGCCGGGTATGGGTCGTGGAGCTTTTAGGTGCTACCCACCGTAATCAACTCAATCCAAACCTAACCCATTGTTACTATTATTTAAATGAATAAAATAGAGTGAAAACAAGTAAGGTGCATAGGGTACTGGGACCCATTCTCAAATTACTAAAGGGGAATTTGTATCAAAACCCCTAACCACGATCCAAGCTATGGGACCCATACCAATATCCTAATTTGAATTAAAGGCTCAAACATGAATCTAGAAAAAAAATAAAAGTCCTAACCCGTAGCCGAATCAAGACACAAATTCTTGAATGTATATAATATCAACTCACTACACCAAAAACGGGAATTTGGAACGCTTTGGGAACGGTTTAACGGATTAGGAACGGACGGATTAGGAACGGTAATGCGTTCCAATTTCCTGTTTTCCGTTCCTAATCGGTTAATCCGTTCCAAAAATAGGAAATTGGAACGCTTTTGGAACGGTTTAACAGATTAGGAACGGGCGAATCAGGAACGGAAATCCGTTCCAATTTTCCGTTTTTGGTGTAGTGACTAATATACTTGAGACTCATGTGTTTAATCGTGTACTGAATTCTTAGGAGTTCAGATCACTAAGCAATACGTGTTTATCAATGAGGCTCAACGTAAATAAAGGTAAAGATAACAACTAATCATCAAATAATCTTTTCTTTAATCTAAAAGATTTCTTACCAGTCACATTATTAAACTCAATTTTAAGAAAGTGATTGATCCGTCTTTATGTCCACCTTAGAGCTTCACTTTTGACGCCTTAAAATCGTCCTAACTCAATATAATATAGGCAAGTGAGCACCTTTTTTATGGTAAATAATCTAGCCCTTAATATACTTAGATGTTGTACATATTTGATATTCATTAAAGTTTTTCAATGTCTCTTTAATTTATTAACTGATTGTTGGTTGGCCACCAATGAATAAGGTCATTAAAATAATCCAATCACTACACTTTTGACAAATCAACCAACCGATTTGATGAGCAGTTAATGTTCCTTTCATAGATTATATATAGGAGAGAGAGAGAGAGATCCCGCATTAAGGCCATTCCTTTTTCTATTGCCTCCTTTCTTTTATAATTATACAAAACCAATCACAATCAAATATTACTCTCCTTATGGCTTCTTTGGATAGGCAAAAAATAAAGTAGAGTGAAGTTAAATGAGCCCTAACAGTCTAGAATTTCAACTCTACCTCGTTTGGATGAGTTTAGCCCGATAGATGAAGTAATGTTTTGAGCCACGTGTACTCCATTTTACTTCAACTCTAAATACTTCTATTTCCTTGAGTAAAAGTGGATTCTACTCAAAACCTTAACTTCAAAATAAGCATCCAAACGTAGTAAAGTAAAGTACTCTACTTTAACTTAAACCTACTTCTCTTCACTCCACTTCACATGTGAAATCCACTTCATTTTACTCTACTCCTCATTTATCCAAACAGGCCCTTAGTGATCGTGATAACGTAGGCTCTACTAAGGTGGTGTACATAGTAAGATCAAAGAATAAAGTGCATTTGATCATTCATCTATGTGTGGGGGCCATGGTGGGCCCCACCAGGGAGATTTTAGGATCTCCCTACCTCATCTCTAAAATAAGTATAAAAAAACTCAGCTCCAACGGATCTCTCTGGCCCCCTCATTTCAAAATGTTACTTTGTTTATTTGGTGCTGCCTTTCCATCCATTAATTATTATCAATAAATGAAATTTAATAATGTTGTGGCAGCGTGAATCAGCCTTCATTAATTGTAACATATAGATATGCAGCAATATCATATGATCCCCTCATCCGGCTCCATCTCTAATTTGTGAAAATGAAAATGACCCCGTCAGATGTCCTGTTTTATTTGTAAAAATGGAAAATTTTGCTGGCACTATTAATCTTTCATGATCGATGAGGGCATCCATCTACAATGGTCAACAACTATCCAATTTCAGTTCACAGAGGACCTGACTAACCTAGTACCTACAATGCCTTTTTATACTTGCAGTCATATGAGGTTAGCTATCACTGGGATATACAACAATACAGTGTTTGAAGGTTGGGGAAGCGTTTCTCATAAAAATGCTGGCTTCTAATTCATTAATTAACCCTACCTTTAAAGAAGGTATTAATGAGGGAGCGATGGAAATGGATGAAGTAATTATTTTCTAAAACTATCTGCAGCAGAGGTGGTAGTTGGCACCAAAATAAATTTCATACACGCAGTTTTTGACTGCTGTGACAAGTAGGATCAAATCCTATGAGAAGTCCTCGACCCAGGTTGACACAGGAGCAACATCTGGCCCAACCCAACTAGGCTATAAACCAACCTGATCCATACTCTCTATAGTGCGGCTCAGTACCCAATTCCCTCATCCATCATCACATCTCTTTCAGCCTGAGTACATTTCCTTAAATTAGAAAAAGTAGTTTTTGATGCCCTAAAACAACTCAATCATGGGCTGGACGATGGAAGATAGCATGTGATATGGTCAGAACTTTGATTTACTGATGGGTGCGTTCTGTACTATGCTTGATATGATACACATCCACACTTGAATTTGAAGCTACTCAACATGTTAGTTTGCTAGGTTCATCTCCTTTACATTCCTATTAAAGATTGGTTATTTTAAAAGCTTTTAATTATAGAACAAAAAAAATGCTACAAGATATACCTAGAAGAAAAAACAACTTGCCCTCTCAAGTGTAAAGCGAAAGAGCATTTTGATCTTATGGTATCTATGAAAATACTATGGCTAATACTAATAACAATTTTGTTTTTAGATAAGCTGATCATTTTTAAGAGTCAGCTCATATACAGGAAGCATATCAATTATCAAACTTTTAATATTCGAAGATAAAAGTGGGAAATTTTAAAACTTAGCCTAATTTGGAACTTTACATGCTACCATCACCTATTAAGACGTGAGTGCTACCAAGTTCAAAAACATTTGAGAATGTATTGTAACTTGTAAATCTAGAGGTGGGGAAAGCGGGCATGCCGTGCCAACTCGCTGACCAAGTCAATGGCCCAGGCATGGGTTTTTCCATGCTAGGCCGTGTCAGGCCTGGGCGGCCCTGCCCAAATTTTCACCTTTAGACTCATGATCAATCTGAACCCATTAACTATTTGGGCAGTAAAATCCGTCAAATGAAAACCCTAGGTCTGCCACTTCACACTTCGTCTTATAGGACAAAAGGTAGGCCCAGAACAAATAAAGATTAGATAAAGCTTATGATAATATGGAATAGAGAATAGGATTCTAGTGGCTCAATTTCTAACTCTATGTAGAGGCTCCATTTGTACTGATAGTGGAAAAATAAAAAATATTGCACATGCATAAAAAAAAGGAAATGGGAAAAGGCCAAAAATGGCAAATTTATGCCATAAGAGGCTATTTGCATCATGAAAAGACGTTATGTCATGCAAGACAACACCATAAGTGGAAGATCTATGCCATAAGAGGCGATTTGCATGAATGACGGTTTTGTGTCATGAATCATAATTAATAACTTTTACTTATTTTTTTCCAATATAAATACAAAATTAAAAATTAATTACATATTTTTCGAGTATCGTAGAGGATATTTGAATTGGCGGACACAAGCGTTGATTTAAATATAGGCTTCAACTAATGGTGCACCTTGGTGTGACTCAGAAACTATCAATTGATTTATAAGAGCAAGAATATTGTAGAGTTTGATTAGAGGAGCTTGAGAGAGCTTGCCCACCAATTTTGTAAACGTTACCAAGCATTACCCACTCTTGAACGATCAATGTATGATTGATTAATGAATACGATTAATAATTCAACATAATAATGCATAGATCAATGTATGATTGATTAATGAATACGATTAATAATGCATAAGATCAAATTAATCACATTTCTAATCATATGACCAATCTTGAAAGGATATTTTGACATTTACCCTTTACATAGGAAAGCCAAATTCTTATCCAAAAAAACTAGAATTTTTTTTATTTTTTTATTTTTGTCCTTTTCCACTAGAAAGATGTGTAGCAGCCAATGAGCAAAGAGCTTCATGAAAAAATCAGATTAAGCACAAACGCAAACTAACATTGGAAGAAGGGACCTTTATTCCAGACATGTTGCCCACAGGAGGTGGTAGATTTCTTCTACCACAGCCCAAACATTCATGTCCAGTGTATTAAACTGCTTTTGGGCCTATTCAAGTAGGAACTATTAATGTAAAATCATGAATGAAAGTTTTTTTTTTGCTAACATGCGCTGTTCTGTGACCTGATTTGGCAGGTGCCCAACCCATCATGCCTGGGCTTGACCTGCTCCTTCAACATGACGTACGGCACCTCTCCGAAGACGACCATAACCTTGGGTTGTGAGCTAAAACACAATGCCACACCGAACACAAATTGGGCTGAAATCATTTTCACAAATTGTGTTGAAATCATTCTCAGCAGATTTTCAACATAGGAAATGAGATGTTTCCAATGTGTTTCTCTTTCTCAGGATAATATCACAAAAATGTCAGAGAAGAATAACGATTTTTAAATAATTAGAATTACTAGGTAAAAAAGGATATATATATATAACATAATTGCAAAAAATTTCTATGGATTTTCCTAGATTTTCTTCCTTTTATTATGGCTTCTTGTGATATTTTTGTTTTAAGGCAATATTTTGGAAATATCATGATATTATCGAGAGAGTTTTGCTTAAGTAAATATCAAGAAGTTTTTGAAGATCGCACCTATATACGTGACATGGAAAATATTCTTCTTGGAGAAACAGGATATAGGACCACCCATCCCAACCGTCCAAACGGCCCTACTTCAATTGCACAAATGGGATATTGTGACCAAGGGCTCGGATACATTTTTAATTGTCCTAACATCTTCCTACGGGATATTGGTTGAAATCTCTATATCCTTACCTGCTGTAATGGATCGAAACTAGTCGTAAATGGGTCACCAATTCTCCGAGTCTCTAATGTCTTCAGCTCGAAATAATTATGTATTTGGAACTCAATTTAAGTCTCTATTGGCAAATAGGGTCCGGATTTGAAATCTATTGTCAAATAGGGAAAACATGTGCCCAGTTTCAAAACGATACTGGTATCGACCTGTGGACCTATTTCCTTTAATAGTTTCCCATGGTTCGGAATCGAATCCACATCCACAGATTTTCTCTTCTCCCAACTTGGACATGTGAAGGGTGACACATCAGTAATTTTCACTGGATTCCAATGACATCTTGCAATAAAAACCCTCTCTCCCTCTCCATCCCTAGGGTTTTCTCTCCCTCTTTCCCTCTTTGTCTCTCTCAACTCGCAGCCCAGCGCCCCCCTCCCCCCTCCTTGCTTGACTCCTGGTTTGGGCACTCCCTCTCGACTCTTCAAAAAGTTAATCATAATTTTATTGTACTTTGTTCACATAAACTATGGTAAAAGAGAAAATGTATTGCATTTAATTAAGAGATAATCGTTGCCACTCTTGTCAAACTTCGGTTGTGTGCCTAAACTGACCCCCAAGCTGACCAAATTCCTAACTTAGGTTAACAGATTTAGGTTTTGGTTGTTGACAAATCTTTACCTAAAAATTGAAACGAATTCAAGGGTTAAGGTTAGGTTCATGTATTCCATTTGGGAACATTAGTTAGGTCAGGCTGAACTTAGGTTCTTGTCAATTTTAAGTTTGCTCAAAACTTGATCTTACAAGTTGCACCCTTCTCATATCCACCAATTCAAACTTTCACAGAATAAATGGAGCTATACTTTTTCAATGTAGCTCAATGTAAAACTAAAGTTATTCTAAAGAGTTTTTTACATAAAGCCCCTATGTTTTCATAAAACCTTAAAGACGCCCCCTATAGTTTGTGTTTTTATATAAGCACCCCTCTATTGCCGGTCAACCTCACAGAAAACAGTGAAACCAACTTGCGTTTTTTTCTTTCCTTTTTTTTTCTTCTTTATTACCATTTTACCTTTTGTATTTATTGAAAAAGTGAAAGGGCACATTTAACCCCACTAGCTTAAGAATTATTTTATACTCGTCAAGAAACACAAGCCCGACGAAGTGGGATATTTGTCATTTGGCCCTCAAGTTGTATTTTTCTAGTTACCCTCGTAGATAGAATAATTGTGTTAGAATTAGAATTTTGGTGTTTGAATCAACACACATTAGGGATTTTTCATTGGATTTAAACAGACCTATGTGACCCACAATTGGACTGCTTAGCTAGAACAGTTCCAACTAATTATAGTTAGCTATCTTTAATTATTATTATTATTTTTTGTTATAGTTAGCTATCTATGTAGAATAATTACATGAAAGAATTAAGAGGAGGTCTTTTTGTAAAAAGCTTTATTCTAAATCTCAAAATTACTTTTCTCTTTTTTATCTTTAAGGTAAATTTGTATTAAGAGGAGAGAGGAAACAGGGCAGGAAGTCCCCCAAAAAACAGGGAAAAAACAGACAGGAGAGGCTAACAAAAAAATGCCTCCCCTAAAGGGCAAAAGAGCCAAAAAGAAAAGGCAAAAGGAGAGCGGCTGTACAAGGGAGACAGGAAAAAAAGAAGACACCACAACACCACCACAAACAGCACACAGCAAGGCACAGCACAAAACAGCACTGAGAAAGCAAAAAAACTCAGCACTTCACTGCACAGAGAGAACCAAGCAAAGCACAACCAGCACAACGAGCACAAGGAGCACTAAAGAAGGCTCTGCACTATACCAGCTCAACGAAGCAACAAAACCTCCACTCTGCACAGAAAGTCCCTAAGCAAAGCACTGCTCTACACCAACAAAGCACAGCACACCCAAAGCAAGCACAGAAGAAGGCGGAAAGGGAAGCTTCAAAACCAGCAGCAAGGCCCTACCCAGAAAGCCAAAAAACACGGCACCCCACTGCACCTGCACCAGACAAAACACCAAACGGCAAACCTCATCCCAGGAGAGGAAGCCAACCCAGGTGCAGACGAACAACCCAGAAGAACCTAACACCCCCAACTAACCAAAAACAGAGAACCAAAAAGGAAGCAAGCTTGAGGGGGGAGGAAAGAGTTAGCCCCCCAAAGACCTCAAAATAGGGTGAGGATAAATCTCAAACTTACTAAGAAGAAAAGTTGAGAAAAAAAACACTTCTTCGTATTGTATGGCTATCAAATGAGAAGCTTTAAACTATAGCTAAGCGGGCAAGGGACATAAATGTCCTCCTTGTCTAAATCATGATTAGGGAACTTTTTTTAATTTGTGCAAGTCTTCAGCTAGAATATATGAATGAGACTAAATTCTGAAGTACTAATAGTTAGGTCCAACTGTGTTTAAAACCATCATTCATTTTATGAAATCACTTTTATAAATAAAGTGATTGATTTAGCAATAGAATGGGTTTGACTAAAAGACAAGAACGGGGGAAAAAGATATGTCAAGTCTTGATATTGTTAAGAAAATGACACTAATGGACTACAAATCTGCAATCATAAGAAAGGAAAATCCATAAAAGATTCTGGATATGGCTACGATATTCATTGTGGTCCCCATCATGTAAACTGATAAACCCACTGAAGAAGTGGGCCATCCACTTTTGTAGAGACTTAAACCCAAGCAGACTATTGACATTTTTCTGCTGAAACATAACATTTTTCCCTGCCATCTGTGAATAGTTGTGAGTAAAACTTGTGACCCACTTAAGCCTATTTATCTCATACCACTCATTGGTCAAGTTATATTAGATCACCTAACTAATTTTATCTAATCTAAAACAATGAGATCCCATATCTTGCAAATCTCCCATGTGGACTCCTAAGCACCAACAAACTTGGCCTAAGTCAACATCTTTCAGGGAAAATATGAAATGAGCCAAATCTTTCCAGAGAAAACCCCCATTGACTTGGCTTTTGGTTGGTGATTGGAAAAGCCAATGTGAAGAATCAGGATTCTCATAGTAAACTTTTTTTATCTCTCTCTTTTTACTTTGTTTTTGCATATATTTCTAAGATTTTGTTGCTACTCTACCTTACTCATAGCATGCCATCATGAAGAATGATGGAGTAACAACAGAGGAGAATCTTAGCCATAAAAAAAAAACAATAAATAAATAGAAAGAAAGTCTCCTTCTCTCAGTCATCATCTTCTTTTTTATTTAGATGGATGTTTGTATTTTTATCTTTGCTCACTTTGGCCATGGAACAACAACACGAGAGAAAGAGATAGGGAGAGTCGAGATGAGTACCCATCAGAGAGGGACAACGGTCGTGTCAGTGGCCACCTAAGACGGGTTTCACTTTATCCCAATTTGGGGATTTTTGAGGGAGGAAGAGAGGGACACCGAGAAAATGTGTGTTTTTAGAGTGGGGAAAGGGTAGTGGGGTCTTTGGTTAACTTTAAAGTAGCACAAAAACTCATGCTAATCACTGGTACGTATGAAGAGGTAGGATTATATGAATGTTAGGAAGGGGGGAGATGAGAGTTAGAAAGGGGGGAGATGAGAGTTAGAAACGGGGAGATGAGAGTCCTTAAGTGGTGAAAGTATATTAGTGAAAAGTGGAAGGAGAATATGTTAGCAGTTGTAAAAATTGAAAGTAACTTTTGGTCAAAATAGAAAGTACTGTAAAAATTGGATCCAAAACCTTCTAGCTTAATCTATATCTCTATTGGAATGTGGTTACCCTTGAGTGAACCACATTCCTCCAAACTTCAAATACTAAAATTAGAGAGTAGATGATGATAGCTGTCAAAATCTCCATCTACCCTCCACTCCCCTCTCTCTCCAGTCTCCTAAATCTCTCTCTGTCCACTCTCTCCAATCTCCCCTCTCTCCGGTCTACTATCTCTCCACTATCGTCTCTCTCCACTACCCTCTTTGGAACTGCTCTCTCTAACTGACTTTAGGACTGCTCTCTCTCCAATCTCCCAATCCAAATACACAGAATAGGAAAAAAAAATGTACGAAGAAGTAATAAAAAGGCCAATCCCAAGTGGGGCTATCATTTTTTTTATTAAAATTTTTTTAATCTTTAACCACAATAAATAATGTATGAAAAGTCTGAAATGAGAAGTAAAATGAGAATTACAAGGGTTCCATGTATGATCAATGTTATAAATCTATTAGTATACACTATTAATCTAAACAACAGAGTCATTGTGCCCCTTAAAATATCCTTAGGACAAATTTAACTCCTATGAGAATTATACCCAATTCAGAATGATCACAAATAAAAGATTATGAGAAAATAAAAAAAAGTCAAACCACATTATCTAAATGTCACTAATCAACATTTGGTAGACTTGATTGGAGCAAGATTTAGGCTCATGTATAATAAAGGTAAGACACTTATTTTAGTGGATTGGATTCAAAGGTGGGCCCCACTTATAAATTTTGTAGCACGATAGATGCTAAAGACTTCAAAGGATTTGAGATGATACAAAATCCTAAGGCTCCTAGAAAATTCTGTGCTATTTTTAACTCAAAAAGTAGGCCAATCCCAAGTGGGGAAACAAAAGTATAATGGACGGATTTGATTGGAATGACCCCATATTAGTATTACCAAATAATCCTAACCATCAATATGAGGCCTATGAAATCATTATTGACAATTACTTTAGTGGGTTTTATTCAAAGTTGGGACCCACTTATAAATGTTGTAGTCTGATAATAATTATAATTTGCATAGAATAATTTATATCAAGAGTTATAATCCATTTAAATTTGATAATTTGTAGTATGACGTTATCTGATTAAACCAAGTACATCAATTTACTTAAATTTGGCTAATTTAAGTAAAAGAGGACACGTTTTCAATCATCTTAAATTATTTCCTCAGTTTAAAAAAAAATTCAATTAATGATATATGGCCATTTAAAGGTATTACCTGATGACCTTTTTCCTCATTTTTAATAATTTCCAAATTATATGTTATGGATTTATATGTGGAGATTTATCACATCTTATGGATCATGTGTCTTTGGGCATCTTATCATATGTTGAAGTATAAACGAGTTATATTACATTAATCTTCGACAAGTTTTCATTGCAAGATGTTTATATCTTTTTGTTTTTTTTTTTTTTTTTATGATTCTTCTTTCCTTAATGACTCGCAGGTTGCAGCGCGTAACTTAATAAGGAAAAAGTATATTGAAGAAGCTCTAAGGATTCACACTGAGGTATTTAATACTCTGTATGTGTTCATGTTGACTTATATGTTAGCATCACCAAAGAATAACAACTAGCCTAAATAGAGTAAAAAATAAAGCAACAACCAAAATGAATTAAATATTTTCCATAAACAAAAAATGACATAGAATTTAATGCCTTGCCAACTTAAACAACTTAAAGAATTGGGTACTGGGTCTAACTGCAAGCCTGTGATGAATTACAGACCCGGGCCTGATATTAGGCCCGGTAATTATTGTTCATATATAAAAGATGTGACTAAATGAAAAAATAAAAATGAGAAAGGGAGGAAAAATGTTCTTTTGTGCATAATTTTAATTGGGCTGGGTTATAGCTAGATTTCGACAGCAAATGGGTTGAGAGTTTGGTCAAGTCTAGAGCTCTAATTGGGTCAAAAATCACCCCAAATAGATAGATGTGGTGGGCTGAAATACAGACTAAAAGAGAGTTCTAAATGGACTGAAAACTGGCTTAGCAAACTACTATGAAAAAGCTAAAAACCAGATATGTGAATAGACTTAAAGTTACTCCAGAGTTTGGCTACAAATAGGATTTAACTACAATGGATTGGCTTAAAAAAAAAAAAGATTTTTAATGAATACAGGCCTGAACCCTTAACCAAGCAGGCTAAAAAAAAAATATGGCCAAATAAAAATGAGTTGAGGTTGAAGACTCAACCCAAGTTTGTCCTTAGAAAGGGGTTAAAATTAGCCCAAGTATGACTTTAAATGGGCCAATAAATGAGAGCTATAAATTTGTATAATGGGCCTAAGTATGAATGTAAGGCAGCTGTACATAACCAAAGGTTGCTCTATAAAGGTTAAATATGGTCTCAAATGGTGACTATAAATGGTTTCGGACCTAGCTTGAATGAGGGTTGAAAATAAATCGGGTTACATCAGACATACAGGTTGGGCTTCACTAAACATGTACCCTGAACCCATAACCTCGATTCAATAAGAACATTAAATATATTGGGCTTTCAACAAATGTATTGAATTTATCCAAGCAGAGACTGAATTTAGATTCTAGCTTGATTGTCTACATTGGTTTATGGTAGGATTACAAATGGGTTACAATTTGACCCAAATTGGTTTTTCTAAATGGCCTAAGACTTGGCCCAAACTAGATTCTCTAAATGGGTTTCACCTCAAACTATAATTGCAAACTGTCTCATTATTGGGTTACAATTTGCCCAGATTTCCCTTAGTAAACTCTCCCATTATTAGCCTGAAAAGGACTGAAATTGGCCAGAGTTTAAGCTCATTAATGACAAAGATATTGGGTCTAATTCATGCCATATTTTGGGCCTAATTAAGGCCAGATTTTGGGTCTAATTAAAACAGAAAATTGGGTCTAAACCATGCCAAATTTTTAGGTGTGAATCAGGCTAGAACTTAGGTCTAATTAAAAATAGAATATTGGGTCTAAACCAGGCCAGATTTTTTTGTCTAAATCTGGCCAGATTTGGGTCTAATTCAAGATAAAATATTGGGTATACTTCATGCCAGAATTATGGGTCTAACTCAGGCCAGAATGGCAGTCCAAATCAAGCAAGAATTACATATTCAAGTCAATCCAGAATTAGTCCATACTTATAATTCTATATCAGTTTAGATTTATGAATATAAAAAAAAAGGCCAAGATTAGGACAAAATTGCAAGCCTAAATCAGGTCAGAATGCAACCTAATTTAGGGCAGAATATGTCTTGTATTTTATTTTTTTACACTTGCCCGGCCTTCATCAAACTCCATTTACACCTTACGTAAAGAATAAAACATTTGAAAAAATACATAAAGATCAAATTAGCAACAAAAAGAAGGACTCAAAAGTTTACTAATTAATAAATTTAATAAAATTAATTCATATAAGTCTGTTCATTTAGTGGTTCCGTGATCCTTGCATAGCATAGGGTTTTGCTAGTATATTATAATGGGGCTGGGAGATAAGGGCCTTAATAACTTTATGTGCTTTTTTTTAGTTTTGGAGAGGACTTCAGCCCTAGCCCTTAGACGTAGGTCCGCCCTTGGCAGCAGGTATAGTTTCTGTCACGAAGTCAAGGTGGATGTATTTTTATTTTTTTTATTACCAAAATAATGTCACTCTACCATGGTCGAGCCCTTAGCCTCTTGATTTAATTGCCAGGGTGTTTACTCAAAATTCTTCACCAGCTTAGTGTAAGGACAAATGTTCCCTCTCACAGCCCTGAGGCCGACGAAAGAATAGTTATATCTTTAAAGCACTGTCCACGTTTATTGTTTAATGCATAGGGGGTCAAAGCGTGTCAACATGATGGCTAGAAATTCCGTTTTCAGACACAACAATAAAAAGTAATATCATAAGGGGATTTTTTTTACTAGAATTCCTAATTCTAGATGTTAGAGTTTTTGGGCATGATCGTTAAATGACCTTTTGCAATTCAGGAATCCCATCTTTACATTTTGGTGGAATTCCTGGATGCTCAAGTCCAAGAAAGCATTCAGGATTTCCCATACAAGATTTCCTTGAATTGTAGAAAAGAAATAGGTCCTAAGTCATCCATCCTCACCTTACATTACATAGAGCAATACAACTATACAACCACCCTAAATATAAAAAAACATTAAAAAAAAAAAAAAATGAATGCACTGGGCATCTCAGTTGCCCTTGTGCCTTTAGAAGGGGTTGTAGTGTAAGTTGAAGTTTACATAGTCCATGCTCCATTGACATGATGAATTCGCTTCAATTTTTCAAGCTGATTCAGTTAATCATCATCACGTGTATCCTTCTTTTGAAGGTGACCGCAAGAGACCGCCTATACTGCTCGAACATCAACAAACAATGTTGCTGTCACGACGTGGGCCCGAGTTACGATAATCCAAGGCCGCGATCCATACTTACTCCCGTAAACTCTGAATTAACCGAAGTTAAAACAGAATCCACAAGGGATAACATTCATTCATACCTGTCAATCGTACAAATTGTAGAAATATACATTGACAAAATCAATTTAAGATTTTACATGTATACAAAATAAAGTTCTTTATACATGTATCATTTCTATCATTCCTTTGTTTTCTTACATCAATCACTGCACATTCAAATACAATGCAGGCTGATATCTATTCATGTTCTCAAAACATTACATCCCAAAATAAATTCTCAAAAAGAATTTCCAGAAACATTCTTAGTCCATTCGCGCACTCGGATACCCATATCAAATGGTATTCCAACCATCCCATTCGATTAGTCCTCCTGGAGGAACCGGAGCGGTCTCCTCAGTTGCCGCTAGACCGGCATAGGCAATCGGGCCTGTAATGCCATCAATAACACTAATAAACACGACGGTTCAACAATGTATAAACAGAACTTGTAATAGCACATGTTAGTACATATACTAAACTCATGTAATCAGTTTAGCAAATAATCTCAATTCTAGACAAATCTAGATAATTCCTACAATGACAATGATTGAGCACACTAAATCAATTAATAGGTATGTGCAAGATGGCAACTACTATAGCATTCATTTCATTTACCATCTTCCCTCAAATGAAGGATTCATCTTCCAAATGGAAGGCATCAATTAGTATCCATAGATACGATCGGAATTTGTAGGACTTACCAATGTCCGGGCCAGGGACACTAGCATCACCACGGAGCTCCGGAACGCCCCCAAATCTATCTACTGCAGTAGGAACAGTCATTTGACTTAGGGCGGAAAAGCGCACCATTCATCACCCCCGCCTCATGAAAAGAATCATTTGTTCATTTATTAATTCATTTGGAACTTAATACAATAGCTAGGTAGTGCCAGACTCAAGAGTCAATACATTTCATTAATCAATCCACTTCTAGATTCAATTTTATACAGTGATTCCATTCTTAACAATGGAAAGGGAATAAACAGTAACATCAATCTTATGAGATTGGATGTAGTGATACGATACATAATACATTACAATGAAGGAATTACTAATTACACAATTCTACTCATTTCTATTTCAGTTTCAACCAACCATTTAGGCGTAACCATTGGTCATCTAATGTACATGTTATTCTCTATGGACATCACATTTGTATATTATATGTGCGTTGGAGTCCCCGTAATTATCACTTATGAAGGTTTAGTCCATAATCAATTGACACTTTAACCCATTATTAATCCAAGGGTTCAAGTCTTAAAAATCCTCTTTCATTACTCACAATTCCCACCAATCCCTATTTGCATTACAATTAGTCACAAAACTAATTTAGAAGACATATAAGTGTCCAAAAAGCATCCATGTTCCCACAAAATCCAAAATTTTACCCGCAATCAATGCCCTGTCCAGCATCAGGTTCGCTCGAGCGGACTCAAGTTCGCTCGAGCGGACCCAGACAGAGAAGTAGTCGCTCGAGCGAACCCAAAGTTTGCTCGAGCGAACTCAAACAGAAAGTGGTCGCTCGAGCAGATTTATATCCGCTCGAGCACATTCATTTAGAGAGTGGGTCACTCGAGCGAACCCTCGTTCGCTAGAGCGAACGCTTCAGAATTTCACTCCGAAATTCTGCAACGTTCTCTCTTCTTCTCTCCCTTCACCATTCCATTACTACAACCTGCAATAGCATTGGAACCTCATGTTCCCTCCTCAATGCTCACACCATTCACAGACTAACAACACTTCTAATCATTCCATCAATCCATAAACAATCCATTATAAAAATCAATGAAAAATGTATACAAACCCAATTTCTATGAAATCTTCATTAACATCTACAATACTAACAACATTCACAAGTAATGCTTATACTTGCCTCTATTGAAACTTCTTAGACAAAAGCCCTCTCTCTTTGGCTTGGTTTGACACAAATCTTCCCCAAAGAAAATCCCAAGTTTTTCAACAAATGGAGGAAGCTTTGATGGGGAAGATGAAGTCTTCTCTTCAACACTTGCAAATCTTCTCAATCTTCACACTTGATGTAGAAAATGGAAGAGAAAGGAAGAAAGAGTGCTTAGGGTTTGCTAAAATGGGGAATGAACTCATCTCTTAGCTTATAATCGTGAACTTTTCCACTTAAACCTCCTTCCACTTCTTTTATTTACATTTTGAGTCAAATGAAGGCCCATTTGATCAATCTTAGGTCAAATGGAATCAAGTGTATTATGAAAGTTGACGTACTCTTCGAAATACATACGTTGGTATCAAGAATTTCCGCATTTGACGAAATACGTGAAAACCCGTATTTACAAAAAGGTCCTTAGTTTACCTTGTTTGAGTTTAAACTCATTTTTAATCAACTCAATCCCATTCAAATTCACTTCATTAAGCTTAATTCAATCATTTGAAATTAACCCATCTCATTTTGTTCATTAACCACAGTTAGCACAATTAATTATGCTTAAGTAACACTAATTTGGATTAATTAGCCTTAATTACAATTAGTCCGGGTCGTGGTCTAACAGTTGCCCCGTACAATAGGCAAATGTAATTTGCTTGAAAAACCGTCATCTCCTCTTTCCCTTATATATATATATATATATATGGGAGGTGCTCCTATGAGAGGCACTCTTACAAATTTGGTGAGAGATGGGTGGGGGCCCTCACATTTAAGTTGGGGGTCGTTGCATTTAAGTTTGTGAGAGTGGATATGAAAGTGAGAGCCCTCACCCATCTCTCACCAAGTTGGTGAGAGTGCCTCTCATAGGAGCACCTCCCTATATATATATATATATATATATATATATAGGGATATGCTTCTATAAGAGATATATCTCACCTTATATGAGAAATTGGGTGAGGGTCCTCGCATCTAAGTTGTTAGTATTGGATATGGATGTGAGGGCCCCCACCTTATCTCTCATATAATGTGAGAGATATCTCTTATAGGAGCATCTCATATATATATATATATATATAAGAGAATATTCATGTGCATCCATTATTCACCATAGGGTGAGGGACACTTCTATAATTAAAAATTTTCATGTTCAAAAGAGGAAAAGTCATATATGGTCATATGCATAAAAGGAATATTCTTGTGTAAAAAGAAAAAGTTCCCTCACTCTAAGGTGAGGGATGGATGCACATCAATGTCCCCCATATATATATATATATATTTATATCTTTTGTTTTTGCGTTTTTTGTTTTACTCTTCTTTATCTTTTTTATATCTAGCGTGTATAGTTATATCAATGTCTGTACTGTAAGGTGAGGACGGTTGATAATTTAATGATATTAGTTTCTATGAACACCCATCTCACTCGGAGAAATCTTGAGCTTAAAAGGGAGGTGGGACCCACTCCTTTTCAGCTGAAAGTTGATGAGATGTGGTTGGATGGATTAGATTCTCATCATCTTCAACGGACTGGATGGACTCTATGTGGGCCCACAATGGAGGCTGAAAAAAATGCTCCATGATTCCCCAAAGGTACCAGTTAAGAACTTAGATACCACTTTGTACGTTGGATACCAGATACATACCTTAGTACCAATTTATACGATAGGTACCAATTGTACTTACCAAATGGTCTGCGGTTGCCGGTTGGGTTACCACTTTTGGGTGAGCGTGTATTGCGATCCGTAATGTAATGTATTATTGTATCAATAGAAACTAATATTATTAAAATTTCACCCGTACTCACCTTACATTATATAAATTAATACAACTATACACGCTAAATATAAAAAAAATATAAACAAGAGTAAAATACAAAATGCAAAAACACAAGACACACACACACACACACACACATATATATATATATATATATATGGGGCTAGCTCTCCTAAGCTCAAGCTTAGGATAAGGTTAGCTCAAGTATGTGGTGGGGCCCACCTGGGGACCCACATGGGGATGGGGATGGGGGGATTTTAAGGACTCCGTGGAATCCTTCTCTCTGCAAAAAATCAGCCTCAACCGTGATTTCTATCATCTCCATATGGGTCCAAAAGTTTAATGGTTAACGGTCCTTTGAATCGATACATAGTCGATCCAACGGTTTAGATAATTCGGATCTAACCAAAAGTTGGCGGACATGTGCAATTAAGGGGAGTCATGTGTTTGGTCCATTTGGATGAACCAAAGATGGGCCCCACAAGCATGGAGCTTACAAAATTTTATCCTAATCTTGAGCGGGTTTTTGGATGACTGCATAATATAATATCAACAAATTTAAATATTGTAAAATTTCATTATCATAGAATAAAATAGTGTCATATTATTTTATTGTGTCACTTATTATGTTTGCCAATTTTTAAAAATTTCAATATACCTTTAACTGCTTGTCAATTTAGAAAAAAAAAAAAAAAAAGAAAAAACCTCACAAGATGATATACTAAATAAGAAATGGAATGAAAGTAATCAACTGAATCAATGCAAGACCCACTAATTTGTAATCACATGTGTTAACAATCATGGTAGGACGCACTATTGTTAAAAAAATCACAAGATTAAATATTAAAACCTTGAGATCCTAACAATGTTGTTTAATTAAGATAGGTCCACCAAATGTTGATAGCCATAGTGTAATACATCTAATGGTGATTATCACAAATGTGCATATCTATTTTTTTTTTTATTTTTGTTTTTGTAAAACCTTATTTAATGTCAGGCATCATTGATGAATCTATTTATTAGAAATCATTATAAGACCCATTTGATATTGGTAGTCATATTAACACAAGGGGAGCTATCAAATAGTGGGACCGATTTAATGATGACAAACTTCTAACTGCAATCACACAATTCAATCTTAGTAATTAATAAGAAACCCAGCTGATTTTGGTAGTATGGGACCCACCTAGTGTTGGTAACCACGATGAATGGTCCCTAGTGTGACATTAGTAAGACCCTCCTAATATTAATAATTAACAAGGGCTATGTAATTGTGATATGGTTATGGGACACCACATTAAATTTGTAAGCATTGTGGGGTCAATTTAATATTATGAGTCATAGTTGCAGTAAGGATCATTAATGTTAAAACTTATAGTGGGCCACTATAATTAATGGTTGTCCATGAGTTCTTTCGTATATAGAAAATATTTTGTAACAAAAGATTATCTTATACAGCATATCGTTGAATAATGTAATATGAAGGTTTTTAAAAGAAAGTGAGATATTGTAATATACTTTCTAAGTTATCCGAACACCTCATTTTTTATTTTTTTTATAGATCAAATTCTAAACTAGCACTACACCAAAAACGGGAATTTGGAACGCTTTGGGAACGGTTTAACGGATTAGGAACGGACGGATTAGGAACGGTAATGCGTTCCAATTTCCTATTTTCCGTTCCTAATCCGTTAATCCGTTCCAAAAATAGGAAATTGGAACGCTTTTGGAACGGTTTAATAGATTAGGAACGGGCGAATCAGGAACGGAAATCCGTTCCAATTTTCCGTTTTTGGTGTAGTTAGTAGATAATATGACAAAATCTCTTAAAATATCTTGTTTCCAAACACCCCCTCAAGCTTGTCTAAGGACAAGTTTGAGTTACGTTTGCTCATAGTATGGGGCAGCATTGTTTGTTGGTGTTTGAGCAACATAGACAGTCTCTTGCCGTCACCTTCAAAAGAAGGAGACACGTGATCATGAGGATCAGCTTGAAAAATTGAAGCGAATTAATTGCCAATTTTTTACTTAAAGGTAAGTTTGTATTAAGCAGAAGAAGCTACATAAATGAAATCGCATATAATAAGGAGAAGACCAAAAAAGAAGGCTAAACAATCCTACCTAAAGAAGGTAACAGGGCAAATGAGAAGGTCAACAAAACAGAAACGAGAAAGGGGGAAGAGAAAAAATAGCAGCAGGAAACTCAAAACTGCCCTATACAACACAAAAAAAATCAAAAAAATTTAACCCAGCAATGACAGGATAGGGTGCTGAGGTTGATTCGAATTCAAACCTGCACATAAACTTGCCATCCCTTTCAAACGATCCATGAAGATGAGCTTTGCTCTCACTAGAGAGGGCTTCCTTGAGTTGTGCTTAGAGTCATTCCAGAGGGACCATAAAACGAAGATGGCATGGAAGAAAATTGTTGCCGCACACTTTCTTCCCAAGACATCTTAAAGTCTCCCAAATGGCAGAGGCATAGAGGGGCGGGGGGTGGGGTGGGGGGGGGGGGCGGATGGGGTGTTTGGTGAGAACTGAACACCGTAGGGACCGAGAAGCTAGTGCCATAGCTGATTGGCCAACTTACAAGAGAAGAACAAACAGGTGCATATCTGGTTCCTCTCCATTAAGGCAATTGTAGCATATAGAGGCCAAAGACCATCCCCTCTGTGTGGCCTTGAAGTCAGTCGGAGTTTTCTTATGCATTAGTGAAAGTTTAGGGTGCCATATCTCTAGATTGGTCTATTCAACCCAACAATGTACAAAAATAAAGAATAATGCAGTGGAAATAAAATGACAAGCACACACCACAAGGACACCAGATTTACCATGGAAAACCATAACCGGATGAAAACCACAGATCTGAAGTGGATCAATAATCAAGCACTATGTGCAATTACAAGAAACTCAGATTTCCTCCCCAGATATTCCTTACCTAAAGACTGAAGTTACCTTGTGTCGCTTCACGCTTTAACGACTTTACACCGTTGATTATAATAAACTCAATCATGTGCTTGACTCGTCAAATCTTCTACGCAAAAAGATGTTCTACAAAGGATGCAGAAGAAATTGGCTTTGTAGAATACTTGGTAGCACAACTCCTTAATAAATCTCTAGAGAAGTTTTCTCTCTATTGGATCTTCCGACTCAAAATAATGAGAGACTTGTGCTCATATCATAACCCTTGGGTCCTTTAAATAGCCATTGGGACGTGCTTGAGGTTGCCTAACTTGATTAGGATTAAAACAAGCAGTTTGGGCACAATTAGAAAGAAGTTTCTAATTTTCGTAGGACTCTACCACCTTGTCCGCTCGAGCAGACCTTTTATTCGCTAGAGCATATGAGGTTCTATTTCAGCGCAAAAAGCTTCTGTCGGCGTCTAGGGCTTTCTGACTTGCGTCCGTTCGAGCGAAGTTATGGGCGCTTGAGCGGACCCCATTCTGGATGTTTTGGAAATTCAGCCCTCTATTTCTTCCAGCTTTCTTCTTCTAATTCTTTCAGACTTTCTTCTTAGTGTCCTTTCAATCTTCTATCTTCAGAGTCCTTTTCTAAAAAAGGATTACAACTCAAAAGACTCAGAGTTTTGTCAAACCCATGAATTTAGCTAACACTCAAAATCCTAATAATTAGACGCCAACTCAGGCAAGCTAGGCGAGGGTTGACGAAATTGTTCCAGATCAGCCCAAACCAAAGATTTTCAGCAGCTTTTGTTCTGAACATATTCCAAGCTTCACGGATGGAGAGTTTTCCTGTAGGACTTCCATGTCAAATTAGATAATCCGTGGCCGAGCTTTTCTCCAATGGGAATTGGATCAGTTGAGAGAGGCAGAAATTCCTTCCAACTGAGTTGGGAGCTGGATTGGAATGTGCCACGCAACCCTTTTTAAAGGCTCAAGGGCAGCTGAGAGGCCCAGTGCATTCATTTTTTATTTTTTTTTTTCAAAACGTTTATTTTGGAATTCAATAATTATTTTCAAAATCTTAGATTTTTCTATATACGTCCAAAAGATATTCTCAAAATATACTTAATCTACATAATTATGATGCCATGCTGATGTCACACTTCAACTAAAGCAACCCACTTGTGTAATGGAGATTTGGCATCTTTAACTTTCACAATCTCGATTGCAGGTTTGTTTTCATAGCAGTCAAAATTTAGATTAAATATGTTACGTATGGGTCAATCTTGAAACATTTTATCCGGACCAGACCCGGTTATCCAAGCTCAACTTAGCCTTATAATTCCTGGTTCTAAATAATATAAGGTCGACACTCGTATTGAGGCTATAGATACAAATTGACTAACCAATCCGGCCCAACTGTTGCGATTGCACTTCTGCAATCCAAATAGACCTTTACCTTTTTGACCTGATTTACTCAATCTGCCAACTACCCAAAATTGATCTTATCAGAGTTTTTCTTTTACAACATATTATTTCAGCCAATTAATAAATGGATCATATTCAATTCATGAGGCCACTGAATGATTTTCATGATTTCAAAAAAGATAAAAAATTGAAAATGGTATTTGTAATAGACTCTAAACCAATTTCATTCCTGTGACGAACCAACTGAAGATTCTTATGTATTTTTCCCTGTATTACGGCCTGTGCTAAGTCATCCAAACTTTGGTGATCAGTCGGATGGGTTGACAGTTTATTGTAAATTTCATCTTCATAGTGAGAGAGTGGAGAAGTATTATTGCTTGAAACATTGTATCATGTTTCACTTTTTGTTAAGAGAATTATTATTCCGGATGGTATGCATAGTTATCTCAATTTAATTTATATCAACAATCTTCCAGAGCAGTTTTGTACTATGATCTTTTATTCCATTCAAGATCTATTCTTTGTGTTTGTTTAATGAGTTTCTCTGTTCAATAATTCAAAGTAATTGATGGTTATACCAGTGACAAGGTTGGATTAGATAACACATGAGGCCCCAAGCATATTGATACAAACTTAAAGAACAATTTGGAGAATTGCATTGATAGGTCAAGTTCGTCCAAAGTAGGGCCCAATAGCAATTTCAAGATGGCTCTGTCTTCTGTTTCTAATTAACACGACAAAGTGTAGAATTAGAACAGATAAGGTTAATTGCATTGTAATATATAAGACTCTCCTCAGTCTCTAAACCTTCTCTACTATGGTGTACCGATCGTAGTATGGGATAAACTGGATAGCCAATGTGCGTAGCTGATAACTTTTTAAAAAATGCTACTCTGAAAATGGGTTGTGCGAAACAAATGGGACAATCGATTAATGTCGTTTCTGCAATCTCACAAGAGAGAAAAAGAGACAGATGCTAATGCATTTAACTGCTGCTCTTTATTTTGAGCTTAATGTTACATCAAAGAGTTAAGGTTGGGATAACTTTGGAGAAAGGACTCTTCGGAGCATTACACATTTACGTGAAAGAACAGATCAATCTGTCTTCTTGCCTTTGTTTTTCTTCTTCTTTTTTTCTTCTTATGAATAGAGCATTTGAATCTTGGGGCCCCTCCCAAGAGAGAAAAAGTGGAAAGGGAAAAGTAAGCGAGTGAAACGACGATGCAGTCTTTTTCTGCCATTATACACCCTATGCAGCCATGCATCAGCTAATTTCAGCAACCTCCTTGTAAAAGAAATCCCTTCTTTCAAATGGATCTATGAACCTCAGCTTGCTACATGATGCTTTATATGAATATAGAAACCCCACAGTAAAGATATCCCTGTCTTCCAAATGGACCTACAATACATAGCTATATTTGATGTTATGGGTCCAAAATCTTAACCATGGTTAGCTTTCCATGGTTGAAAGAAGCAATTGAGCCACTGGTCGGGGATCAACAATTTGCACTATTATTATTATTATCTTCCTATCATATATGTAGATTGTCTTTTGCTGGGAATATTTCTTCAGTAAAACTCTATGTTGATAGCAAATGCACTGACACTCATCAGTATCGGTATATCTATACATCTATACACCCTTATATATATATATATATATATATAGTAGGGCTCTCATAAGCTGAAGCTTACCTTACCCTAAGTTGGAATAGTGCTGGTCTCACAAATAAAAGTTGATTATATCTGTTTTTTGCATGATGTAACTAGAAAATCCAGTTCTGATTAGATTTATCTTGATTTTGGAGACAATTACCATGCAAAAAATAATGATAATTGACATTGATTTGTGAGACCAGTACTATTTCAGCTTCAAATAAGGCAAGCTTCAGCTTAGGAGAGCTGACCTCTATGTGTGTGTATATATATATATATTTATATACACACACACTTATAAAAAAAACAAATGATGTGCTTATTATATTGCTTTCTCTACACACCCAAGCAGGCCCCACAACTCACCTAGTAAGGGACATGTAGTGAGACATGTGTTGAGAAACGATTCTAAAATCCTAAAGCAACCAAAATGGAAGCTAAGAGAACCCTCTCCATTGTTTTCACAAATTAGAGAAACTGGAAAAACTCTCATCTCTCAATCTCTTAGATGGTCAAAGGTAAGATTTTTTCTACAGAAATTCCTTATTTTTTTCATTTATGCATCTTCATCTGCTTGTTATTTGATTTTCTTGATTTTTTTTAATCTGGTGAAATTGTTTTGTTGAGAAGAAGTGTTCTGCTCTCCCAATTGAGGGCGACATTCTCTAAAAAACCAGAGAAACTCAAAGACCCAGTTCCTTTCTCATCTCAATCTTCCTATGGTTGACAAGCTCAATCTTCCCATGTACGATCTTGATTCGACTAAGGTAAAGGCCTCTTGAAATTAGATTTTTTTTAAATTTATTTGATTTTACTCATTGCTTTTGGTTCTAAGCTGCAATAATATGAGGGAATTGATTGAAGTTTTTTTTTTTTTCTTTTTTGGGCTTAATTGGGATAAGAGTACTCTATTAGATCAATTTTGGGTAGTTGACAATTGAATGTGTCTGGTCAAATGACAACCTGGATTGTTATCCACATTTCCACAGTACTGGTTGAAGTCAAGTTGGCTTGCAGAAGTATAATTAGCTGGGTTAGGTAGGATTGGTGGGTCGTGGAGCACTTATAGATACCTCAATATTAATGTAAGCCTTTTATTAACCATAATCCAAAATTATCAGGCTAAGTTCGTTGGGATCAACAGGTCTACTCAGGATTAATAAAATGTTTTAAGAATCGACTCATAGGTAACATATTTAAATAAAATTATGATAGTTAAGTGAGTAGCATCTGCCATCCAAATTGTAATGGTTAAGGCCGAGCAAATCTCCATTAGACAGGTGGATTGCTTTAGTTCAAGTGTGAGATCACCAGGACAAAAATAATTATATTGATTAAAATTATTTTGCGATATATTTAGGAAGTATAAAAAAAGAACTCCTTTATTATAATCAGGTGGTCAACTCCTTTATAATTGAAAACCGTATACCGGTTTGTCATAATAAGAACTAGCAACAAACTAATAATATATTTAGTATTAAAGTAAGCGGAAAGATATTATTTAATTGAAACAAAGAGTATCATATAGACTATGGTGCACACGTATAGTTGCACATAGCTGTTACCATTATAATTTAATATATGAACGAATCTATAAAATAAAAGTTTATGCAATACATATGTTTATCCAAAATTAAAAATAATGAATTTTGCTTCAAACATGAAGTTGAATAAGAAAAAAATTCCAATTTTTGAAGAATAAGAAGATTGCGAAATTCATCCACTTGTTTCAGCATCTGTCACTGAGGTTGTCATTTTACTTTCCAATTTAGCAGGTGCATTACTTGTCCCAATGGCTGAAGGGTTGATGTCATATTTCATCTTCAATGCTGTTCACATAATTGAAAATAAGTTAGTGAAATAAAACAATATTTCAAAAATAATAAATCTTATTAAAACTTAAATTTAGATGCTCACAATGTTCTATTTCTGACAGTAACAACTTTCCCTCATGATTGACGTTTATGTCTTCTATTTTTTTAATTGGAACTCCACTATCAAAAGTAGATTTGGTCATGTTCGATCCTATCTTGAGATGGAACAAATATTCTTGCCATAGTGCCTTTTGGATTTGAGGTGCAAAATGGGTATACCAATCATCCCGCCAAATGTGATAACAATAAATTTATAAGATAAGGAATTACATAAGTGCAATTTAGATTTATTGTACATGATAGGATTATATTCAAAAGAACAGAAACAAACAAACATTGTGTCATTACCTTAGCTGCATTTACTTCAAAATTTTCTTCTGTTGTATTGTTATTGTTGCAATGTATCTACAGTTATAAAGGTTATGATTTACAAATTTATAATAATTTTATTTAATTTATATATCTAAGATATCACATGAACGTTGTGCATTATTAATTACTTACCTTATTTTGTTTGTTCGCGTGGAGAAAGTGCAATGATTGCATTGACCATTATTTACACCTGGATCAATTTTTTTATCATACCTACTACAAGAGAGGAATGATAATGGTCTATCCATGTGTAACATTGCAACGGTAGCTTTGATTGCAACATATTTCACCTAGAAACATGTAGAAATAAAATTTATAATTTTATTTCATACAATAAAAATATTAATAAAAAATGTACACAGTAATCAGGGAAAGATGTGATTGATAAGTAATTTACTTCAGTTACTCCATTCTCCACTATTGAAACTAAATCTTCCAATAAAATTCTGTTATTCATTGAATCACCACTGTGGCCTTCATTCCTGTGTTTAACATTTCAAACACATATTAGAATGATTTATTTTATATAATGTGATTAGTAACTTTGAAACGATGATAATCTTACCACTTTAATAAAGACGTTGCCTCTGGAATATTTGGGTTCATAATTATCCTGGTAGCGAATAATGTGCTTAGATAAATATTGCTTAGTTAAATATCTTATTGATAATAATCTTTTCCGCCGAGCTAATTTTGAGTCATGTTTAGTGCCTAGATGAGAAAATAAATTAATAAATTCTCTATGTATATAACAATTATATATATATATATATATATCAAAGGTTAAGTACAGAAGACACGTTCATACCATCATATCGATATAACCTCTTTAGTTGTAATGATAGAGTACGGTGTAATCTCGCAATTTTGAATAAATAGACGTCCTTTTGAAGTACCATACTTGCTTGATGTTAATGAAAATGTATATTCGCGGAAAGGAAACTATATAAAATATGTCACGACAATAATAGATACATTAAAGTTTATATAAATGCATTTTCTATAATATATATTCAACAATCGTGTAGGTAAAAACGAAAAAAAATATAGAATTATAAATCATACCTGATTTGAGAAACAATTGATCTGGAAAGCACCTGATTTTGTTCCAACTTCAATGATCAATAGAATCTTTCAGAATACCTAATTCATTAAAAAATTGTGTAAATTTAAAGAATTATAATGAAATCATATAATGAAAAATATTAATAAATTCGAAATATTTATTCAAAAATTTTTCAGCACATATTGTAGGTTGGGCCATACAATGTCAACCATTTAGATTAACGAAAGATTGGCCAACGTGGCCATCATTACATCACTGTTGTTTGGATACAGATGAATTACAAAACCATCACCAGAAGATTGACCCACATTTAAGGAACAGTGGTTTTAAAACCACTGGAATGTT
The DNA here is from genome assembly GCA_029852735.1 of Persea americana. NCBI lineage: Eukaryota > Viridiplantae > Streptophyta > Magnoliopsida > Laurales > Lauraceae > Persea > Persea americana. The sequence continues at coordinate 72,796,486 of CM056811.1, forward strand.
TGAAAGAGGTATCCCTGTTTTCATAAAACAAACTCTACGCTACAGAACCCAAATCATTCATTCCATCACCATAAAGCCCCAAGATTAAGAAGATGAGTTCGGCAAGCAGAGCATGGATCGTGGCCGCCAGCGTTGGAGCAGATGGAATTATGTTCTCAGATTCCGGCGACCGTAGTGCAGGTGAGGCATCGAGGGTGTGCAACAGGTGCAATGTAGTGGAGGAAGAAGAAAGGGTGCTGTCGTGCTGCGTGCAGGTGAGGGAGGAGAAGATTGGGAAGAAGAGGAAGAGAATAAATAAAAAAGAAAGTGTGCAGGCGGGTGGGGGTGCAGGGGAAGAAGAGGAAGAGGAGGAAAGGCACGGTGGGTGGCGCTGCAGGTGGGGATGGGTGTGCAGCAAAGAAGGCCATGCAGGGAGGAGACAGGGGAGAGAGCGATGCAGGTGGGTGGTTGATGGAGACGATGGAGATGGGTCCGTGCAGGTGGGTGTAATAGTGAAGCGAGGCAGAAGAAGATGGGGGAGAAGAGGAAGAGAATAAAGAGAAAAAAAAATAAAAGAAAAGAAGGAGAAGGAAAAAGATGGTGTGCAGGCGGGTGGGGGTGCAGGGGGTGCAGGGGAAGAGGGGGAAAGGCACGATGGGTGGTGTTGCAGGTGGACATGGGTGTGCAGCAAAGAAGGTCATGCTGGGAGGAGACAGGGGAGATGGGTCCGTGTAGGTGGGTGTGCAGGCGGGTTGGAGATGGGTCCGTGTGGTGATGCAGGGAGATGGGTTCTGCGTGTAGGTGCTGGCAGGTGGCGGGTTGGAGATGGGTCCGTGTGGTGATGCAGGGAGATCGGCTCTGTGTGTAGGTGCAGGCGGGTGGGGGTGCAGGGGAAGAAGTGGAAAAGGAGGAAAGGAACGGTGGGTTTTGCTGCAGGCGGGTGGGTGGGTTTTGTTGCATGTGGAGATGGGTGTGCAGGACAGATGGTGATGCAGGGAGGATGTAGGGGAGAGGTGCTACGTGCAGCTGAGGGAGGAGAAGATGGGGAAGAAGAGGAAGAGAAGAAATAAAAAAGAAAGAAAAGGAGAGTTGCAGTGGGTGCGCAGGTGTAGTGCAGGCGAAGAAGGAGAAGGAAGAAGAAGCTGGTGATGCAGGGAGGATGCAGGGGAGAGGTGCTGCGTGCAGGTGAGGGAGGAGAAGATGGGGAAGAAGAGGAAGAGAAGAAATAAAAAAGAAAGAAAAGGAGAGGTGCAGTGGGTGCGCAGGTGACTGTGCAGGCGAAGAAGGAGAAGGAAGAAGAAGCTGGTGATGCAGGGAGGATGCAGGGGAGAGAGCGTACCTGGTGGGTGGTTGATGGAGATCCGAGGGGCTGCTTCTGAGCGCTGATGGGAGGTGATGGAAATGGGTCCGTGCAGGATGCGTTCTGCATGGAGACGGTGATGCAGGGAGATGGGTTGCGAGGGGCTACTGCTGAGCGGTGATGGGAGGCGATGGAGATGGGTCCGTACAGGATGCGTTCTGCGTGGAGACGGTGATGCAGGGAGATGGGTTGCGAGGGGCTGCTGCTGAGCGGTGATGGGAGGCGATCGTGGAGACGGTGATGCAGGGAGACGATGATGCAGGGAAAGAATTGGCGACGGTTCTGCGTGGAGACGGTGATGCAGGGAAATACAGGGAGATTGGCGTGAAGATTGGCTGGGAGATTTGGCAATGCAAATGAGAGAGTGTTTAGGACTCAAATCGTGGATTGATTGAAGAGAGAGAGAGAGATTTTAGGAGATTGATATGGTGGGAGTTTAGATTATCCGAACCTCACACAAAACACCATCTCACCGTTCCTCCAATGCAAGCATCTCATATTTTCTTATGCATTCCTCTAAAAGGAGAGAGTTTTAAGGGATGAGGTGGCACCCCTCACAGCCCACCTCTCCCTTTGCTTTAATAATTAATATATAAAATACTAACGTAACTTTGTCATCTATGTCTATTTCCACTCTTGTAAATTGATGTAATATAACTTGTCATCTAAGTCACTTGCCACTCTTGCAAATTGATGTAATTCATTCCCATCTCTAATATTAGAACAAGAACTATCCTTCTGTATCCAAGTCCCTTTTAAGCTTATATAATATCATCCTTTTCAGCAAAATATATATAAATATATATATAGGGAAATGTTTACATGCATATTTCTCTCACCATAGGGTGAGGGACAGTCCTATTTTTTGACATTTTCAAGTACAAAATGTACTTTTCAAGTACATAAGGTGAGGTATACTTTCTTGTCTTCATGTGCAAAAAGGGAAGTGTCCCTCACCTGATGGTGAGGGAAAGATGCATATGAACATTCCTCATATATATATATATGAGCAAGCTTAGGATAAAATCTTGTAAGCTCATGCTTGTAGGCCCCACCTTTGGTCCATCCAAATGGACCAAACACATGAACCCTCTAAATTGAACATGTCTACCAATTTTCGTTTAGATCCGAATTTACTAGACCATTGGATTGATTATTATCGATTCGAATGGACTATTGACCATTAAACTTTTGGGCCCATATGGAGATGATAGAAATCACGGTTGTAGCTAATTTTTTGTAGAGAGGAAGATCCTAGGGAATCCTTGAAATCCCACACACCCCCATCCCCATGTGGGTCCCCAGGTGGGCCCCACCATACACTTAAGCTTACCTTATCCTAAGCTTGAGCTTAGGAGAGCTGGCCCTTTTATATATATATATATATATTAGAACAAGAATTCTGCCTCGAGGCTACTATATATTGAGGCTGGCGTGATGAATCGTAGAGTTTTGCATAATGTATAATGGGTTTTCCGAAATTTCTTGAGGGGCAACGGCCCCACCTTGTCCCCACCGAGTTCCGCCCTGGCTCTTGAAAGCCTGCCTTCAGTAAATCACTTCTTTCTCCATTATAAAATGAATGAACAAATAGATGCCAAGTATTCAACTATCAGATCAGCTCATCATTCATTCCGTGCTAGAGATGCCACAGTTTTTCTTTTTCCTTTTTTTTTTTTTATTTGTTAATTTTGATGTGGTCCTGTAGATGGCAAAAGTTATTTCTAGAATAGATCTTCTATGTTTTGGCAAGAGTAGATCAATTGATGTCCCATACTCCCATTTGTGACTCAGGTGCATTCAAGATTTTTTTTAATTGTTGTATCTTGGTGTAAATATCATGTACTCATGTAATATTGGTTGTAATTGAGTCCTAGAATAGGTGTTTTGTCACGAAATTGACAATGGGGAAGATTGTTAGCTAGGGTCATATGTAGACATATATATGCTCACCCTTATATTGTCAATCACGTGTCAAAGTGGTCCAAGACCTTATCTCTTAGTGTCTCTCAAGGAAGATCAAGATTGAAGACATCTCTACAAGTCTTGGAAGGCCCGAAATCATCAAAGAAGAACTCCTTATGTATGCCAACTTATTCAAGTAAATGGGACCCCAAACCAACCAAGAGATGGCCCCGAGGACCCTTAGACTTAATGGCAAATTCAGAAGGTTTAATTGGCTTTTTTGAGCAAGATTTATGGATCAAAACTATGCAGCAGGTCGGCTCACCGCCATTTTTCGCGGTTACCTAGCGGTCACTATTACATAATGTTATTTTATGGATACAACAGGTCTTCGGTGACCTCACGGTTAGCTCCCAGCTAACCGTAAACAACCTACGGCTAGCCGTGAGCTAACAGTAGAGCGAAATTTGACCATGGAATCTAGGCGTTTTCTGATCGTTGGGGGTTAATGGTTAACCGCAGATCTGATGGAGGTTAGTAGTTAATTGTGAATATGATGGAGGTTAACCGCTAGAGCCGTTGGAGAGTTGTCTATAGATACCTTGAGCTCATTCCAATGGCCACAACTTTCGGATTTTTTAGACCTCTTTGCCCATACTTGTGCCCTCATAGTAAAATCATCTAAGAGCTCCCATAATCCAAATTCCACACACTCTTAAGCTCTAATTAGGCATAATTAAGAGCATTCAAAGCTCCGTTAGAGTGTGAATTGTGGAATCATATTTAGGGAACCTCGAGCCTTCAAGTTAAACATTTTTTTATCCCTAAGACCTAAACTCCTAAGCCCACTTGGTTGTGCACAACATTGGAACATCATCTACAATGAGGAGCAAAGGAATGAGTCAAAGCTTGGAGGCCCATTCAAGCATTGAAGAACACTCTCAAGACAAGGTCAAGAAGCAACTGTTCTTCCATTTTAAATTTCATCTCACAATTTGTAAAGTGGTTTAGAATTGTGTGATCTAACCGTTGTAAAAATAGAATGGGGGGATTAGATCTATGTGGTTGAACCTCCTTATCAAAATCAGGTTGTCTATGTGATAAGGATGATAAATGTGTGGTTTGATTCACCTTTATGGAACCAAGATTGGAAGCTCTTGAGAAGTGGATTTTGGTGCGAGACCGAACCACTCCTTTTGTCAATTTCTTTTTATCTCTATATGCATTCTTCTCCTTCACTTATATTTTAGAGATATATATGCTAGATAGTTATACTCCTTATAGAATTGACACACATACACTTGTGCTAAAAAGGACATTGAACATATTGGCATACCATACAAAGTATAGCACACACTCTTTTAAAATCCATTCACTTGGGACATTTGTTATATAATCATATTTACTTTGTTGTGAATTACAAGTGAATTCGTGTGAGAATTTGTTTGATGGTTTGTGCTTTGTGACTACTCTCTCTCTGTTCTTGTTGCCATTGCATTTATTGAATTATTTTTTGATATTTTGAATGGATGAAATTCCATCATCTGATTTGGTTAATGGGTGCTGCGCCTCCATTCACGACTACCAACGTACGTCGTCCGTGCCGGAACAGATGCATCTCCTGCAGGGTCAGCTGCAGCCTCAAAACCACTCATGGAGAGGAAAGTCGCCGGAAAAAATCTAATTCTTGCCGGATGTCCTAATTTAAAATATAAATGAAAAACTTAAATCTTAATTAGAAATATGAGTTTTCCTTTATCCTGATTTGAAATCCTGCAAAAATCGAGCTCCATTTTAAAATTTCCCGCATTGAAAAACCCAGCCCCAATGTTTACCAAAGGCCAAGGGTAATGGGACACTTGAGGAACCGGTACTTGGAGGACTGGAAATTAATTATGATTTGGACTTCAATAGGGCTCATATACATGGCATCTCTTCCATGCTCCTACGAAAGATAGAGAAATTGTTTGCCACTTTGTCTGAAATTGGGCGGTCAACTAGACATTTATGGGATTTATGTACAAAGTGAATGTAAGCCTACGCCATCAACTTACATGGGTGTGTTAGGGATGTTAGATAATAATCATGAAATATTTCATAATGTTTCAAACTAATCCAAGAATAAAGTATGAATCTAAGCAAACTCCTGATATCATTGTGTTTCCAATATTCTTTAGGTTGCTTTTTACAATAATTCTTGGATTGTAGTCTTTCACTCTTCACTCATTGGCGATATTGGACTCCAAGTAAACAAATCTTTCAAAATGACAATTACAAAGTGGTAGAGTAAAATAAATACTTTAGTTCACCAAATCCATCATGATGCAAAGTAGTTGTTTTTTGTATTGAATTTACTTTAAAGTAGTTTTAAATGATAAAAAAAGTAAATTTATGGTAAAAAAAAAAAAAAAAAACCCTGGCAGTTGAACTTGATCACACTACGTTTTTATCTAGACGTAGTAAATTACATATAAATTAAAAGTATTTAATTAAATATTATTATAATAATAAAATTTACTTTCATCGCTGCACCTTCCAAACAACTCAATTGAGAATCTATAATATTCTTCAAAATTTTCCAAACAGCAAAAATATTACATTATTCTATTATATACTATCTTATTCTTGCAATATTTAAATCTATAAATATTTTATTATGTAAAAATCCAAATGGGCACTAATGTTGTGAGTGTCCCACTCACTCATTAGGTTAAAGGAGTAAACCTCTCCTTTACAATGGTGAGCTTACTAGTGTCCACCGATTGGAAATCAGAGCCGTTGAAAATGAATTTCCTTCCCTTTAGCCTAATTACCTCCAAATTTCATTCCAAGAGGAAATCGTCCCACCTTTTATTATTATTAATAATGAATAACATCATCTTAATTATTATTATCTTTAGACTCAATCCTATGGTGGGATCTAACTCCTATTAGATCGAAAGTTTGTAATATGCTACTGATAATAGTGATGGTTGATTTTAAACTGTTTGAATTTTATATTTGTGGGGTCCACCATAAAGTTTCACTTACTCATAGGGAGAGAGATTTACAGGGTAATCTTCTATTTATGCCTCACAAATCACAAACATCTTCGGTGAGGCGCAGCTGGATTCAAATCTGTTGCCATTGACTACCAAGTCAATTGTTCAAATTTTGGAGTCCATATTTACGAGCTAGTCCTGCTGCATTTACTTTTTTACCATTTTAAGCACACTTGGTATGCTCAGAGTGCAGTTGCATTTTTTGGTTAAGATTCCAGTTGCATTAATTATATATCATTATAATTTTAACAACTGTATATGTGGCATGTTTGGAAGCATAACAAAATACAAGTAATATTTTATAAAACATCATCTTTCATTTTATGAAGAAACGAATCTTCTGCATTTGGGAACCCAAGAAAAAACTGAAGAAAATATTCTTTTCTTTAAAAAAACAAACTCGATATTTCTTCCTGTAGCTCCCCTTATAGAATACTTTCTACAATATAAAAATCTTTTAAAATGACAAATACAAAGTGGTAGAGTAAAATAAATACTTTAGTTCACCAAATCCATCATGATGTATTTGTCTACATATATGGTAAAGTAAAGTAAAGGTAAATGTCATAGCACAATAAATGTGAGGTAAAGTAAATATGAGATAAAGTATATGGTGAAGTAAAGTAAAAGTAATGGAAAAGTAGTTTCTTTTTTTGTGACTTTACTTTATCACATTAATTTTACCGTGGTTTTATATGGTAAATAAAAAGTGACATGTTCACATGTGTAGTATAGTAAATTAAAGATTGATGTTACATCATGGTAAAATGTGAGATTAAGTAAGGTGGGTTGAAGTATGTAGTGAAATAAAGTGGGAGAGAGAGAGAGAGAGAGTTGTAAAGTTGTTGTCTTTTGTATTGAATTTACTTTACAACAGTTTTAAATGATTAAATAAAGTGGGAGAGAGAGATTCTACGTGGCTTCAGAGAAGGGTAGGGTAGCTAGATCAAAATAGGCCTCTTGGTCCCTAGTTGGACAGTAAGAGATTCCACGTGACAGAGGCCTCTCTCGTCCCTAGTTGCCATTTTTAGGTAACTCTCTGCCACTACACGTGACAATCAATGAATGAATGCCGGGTGTGGGAGCTCCCATCCAGCCTTTAAAAAAGGGTTGTAGGTTTCGCTGTCCATCCCACTCGCATCCCCCATAGTCCATACATCATGATGAATTCTAAGCTTTTCCACCTCCTCCTGATGATCACAATCTTTGTCCTCCATCTGCTTTCGATGGTGCAAAAGTTATTGAATTTTAAACTTTCATACTATTCCACAACATTATCTTCTACTTCCTCACCCCTAAATTTCATTTGAAGAACAGATCATCCCAACTTTTAATATAATTAAGAATGAATAACATCATCTTAATTATTATTATCTTTAGACTCAATCCTATGGTGGGATCTAACTTCTTTTAGATCAAAAGTTTTTGACATACTACTGATAGTAATGATGGTTGATTTTTAACTGTTTGAATTTTATATTTGTGGGGTCCACCATAAAGTTTCACTTATTCACAAGGAGAGAGATTTACAGGGTAATCTTCTATTTAGGCATCACAAATCACAATCATCTTCGGTGAGGGGTTGCTGGATTCAAATCTGTTGCCATTGACTACTAAGTCGATTGCTTAAGGTTTGGAGTCCATATTTACGAGCTAGTCCTGCTGCATTTACTTTGTTACCATTTTAAGCATACTTGATATGCTCAGACTGCAGTTGCAATTTTTGGTTAAGATTCCAGTAGCATTAATTATATCATTATAATATTAACAACTATGTATGTGGCATGTTTGGAAGAATAAGAAAACGCAAGAAAGTAATATTTTATAGAACATCATCTTTCATTTTATAAAGAAAAGAATCTTATGCGTTTAGGAACCCAAGAAAAAACTGAAGAAAAGATTCTTTTTGTTTAAAAAGAAAAAAAAAACTAGATATTTCTTCCTACAGCCCCCTTATAGAAAACTTTCTACAATATAAAAATATTTCAAAATGATGATTACAGAGTGGTAGAGTAAAGTAAATACTTTAATTCATCAAATCTATCATGATGTATTTGTCTACATATATGGTAAAGTAGAGTAAAGGTAAATGTCACAGCACAATAAATGTGAGGTAAAGTAAATGTGAGATAAAGTATACGGTGAAGTAAAGTGGGAGGATTGTTAAAGTATTTCTTTTTGTGTAACTTTACTTTATCACATTTTACTGTAGTTTTATATAGTAAATAAAAAGCGACATGTTCACATGTGTAGTATAGTAAAATAAAGATTGATGTCACATCATGACAAAGGTGAGATAAAGTAAGGTGGGATGAAGTATGTAGTGAAATAAAGTGGGAGAGAGAGTTGTAAATTAATTGTTTTTAGTATTGAATTTAATTTACTATAGTTTTATATAATTAAATAAAGTGGGAGAGAGAGATTCTACGTGGCTTTAGAGAAGGGTAGGGTAGCTGGATCAAAATAGGCCTCTTGGTCCCTAGTTGGACAGTAAGAGATTCCACGTGGCAGAGGCCTCTCTCATCCCTAGTTTCCATTTTTAGTAACGGTCTTGATCGTAGCCCCAAGTGCAAGGCCGCGATTGTAGTAATAACCGGTGAAACCGGATCGATCCACGGAGAGTTTATTTATCGCAAAACCTGTCCTAATAAAAAAAACTAGTTCTAGCCTAAAAAAAAACTATACAAATCAAATTTCCTAATTGAATTAAAAATTAATTACAAATCTGAAATATTAATTACAACCAAAGAAAATTAAAATCCTAATCTAGAAACCTAATCTAACCACTGCATCACCATAAGATTCATTAGCCCAACCAATTGCAATAATTGTTAAGGGTGCATAGAATAAAGAATAAAATAAAATCAAATCAAATCAAATAAAATAAAATCAGAGAATAAAGAAATTATATTTTAATTTTAAAACTTTGCAATAATTACTTTGCTTAATGCCATCAAGAAAAATCAAGACCACCGCACCAAGTGCGCACTGTCACTATGCACAAAAATTCAATGTTGACTCATTGGTGAAGACCAAGACCCCATAAACTTGATTTATTAATGAAAGACCCATTACAAGCAAATAACCATTACAAAATTCTTTTAATAAAAATAAAGTGCATCCAACCTTACCATAGACACAAGAAACACTAAACGGAGGAGAGGGACTCGCGGTCTTGAACGGCGATCCAACCGGCTCTCGTTTCGCGATCTGAAATCCAAGCAAGGGAAGATGATTCCAAGGATGATCCAATGGTGGAGTGACGATAGCAACGGTGGCGGCGCGAAGGCGTAGAAATCCAAGTGGTAGTGTGCCTTAGGGAAGGCCTTGGACGAAATATTGATGGAAGGAGAAGAGATGAAGAAGAATTAATGGAAAAAATGGGAAATTCTTGTTGCTGGTCGTCCAAGAAGGTTGGGGAGATGGTCATCCACGTCCAGCCCTCTCTTGGGTTTATTTATAGATTTATGATAGCTTGGGTTGCAAGGTTTTTGATTTGGGTAAGCATTAGTAGTGTGTGGTCCAAGTTGGATTAGGATTAGGAGAGTTTTTGAGAGATTTTCTAGGGGTTGGCTCACAATCCTAGTAAAATTAGGATTTTTCTTATCTCATGCAACTCCCTCTCTTGGGTCCCACTTGGGTTAAGAATCAATTTAAATCTGAAATTTCAGATTTGATGTGCAATTCTTGAATGCATGTGGACCCCACTTGAGTGTAGAAGCCTTGACTCTCTTGCCTTGGACGTCCTCACCTTGGAGGGATCTTTCTTTTTTTGCAATTTTGTTTTCTTCTTTGCTTGATTTGAATCTTAGCCATCCATCTTGACATGTGAGCAAGATTTGTTGGAGAGTAGATATGACACCTCATCATCTCATGGCCTGCAAATTGGAACTTATCTTCAAGAGATTAAATCTGATTTTTTTCTTGCATATGAGAGCGGATCCTACCATGGCCGCCCCTACCTTAGATTCCATGCCAAAGGAAGGTGGGTCCATGGTGCATTTGATTCATCAATTCTCTTCCGTGGGCCCCGATTTCTGAAATTCCCTACAAAAATAAAAGCAAAGATCAAAGAATAATCTAATCATATAGGTAAGGAATTATGCAAGATGCGGTCCCAATTCTCACCAAATAAATGCATAAAATGTCACCATTTTATCAAGTTTTCTTCAATTAAATTAAAGGTGCAAAGAAAATTCATCATTTCATGTGTGATTAAAAAGTTATGGGAAATTTGTGACTTTCAATGTAAAAAATAGAGAAATTCATGATTGTATGTGAAAATGCAATTTTTGGATGAATTTTGACTCTAATTTAGACTTCGATGCTCAAAACATAAATTCATAATTTTTTACTAAAATGGTCCATGATTTGATGATTAAGTCCTTAATTACTCTAAAATGATGAGGAAAATCTACATTTTTAAGGACTCATCACACCCCCCAACCAGCTTTTTGCTAGTCCCGAGCAAAATATGCAAACTATGGTAGGTCTTCTGGCCTAATCTAATCTAAACTAAATGCAAAGACAAAAAGAAAAACGCCACTTCCGCTGGCACTCTCGGCTGCATTTAGCGTATGCAGCAAGCCCTTAAACCCCTAGGTTACCCCTAGTGGACGAGTTGTGCCTCGTGAGGGTTTGCAGTGAATATGCCCACAAAATTCATTTACCTAAAAGTGAAAGAAATTCAATGGAAGGTTTTTCAAAAGATGATTGAGTCAAATCGGATGCCTCGAATCCTCGAATAATCAAGATTTCAGACTTTTCAAAATCCGGTTCACGTTTTTTTTTTTTTTTTTTTTTTTTTAAATTATACCAAAACTTTGAGTGCCTTGTGCAAGTGTATACATCAAAACAAAAATTTTAAATGTTCTACGATAATGCCATGAAAACAGAATTCTCCCTCGGAATTTCCAACTTTCCTAGATCCGGCCAAAATACAAGTTTCCTCTCAAGGCTACTATGATGGCTTTCGCACTGCTGTTTTTTCAAAGGCCGCGAGATGCATCTTTTTTTTTTTTTTTTTTTTTTTTTTTTTTTTGAAAACCACATGTGACTGTGCAATGCCTAGGTCCCTTAAGCTTTCTAATTAACCCATATAATGAGCATTAGGCCAATGACTCCCAAAACAGATGTCTTTAGGGCACTAGGTATATAAATACCCCTACGGGCTTACTGGCTCGGGTTAAAAAGGCTACGAACCCAAAGTAGTCACATAACTTTTTATTCTTTTAAAGAGTTATAACTAAACTCTTTTTTTTTTTTTTTTTTTTTTCTTTAAACACTTATTTGTGCATCCCTTGGCAATTTTTTTCTTTTTAAACGGTCCCCAACAAAAGGCAGCCCTTTTCAATTCACCCGAATTAATTCACTGGTTTTGGCCTAACCATGCCGATGAACCAGGAGAACTCATATGGCCAAATTTCAGAAAGTCGTCTCTTTTTCTCTCTTGAAAGAACTCTGAAAATGACACTTAAATCTTTTTTTTGTCCAAAACTTTTGAAATGATGTACGCGTGGTACTGTGAAAAACAAAGTTCGGTATTCTTTTTATTTTTTTTAGAAAATAATGAACCTTCATTTTACTTCCTTCCAAAAAAATTCTGAAATTCCAGATTTCTAAGCATCTTCGAATCGTCAAGTCCTTTTGAAAACACTTTTTTTTTTTTTTTTTAAAAGACTACGAAAGAAAAAAAAATTTGTCTAAAATTGGACAAGTGTAAAATTGGACAATTGTGCTTGTTCCTACCCCCCAACCTAAACTAGACAACGTCCTCGATGTCATACATGAAATGCGAAATGAAATGTAACATGAGGTGAAAATGTAAAAGGAGGAAAAAGGGTAGAAAGCACCTGGAGTAATGAAGCTTTTGCGTAGTACCCTGTCCAATGTGAGACAAAGAACACACAAAGAAAATAGAAAAAAAAATATATGCATAATATACAAAGGTATGGGCCACTGTCAGATCCAGTGCCCGTCAATCCTGATAGATAGGATCGATCAGAGGATTTTACATTTTCCTCTGGAGGAATAGTTTCCAAGAATGGTTTTAAACGTTGTCCATTGACTTTAAAAGAGGTACCATTCGATGGATCAATGAGGGTCACTGCCCCATATGGAAATACTTCTTGAACAATGTAGGGGCCTGTCCAACGAGATCTTAACTTTCTAGGGAAAAGATGAAGTCGAGAATTGTACAAGAGGACTTTTTGAGACGGATGGAATGATTTTCTTAATATCCGTTTATCATGAAAGGCCTTAGTCTTGTCCTTGTAAATTCTTGAGTTCATATAAGCCTCGTTTCTCAATTCTTCTAATTCATTTAGATCAAGGGCTCTTTTCTCCCCAGCCTTGTCTAAGTCAAAGTTCAGTTGTTTTATGGCCCAATAAGCTTTATGTTCCAGCTCCACCGGAAGGTGGCAAGCTTTCCCATATATAAGCCGGTATGGAGACATCCCAATTGGGGTCTTATATGCAGTGCGATAGGCCCACAAAGCATCATTTAACCGCATGGACCAATCCTTACGATTCGGTTTTACCGTGGTCTCCAAAATTCTTTTAATTTCCCTATTTGAGACCTCTACCTGCCCACTTGTTTGAGGATGATAGGGGGTAGCCACTTTATGTGTGACACCGTAATTTTGAAACAAACTCTCAATAATGCGGTTACAAAAGTGAGTGCCCCCATCACTAATGATGGCACGCGGAGTTCCAAAACGGGAAAAAATACTGTCCAAGATAAACTTTTTTACCGTTTTAGCATCATTGTTCCTACATGGGATTGCTTCAATCCATTTGGAAACATAATCAACTGCAACGAGGATATAATGAAAACCAAAGCTCGGGGGAAATGGTCCCATAAAGTCTATACCCCATACATCGAATAACTCGACGACCAAAATTGGGTTTAAAGGCATCATGTTCCTTTTGGAAATTGAACCCAATTTTTGGCACCGCTCACATACTTTACAGAAATCATATGCATCTTTAAATATAGTGGGCCAGTAAAAACCAGATTGCAAAATTTTGTGAGCGGTCTTTTTAGCAGAAAAATGGCCCCCACAAGCTTGAGAATGGCAGAATGATATAACACTGTTCATTTCATGGTCTGGAATGCATCTTCTAATGATTTGGTCTGGGCAGTATTTGAAAAGGTATGGGTCATCCCAGAAAAACTGTTTCACCTCAGTGAAAAACTTGTTTTTATCTTGTTGGGTCCATTCTTTTGGAATTTCACCCGAAGCTAGATAATTAGCAATGTCAGCATACCATGGAGAATGGGAAAAAGTGGCAAACAAGTGCTCATCAGGGAAAGTGTCCTGAATTGGCAAGGGTTCTAAAGCATTGGAAAGGACAAGCCTAGAAAGATGATCAGCCACCACATTTTCTACTCCTTTCTTATCCTTGATTTCGATATTGAACTCTTGAAGTAGAAGGATCCATCTGATCAGTCTGGGTTTGGCATCTTTCTTAGAAAGCAAGTACTTCAGCGCAGAATGGTCAGTAAAGATCACAATTTTGGATCCAATTAAGTAGGAACGGAATTTATCCAGTGCATAGACCACAGCCAATAGTTCTTTCTCTGTTGTAGAATAATTAATCTGTGCACTGTTTAAAGTCCTGCTAGCATAGTAAATTACATATGGCTTTTTGTCCCTACGTTGCCCAAGAACTGCCCCAATTGCATAATCGCTAGCATCGCACATGATTTCAAAGGGTAGGCTCCAATCTGGAGGTTGCATAATTGGAGCAGTCGTCAACATGTCCTTAAGCTTGGTAAAAGCCACTTGACATGCCTCTGTCCACTCAAATTCTGCTTCCTTTAGCAGAAGGTTGCATAATGGTCGAGAAATGACACTAAAATCTTTTATGAACCTTCTGTAGAATCCAGCATGCCCTAAGAAAGATCTTACATCTCTTACGGTTTTTGGGGCGGGCAAATTGGAAATTAGATCTATTTTGGCTTTGTCCACTTCCAATCCTTTAGATGACACGATGTGGCCAAGGACAATCCCTTGTCGTACCATAAAATGACATTTTTCCCAATTCAGTACTAAGTTCTTTTCTTCACACCTAGAGAGGACCTTAGTTAAGTTGCTCAAACAATCTTGGAAAGAATCTCCAAAAACGGAGAAATCGTCCATGAAGACTTCAAGAAAACGTTCCACCATATCACTAAAAATACTCAGCATGCACCTTTGAAAGGTTGCAGGAGCATTACACAGCCCAAAGGGCATCCGTCGGTAAGCAAAGGTGCCAAAGGGGCATGTGAAAGTTATTTTCTCTTGGTCTTCCGGGGCGATCTCTATTTGATTGTATCCAGAATATCCATCCAAGAAACAATAATACTCGTGGCCAGCTACCCGTTCTAAAATTTGGTCTAAGAAGGGTAGGGGGAAATGATCCTTTCGTGTGACAGCATTTAACTTTCTGTAGTCGATACAAACTCGCCAACCTGTGGGTACGCGGGTTGGGATGAGCTCATCATTAGCATTACGGACTACAGTTACGCCGGCCTTTTTAGGTACAACTTGGGTAGGGCTGACCCATTGGCTATCTGAAATTGGATGTGATTTTTGAAAAATCAGAAAAAATAATTTTTCAGATCTGAAATAGTTCCAATTTTATCAAAAATCAGAGATTAAAAATCCACTTTTTAATGCAATAGGGCTGGTCCAAACATTCCATGCATGCTACCCTTAGATCTAGAATGATTGCGGAATAGTAAAGGCACACCCACAAAGCAATTAAAAAGATAGGTTGGAAAAATACCTTAAGCGAAGAAAAACTCCCCGGCAACGGCGCCAAAAACTTGATCGTAGCCCCAAGTGCAAGGCTGCGATTGTAGTAATAACCGGTGAAACCGGATCGATCCACGGAGAGTTTATTTATCGCAAAACCTGTCCTAATAAAAAAAACTAGTTCTAGCCTAAAAAAAAACTATACAAATCAAATTTCCTAATTGAATTAAAAATTAATTACAAATCTGAAATATTAATTACAACCAAAGAAAATTAAAATCCTAATCTAGAAACCTAATCTAACCACTGCATCACCATAAGATTCATTAGCCCAACCAATTGCAATAATTGTTAAGGGTGCATAGAATAAAGAATAAAATAAAATAAAATCAAATCAAATAAAATAAAATCAGAGAATAAAGAAATTATATTTTAATTTTAAAACTTTGCAATAATTACTTTGCTTAATGCCATCAAGAAAAATCAAGTCCACCGCACCAAGTGCGCACTGTCACTATGCACAAAAATTCAATGTTGACTCATTGGTGAAGACCAAGACCCCATAAACTTGATTTATTAATGAAAGACCCATTACAAGCAAATAACCATTACAAAATTCTTTTAATAAAAATAAAGTGCATCCAACCTTACCATAGACACAAGAAACACTAAACGGAGGAGAGGGACTCGCGGTCTTGAACGGCGATCCAACCGGCTCTCGTTTCGCGATCTGAAATCCAAGCAAGGGAAGATGATTCCAAGGATGATCCAATGGTGGAGTGACGATAGCAACGGTGGCGGCGCGAAGGCGTAGAAATCCAAGTGGTAGTGTGCCTTAGGGAAGGCCTTGGACGAAATATTGATGGAAGGAGAAGAGATGAAGAAGAATTAATGGAAAAAATGGGAAATTCTTGTTGCTGGTCGTCCAAGAAGGTTGGGGAGATGGTCATCCACGTCCAGCCCTCTCTTGGGTTTGTTTATAGATTTATGATAGCTTGGGTTGCAAGGTTTTTGATTTGGGTAAGCATTAGTAGTGTGTGGTCCAAGTTGGATTAGGATTAGGAGAGGTTTTGAGAGATTTTCTAGGGGTTGGCTCACAATCCTAGTAAAATTAGGATTTTTCTTATCTCATGCAACTCCCTCTCTTGGGTCCCACTTGGGTTAAGAATCAATTTAAATCTGAAATTTCAGATTTGATGTGCAATTCTTGAATGCATGTGGACCCCACTTGAGTGTAGAAGCCTTGACTCTCTTGCCTTGGACGTCCTCACCTTGGAGGGATCTTTCTTTTTTTGCAATTTTGTTTTCTTCTTTGCTTGATTTGAATCTTAGCCATCCATCTTGACATGTTAGCAAGATTTGTTGGAGAGTAGATATGACACCTCATCATCTCATGGCCCGCAAATTGGAACTTATCTTCAAGAGATTAAATCTGATTTTTTTCTTGCATATGAGAGCGGATCCTACCATGGCCGCCCCTACCTTAGATTCCATGCCAAAGGAAGGTGGGTCCATGGTGCATTTGATTCATCAATTCTCTTCCGTGGGCCCCGATTTCTGAAATTCCCTACAAAAATAAAAGCAAAGATCAAAGAATAATCTAATCATATAGGTAAGGAATTATGCAAGATGCGGTCCCAATTCTCACCAAATAAATGCATAAAATGTCACCATTTTATCAAGTTTTCTTCAATTAAATTAAAGGTGCAAAGAAAATTCATCATTTCATGTGTGATTAAAAAGTTATGGGAAATTTGTGACTTTCAATGTAAAAAATAGAGAAATTCATGATTTTATGTGAAAATGCAATTTTTGGATGAATTTTGACTCTAATTTAGACTTTGATGCTCAAAACATAAATTCATAATTTTTTACTAAAATGGTCCATGATTTGATGATTAAGTCCTTAATTACTCTAAAATGATGAGGAAAATCTACATTTTTAAGGACTCATCAGGTCTGCCACTACACATGGCAATCAATGAATGAATGTCGGGCGTGGGAATTCCCATCCCGCCTTTAAAAAAGGGTTGTAGGTTTTGCTGTCCATCCCACTCGCATCCCCCATAGTCCATACATTATGATGAATTCTAAGATTTTCTACCTCCTCCTGATGATCATAATCTATGTCCTCCTTCTGCTTTCGATGGTAAAGGAGTCATTGAATTTCTAGACTTTTGTACTATTCCAACACAACATTATCTTCTACTTCCTCATCCCCAAGTTTCATTCAAAGAGCAGATCGTCCCACCTTTTAATATAATTAATAATGAATAACATCATCTTAATGGAATGAGCATTTACTACTCATTAAGGCCATTTCATCTCTTCAACCACTCCAAACTTGATTCGATTATTATTATGTCCTTAAATATATATATATATATATATAAAATAAAAAAAAACCTATACGGAGTTGACAGATGAAATGAAGAACATGTATGATGCATCAGGATTAAAAACTATATAAAAATCCAAAGAGTCTTTTTAAAGAAGAGTTCTAGACTGCTGCTTGAGATGTCTCCAAGCTTTAAATGTTGCTTTCCATATCAAAGAAAAGATCCAGACTTTCACTCCTGATCCACATGATCAGAAAGTCCTTTTTTCATCCTTCCTCCCTCTCTTTCTGCTTCTTTCATGTGATGAAACCCCTCCCTTCTCTCACTATCAAAGGGAGACTAAGAGCATCTCCAACAGAGGCTTCATTTGTCCAACTCGGCCCCCAGCGGTGGTAATTTGCATATGGCTTTGCCTCCAAGAGAATGGTCAAATCCCATATGGCATTTGAAGGTTGTGTTGGCATGCCAAATTTGGCATACCATATAGTGAGATGCCTTTTCTTTCTTTTAAATAAAATAATGGTTATGAGGGTAAATGCATTTGAAGTTGGTACAAGTAGATGCCAAATTTGAAATAAAATAATAATAAAAGAGGTTTTTCCCTGTGACTTATCTCTAGAGATAACTTTTCCCTCTCCCTTCCTAAAGTTTAAATATTTCCCCACAGCTACAATTTTACCACTTTTTTACTAAAATGCCCATAATGTGGGCCATGTCATAGGAAAAATGCATTCTTATAATTGGGTTTGGAAAAATGGTAATGAGAATATTCAAACCTATATTAGGCTGAAAATGCATTGATGTAAATGGGTTTGATGAAAAATATAGTGTTGTTATGTAATTGAGAAGTGGTGATCTAATATTCATTTTCTTATAATCTTTTAGATCTTATGGAATCTTTGGATATGTACAGAATAAAATGTACAAGAAGAAAATATTGCAATATTATATAATAAGATATTTTAATCCTACAATATTGCAATATTGTTGTTATTTGGCAGTTTTTAGAATATTTAATAGATTTTGAAATAAGTTGTCTGGAAATTCTCCCATATTATAATATATGCTAAATCCAAGATTGGCCTTAATTTTAAAGTCAAAGAAATGGTTAATAACTTTATGATTTTGTCTCATTATTTTCTAAATGATAAGATGATGACAATATTTCCTAGAAATTCAATTCCATAAAAATAAGAAAAAAAATCTCCAATTATATTTTCAAGATAAGGAATTCATGGTAAAGTGGGTTTCTTTGATTTTCTAAGAAATCTATTCATGCAAATAAACATATTCTAAATCTTCAAGACAAGAAATTCCATGGTCAAGTGAGTTCCTTGGAATTTGTAGGAATTTAATTTCATGTGAATAAGTAGGTTCTATCTTTCATGGCATAATGAGTTCCTTTAAATTTTAAGAAATTCAGATCCATATGAATAGATTTTGCCCAATCATATCTTAACAATAATGAATTCAATTTTTTAAATCTTTGAGAACTCAATTCCATGTAAATAAACAAGCTATGTTATATGTTTAGGATAAGAAACTAGTGGTAAAGTCGTTCCTTATAATTTCTAAGAATTATCTTCATGCAATCAAATCGGCCCTGGCAAGATAGACAACTAAAATTTCATGAGTGTTTTATCCTTACTATCTATCAATCAATGTGGTTTTTGGTGTTAGAACCTAGGAAGTGTACATTTTTTAGATCATGGAAAAAAGACATTTTTATATAAAGAAAATGGATAAATAATTGATTTATCATATTCTATCCTCACCTTTTATTGTTTAAAATTGATCATGAAGAACCACTCCCAATATGTTTATTGTATCAAATTTCACTTAATATGTAAAGGTGAATTGGACACACAAAGGTGGGCCACATGGGTTGCAATGACCAAATGTGTGGTAAAGGAAGAGGAAAAAGAGAACTCATACCAATAGGGAAAAATGTAAAAATTATTGAAGGAAGACACCCAAGTAAAGAAGGTTTGCGCAGTTTTGTCCTTTCCCCTATAATGGAGAAGGCCTACGAAAAATTAGAGTTTTTAGGAAGGAAGAGAGGAAACTCATCTTTAAAGGTAAGTTATGGGGAAAAACCCAATAAGGTTGCATGGTGGGTTTTAATTATTGGGCTGGTAATAAAATACAATGTAGCCAGGGGTGGACCCAAGTACAAGGGTGGAGCCCCCACTCTTTATCTAAAAAGAGTTTAAACTTCTTTAAAAAGTCCATACAAATTTTGAAAATTAATATATATTATATTATATTTGCTCCTTCCCCTAATAATGATTTTCCATAGAGTGCCCCCCACCCCACCACCCACACAAAAAAAAAAAAGAAAAAAAAAAAAGAAAATTTCCTAAGTCTGGTCTTGATTGTGGCCCACCCAATAAGGTTGCATGGTGGGCTAATTATTGGGTTGGCTCCACAATATATCTCCCTACGTATATATTATCATCAATGGATGGGTCCACTATGATTATATCATTGAGTGAACATGCAATGAATAAACCGTGATAGGACCAAATTGAAGACTTATGTCCCACAATTTATTACACCTACTTTGTTCGATCACCGCGTGAGACCCGCTATATAATTCCCTAAAAAAGTGAGCCTACAATTATTGTTGGATGTGCAACCTCATCTTGTAAGGCCCCAAGATCTAGGCGCCTCGAATCTTGAGACGCTACGAGAAAGTACCCAAGAGAAGCGGAAAATCCAATAATATAATCATGTATGAATCTCATATGAGCAAGTAGATGGACAAACCCTATAATTTTTTTTTCACTTTAAGGGATTACAAGGTACTTTCCATAATTAAACTAACTATTCAATCCTAGGCCAACACGGCCAGCTACAAGAAAAAGGAAAGAATAAAGATCTATATGATAGACGCCTCTCGATACACCAACTACATCGCTCTCCAAACCCTACGGCAACGAAGCAACAGCCAAGCAATTCTACCAATCAAAGAAAGCGGAAGAAAAGATACCTGAAAACACTAAGGATTGGGTCAGGCTCGATGAGCCAGGCAAATAAACATGTTTAAATGGCAATACATTATATTAACAGATAAGGAAGAAGACCATACCTGATCCCAGCAGTACCTACATGATTAATATCTTGATAGTAATATAACAGATGTTGGATACAGCATGTCAAGTAGATAAGAGAAGCCATCATCATCAATAAATCATATAAACCATGAAAGTACATCAGTGTCACCAGTAACAAAAGTAACCAAAGGAAGTAACCCTACCATATCCGTAATCGTCGTATCTAGATCTAACCGTATCAACGTCGACAGTCAAGGACACTAAGAAACGACATCCATAATATAAAATATTAATACATCCAATATACATCTATAAGAGCACACAAAGGTACATCAACAGCTGAAGTACAAGGAACGTGGGAGGTCAGAGCCAACTCATTGTTGTCATCCCGACAACTGTCGATGGACATCAATCATGGGGGTCATAGCCACCCATCACTGTCGTCACATCGAATAGGAGCGTACAAGAGTCCATTAATATCCATAGCTACAGCCAAGTCCTGGCCATTGGTCTAACGTGCTAAATCTACCTCAATTATTCATCTATAGCCACGGCCAAGTCCCAGCTATTGGTCTTACGTGCTAGATCAACATCATCGTCCATCTACACCCGGTCCGAGCGCCGGTGGTCTTAGTACCCCACCCCCACCATGATGGACCAGTTTTTTTCTCTCTCTGCCTTCCTCCGTCCCGGGTCCGCCGGGGTGCGGCGGGGTGAAGAAAAAAAGAGGCGAGCATCAACATTTTTTTCTTTTTGTACGGGTATGCCAGATTTTCTATTCTACTTGGAATCTGAAGTGGTGATCCGGAGATTCACCTTCACAAGTAGAAAGGAAATCAAACTTTTTTTCTAACTTTCCATCGCACGCATATTTAAAGAAAGAGACAAGGTTTTAAAATGCCGTGAGAGGCGATTTTATTTAGTTTGCCGTGAAAGGCAGTTTTGTGCCGTAGAAGGCGATTTTGCCATGGAAGGCGATTTACAAATCTTATTAATGATGAAAGACAAGAATTGTGATTTTTGTCTCTTTTAAAAATATAAAATACAATAGAGAAGAAAGAAAAAGGGATCTGACTTCTCAAGCGATTGTGGGGACTAGTTCAGATCGACGGTCGCGAGTCATGTATGGACTCTGTCATCGTCCTTCAGATAAGAACACTTGATGCTTTGATTCACTTGGCTTGGCTTGGACCTCAGATTTTTAGAAGATAAAGACCAAGAGAAGGTCCTATATCCAATAAAAAAACGAGTAGACGGGCTGAAGAGCCACATCTAGCAATGTTGGATAGAAGGAGGGGAGACCTTAGGGGGGTGGCCCCCCCAAGGGACTTTGATCACCTTGTGGTGTTTTCTTGCAGCAGAGTTTCTTCAGAGTAGCTGAGCTTCTTTGCGCAGAGATTTCTCCGAGAGTTTTTAGCAATTTTTCGGGGATTTTTCAGGACCCTTTCTCCTTGGAATGACCGCCTATTTATAGGCTTTTGGTGGCCATCAGAAGAGTTTATGAGCATTGATTGCATTAATGCTCCATGATGGGAGGAGTTACAAGATTTAATTCTTTATATTGTAACTCCTTTTTCTTGGATTTTGATTGGCCGATGGAGAATAATGGGTATTTAATCTCCATGATGATGGGAGTTTCATGATTAATTACCATGATTAATCTCCATAATGATAGGAGTTACATGGTTAATTGTCATGATTAATTGGATTTGTAACTCCCATTTCTTGGTTTCTGATTGGGCCGTTCAAAATAATGAGTTAATGTAACACCCTGTCCCGAGTTAATTAAGAATAACTCTAATTAATCGGGATTAATGCTAATTCAACATGTTTTATTGGTTAATGTTGATTAATGGCTGAATTGATATAGAATTTGGCTCAAATGGTCAAATTGAACTTAATGAAAAGAGTAGTGAAGGTTTTGAATGGATTAGAAAGGTTTTAGGCCAAATCGGGTAATGCAAGGACTTTTTCGTAAATACGAACTTACGCGTATTTCGTCGAATACGGAAACTCTTGATACTCGCACGTATATCTCGATGAGTACGTTAACTTTCGTAATTATAGCGATTCCATTCAGCGTGAATTGGTTCAAATGACCATTCATTTGACTTAAATTGTAAATAGTGGAAAGGAGAGGGGCTAAAATGCAAAAATGGATTTATTTAGATAGAGATGAACTCAAATGAGTTCATTCTCTTATCTTTCAACCGATGTCTCTCTCTTTCTTTCTCTTCTTCTTCTTTCTTCCACTTTCTCTTCATTGAGTGGTGATTGGGAGAATTGACAAGTGTGTGAAGAGGGACTTCATCTTCACCATCATCTTCTTCAACTCTTTTCTTACTTTCTTGGAGTTTAAGCTTGAGAAGATCTCAAGATTTTCACCAAAGAGGCTACAAGTAAGTGTTTGAGTTGAATTCAGCACTTCCAAGTTTTATTTATTGAGCTAGAATGGTTTTGGCCCAAAGAATTCATAAGAATTCTATTTTGTGGATTGATTTTGGGTTTTAGGTTCAAAAGAAGGATTGGCTTGAGGAACTCATCTTGGATTCAAGCTAGACAAGGGTATTCTTGCTGATTAGTTTCCAAACAAGGCAAGTATACTCAATTATATTGATTTCAGATGTTAATCGACTTGTTAGAACTCAAGGAGTTCAGTTACAGAAAATTCGGTTCAGAATTTCTGAACTTCTGGGCACAATTCGGTCAGCCGCCAGGCTGACCGATACCTGACCGAGAGTTGATCGACATAGGTCGGCTAGCCGAAATTGTGAGTTCGGTTAGCCGAGGGTTGACCGCAAGGTAACCGAAAATCTTGTCAGGGTTTTCCATCAGAAGTTGAGCTTCTGGAAAACGAACCGTAAGCTGACCGCGAGAAATTTGGCTAACCGAAATTTGAATTTCGGTCAGCCGAGTAGGTGATCGAACAAGTGACCGAATTGAGCAAAGTGCACTATAATTTATGGAATTCTGGAAAGCTAACCGACTATGGTTCGGTCAGCCGAAATCCATAATGCGGCTAACCGCTAGATAACCGACGAGGTGACCGAAATTGAGGGGATATCAGAATTGATTTCTGATATTTTCCTAAACCTTCATGGGTGTTAGCTAAACTTATGTGAATGTAAATTTCACTAAAAAGTGATGTCATCTAAAATAACACCTACATTGCATAATGAACGTTTCACCCGAATGTTGTTTTAAGAAATTTAATTGTTTCTGACTTGAGTTGGCTTGTCCTCTCTCGTCGACTACTGTTATGCTCCTTGTTGAGCTACCATTAAATAATGTGTTGAATTATAAAATGAAATGTAATGAAATGAAAAGAAAAGAACTGAAGTGAACAAACACTGTAATGTATGAAAGATTAAGTCTGCTGCAGTAGATGGAGCGTTCCGGAGCTCCGTGGTGATGCCGGTGATCTCTGATCAAAACATTGGTAAATCCCACACATTTGAAAAGCCACTTAATAAAGTGAGTAATATTGAAATGAAATGAGTCCTTGAAAGGCTGGGTTGTGAATGGTGCGCCTTTCGCCTATGCTAGAGGACAACGAAAAGACACTTGATAAAGTGTATATAATGAATTGAGTACTCCCTTCAGGGGAGAACTACATGAATCGAATGCTTCCTTCAGGGAAGAACTATATGCATTGAATTGAATTGAATTGACTTGAATAGAATTGTGTATACATTGTTGAACCGTCGTGTTCACAGTGTTATTGATGACATTACAGGCCAAGTTGTCCGTTCCAGTGGTTCAGAGACCGCGCCGCCAACGGAGGAGACCAATCCGGTTCCTCCAGGAGGATTGAATGAATGAATGTAAATCGGAGGCGACCGGTTTAGCAAGTTTTGTGAACATGTTGAATAGATTCATTTTGATGTAAATAGTGATCACATGCATTGTATTTGAATATGCATGGTTGATTTAAATAGGAAATGAGATGTGTAAGTAAACTTTACTTTCTGTAAAGGACTTGTACATGTTAGAGTTGGATGTCAATGTATGTATATATTTCCGCAAAAATGTACATTTGACAGGTATATGTAAGATCCCTTGTGAATCTCGTATTGGCTTCGGTGATGCGAAGTTTACGGGAGTAAGTATGGTAATCATGACTAGGGGTTTGGCCGTGGTAACCCTAATCTCGGGCCCGGGTCGTGACAGTTAATGACCCTAATAGATTGCCATAAAAGGGTCATTTAACTTCATTAATTGGCTGCCGAGTCGCTTGAAGAGTCGCGGGCCGCGCCGCGTCTTTTGGAATTCTTCTTGCGATAATCATCGATGGATCCGTACGTTGCTTGATGTCGGATGACTATGAAAATTCAGACATTGGTTGCCACTAATGGGCCGGCAACATCTGTCCAGTCGATTTCTTGATCGGTCGGGTAGAAAGTGTGCTTTCGTGGTTGGCCAGTTGGCAGTTTCAGAGTGTCCGATGATGATCAAATGTTTTCGATGGCGGATCCGTAATGTTGATGAAGATCGACGGATATCATGCCTCAAAAATCAAATTTTAAGAAAATCACAGGGGCCAAACATCGTGAAACGTGAAAAAGAATGGAAAAACGACACTTTTGGCGGAAATCCGATGACCCGGATTTCCAGGGTCGCCGGCGACCATGGGGCTAGCGACCTTAGACTTTGGTCCACTTTCCGGTCGCCGTTTCTTGGTCGTTTCTCCGGCTTTTTCGCTTTTGTTTTCTCCTGTATTTTTCTTTGACATCTATCCTCACTTATTGGCTTAATTCCTCTGAAGAAAACCTGTCGAAAGGCTGTGCAAATCAGAGCACAGAGTTTCCTATTTTTTGGAAAAGCCGAAGACTCCGAGCCGATTTTTCGCCAAGAGTTGAAACTGGGTCAAACGATGTCGGAATGACCTGAAATTTGAGGTGAAACTTCTTGGGAATTAGATAGGACCAACCATAGGCTTTTATTTGAGTTTTGAAGCCATTTGGGGTCCCGTCGATGCTTGACTTGATTTCACCGTGCGGAAGATGTCGAGCTTTGATGTACGGTCATCCGATGTCCGATTGACCTGAAATTTGATGGGGAGCCTATTGGAGTCATTTTGAGATGATCCATTAGCTCCGATTTGGGTGCCATGGTCCAGGGGAGCTTCGCCGCCGGTAGGCTTGATGTTGCTTCGGAGCATCAAAACCTGGTCAAACGTTGTCAGAATGACCTGAAATTTGACGTACAGCCCTTTGGAAGCATGCAGAAGCTACTCATATATTTTGTTTGATGAGTGGCGGCATCAGAGGTTCTCGCCGCTGGGAGGCTTGATTTCGCCGTTCGAGAGTTGATGGAGGGTCAAACGGTGTCGGTTTGACTTAAAATTCGACATGGAGCCTTTTGGAGATATTTTGAGACCATTCATACACTGTGATCGAAGATTTGATGTATTTGACATTGTCGCCCTCGGGAGCTCCGGCTCAGCTGTTGGAGGATTGAAGTTAGGCCAAATGGTGTCGAAATGGCCCGAAACTTCATGTGTACCCTTCTTTTGGCTACTTTGAAAGATCTTGTAGTTTTTGTTTGGTTTTGTCAAGATCTGATGCTTGAAGCAGCTTTGCCTGTTTGTAGTAGGATGCGGCTCCATATAGCTTTTGATGTTGATGAGGCAAAGTGACATTTTTTGTGTCAACACACAGGTACCTACTGTGTCATCCAACAATATCTCAATATCAATGTCCATGCCGGTATCATAACCTTAAGCAGATCAGCTGTACATCCACAGATCCCACAGACCACTAGGTGGGAGTACTCCGAACTTGATAGCCATATCATAATTAATATGAGACGATATTAGTCAAGGATATGAGGCACGGAGTTTGAGTATAAGTAATCCATCCTTACGATTCCCAACAATTAATAATGCATACCCTTGTAAACTCTGCTTCCCGATACGCTTAATTAACATTATCTCATTATACAATCCGCCCATCAATATCTACCGTTTAGTTCCCAATATTACAAGTCAGGACTTCAAGTGCAATGTCCCGACATCTCATCCAATGCCGATTGTGATCATGAATCAGAACCTAAGTGCAATGCCCTAATTTATAGTACCTCTTTAGGCTAACATCCAAGGTGCGAACCTACCAGTCAGCCTCAGTGTCCATTTCATCAACATAACTACCACATATCACAAATTCATCAATGATTACTGTCCTTCTATTCAAGTCCAGGAACGTACTTCACCTAAGACAGTGATTATCGAGTCCCAGATGCTTATTATGTATCCTTGGTGCTCCTAAAGGTATTTAGCATCATAGGACGTCCATAACAATTTAATCAGGTTCCGTTTACAACCTAAGACCCTACTTAGGTGGCTACACGGGTCAAGATTAATCCCGGCCCTTGACTCGTGTCTAGCGTATCCCAAACAGGCCAAATGGAAGGTCAACGGGGCCCACAAATGACCAAATCATAAAAGGATCCAAATCTGAGAAATATATTGTTTACAATGTACTGGGTCGACATCATGGGAACACGGGTCGACCTGGTACTCTGTGGAAGTGTACAACTAACAGGGAGTCAGAAAACACAGTCTGTAGTGTCCCCAGTGCTCTAGTCAACCAGGTGAACTACAAGCATTTCCACAAATATCTTGCAGGTGGGCATTCCTGCAGAGTGGTCGGTCGACTGGGCCTATTGGCCGGTCGATCGGGTACACTGGTTTCTGTACCCTGAGTGTATTTTTTGCTCTCAATTGTGGGGAAGTCCCCTGTGTGCCCAGTCGACATCCTGAGTGACAAGGTCGACCGAGTACACACGAAATCCATATTTTCAACATTCTGCTCTCTTCCCCTTTTCATCAAAACTCCATCAAATGGACTCCAGATCTACATCAATCACTTCCAATCCTCAAGTACACATCCTACATCATAATCATATCACAAATGAGCCATTGATCTTCCGAATGGGGGATTTAATTCCCATCCACCAATGGCCAAATACATAATATAAGAGCTTATAATAACAATCACATACATCATATCATCCAGTCAACCATCCAAATACAGAAATCATGCCAAATAACCATAAAAGACCATAATTAACAACCTAAGCATATTAATCAATTTAATTAAAGAATCTAAGCATGTCTACTTTCCTAATTAGGAAGAAAGCTCCTCAAATAGCTTGTCTTCACTTCAAATGCTTTAAGATCACCCCAATAGTTGAATCGACAATCTCTACACCCATTCCCCAAAAGAGAAATGCATAAGGAAGAGAAATATAGGAGAAAAGACTATTCTACAAGGAAATTAGAAAGGGGGATGAAGATTACCATTACTTGGAGAGGAAAGGGAGATCTCATGATGGGGTCCAATTTCTTGGGGTCCGCGGAAGAAATACATCAATTAAAGAACTCATGATGGATGGCTAAGATTCAATTCAAGCCAAACAAAGAAGGAAAAAAAATTGCAAAAGAAAATCAAGCCAAGGAGAGGACGTCCATGCATGGTGTGGAGTTCAAAGGTTGCATATTTCAAGTGGGGCCTACTTCTATTCCATGTTTGAAATTAATTTCAGATTTGAAGGGATCTTTTCAAGAGAGAAAGTGGGCCCATCTAAGGATATTTTCCAGCCATGAAGAGTGCAAAGAAATTGGAAGATCTTGGTTAGCAATCCAAGTTTGAAACAAATTCAAAAAGGCCAAGATTTTGCACTAAGTTGTTGAATTTTTCTCCAAAAAGATAGGCCTCAAATTTTGAAAGTTTGCAACCCAAGATTCCTCCAAAAAAGGAGTTGCACGTCTAACACTCTTCCGCTACAAAGTCACACGTCCAAGCCTCTCCATTTACAAGAATCACACGTCCATGAGGGGGACCACAAGCAACCAAGATTTGTTTCAAATCTGAAATTTGATATTTGAATTGATTCTTAACCAAAGTGGGACCCAAGAGAGGAAGTCGCATGAGATAAGAACAATCCCATTTTCACTAGGATTGTGGGTCAACCCCTAGAAACTCTCTAAAAACCCTCATAATCCTAATCCAACTTGGACCCCACACTACTAATCACTACCCAAATCAAAACCTTGCAACCCAAGCTACCAAAAAAATATAAAAATACCCACAAAGGGCTGGACGTGCAATTCCATCTCCCCCTATCCCCTTGGACGACCGGCAACTCCTAATCTCCCCCTTTTCCATTAATCTTTATCCATCTCTCATCCTTCCAACAATATTTCATCCAAGGCCTTCCCTAAGGCACACCACCAATTGGATTTCTTACACCACCGCCGTTGCATCGCCGTTGCTATCGTCACTCCATCATCAGACCAGCCATTCATCATCTTCCCTTGCTTGGATTTCTGATCGCGAAACGAGAGCCGGTTGGATCGTCGTTCGAGACCGCGAGCCCCTCTCCTCCGTTTAGTGTTTCATGTTTCTATGGCAAGGTGGGATGCACTTTATTTTGATTCAAAAAATAATTTTGTAATGGTTATTTGGTTGTAATGGGTCTTTCATTAATAAATCAAGTTTATGGGGTCTTGGTCTTCACCAATGCATGGGTCAACATTGAATTTTTCTGCGTAGTGACAGTGCGCACTTGGTGCGGTGGTCTTGATTTTTCTAGATGTCATCAAGCAAAGTAATTACTCCAAAGTTTTAGAATTAAAATCCAATTTATTTATTCTCTGATTTTATTTTATTCTATTTTTATTTTATACATCTTAACAATTATTGCAATTGGTTGGGCTAATAATTCTTATGGTGATGCAGTGGTTAGATTAGGTTTCTATATTAGGATATTAATTTTCTTTTGTTGTAATTATTTGTTCAGATTTGTAATTAATTTTTAATTCAATTAGGAAATTTGATTTGTATAGTTTTTTTTTTATTTAGATTAGAACTAGTTTTTCATTAGGATAGGTTTTGCAATAAACAACTCTTCGTGGATCGACCCAGTTTCACCGGTTATTACTACAATCGCTGCCTTGCACTTGGGGCTATGATCAAGTCCCTAAGCCCATGTACCTGAGTCCACCATTGGTCATGTGTATGAAAGAGCTATTGAGAGAAACCATTACGAATTGGGATAAAATAATGGTATTTTTTAAAATTATAATATACTCATTTTTGTTTCATAGTTGTAAGGGCAAAGCTGTCATTTATATAAAAATCCAATACAAATCTCATGGTGGCTGCTCATTCTTGCTAGGAATATTGATTTTAGGGACATGAAAGTTATTAAAAAGAAAAGACAATGTCCTATTTACAAATACTAGAATCTCAGGGGCCTATTTATAGATCAAACAAACCTTAAAAGGGTATATAAAAAAACTCTAAAAATTAATAACATATTTTTCAAGTACTGTAGAGGCCGGTATTTGAATTGGCGGACACAAGCCGTTGATTTAAATATAGGCCTCAACTAATGGTGCACCTCCTTTTCCCCCCAAAAAAATAAAAAAAATAAAAACGACACCACATGACTTTTGGAAGGTATAAACTAAAAGGCTTTCACCTTTTTTTAAAGGAGCAATGCTTTGTGAAAGGGGCCCAAAAAAGCTTCAATCGGAACGATTTATAGCCTTATAGGCACAAGTGGTCCTAAGATACAGAGTTGTACATATGCAACATGTGTCAAGTGGAAAGCTATGGATGGAAATCTATTCCAAAGAGAGGAGGAAGAAAGTACAATTAATAAGAACAGAGATCCCACTTCCCAGTATGAGTCACATCTTGCGTGGTCCAGTAGTGTGTCCACAGTATTTTATGGGGGTGAAAGAATTGGGCCATGTGGGTGCAAGTTGGAAAACAACAATTGACAATTTTCATTGTTTGGAATGTCTGGCGACTGGCAAAAGTAATGAGATAATAAACAGACAGTTGAAAATCACTCCAAAGGTAAACCTATTCCATGTTGGCATCTTCTATGGGGCCATCAATAGTAATATGTTATTTAGTTGGATGGAAAGAAAAAAGCAGTCACATCGTAACATTTGCTAAAAAGGAGGAACACAATTGTAATAATAAGCCTATCAACCTTCTTTAACAATAAAATATAGTCCAAAATTAAGTTGGAGCTTAAAGAGCTAACTTATTAGGCATTTGTTTTGAGACTTTATGGGAATTATAAAATATATTTAGAATTCCTCTTCTTGTCCGTCCTTGTTTCCCATGCACCTCATAAAGTTAGGACAAACAAATGGACCGTGCTTCTTCCTTCATGGTCCTGGTCATAACTCATAACATAGTAAGGGAAAGTTTCATTTGCTCATCACATGGCACTACACGACATTAATTGTGATGCATAGAGAGAAGGTTTTCCATTAAAACGCCAAACCGAGATCAAATGTTAACGTGACAAAAAAGGAAATGAGAAATCAATACAGCCACAAAATAAAGAAATGGCAATGAAATGCAATGACATGGGTTGGCGGATTTGACTTGTTTTTTTTCCCTCAATGGCACGACTGATCTAATAGGGATGCATTTGGTTGTTGAAGCTTGTACAATACACTGGGACCATTCCTTAATTAAATTACTGTTGAAACTTGGTGGGTAGGAGCAAATGAGAGTTGTCTAGCCTAGCCAATTGACTAGCCAATTGACTGGAATGCTAACACTGGATCCATAAAAGCGGCAGGAGGACATTTGCTGCCACTTGGAAAACTAGAACCCCACATGCTACGAACAGATCACATGTAGACCACCACCTGGTATGGTAAGATGGTGACACTGGTGGCACTGACACGGGCACACCCATTTTACTAGTTTTAGGCTCATGGTATTAATTAAAGGTAGATTTTTTTTTTTTAATATGCCATCTTTTGGTTTCTGACATTTTTAAATAGGCTCCAGTAGTTTCAGTATTTATAAATGGGCCCCACTTTGACATTTTAATACCTTTCATGTCCCAAGATTTGCCAAATTGATAGTAATGAGAAAAAAGCATTTGGGTTTAAAACATTCTGACACTTTTACCTTTGTCTCTATCTTTTATACATAATTTCCAAAATGTCATCAAGAAAATTCTTTACATTCCAATAATAATTTTACAATTTTACTTTATTCATTTTTTCTCACTTTCTTACTCCCCCACTCCACCGACCACTTGTAGATTAGTATAGTTCCTCAAGATCCATCCATCCTCTTACTTAACCTAAGGCCTCACAAATGGGAGTTGCCTTTCATTCTTTGGATTTATTTTTTTAATGAGCAATTAACATCTACAAGTGCTTCCATGACAATGGAATTGAATAAATCTGCATGGTACAATTTTCTCTTGTTTGTATTTTTTCTTCCCTTTATTCATTTATAATATTTTATGAATTCAATTTCCTTTCTTGGGCTCTTGTTGCCTTTCTTTCTTTCAATATAAATTACACTTAAAGAGAAAAAAATATCAAATTAAAACAAAAATCGAATTTCAAAGGGTATCGCATGTTCTTCATCTTCTTCTACTTTGTAGTTCTTTTTCTTTCAAGAATAAGAGTCGTTATAATCTAATTATAGCTAATATTTAGAATAGTGTACTCCTTAGGTAGTTTAAACAAGGAAAACCAAGTATTTTTGTTTTGAAAAAAAAAAAGCTTTAAATCAATTTAATTGATACTCTCCTCTTAAAAGTAATTAATAGTGTGTCATGGGCAAATTAGGTTGAGTATTGCCTCAACTCAGGCTAATATTAGTGGTATAATGGGCAAGTTAGGTTGCGTATTGCCTCAACCCAGGACTTATTCAAATTGGATGTAGATAAATCCCAAATACAAAGACAAACTAAATCCGAATTGAATTATAAATTCCTCGGCCATATGAGGTTGGACAACTGAACATTAGAAACCTCAAGGGCTTATGTGAAAATCGTACAAACTTATGGGAGGTATATACAAATCAAAGAGGGTCCAGACCCAATAATTTGATTTGGTCAGCTTTGAGGATTTTTCAAGCGCTGCTTACTTTTTGTAAGGCATTCTCGTTTCTTGCAAAGGAAAGCCACTAGTGTTGTCTTTTCTCTCAGTCATCCTCAATAATTTGAATGCAAATAAAAGGAGCTTCATCTCATGGAAGTCTCAAAAAATAGGCTCGTTCATTTTCTAGCGGACATATGTGAGTTGACAAGAAAAGAAATAATTAGGGTTTAATGCTGCTTCTTTTTGAATTGGAATGGATTATTAATATAATTTCTTTTTAAAAATGTCGTTAAGTTTTGGCTAATTACAAATAAAAAGTAGCATTTTCAGCTTTTCCAAATAAATAATACCTATTACAAATATAGGGCATTTTTAACAAGAAGGACGTCCTCCATGTCAGCCCATATGAATGTGCGAGGGTAAAATTTGGACATAGATCTAGAATATCTTTCCATTGCAGCCAAACGACCTTTCCTATAGAATTGATAATAACGTTTAATGGATTTATATGGGAAGATCTCTTGTAGTTAAATGAAATGGTGACCCACCATCGGATTGGTGTACGAAGGGGGTGGGTGATAATTTATGGGGATGGCTGTGTGTTATGGATTTTGATTATAGTTATTGGCCTTCTATATGGGAGAAGGAAAAAGGAAATAAATAGATAAATAAAGGCTTTCCTCTTTTTGAAGTTTCTCCTTCCTCGTTGCCTCTATGCAGATATCCATTCCCATGCAAAAGATGTCATTTTGATGACGTGACTAAATTAATATTTCACACTGCTTTATGAATAGATGACAGGTGAGTGACGCTGACCTATCTCTGCAGATATCCTTTCCCATGCAAAGTATGTCATTTTGATGACGTAACTAAATTAATGTTTCACATGGGCATTCTGAATAGATGACAATGAGTGATGGTGACATATTCATACAGGTTTATCCTACCTTTTACTCAAGAAGACTCCAACAATGTCATTCATCGTTTCTAGGATTTATTGTGTCCTCATCTTATCTACTCATTTAGTGAACATATTAATGTTTGTTGGCTTCTGAATTTTCCAAAGCACTTTACACTCCTCAATCTGTCATTTAAAGGTCATTGATACACTTTTTAAGAAAGTGCACATGTGGTTGATTTGTTGGGTAAAAGACAAACCAAATCATCCCCCGCCCTCTCCCTCTCCCTCTCCCTCTCTTTCTCGGCAAACTCTCTTGCAGCGTCTGATAATTTCCTCTCTTTCTAGGTTTGTTTTGAAAACTTACAAAAAGGTGGGCATTTCTTTTAAAATGCCACTGCGAATTTCCAAAGTCCATTCCAATGAGTTATCAGGTATTCATAATGCATTGCTCATAAATTGCTCAAAACCAATGCCCCATACATTTTGGTGCAAGTGATTATTAAATGCCAACATGTAACGTGGAGAATGGTTCTCAGGTTTGCAAATTTAAAAGAGTAGGTGCGAATTGGCACTTACCAAAAATGAATATGCTTAGCTGTGAATCTGAAGTGTGTTTTTTTTTTTTTTTTTTCATCAAAATGGGTGATCAACTTAACTTGCTTGACAGCTAATTATCATTACCTTAGATGGCTAGCTCATATGAACTGATTTAGCTTTAGATTTTTAATTCAGAACGTCATCTTTAAATGCTCCCATAAACATGTTTGTGGGAGATCATTCCCCTCCAAAACCTTGGTAATAGATGAGAGTGTCCACACTCCACAGTATCCCAGCTTTTAACTTTTTAGTTAACCATCTTATGTAGCCATACACATATAACATTGATAAAATCCCACAATGAAATTGCCATTGTCAGTGTCAGTGTCAGATTAAGATCAATGCTATAAGGAAGAGATTAAGACCAATACCAATTGATGACAGTGGGCCTCTATCTTATGTAAAGAAGACAAAATAAGAAGACAAAAGCAATGGATTGCCATCCATCCTGCATTGCATTAGGTGTGTGATTGTGGGCACCAAAACCAGTGCTCCCACAATCTACACAGAAGCATGTCCACCCACAGAATTGTGTCAGGCCCGTACTGCCTCGCGTGAAGAAGTGAGGGGAAGGTCAAAAAGATGATGCCAAACCCAACTCAACCCCATGTGCAGAGCAAGCAAACGTCCCATCACAGCCAATGTGACGCCCACTCGAGTATCCATAGTGGGCCCGCCTATTTTGATGTGATGAAACCTCTCCTCTCCCTATAAAAGGGAGACGAAAGTGTATGCTTTTCATGTATCCAGATTCCAACAACATGGATGCGTTGCTAAAGAAGCTCGTAACTCTCTTTGTTCTCATTTTGATTTTTTCTCTTGTAGCTGCGGAGCCAACCTGCTGCAATAAGAGAGTTAATACCTGCTGCAGTGTGATGAATGTAACAAACACTGGTCCTTAGGAGACTAGTTAATGTGAAGGTCCTCCCCAGTCTCCCTTCTTGTTTCGGTTGTTTTTTTTTTTTTTTTCTTTTTTTTGTGCATGTGTTTGTTAATGAAATGGGCATATAAGACCCGTATGTGTTTCTAAATGAAATGGGCATATAAGACCCGTATGTGTTTGTTAATGAAATGGGCGTACAAGACCCATACGTGTTTGTTAATGAAATGGGTGTACAAGGCCCGTATTATTGTATGTAAGAGAGGGAGAGGACCGGGATTTAAGTAATAGATTAATGTTATTCCATATATTCCTTGTAGTGACTGCTTTTTTTTTCTTTTACATGTCAATGGCATGGGTAAAGACTCTGATTCTAAGATAATAAGAAGCAAAACAACTGAGTGGAAGAGGGTTGCAGAGAAATGGAAAAATAATTCCAAGAGAGAGGCATTGAAGTTGAGAGAGAGAGGGTTGTCTCTTGTTTTGATTTTTTTTTTTTCTGTTGGATGAGATCCACATATTCCATGCATGTAACCTTTTTCTTTTCTTTTTTAAGTGTGAATGGTACGAGAGAGTGTAGAGAGAGAGAGAGAGAGAGGGAGGGGGAAAGAGAGAGCAAGATATATGTAATTTCTCACGAGAGAGGCTGAGACTTGGGAGAGAGAGAAAGAGAGATAATTTGTAACATATGTGTAGCAGTAGCACGTGATCCCCTCCTCCGGCTCCATCTCTGATTTGTGAAAATGAAAAATACCCTGTTTAATTTGTTAAAATGGAAAATTTTTTGGCACTATTTATCTTTCATGATCGATGAGGTCATCCATTTTCAATGGTCAACAACTATCCAATTTCAGGTCACAAGCCTGACCACCTAGTAACTACTGTGCCTTTTTACACTTCATCCATGTGAGGCTAGTTGTTACTGGGATATACGACAATGCAGTGCTTGATAGTGCCTGCACCCCTGCGCTCATCATATCAGGGCACATTGATAACATACAAGGTAGAGTTTCATACTGATCTTTTTCTCTTTTGAGTCACTTAAAATGATCCCCGGGATCACTCAAATGAGTATGTGTATAAGCGTATGTAACTATGTATATATAGCATGCAGTATATTTTGCATGTAATCAAGGACACCCTTCTATAAGGAGAGTAAAAAGAAACAAAATAAACTCAATATGAAATGTGTGAGAGGTAGCACGTGATGAGGGAAGAGACTTTTGAAGAAGGGAAGGTTGCAGAAGGGTCTCTCATAAAAACGCTGGCAGCTGCTTCATTTATTATCCCTACCTTTGAGGAAGGTATTAATGAGGGACCGATGGAAATGGATTGAGTAATTATTTTCTAAAACTATAAGCCTGCAGCAGGGGTGGTAGCTGGCACCAAAACATTTTTAATACAGGGATTTTTTTACTATAGAGTTTTAAGAGTCATGGAGCAATTGTTCTAAATTAGTGTAGGGAACAAATATAGAAATTCCAAGAGTTACTGGAGCAGTTGTTCTTTATTAGTGTAGGGAACGGTTATACATCCAATAGTTAAGAGTAGATTAAAAAACAATTAGGATAGCTGTTAGAGAATTTCAATAGTCATGGGGCAGTTGTTCAATATTAATATTGGGAGCAGTTATGTATCCAATAGTTAGAGTAGAGTCAAAATCAATTACTAGTCAAAGTCAATTGAAAGATTTCTCAATTGAGATTTGTTTGCTTCATATATAATAATCAGTTAAGGCATTATAAGTTGCTCTATATGTGTGGAAGACTAGAGCAAAACACTAAAAATAAAGGTTCCCAACCTAGATTTGAGCCTGTGCAACTTCTTGTTGATTTTTATCAATGACTTCATTGCAAAAGGTGTTTTTTCTCATGTGAACCTTATAAATACAGGGGAGAGTGGCATGAAACCGGAAATGAAAATGGGCAAAAGACTGGTTCTTTTCTATCCCTAGAGTGATTCCAAGCAAGAACTGGAAGCCATTCCACGTGACGTGATCTCTTCTTCAAGCTTTTAAAACTGACTTTCCCTTTCCAAGGAAGAGTCCTAGGCTTCCACTCCCAATCCACATGATTAAAAAAAAAAAAAAACACTTTTTACGTCCTTCCTCAATGTGCTTTTAAAGGATTCCATGCATGTTTATTTTCCTCTCTTGAGAATAAGTATTTAATTTATTGACTAAACAAAGTGGAACAAAAGACAAACATCACAACTATATCGCCCAGTCTTACTTCCAACGTGCTTGCTAATTGCTATACAAGTGGTGCACATTGAATGCGAAACAGACACCAAGGTTCTGGACCACTTTAGATGAATAGTGGGAAAGAACCCACATAATGCATTTAAAGATGTCCCTTTAAAGATTCACATGGGTGCGTCATAAGAAATCAAATAAGTTGATAAGATTTCGTTTGAGTTTCTACTATTTGAGAATATGTTTAAATTAAATTGGTATGCATTTGTAGTAATTGATTTCCAGCCAAAATATACGTATTAATTTTGGTTTCTTGCCCTCGATAATCTAAATTAATTGAGTTACTATACTTATGAACTTTCCTCTGTGCCCATCTGTTGCAATCTCACCTCTTGATGATTCACTAATTACCTTCATGATGGAATAATGTATAGGAGTCTAAAAGGCATGCCTAGAATTAGCCTATTCATCATCTCCTAACCCTTATCCCAGGAATTTGAGGTCAATTAATGTTGTTTTTAAAAGTAAACCATAATAGACTGGTTCAAGTGGAATAAGAAACTAATTGTTTTTTATCAGCAAATTAATTTTTAAGCCACATGTTGATTAGATGGTTTACAAGTAACCACTTGTACTTTATCCCTGTATGGTACGGTATGGTATGGTAGTGGAGATGATTAGATGCTTTCAAGCTTTGTATTGGTGGAATCTAATCGTCTATGGAGAAGATTCCCACCTCTCCAAATCTGGGCATCAGTTTGTTTGCATTACTCTTTGAAACTGCCCTCAGCAGAGTCTCAGTCGCCTCTTTCCTCTTTCTAGACCATAGAGCAATAATGTCATACATGATAAGAGAGCCTGACAAGCTTTCCTCTTCTGTGTCAAGGCATGTTGAAACGGTTCGACGATACTGTCAGTCGATCAAGTGGGTTCAGATTTTAGTGCAATCAACATTGATGCCAACTTGGCCCTGCCCTTGACATGAGCTCTACCCTTGAGACTTTGCCAATGGACTTGTGTTCCCAATGGGTCCTAATTAAAAGTTGAACCTGAGTGAAATGTGTAGTCTGAACATTAAAATATTTTGAGCTGTTAAGTACATAATAAGAACAAGGACCTGTTCTATACAAAATTAGTAGTGCTGGCCACTGGGTTATGAGACTTTACACTAAGGTTTTTAGTCTAAACTGCCTTTAAATCCCGAGAAAGTGAATAGACATCAAAGAGAGCCATTCTTGGGCTGCTTAATCACAATTTATCATTAGCTCCTTGGCTTGTCTTGAAAAATATTAGCGAGCATGATATTTTAGTCATACCTGCCAATGGGTCCTAGGACTGTTCATTATGAGCTAGCAAGCATGCCATTTTGTTGCCATCGTTTTCAAACCTTAATATATCTATCCATGTACATTTATCAAAACTCTCTTATCTTGTGTTAACAATTTTAGTTAAAGTACTAGTGTGAGAGGCCCGTGAAAGAAAAAACCATCAAAACACTAAAATAAAAATTAAAACTCAGGTCAACAAAGGAATTTAATTTGATAAAGACTTTTAAATGTATTATAAAAAAATGTAAATATCATATTAGTAAATTGAAAAGAAACAATTTGGAAAACTAATTAAGAAATAAATTAGAAAAGAAAAATAATCTAACTCTAGACTTCCTGTTGTTGTTTTTACATGATACTATACTTATGAAAGAAGTTTTAATAGCTGAATGATTTATTAGTTAACTAATGAATAAGAAGAGATGGCCGAATGGGTTTTGGGGTAGTTGGTGAATGCCGATCTCTTATTTGGGTTTGTAGTGCATGTTGTGGTGTCACCACATGAACCACTATTGACTATTGACTGTTGAATTAGAGGTGTGGACTAATTAGGGGGAATCTATATAAATAAGGGAGGGCTTCCATCAATTTCATTGAAATTTTGAATGTATGGCACCCATCCACCTGTTGTCATAATGACAGTTATTTAGATGAATAGGGGCTCATGCCTGTTATATCCACGATTTGGGTTGGATTTCACAAATTCTGGTGTATGGGAGTTGGCTGATTTTAGTAATGCAAATCAGATTGGTGTTTGTGTTAGGAAGTGCTAGTATGAGTTGGCTGGTTTTAGTAATGCTAGCAAACTCTTATATGAATTGTAGGAGGGAAAATTTTGAATTCAATACTAGGTTGGGCTTGGGTCATAGTGGATCAACCCAACCCGTCAGGAGGAGAATTTGAAGAAGCATTTGGACGATTGAATTAAAGGACTTGGATTGAGGGAGCGCCCCCATGATGAAATAACTCCTTCCGTTATCAGTTATCACCATGAAGAAGGAGGAAACGTGCGTAGAAGGTGGACATAAACTTAGGAGGAAACAGTATAAGATGAGAAAAAAGACATAAAATGTATGAAAAAAAAAATAGAAGAAAGGATTTTAAAAACAAAATTTTCTTGACTAACTTGAGCATCGGAGTGACCTCGGTTGGGACACCCGATTGAGTTCTGGTCGCTTTTCTTTTCTTTTTTCTCTGTTAGCAAGGATCCATTTTTAAAGCTATTGCGCCGAAGATAAAAGGGGAATAGGATTTCTCTACAAAGGCCGAGCTGACCATTTCACCTTTGGCCACACAAAAATTGATCTTACAATTGGTGCCGTCTGTGGGAACGAAAGTAGGAAAACTCCCATCGATATCTCTTATTGCTAAAAGAAATGGCAAATCAAGAGCAGAATCTGGGATCGCAACCTCCAACCGGACGACCTTCATCTCATGTGGAGGAAATCTAGACTAGAGG
Organism: Persea americana; assembly: GCA_029852735.1. Taxonomy (NCBI): domain Eukaryota; kingdom Viridiplantae; phylum Streptophyta; class Magnoliopsida; order Laurales; family Lauraceae; genus Persea; species Persea americana. The sequence continues at coordinate 72,836,144 of CM056811.1, forward strand.
GCGGCGAGAACGGACGGGAAAGGGCCCTACGATCAACCACTCGGGTGGGGCAGATTTCAAATATGTCCCATGCACGGATAGCGACCGGATTGTCCCTTCTTCGCTCAGGAAGGGGCAGATTCGATCAAAAGTCAATCGCGCAGACCTGAGTCGTGCAGTAGTCTCACCATCTGCAGACAAATTTCTGTTGGAAATAGATGGGCTTCTAGGATAGGTTTCAAAAACTTTTGACCAACTTGATGCAGTGATCATCTATCCAGAAGGCTACAAAACCCAATCCAGAATCCATGTCCTCTTTCTCATGATCATGTACAGTAGAAAACTCTATCTAGAAGATAGAAATAGCAGCATCCAAGCAACCATGAAATCCACAACATACAAGAAAGTAGATCATACATATGGAGCTCGGTTGTGCTCTAAGGGAGGAGTTGGCTTCTTTCTTTGATGATGAAACACTTTCAAAAGCAAATCAAAATCTCCAAGACCCAATCGTCTTTCACGCTATGACCCGTATCATATTCTCTTTTCTCAAGACGATGGGTGGGATCTCCAAGAGAAAGCCCTTAAGGAAACTAGAAGAGAACTAGAAGAGGAAGAGGAGAAGATGCAAGTGCAACTCTTGCACAATAAGAGCCTTGGGCGTGAATCCCTAAGTGGGGATGTGCATGGACGCCCAACCCTTGTTTCCTCTCTTATTTATAGCCTAAGCAACCTCCTCCTTGTTTATTAATAGAAGTCCAACTTCCATAATGATTAGTAACTCTCATTCCTACTATTACCACTATTAGAAGTCTCACTTCAAATAGAAATAGTAAGTTTCCTTTTTTAGTTCAAATAGTATTAGTAATGATCCAATCTTGGGCTAGCGTGGGGGACCACTAGGGATTCCATAGAAAGCTGGCTCCAACTAAGACTCGCGACTCCACATCTCATGTGCAATCCGGGCCCACAGTTAATTGCAAATAATTCCACTATATAAATGCAATTGAACTCCAGTCTTAGGAATAAATTACATGAAGACCCTAAACTTTCCAATGTCCACAAGTAGGCCCCTCTATCAATATTCATGGATCAATTGGACCTGTCTTCCAAACTTAGATCCATATCTTATTATCCTTGAGCCCCAATTAATTATAATGATCATTTGGTACCGATTCAATTAACTTTTAATCGGAATAAGTGCACACTTACCAATGATAAATCCATTAATTAGCACAAGGGGATATTAAAGATAGATTCCATCTTAACCATCGAATGTTCCCAGAGCTCAACTACCATGTACCCAAATCACCGAGGTGTTGACCTACAATTGGCCTCACTCATTGGTGACTCAAAGCAAATGAATAGATAGAAACTTGAGTTCATTAATGTCTTATGATTGAGAGCCTATTGCTAAGGAATTATGAGAACATACCTTAAAGTAAAGACAGTGTTCATAAGGTACTTCTCATAGTCATTCAATACATCCAATGTACCAGCACTATGATTTAGAATCTTACATTCTAATGATCGAAACAAATCATACTATCTCATAGTAATCAAAGTACTGCAACCTTGTCAGATGAGATGTCCAGTCATCATCACTGGTTGTGAAGATATTCAAGTATAAGATTTGGAATACATGTCTCCCGTATATAGATCTCATCCAAACACATATATTACATCTAGTATACTTATGGACTCCAGTTCATCTAATGAACCATCATGTCATTCGTATTAGTTATGTGCAAATAAGTAATAAAACACCATTCATCTCATGAAAAAAAAGCATGAATATATTGATAAAGAAATTAATCAATTTATTACATCAATCTTAATGGATTGAGACCATAAAACTAACAATTTTTAGCAGAAACTCACCGAAAACAAAACCATGGTCTCCCCGGACGTACTACGTCACGGGATACATATCTCCGCATAGAACAAACTTGCAGAGACTGCTCAAGATCTGGCCAAGGGAGTAAAGCGACAACAAGAAAAGATTAATTGCCTGTTGTAGGAACTGGAAGCCGTAAGAGATGGACAAAGACGATCTCCAAGCTTGGAAAATGTCCGTGAGATGCGGAGAGCGGAACACCAAAATCGAACGATAGTGCGGAAGCCTCGAAGCCACCATTCTGAGTCGATAGCTTGGCGGGCCTGAACTAAAGCCAAAACAATGGATGAGGGGAGTAGGACCTCAAGCACCCGACCAAGGAGAGAAGAGGAGTCTGAAGTCTAGATACGATGTGATAAGGATAGGGGAGCACTGAGGAAGACAAATCCCAAATGGATGCTTGCGGAGGAAGATGTGTAGGCCCTTATTGATAAGGCATCAGCAAACTAGAAATCCCATAAAAAAAACTACGACTTAAGCAAGGTACTTGGGAAATGCACAAGACTTTGAATCTCCTTTCTCAAAGGAGATAAAAAGATCAGATCCTTCTCGGCGATTTTCCATCCCCAAGCTGAGGATTTTTAATGGAACCTCTGATTCGATCGACCACATCCAGCACTATCAGCACTCCATGGCACTTTGGGTCAGAAATGAGTCGCTGATGTGTAAGGTTTTCCCTCAAGCTTAGGAGACCTAGCCTTAAAATGGTTTTCGCGTCTGAAACTGAGATCAATCCGTAGCTTACGGGAATTAGCTAGATCTTTTGTCACCCACTTCGTGAAAAATTCCAAGCAACCAAAGGATGTTGGAGCAATGCTGTCTCTTAAGAAACATAGCACTGAGAGTCTGAAGGAATTCAGTGCTCGTTACTGGCGCCTCTATAATGACGTAGAAGGAAGCAACGAACAGATAGCCATGGCTATCTTCAAGCTAGGGCTACCTAAGGAGAGTCAACTTCGCCAATCGCTGGTGAAGCGATCCCCATCCACGCAGGGAGAATTGATGGAAAGGATTGAAGAGTTCATCAAACTGGAGGAGGACATGGCAGCGCCTGAGCCAAGGTGGACTCGTCAAATGGACGAGGGACCAAGGAGGAAAAGAATAAGGGAGTTCGTAAAAGCCTTTGATAGAAAAATGGGTCGTACCGAGCCCATAAGAGCTACCTTTGAAGGGACATATACGATCTTCAAGGATCCGAACTACAGGATCCTAACGCAGATCAAGGATAAACCATATTTTAAAAGACCACTAAAGATGGTAAGCGACCCAGGACGTCAGAATCCCAACCTCTGGTGTTCTTACCACCGGGATAACAATCATTTAATAGAAAATTGCCGCATGCTCAAACAACATCTGGAAGACCTAGTCAAAGAAGGGCACTTGAAAGAATATATAGAAAGCACAAGCACAAAGAAGAACTAGGGAAGCTTAGATCAGAAGGAGATAAAGAATGTCGCAGATGAAGGGGGACCAATGGGGATAATTGATGTGGTGCAAGGAGCAACAAATCTAGCAGAAGTGACGACTCAGTATGTCAAAAACCAGAGAAGGATGGCTGCGCACTTAAAAGAAGTATACCAAATGAGTGTTGAGCCAAGCATCGTAAATATATCCAGACGAGGAAAAGCAGAGATCTCATTCTCATATGACGATTTACGAGATGTAATCCAGCCACACAATGACGCCCTGGTACTAACATTACGAGTACAGGAGTATGACGTTCGGAGAATGATCATAGACCTGGGGAGTTCATCAGAAATCATGTATGCTGGGTTGTTTGATAAGTGATGAGTGTTAAATATTGCATATTTTACCCCTCATTAGTCCGAGATTTATTAGCGTCTCATATGCATATCATTCGCTTTACACGGAGATTTTATCATTATATCATATTAATGGATTGTCGGATTATCATGCATAAATCTGATTATTTATAACGCATTTTTATGTAATTTCTCTTGTGTAGGTGGACTCCGCGACTACCCCAACGTTCCCGCTAGTGTCCCAAGTCAGCAAGAAGAGATTTCGATAAAAGAAGTTACATGAAGAAATCTTGGTGAAGTGTTGAAGAATTCCAAAATAAGAGGACAAGACTTTAAGGATAAAAGAAGTCATTTTCTAACATAAAGGAGTGGTTGGTGTATTGGTTAGAGCTTTGGTTGGTATGAAGGAGGTTATGGGTTCAAACCCTAGTAATTGCATAATTTTTTCTGCATAGAAAATATTTTTATCCAACACTAACATCTCCACCAATCAAATCTTGTCATGGCACAAATCCATGTGAAATGATATGAGCCCATCAAAAGCCTCCAAAATGAAATGAAGGACCACAAAAAACAAAAAAGCACATGTGCTTTTAGTTTTTTGGAAGGAAAAATTATTGCAACCAATCAAATTGAAGCAAACCATGTGAAAGCAAAAGAGCAAATGAAAAGCCTCCAAATCAAATTGGAAGCAAGCATTGTGAAAGGAAATGAGCCAATCAAATGTCCTTAAAGTTTTTATAAATTGGGATGTATTTGTAGAGAAAGGGAGTTCTTTTTAGGAAGTTAGTCTTTTTGCAATTTTATTTTTACTTTTACATTGTAATTAGGAGCTTATTTGTAACTAATCTAGAGAGAGTGTGTAATTGAAGATCATTAATGATTAGTTCAATTCCATGCATGTTTTTGTTTAAATTCCTCACTTATACCTTGATGATTAGTAGATTTTAGATCTAATTTTGTTAATCTCTCTCATTTCTCATGCTCTACCTCTACACTTAATACTTGGATAATCTCAATTGAAGCTTTGTAGTTGGATTAAGTTCTCTCACATAGCATACTCTAGAGCCCTTATCTTTGATCTTTTGTAGCTTGATTTTGATGATTAATTGTTAGGGTAGTTGGGTTATGATATATGATCTTGGCTTTTGATTTTCTTTACTTTGATCATTATCGATATATCATCCAATCCAATTAGGCAAGAGATTGCTAATTGGATTGTAGATTTGGGAGTTGAATCAGAACATGCATTGTTTGAAATAATTACATATTTAGTGGATTTTGGATTGCCTAATCTCTTATTTTTATTGTTGTTAATTTAAATATTTGTTTAATTTATTATTCTCGCTTCTAGATTGTTAGATCTACACTTCACATCGCTTGTTTTAAAATCCTACACATTTCACACCATATCTTCACCTTAAATCTTCCATTTCCACCACCATTCATCTACTAGTTTAGTGTAGTTTATTAGATCTCATTAATTTCATATTTTAGATTGTTAGCTAAAGTAGTTTAGTTGCTACTTTAGTTTTATTTCACACTCTAATCAATTTAATTCTATTTTTCACACATAGTTTAGTAGTCTTAATTGTTCACTTCAATTGTCAATATTAGCTAAATTTTATTTTAATTCTACTTTAATTGGATTCATTACTTGTCTCATCCTCTCTCCGTGGGATCGATAATCCTGACTCTTTAGTCATTTACTACTTGACGACACTGTAGTCTTGCGGTTAAGCATTGCACATATAAGTGTCGATCAATAAGCTCAGCCTGAAGCACTCTGATTTATGTCTAACCTCGATACCCTTATTTGGATTCAATGGGCAAGCAATGCAACTGATGGGCATGAAACCATGTGAGTTGGTGCTGGACCTATTCGACTTGATACGGAATTTCTCGTGGTGGACGTACCATCTCCTTACAGCGCTATTATGGGGCGGACCAGAGGATCCGCTTCCCTGCGCCAAAAGGAATCATGGAGATCAGAGGGGACCAAGTGACATCCAAAAGTTGTCTAATTGCAGCAATAAAAGGGAAAGTAAAAAAGACGGAGGAAGAAGATGGTCTATGCATAGGCAAAAAGGCCAACCTAAAATAGCAATTACAGCCAGGTCGGCTGGAAGAAGAAGAGCAGAATGTCGACCTGACCAATTCAACAATGGAGGAGCTAAAAAAGATAGTCATGAAAGGAGGAAAAACAAAGCAGTATTAGATGATTGGGACTTTGATGAGCAAGGAAGAAAAGGAGAGTTTGGCTCGATTTCTCAATCATAACTCTGACATCTTTGCTTGGACCCTGCACGAAATGCCTAGGGTTGATCCTGAGGTGATCAGTCACAGTCTAGGTGTAGACCCAAAAGTAAAACCAGTAACGCAGAAACAAAGGAAGCTCGCCCCGAAATGCCGAAGAGCAGTGTGTGAGGAGGTCGACAAGCTTTTCGAGGTGGATGCTATACAAGAAGTTCAATACCCAGAATGGTTGTCCAATACGGTGGTCATACCAAAAAGGATAAAAAATGGAGGGTATGCATGGACTTCACCGACCTGAATAAGGCCTGCCCTAATCATAGCTTCCCACTTCCGAAAGTTGATCAGCTCGTGGATTCTACAGCGGGTCACGAACGAATGAGCTTTCTGGATGCATACCGAGGATATCACCAGATTGCAATGGAAGAATCCGACCAAGAGAAAACAACATTAATAACGCTAGAAGGCACCTATTGTTATAAAAGGATGCCCTTTGGACTTAAGAATGCAGGGGTGACATACCAGAGACTGGTGATGCAGATATTCCAGGATGAGATCGGAAAAAGGGTAGAAGCCTATATTGATGACATGGTAGTCAAAAGTAAGGCAAAAGCTATGCATGAAGAAGACTTACGATCAGTCTTCGATATTCTGCAGAGATATAAGCTAGGACTGAACACTTCAAAATGCTCGTTTGAAGTAAGCTCAGGAAAATTCCTCGGATACATTGCAACTCAAAGAGAAATTGAGGTTAACTCCTACCAAATTCAAGCAATACAGAAGGTAGAGCGACCCAGCTCAAAGAAGGAAGTGCAAAGGTTGACAGGTATGCTCGCGGCTCTGAACCTTTTTCTATCAAGAAGCTCGGATAAATGCCGACCCATTTTCCCCGCTCTTAAAAAGAAGGCAGAAAAAGTATGGGACGAGCAGTGTGACAAGGCACTTACACAGATCAAACAGTATTTAAGTTCCTCCCCTGTACTCTCAACTCCCAATCTAGGGGAAGAGCTAATACAGTATCTGGTAGTTTTCGAGCATGCGGTTAGTACAGCATTGATGACAGATCAAGAAAAACAGTAACTACCCATCTATTTTGCCAGCAAAACATTATTAGATGCTGAGACGAGCTACCTACCGTTAGAGAAGCTTGCCCTGGCACTAGTGAGCGCAGCTTGGAAACTAAGATATTACTGTCAGGCCCATACTATTAGGGTATTAATCGAGTATCCACTACAAGCTATTCTTCAGAAGGCCGACCTATCCGGGAGAATGGTAAAATGGACGATAGAGCTCGGCGAGCATGATATAAGAATACTTCCCAAGAATGTGACTAAGGGTCAAGTGGTAGCCGATTTCATAGTAGAATTTACACATAAGGATGAATTGAAGCAAAACAGGAAGGAAGTAAATGGCCTGGATATTCGTGAAATATGGCAGTTATATGTCGATAGCGCATCTAATTCGCGAGGTTCGGATGCTGGCATGGTGTTCATTACACCAAAAGGAGCAATGATGGTAGGGGTTGTGACATTAGGTTTTGCTGCATCAAATAATGAGGCAGAATACGAAGCTCGATCTATTATCCAGGCTGAGGACTGCTAAAGAACTTGGAATCAGGCGACTGATAGTCCATTGTGATTCGCAATTAGTAGCCAACCAGTTGAATGGAGAGTATGAAGCTCGTGATGATTGGATGGTCACATACGTCGTAGAAGCATAACGTCTAATTCAGGAGATTGGCGAGGTTGTGGTGAAACGGTTGGACGAGAGGAGAACGCGCATGCTGATAGCTTGGCCTCGACCTTAAAATCCAAACTGAGAAGGGAGATCCTCATTGATTTCCAACCATCCCCAACCATAGGAGATCAGATGATCATGTGCACTGAACAAGATACGGTTTATCCAGATTGGATGACACCGATTATCGAGTACTTGATAAATGGATTACTACAAGAGGACGGAAAGGAATGATAGAAAGTTAGAAGAAAAGCAACTAGATTTTGGTTGTCACTAGAAGGCAAGCTATACCGACTCTCATACTCAAGCCTTACTTACAATGTGTGTGTCCAACCAAGGTGGAGAACATGTTATGGAAATCCATGAGGAGTCCTGTGGGGGGCATGTCGTGTCACACCCCGAGCCCTAGACTGCACTCATCTCGAGGTGCGGCAAACACCCGCATGGGGATTCGAGTCAAATTCGTTGACCCTTCATCCCCACGAACGGGATTTACCCATAGGATATCACGTGTGAGGTTCAAATTTCCATAAACCAGTATTTCCACCTGTATAATTTTGTTAAATCGATATCCAATTGTAAACCAATAATATCATATCCATCAAGATATAGAGCATAAAGTTCGTGAGCATAGATTAGAAGTTTAAGTTTAAGTTCTAGAGATAGAGAGAGAAAGAAATAAGTTAAGGTTTAAAGCCATAAACTAAAAAAGTTCAAAAACTATAACAAAAGATGTGACAATCCAAGCCACGGTCCACGGGTCATTCTACGTCCAGCTCAGTGGTTAGATGTGTATAAGACATCATCAGAAGTCCATTCAGCTACGTGACGGGGAGATTCCTCCTCCTCATGGATCTCCGGGGCGGTGGCATCGAGGTATTCACCTGTAACGCCAAGTGTAGTACCATTAGTCCAAGCTAAGCAAGATAAATAGATATAAATCATATCACATGTGGCAAATGAATAGTCAGACATGTATAAATCACAAGAGGTCAAAGCATGATCACTAAACAAGTATGGGCATGAATAAGCATGAGACGTATGAATCATAGATGACAGATATACACAATAGCAGAACTAAATGGCACATCCACATTAGCTATATTTTCTCAAATTAATCATGTAAACATGAATGTAAAGTGAGAGCAGAAACAAAACAGAACAGAACATAGTGGTGCCACTATGAGACAGATGGCCCGTGTGAGGCCCCTGTAGACACCTCATTTGGCCCCTATGATAGCCTTAAATACCTATCATATATAGCGATGCCCCCATTTCACCCATAATTGAATGATTAATGACATAATTCAGATTAATTAACGACGATGAAGATGCTTGTTGTTAATTTTAGACTTAGTTCAACGATTTCTAGAAGTTCGTGAGAGAGAAGCCGAGTCGCGTCAAGATCTTAAGCCCAACCCACTACTCACACAAGGAGTGAACCATGACACCACTCAAACCCTTTCCGGACCACTTAAGACATGCTTAGGCCAATCCCTCCAAAGACCATACTTAGTTTGCCAAAATATCACCCGATTAGCCTAAGTTAGGAAATCGAATTCATTGGTCCAGAGATCCCCCATATTTTTCAGCTTCTATTTGTCAAGAAATTTAGACCATTGAATCCCTCACTTCGAGAGCTTTCCGGCGGTATGTAGAACGTCCAAATTCGATAAGCAAGTCAAAAGTTATGAGCTTCCGAAGTTTGTTCTAAGAAGAGATCACCTAGGCACCACCCATGTGGCGCCCACCCTATGGAAAACCATCTAGGCGCCCCATGGTGGGCGCCCAGCCTCCAAATTTCACTAGTTAGCCTAAAAGTAGCCCGGGACCACTCAACGTAGGGGCCGAACTCCGAAAATAAATCGACTCCACTTAGGCACTACCCATGTGGCGCCTACCCTACTAAGTTCCACATGGGCACCAACCCTGTGGCGCCCACACAGCCCAGGACCACCTAGGCACCCCATGGTGGGCGCCCACCTTAAAATTTATTTGTTTGGTTCGAGATTAGACCGGGACCACTCATACGTAGGACCAAGCATCGAAGACGAAGACGAACCGAACCACCTAGGCACCACCCATGTGGCGCCCAGCCTTTAAATCCATCTGGGCACCACCCATGTGGCGCCCAGCCTTGAAATCCATCTGGGCACCACCCATGTGGCGCCCAGCCTATTAAGTGCTAATGTAGGTCCCCCCCAGGTGAAGACATATCCGTTCAGTCTCGACTCCAAATGGGACCAAGGATCAAAAGCGAAGCACGAACTAGCTGGGCACCACCCTGTGGGTGCCCACTCTCTCCAGGATCACCTGGGCGCCACCCTGTGGGCGCCCAGCCTGCGCAGGCCATGTGGGCGCCACCCCATGGGCGCCCATCCTCCCACCAAACCCTAGTTCACCCTAAAACAACTTAAGCCGCCTAGGGATGCGTGAGACCTTCTAGAAACCCGAAATAGTGAAGCCCTAGCCCTTCTAAAACTCGTCCCAAACCTATATAATCCCTCTTAACTTCATTTACAAAGGAGGCTACCCAAAAACCCTAAGAAAAGAGGCAAAAGGAGAGAATAGAAAAAGAAGAAGAAAGGTAGCCACCATTAGAGAAGAACTTCAGATCTATAGTAGAGGAAGGAGAAAGAGAGGAGGAGGCTTCCATATCTTCAACTGGAGCTATGGATCTTTGCAAAAGCTTCGTTTTAGGAACTTGAGGAACGCATCATATACCGGTATTCCTAAATCTCTTCTTTCTTTTTCTATATTCCATTACCATTCATTCTTAGAAATATGCTTAGGACCATTTGAGCATCGTAGATCTATATTAGCTTGTGATAAAAATAGTATTAGTGCATCATCATGTTAGTAATATGTTTAGGTTCATTCTAATATAGTAGATTCGTCTTGATTTTGTAGTTCTAATTGCATAGTTATATCCGATCTCGCATTAGCATCATCACCATCATCATTTATATTGAAAAGATCGAGAACAGCCTTTGGCAGAAAGGCTGGGCGCCACCCACTGGGCGCCTGCCCTCTCCAGAACCACCTGGGCGCCACCCACTGGGCGCCTGCCCTTTCCAGAATCACCTGGGCGCCACCCCCTGGGTGCCTACCCTTCTGAGACAGGGTCCGGGTTCTAGATCTCCGCCCGTTGCATCATTTGCTTATAATTTCGTTAGTTGCATCGCTAGTAGTTCGAATTAATACATTCGCATCAGTCGCTGAATATTGGATGTTGTGTTGAAAACACTAAGATTCTTGTGCGTTCGTTGTGTTCCGTTGAAAACCCTGACTGAGCAGGGTAGGCGCCACAGGGGTGGCGCCCAAGTGGATTTCTCCACTTTTGTGCACAACTTCAAATCTTCCGCATTTAGTTCATTTAGAAACTGCATGATGATGATATGTTTGGTTGTATGATCTGTTCTGAACTTTGAATTACCATCTTTGTCACACTTCACATCATATCATTTGAATCGCATAACCATAGAAAATCCCAAAAAAAAAAAATCATAAAACATAAAATCCCTTCTTCTCTTTCCTTACTCTCTAGTAAATTAGAGGAGAAACCAAAAACAAATTAAAAGATATCCAGAAAACCCAAAAATAATAATTAGATAGTCTAGGTTATTGAGTTTAGCGCCTAAGTAGGATAAATCATAAGATTAATTAAAACATCAACATCAAATCATTAAGAACCCTAAAACCTTAAGACCCTAATTAATTCGGATTTAGAAGTAATTAAGAACTTTAAAAACACAAAAAACCTAAAACCCCAAAAGACAGCCACCTGGGCGCCACCCCCTGGGCGCCCATCCTTCCACAGCCACCTGGGCGCCACCCTCTGGGCGCCCAGCCTACTCATTCCCTAAGACAACCCGATTAAAGCTTAAGTTAATTAGTTAAGACCTTAAACTAATCCGAATCAACACAGTAAAATATTTTAAACCTAGAATAAGTAAACCTTAATTAACTTAATCTCTAATTAACTCAAAAAACTCAAAACCAATAAACTCTAAAAAGTCCACCTGGGCGCCACCCCCTGGGTGCCCAGCCTGCACTGCCACCTGGGCACCACCCTCTTGGCGCCCATCCTATCCCGTCTCTAAAGAACCCCTAATTAAAACTTCTAATTAATCACAACCCAAATTTAATCCTAGTTAACATAACAAAACACTTTTAAATTTAAGAAACCTAAAACACCAATCAACTTAGACTTGAACCAACCTAAAAACGCAAAAGCAACCCGAAACCACAAAACAGACACCTGGGCGCCACCCCCTGGGCGCCCAGCCTGCCTTTACACTTGGGCACCACCCTCCCGGCGCCTATCTTATCACATTCCCTTAGAAACCACCACTTAATTAAACTTAATTGATTAAACCCGAATTAACACCTTAAAACACTATTAACCTAAAAGACTTGAAACCTTAATCAATTTGGACTCAAGCCAACTTAGAAAGTACAAAACGAATAAACCACAAAACATCCACTTGGGTGCCACCCCCTTGGTGCCTATCCTTCCGCATCCACTTGGGCGCCACCCCCTTAGTGCTTATCCTTCCGCATCCACTTGGGCACCACCCTCCTGGCGCCCGTCCTACCCAATAACTAGGAAAGCCCACTTGAAATTAAATTCGAAGTCAATCACGATCAACACACCGGAACACCCTTGAAATCTAAAACAATCGGAACTATAAACCCGAATAGACTTGAAACATCGAACCAACTCGGACGCACAAGACAGACACTTGGGCGCCACCCCCTGGGCGCCCATCCTGCCACCTCCACCTGGGCACCACTCTCTTGGCGCCCAGCCTCTCCCGTTACTAAAGCCAAATTAATTGAAACCGAATTTAATCTTAATCATCGCAACAGAACATTTTTAATTTAAAATACATCAAACCATAAAGCTCAACCGCAAATCAACCTAAAAAATACGGAACCGACCCGAACCACAGAATAATTCACCTGGGCGCCACACCCTTGGCGCCCATCTGTCAAATCCACCTGGGCACCACACCCTGGGCGCCCAGCTTCCCTGTTTTCGGAAAAACCCGATTCACAACTTAGCCCAATTAATTGGCGTTTAAATAAATCCCAATTGAATACGAATAGCATCCCACACCCAAACACACTAAACCCTTAAACCAATTTAAACTTAAATTGACCTAAAAAATACCGAACCGACCGAACCTTAGCACAGTCACCTGGGCGCCACCCCTTGGGCGCCCATCCTGCCAAATCAACCTGGGCGCCACACCCTGGGCGCCCAACCTACCCGTTTTCATAAAAACCCCAACCGACAACTTAACACAATTAATTAACATTTAAACCAATCCGAATCAACATATTAAAACACTTTTAACTTAAAACGTTTGAAACTTTAATCGACTCAGACGTAGCATTCAAAGCCCTTACGAACCGACAAACAACCACCTAGGCACCACCCCTGTGGCGCCTATACTACACTCTAACCTTGGTTCACAACTTCAATTTAAAACAAATAGCTGAACACCTTACCACTTAAATTAACTAAAACCAGAACCTAAAATAGTCTCTAGATCCGAAAACCAATATCGAATCCCATCCGGAATACCTTAAAATCACAAGCCATCAACCTAGGCGCTACCCCCTTGGCGCCTATCCTCTCATTTGCACTAAAACGCGAATTCTAAATTTTGTTTCAAAATCTGGATCCGAATCCCTTTGACATTTGAACATCAGAGAATTAGAACAATTTGAAACATTAAAATTCACCAAGTAAGAATTCCTTGGATTCCGAAAATAACATCGATACCATTGTCGCTAGCCAAACCACCCAGAAACAGCCGCTTAGGCGCCACTGCCTGGGCGCCCAAGTCATCAGAATATCCTAGGCGCCACCCCCCTGGCGCCCAAGTCCTCTGTTAACCCTGTTTCACGGATTTCGACATCATTTCACGTTTTAAATTAAAACCATAAATTTCAGAACCTTAAACAACTTAAACAGAACCCCAAAATACATTTAATCCACCTCTTAATCAATCTTCAACTCAAAACAAACCGAACCAATTAAAAATCACAATTAATAAGTTGCTTAGGCGCTGAACCATCAAACTCAGGCTATTCATACCCAAGGATTAGATCGGATTTCCCCGTTAGGTAGCTTAGCGCATTAGGCTTCGCCCCATCACTTTTCCTGTTCCGTTAGGGGACTGGGAGAGCTGATGTGGGCGGTCTAGGACCTTAGGTTAAGGTTAATTCGATGATCAGTAGTAAAGCATTAATCACATAGATCCAAGTAAAAATCCCCTAGTTAGACCCTTCTAGCCCCCATATTGAAAAGCCATAAAAACTATAAAACCAACGAAATAAACCCAAAAAGATTTTCCTTTTATTTCTTCCTCCACCTCAGGTGCCAGATATTTAATTGAACTTAATGATAAAAAGGGAATAAAGAACTGATTTCTAAAATTGAATAAATGAGAATAACGAGATGAGATGAGTGATTTTGCACACACTTTTATCAATCACGGCCCATCGGCCATCCTAAAACAAACACTGGCCCATCGGCCATTTTCGATCAATCCTGGCCCATCGGCCACCTTCAATCAATTATGGCCCATCGGCCTTTTACTTTTATCACTCGTGTATCGCACACGAAAAACACAGAAATCACAAATCAAAGACTCATTTGCACCATCATTTTGGTTTGAAAAATCAGCCTTTAAACCCTATTTTGCCAAGGGATCAGAAGGGGGTACCCGGGAACGGGGCCGATCCTCTTCTTAAATATTTGGCACCTCCCCCCTTTTTATTTTCTTTATTTTAGTTATTTTGTCTTACTTGGATACACTACGATTATGCTATGTGAGGATTAACCTTTATTCGGACTTTAACTCATGACCCTGAATTGACCCAAAATTAAAGAGACCCAAAGAGACTCAAATTAATGTGACAGGACAACCGTCGTGTGTTGCCGGCAGCACATTAGACGAGAGGAAGACCCACCTTATTATTTTTCTCCCCATATTTCTTCGACTTTTGTCAAAGAACGGTGTTACGGCCGTACCGTAGCTGGCGATCGTGATCCATCGATTTTGAGGGTAGTCGGAATCCTCATTTTCGATGTAAAATTTAAATAGCATATATATAGATGAATGGAGATTTCCCCAAACCATGCCTCTCTTGGAGAGGAAAATTGGGGGGGGGGTCGAAATTCACATCCGACAGCCCCACCCCTGGTGGGCCCTCAGTTTGAATTAAATAATAATTAATTAAGTATTTTCTGCTTTAATATGCTAATTAATAGGAATTTGTAGTATAGTTTCTAATATTCCTAAGTTTTAGAATTAGCTTGTTTATGTTTCTTAATAGATATTAGATGCTTTTTGGTTAATTCTAGGAGGTTCTGATTTAATTAGGATTTGGCTTTCATTAGAATTAACAGGAGGGCTAATGAGGGTTAGAACATTCTAGAAACTCACCTAAAGAACATTCTAGAAACTCCCTTAAGGACTAAACTACCCATGGCCCCATTTCATTCCCATTAACAACCAAAATACCCTTTTGGTCATTTGCTTAAAACCCTAAGTTATAAAACCTAAACTATTGCAAACATTGCCCTAAACCCTAATTGCCACTCATCCCTCATCTAACCTATCTTCTTCCTCAAAAAAACCCTAATTCCCCTAAGTTTCAGCACAAGGAGGCTAGAAGACCCTCCCAATTTGCAACTATCACCCTATTGGATCTCTTCTCTCACTTCAATTTCCCTTTTTTCTTCACTAAGGCAAGTACCCTATGCTAATTTCACTTGATGCATGCTTTCTTTCTTTGTTTCTGTAATTTCAGTTCAATTGAGTAGAGATGCATGTTTAGATCTTCTTCTTGAGATTGTTTATGGGAAAATGGCCATTGATGGATGGGTTCTCCCATTTGGAAGATCAATGGCCCGGTTGGATGGTGGATGGAGTTTATTGGAGTGTTTTTGTGTTTATTCTTGATTATGTGATGTATGGAGGAGGTTTGGATTGGATTGAATTAAAATTAGGTTGAAAAGGGAAGAATCCCAGAAATATGGAATTTTGCTACCTGCGTGTACTCAATCGACTGGACCCTGTCTCGGTCGACCGGGCACACTAAAATGACTGAAATACAAGTCTCAGTTATTTTTCCTAGAACTGTGCATAGACAATGTACCCGGTCGACCGGGCACACATGAACCTGCAGGAAATAGTTGAAACCTGGATTTTCAGACGGAGTAGAAATGCTGTGTACCCGGTCGACACACGGCCATGATGTCGACCGAATATACTGGTTTTCCTGCAGAACCCCCCAGCTGCCTGACACCAGGTCTCAGTGGACCCGGTCGACATCACGACCATGATGTCGACCGGGGACACTGCAGGATGTCGACCTGGGAGGTCAACATCCAGTTCACCCGGTCGACATCCCAGGGTGTGATGTCGATCGGGCAAACTTTGAACAGTGAGATTTCCAGACTTCAATATTTTTTATGTTTGATCAATTGTGGGGTCCATTAACCATCCAAATAGCCTTCCATCAAGTGTGCCACACACGAATCAATGGTATGGCTCAGCCTTGACTCGTGGGGTCCACCAATTGAAGTTTTAGGATTCGAATCATCAATGACTCGAACCTTAATTGTAGTCCATGGTATCCACAACTTCAGGAGCACCAAATTTACCATTTTTGACACCTGAGGCTACAGTTAGGGATCCAATCATGTGATGAGGCTTGAACCAATAGTGGATCACTACCTAGGATTGGTCCTTTGTCTATTTCCATTTGATTCCATGTTTTGAGGATTCTTGTATTATTCTTCTCTATTGTCCTTGTTTTTGTCTCAACCTATTAATTAATGGAAATTGGAGGACCTGAACCTAGGATTACTTAGAAGTGACCCTATGTTGTGTTTGGAGATAATTGACCCGTGTCTGTGTCTAGGCGGGCCCTCATACAGCCTAAGATTGGGAATGTGGAACCCTAGATTGGAGAGGTTAGTCTTTAATGGTTTGTTAGCTCATTGGTTATGAGCATGGGATGAATACTTGTGGAATGGACATGATACGGTACTTGTGTTACCTCAGGCGACGGTTATGAGCCTTGGAGTGGATCCAATGATGTTGGACTTGGACTTGGATATCGGACTGTGTCCCATGTTGTTGTACTATAACCTTTTAGAGACTTGGTTAGGACCTTGCTCACGCAAGATAAGCATAGATAGACATAGACCTGTACTTATTTCCCAAGTCGGCACTGAACATTCACTCAATTGTTCTAAGCTCAGCCAGTGGACTGATCATCTCTGGTAGGAGCTATGTGTTGGTTACTTAGAGCTATCATGATGAGCTATGATTAGACGGACGGTGTGATACTGCGTCCGGGTTAATCTGATAAAGGGGTGTGATCGGTGAGATAAAGGAGTGCGATCTGTGCGATAAAGAGGTGTGATCAGTGTTATATATTGTATGTTATGATTATTTCAGGGTTGTTATCCCTTGCATGGTTATTACCCTTTCCCCACCGCAAATTGTTTATGGTATAGGATGTTTACAGTACGGGAGGGTTGCGGCATAATATCCCACGGTGTATTTAGTTTGTGTGAATGTGCCCCTTTGTTGTCTGATTAGATTAGTGTACTTTACATTTTTTATTCTAAACTGTTATTACTGCTCAATTGCTTAGATTATGTACCTTGATTACATACCTGTCATTACTCTCTTTGTGTATACATCTTGTGTTATCTGCATATGGTGCCTTACCAGATCCTTGGATCTGACCCATCTTTGGTGCTTAGGTCTAGACCATGATCCTGCGGGTGATGTGATCTACAAGGCGCCTGTAGTCGGTGACTACGGGTGGGGGCCGGCTGACCAAGTAGTTGAGCCGGAGGATGGAGAGCTTGCACAGGGGGACTGAGTGCAATTGTTTTGGGATTTGAGAGTATTCTGTAGTGAGACATGGGTAGATAGTATGATTTGTATAAACATTTTGATAATTACACTTTGAGATTTATATTAGACTTCCGCATTGTTACATTTGATTTATTACATGATACTATCGCTTCAGCAATATAACTGTTGATTATGATGTTGTTTAAAAAGTTTTAAAATTTGACCTCACTGCGGACTACGATCTTGGAAGTTCTCAGTTTTTCCAGGAAGTAGCGCGCCAACTTCGGGTACCTTAGTGTTATCTTCAGTATTCGGAATTGAAGTGTTACAGCCCGGAACTTTCCATCGTGGACCTAGGGTGCCTGTCAACCCTCAAAATATAATCCCATCTGCATATGGCCAGAAATATATGCTAAACCCACACTTAGCCGGGTCCGACTTAGATAGGGTCGAAGTCAAGTGGTGCCGACTCGTGGAACGAAATGTACAAAATAACAAAACATATACAGATTAGATCATATCATAATTCAGAAATTATCAAGGTATAACTGAACAGAAGCAGAACGAATATAATATGAACAAGGGTATCAACAAGATGTACATAACTAAACAGAAGTATGATCACGTCATACAAGAATACTGGAAACGGAATGCAATGCATGTACATAGATCATATACATAATCAAGATATAAAACAAGCCAATCCTACGGTCTTGGGAACGCTCGGGGTCTTTACCGTCCAACTCGGTGTAGTACTAAGGATTTCGGTGTTAATGGCCTACAAAAGAACCCTTGGTGTTACTTAATTTAGGCACCGAATTCCTTAGTATAACACATTTGGTTCGGCTCTCAATTTCGAAGAACACGAGGCCCCTTGTGGGTGCATGGTTGCTCAAGCCGCATCCACTTATTAATTCACAAGTCCATTGGGCATGATAAAGTGTTCAAGGGGTCCAACCTTAAAGTCCAACTATCCGGCCAAAGCAATCTAACACACTACCATTAAGTTGCCAAGATTTATTTAAATCCAATATCCACTCATTCTCTGAATTTCAAATCAAATATATGTAAGGACCATTGGATTCTACGTTTCAAAAGCTTTCCAACTGTATGTGAACCTCCAAAAACGAACGTACGGTTAAAAAGTTATGGCCATTGGAAGTTCACATTGTTGGGCCCAATGGGCCTACCCGCTCGAGCGGGCCAAGGATCCGCTAGAGCGGACAGGCTTCTGTGACACATTTTGTAGGTAGAAACTGATCCTGCTTGAGCGGCCAAAGCTTGGCTCGAGCGGAAAGCACGCTGTGACACATTTTGAGCTCAGTTTGCTCTGTTTTCTGGGGTTCTTTCTTCTAAACCTAAAGCCCATCTTACAAGGCATAATTTTGGACAAAAATAAGCCACCAAAGTGCTCACAAAACCCAAGAATAGTCCAATTTACATTCCACATTGAATCAAAGAACAATTCATTACGTACATAAAAAACATGAAAAAAAAATCCATTTGAGCAAAGAAATGGGTACCTAACATGATTGAACATATTCAAGGAATCAATTAGGCATACACGCATACATTTATATAAATTTAACTTGCTTTGGTGCTAGAAATCCAAATCCTACTCAAATCAACCTCACCTAGCCAAACCAAGCTCTCCAAAAGAAAAACCTCAAAAATAAACCTCTTGAAACACCCTACAAATGGTGAAAATGAAATGAAATGAGGGAGAAGAAGATGCATGCCCGAATTGTAATATCATCTCATTGATTTGAAACAAGAGAAAGAGAAAGAATGAGAAATACTTACTAATGGAAAAGATTGAGAAGAAGGAAGCTTGAAGGAGATTGTAACTCTTGTGAAAGAGGATGTAATTGATGATAAAGAGGAAAATAGAGTTCTCAAAACTCACATGCAAGGTCACTAACCATTCAATCTACAGAAGCTCTTGGAAAAGAGATGAAGGAGAAAGGGAGTTTCAACTGGAATGATGAAGAAGAGGAGAAGAAGATCGTTGGATGAGGTTTTAAATGAAACTTTTCTAGGCTTTGCATGCAAACCCAGATCTAAGATCAAAATTTCACAAAAGGGCTTCCTGCTTATATTTGGCCCAAAAATGGATCCGAATTTGGGTCCAGATAAATCAGGTCAAAACATGAAAATTTAAAGGCTATGAAATGCTCTTTGCAATGCACTGAAAACCCAAGAAATTTCCAAATCCACACAAAAACCCAAAACACTCCAAAAGTCATAGTCTACCTAGTAAATGGTCAAACCCAACCAATTCCACCTAATCAAGCCCAATTACATAGAAAACATCCATTAAACTACTAATCTAGGTTAATTAACTCTAAAGCGAAATTAAGGCAGATGAGGGTGTTACATGTCGGAGGACAAAGCTTGGCCCACCGAGATATTGGTGGCCTTATATACAAAAGGATGCATTGCAGTTCGTGCAAAAATGTGATAGATGCCAGCGTTTTGCCAAAGAAATCCATCAGTCAGCCGGCCAAGTCAACTTAATAGTGAGCTCTTGGCCATTCGACCAGTGGGGGATTGACATCGTCAGACCCATACCAAGGTCAGCGGGTAACTACGGATTCTTGATTGTAGCAACATATTACTTTACTAAGTGGATAGAGGTAGAGCCTCTGGCTCATATTCGAGAAAGTGATGCCAGGAAATTTGTGTGGAAAAATATCATTACAAGATTTGGAATACCTCGAGCATTGGTAGCTGATAATGGGAAACAGTTTGAAGGCAAGGTATTCAGAAACTTATTTGAACAGTATAGTGTCAGGCATGTCTTTTCAACACCCATCTATCCACAAAGTAATGGCCAAGCAAAAATCTCCAATAAAACTTTGCTCGATGGCATAAGGAAAAGGTTGGATGAAGCTAAAGGAGGATGGGTAAACAAGCTTCCTAGTGTCATATGGGCTTATAGGACCACCCCACGGAGATCAACTAGAGAGACTCCTTTCTCTCTCTCATATGGAATGGAAGCTGTAACACCATTAGAGATTGGGTTGCCGACCATGAGAACAGAAGCTTACAATCATGAACAAAATAAAGAGAGAATCGCCAAGCATTTGGATATGATTGAAGAATGAAGGGAGCAAGCACTGACCAGGTTAGCCGCCTGCCAGCAGCAACTAGCTCGAAGCTACCAAAAGAAAGTACGAGAGCGAGTTTTCAACGTCGAAGAGCTGGTCTTGAGAAAAGTATTCCCGAATACGAGGGATCCCAATCATGGCAAGCTAGGACCAACCTGGGAAAGACCATATAGATTCACCTCGGCTGGAAGGGTTGGAGCTTTCCACTTGGAAACGCTCGAAGGAAAATCTTTGAAAAGGCCATGGAATATAGCGAATTTAAAGAAATTCTATTACTAATCTTTGTACCAAAGAACTTGTTGACTTAGTTTGAATTGTCTTGTTTTTATGCCAAAAATGAGAGTTCCATTGAATTATTGATCAAAACAAAAGTTTATCCAGTCAGGATAAACTTGCAAAAATAAGGCCAAGGCCTAAGAATTAAAGGGTAGCATCACACCCATTACTTCGTGCCGAATGATAAAAACCTAACTGGGAAGAGCCCAAACTAGGTGCACCACACTGATCTCCTTTTTACTAACAGGTTAGGCATGACGATGCAAGCGTAGGCAAAAAAGGAGTTCAGAAGAAACCAACAGTGGTGGTGGGGATAGGAAAGCAAGGGATAAGAAAATAAGTAAATGAATTAATATTTCATTCCACCAAAAAGTAGGCTTACAGCATTCTTTACACAAAAAAAAGGGGGAGAATGAAGCAGTGTAAAAAAAAAAAAAAAAAAAAAAGGAAATGAAGAAAGAAAAGTGCCTCAAAATGAGTAAGGCCAACCTGTGGAGCCTAGGGTACGAGGAACCATGCGGCTAACCCCACCCCAGATGATAGGTATTTCCCGATTTCCGCTCACAATAACAAAATCTCCCTTACTTAGTTTGTTTGAATCTAGGAGATAATGCACAAGGAGTTTCTTGGAATCCCTAGATTTCAAGTAGAAAATCGATTTACTGCTATCTAGAGGGACTAGCATGCAGCAAGAAAAGATGTCATAAACTCCGAGTTCAGTGCCAAGCAATCTATTTAGAGCTGCAACTCCCATGACTATGCGGTATAGATTGAGAGAACATTGGATAGGGAAGAGATTTGTTAAAGAAAGAAAAAGAACTAAGAGGGGATCAAGAGGAAATCTGACACCACCCTCTACAATGGCAATAGTAGGAAAGGGCATCTCGTCCCGAGATCCTGAATCTAAAGAATCATCTGCCCGCGGAGCATGGACCTAAACATCCGAGGGAATATTGTATTTATTCCTAAAGTCGGAAACTCCTTCCGGGGTATTGAGCAAATCCTTAAGGTTTCCCATCT
This sequence comes from Persea americana, assembly GCA_029852735.1. Taxonomy (NCBI): domain Eukaryota; kingdom Viridiplantae; phylum Streptophyta; class Magnoliopsida; order Laurales; family Lauraceae; genus Persea; species Persea americana. The sequence continues at coordinate 72,858,075 of CM056811.1, forward strand.
ACGAAGAGGCAGACAAAGGAAAACAAGGTCTAAAAATCAGACTTACCACAAACTGATGGAATAAGAGTCCGGAGAAGAAGATTTGAAAGTACAGACGAGATGAGAAGAAGATGGAAACTGAAAGGGCTAAATAGCGATTTTAAGGGGATTGGTGCATGTCAGCTATTGACAAGTATATGAACCCGAGAAGGACACGCGTCTCAAGAATATCTCAAGCCATCCCATTCCTTGGAAAACGACGAGGAAAGGGATAGGTTGGGGGGCAATACTAGGTTGGGCTTGGGTCGTAGTGGAACAACCCAACCGTCAGGAGGAAGAATTTGAAGAAGCATTTGGACGATTGAATTAAAGGACCTGGATTGAGGGAGCGCCCCCATGATGAAATAACTCCTTCCATTATCAGTTATCACTATGAAGAAGGAGGAAACGTGCATAGAAGGTGGACGGAAACTTAGGAGGAAACAATATAAGAGGAGAAAAGAAAGGAGAGAAAATGGTATGAAAAAGAAATAGAAGAAAAGATTTTAAAAACAAAATTTTCTTGACTAACTTGAGCGTCGAAGTGACCTCAGTTGGGGCACCTGATCGAGCTCTGATCGCTTTTCTTTTTTTTGTTCTCTGTTAGCAGGGATCCATTTTTAAAGTTATTGCACAGAAGATAAAAGGGGAATAGGATTTCTCTACAAAGACCGAGCTGACCATTTCACCTTTGGCCACACAAAAATTGATCTTACATGAATCATTTGGGAGAATATAGCTTGAAAGTCAAGCTTTTGAGGAACATAAAATAGCTTTTTGTAGGGATTCAAACCTTCAACATTTCACATAATACAAATTAACATCAACCAATTCAGCTAATGCAATGATTTGCATTAAATTGGCTAAAGAAATATTGTTAGCAAGGATGCACTCCACCTTAACATATCCTTATAGATCATAGGTGAAGATTTGACATAAACATTTTCCACGACTGTACAATTATCTGTCTGTGTCATGTGTTGTTTATCAACTAAGGCCAAAACGGCCACTTAATCAAGACAGAAAAATAAAATAGTTGTGGATTTATTAATGTTATGGTTCTTGTTATCTCCCAAATGCAATCAAGTGATTTCCATGTAACTGTTTTCCCCCAACAGTATAGTCTCTTACCACTGCGGCAACGCATCAATAAAAAAAGAAAAATCATTCCATGAGCATTATAGCAACAAAAAAAAAAAAAAAAAAAAAAAAAAGCTCCCACAGAACATAAAATAGGTTACATTAACTCCTCTCCATAAAGATCGAAGTACAAAGAAACAACTAAATTAACAACACAGAAAAAAAAAAACAAAAAAAAAAAAACAAACAACTACCTACGAACACAGAGAAAAAAAAAACAAGAAAACCACACATGGAAAGCGAGGGAGAAACAGAAAAGCGCATCCGACAGTGTGGGAGAGGTGAGGGTAGCAGCCTCATGGGCCACCAACATAAGTTGTATTCCCCTCAAAAGGGGGCAACAAAATTTCTTTATGTTATTGCAGCAATCATTACTTGGGGGGCGTCCTTCACAGTAACCCATAAGCATGAATGCTAGTGCAAGGAGAATCACAAGGACGACCATCTTAATATCCATTGCTAACTCAAGTTTGTGTGCATGTGGATCTCAAACATCCCTTTATATAGAGGAGAAAGGAAGTGGGTTAGAGATGGGCCGCTCTAGGACAAGAAATTAGAGTGTATAAATGCACAGTCAAGTGGTCCATCTGATAGCCTCTTATACAGCGCACATGATGCGTCATTTTGTAAATGGTGCAACGCCCCCAGAGGGGGACCATCATAACTCGTGGGCTGGTCAATGTGTTGATCTCATAAATGGCTTTAAACAAGGAAGCCCTAAAACTTTCAGGTGGAATCAGGTCAAGTTGAGGTGCAACCAACCTGGTCAATCCTTGGTCAAGCTACATAAATGGAATACAATGAGTGGGTGTGGCTTGTGAGTCTCATAATTTTTCTTAGGTTGACAGCAATGTAGGATATGGTTGTGTTTGAGGGCGGTTTCAAATTACTTAAAACGAAATTAAAAAATAAGGAAGCACGGAAAGATATGAGCATTAAAAATGACAAACATTGGTGTTCAAAAGGTCTTAAATGGTTTCAACTTCTCCATGCAGATCTTCGTGTGACCCATATTCCCCAACTGAGGAACACTTGCAAATGTCTTTAATTATTTCAATAAACGAATCAATGCAAAGAGGCTATTACAGACAATAGGGATAGCATTGGGCATTGGTAGGTAGACATAAATGATACATTCCAAAAAAAAAGAAGAGAGATGGTAATGTAAAATTCTACTTTTAATTATGAGAACTAAGCCCCGATGAAATAGAAAAGCAAGCTGAAGAGTCCTATTTTTGAAAGAAGCATGAACCATGACACACAAATGGTGGGCCCTATGCTAAAGTATGACAGTGACCATTGGATGGAGTTTGTAAGTCATTTGAGAGGGAGCTTTTTTTTATTAAGAAAAAAGGAAAAGAAAAAGGGCAATCGAACAAAAGAGGCAAGTCCTGGACTCTACCTAATAGAGGAAACCGATTTCATTAAAGAGAGAAAAACGACAAACACACACATGATTCATAGTTCTTTGGTTAAGAAACCACAAACAAACATATAATATTCTTCTTGATAATAAATCCAAGTTCCAAACAGACTCCACCTACAGAGTACAGAGGAAGAAAAAAAAAAAGAAAATGGCAGTAGCAGAGCTAAGCCATGTGGTCTTGTGCTGCTTTCCCCACCTCTTAGACTTACAAGTTATAATACATTCTCAAATGCTTTTGAACTTAATTGGTAGCACTCATGCCTTAATAGCTGATGGTATCAGTTAAAATTAGTGTATGTTTTAAAATCTCCCACCCTAAAAAATATCCCATAAAAAATATCCCACTTTTAAAGTTAGAGATTTTAAAACTTAGCCAAAATTGGATCTTTACATGCTAAGTTAGCCTAATTTTAACTTTACGTGATGGTGCGCCACGTCATATAATGGGATCATAAAGAATGAAACTCTCAATTTTTGGATGACCCACCAAAACTGACATAGTCCCGTTTAGTCTTTTGGGATATGGACTCTCAAAATAGATGATAGGGGTCATTACTGCATTAAATGCACAAATATATAAATATATATAATGGAAAAGAGTCTTTAGACAATTTGTCTTCTCAACACGAACATGGAAACCAAAACTTTAGATTACATGATGTGAGGCCCCACCCCTTGTGGACCCTCAATTTGATTTGAATAATTATAAATGTTATATTATCTACCTTATTATACTAATTAATAGGATTTAGTAGAATAGTTTGTTAAATGTTCATAAGTCTTGGGATTAGACTTTAATTATTTCTTTATATATGGGGTGTTCATTATAATTTAATTAAGGTTTTAGTTGGATTAGGCCTTAACTAGTAATTAGTCTTAATAGGAGGGGTGTTATGAGTTAAGGAAGCTTTTAGAATTCCTACCTAAAGACCCATTTGCCCATCACCTTATCTCTTTTCCCATTTAAACTAAAATACCCTTTTGGTAATTTTCCTAAACCCTAACCTATATATACTATGTTAGGCCCCGCCCCGGACTAATCGTAATTAAGACTAATTAATCCCAATTAGTGTTAATTAAGCATGATTAATTGTGCTAATTGTGATTAATGAACTAAATGAGTTGGGTTAGTCCCAAATGATTGAATTAAGCTTAATGAAGCGAACTTGAAAGGGATTGAGTTGATTAAAAAGAGTTTAAATTCAAACAAGGTAAACTAAGGACCTTTTTATAAATACGAATTTTCTCGTATTTCATCAAATACGGAAATTCTTGATACCAACGTGTGTATCTCGAAGAGTACGTCAACTTTCATAATACACTTAGTTTCATTTGACTTAAGGTTGGTCAAATGGGTCTTCATTTGACCCAAAATGTAAATAAAAAGAATGGAGGAGGACTTAAGTGCAAAAATCCCACTTATATAAGCTAAGAGATGAGCATTTCCCATTTTTAGCTAACCCTAGGCAACTTCCTTCCTTTCTCTTCCATTTTCTACACCAAGAGTGGAGATTGGGGAGGATTCCAAGTGATTTTGGGCGGAAGCATCATCATCTTCATCTTCTCCATTGGGATTACTCCATTGTTGAGAGTTTGGAGCTCAATGGGAGAGATTTGTGCCAAGCCAAGCCAAGGAAAGAGGGTTTTTATCAAAGAAGCTTAAGGAGGCAAGTATAAACCCTACTTGTGATTGTTGTTAGTATTGTGAATGTGAATGGAGATTTCATTGATAGTGGTTTGTGCATTTTCCATTTAATTTTGAATGGATTGGTTGTTTATGGATTGATGGAATGTCATTAATGTGTGTATTAAATGGTGAATGAGGAGTGGACAGGAAGTCTAAGGTTTATTGCAGGTGGTTGTGAAATAAATGGAGAAAGGAGTGAAGAAGATAGAGAGTTGCAGAAATCCGGATTGGGGTTTTCTGAAGCGTTCGCTCGAACGAACCACTCACTGGATGGACGGAGTGAACTTCTGAAGCATTCGCTCGAGCGAACTTTGTGTTCGCTCGAGCGAACCACTCTCTGGATGAAGGCGCTCGAGGGGACAAAGGCCTGCTCGAGCGACCACCTTTCTGTTTGAATTCGCTCAAGCAAACTTTGGGTTCGCTCGAGCGAACTTGGTTCTGTTAGAGTCCAGTTGGTTTTGGATTTCGCAAGAGGCATGGATACTTTTGGACACTTATGTGTCCTCTAAATTAGCTTTGTGGCTAATTAATGGAAAAATAAAGATTGATGGGGATTGTGGATAATGAAATAGAAACTGTGAGAATTGAACCCATGGATTAATAATGGGTTAAATGATAATTGATTATGGACTATACCTCTATGGGTGTTAAAGTATGAGGACTCCAATGTACATATAAATACAAATGTGATGTCTATCGAGAATAACACGTACATTGGATAGCCCATGGTTACACCCAAATGGTAGGTGGGAACTGAAATAGAAATGAGTAGAATCGGGTAGTCAGTGATTCTCTCATGCCTTTTGTATTTTTATCACTTGATTCCAATCTCACAAGATTAATGTCATTATTGTTTCATTTCTATTGTTAAGAATGGAAGTACTGTATTGAATTGAATCCAGAAATGGATTGATAGTGAAATGTATTGACCCTTAAGTCTGGCACTACCTAGCTATTGTTTGAAATTCTAAATGAATTATTAAATGATTATGTACATGAGGCCAGGGTCATGAATGGTGCGCCCTTCCGCCCTGAGCCAAATGACTATTCCTACTGCAGTAGATGGATTTGGGGGCATTCCGGAGCTCCGTGATGATGCTAGTGTCCCTGGCCCGGACACTAGTAAGTCCCACAAATTTCGATCGTATCTTCGGGTACTGATTGATGCCTTCCATTTGGAAGATGAATCCTTCCTTTGAGGGAAGATGGTATATGAAATAAAATGACATGAAATGACAGGAAATGAAATGAGTTGAAATGAAAGCTATGGTAGTTGCCATCTTGTACATGCGTATTGATTGACTTATATACTCCTCCATTGTCTAGAATTGGAATTGTTGACTAAATATGTTGAATGAATCTAGTAATGTACTAACAATTGCTATTGCAAGCTTTGTTTATACATTGTTGAACCGTCGTGTTCATTAGTGTTATTGATGGCATTACAGGCTCGATTGCCCATGCCGGCCCTGCAGCGGCCCCGACTGCAGCGGAGGAGACCGTTGCGGTTCCTCTAGGAGGATTAATTGAATGGGACGGTCGGAACACTATTTGATATGGTTGTTCAAGTGCTCAGAGTAGACTATGGATATTTTGGGAAATTCTTTCGAGAATTATTTTGTAATAGTTGAAATACATTTTGGAAATGTAATATTTTGGGAACTTGTATAGTCATCAATTTGCATAGTGTTTAGATATTCTAAAGTTGATGAAAGAAAGAAAAAGAGCGATACATGTATAAGGAACTTTATTTGGTATACATGTACATTTTGAATTAATTGTCAATGTGTATTTCAGCAAAATTGTACAATTGACAGGTATGTATGGATGAATGTATCCCTTGTGGATTCTGTTTTAGATTAGGTTAATTCAGAGTTCATGGGAGTAAGTATGGTTCACGGCCCTGGATTATTGAAACTCGGGCCCGGGTTGTGACATACTAACTATTACAATAACATGAGTTTAACGCTAATTCACTCTCATCTCTCATCTTCCTTATCTCTCCCTAAAAAACCCTAATTCCCCAAATCCCAACACAAGAAGGAGTAGGAGATTTGCCCCAAATTTCACTGTCAACCTCCTAGGAGCTTGGATTTCTCATCTCTTTTTCAATTCTCTTTACAATTTCGAATTGAGGCAAGTACCATATGCTAGATAACTTAGAATGCATGCTCTCTTTCCTTTGATTCTACAATTTCAATTCAACTGATATATATATATATACATGTTTAGATCTATCATTTGAGCTTGTTTTCGTGGTTTTTGGCCATTGGTGGATGAGTTTATCTCATTTGGAAAATCAATGGCCCAAGGATGGATGGTGGGATGTGTATTGGAGTATTTTTCTTGTTTGGTAATGTTTCTATGATGATTAGAAGTGATTATAAGTGATTTGGTTGGAATTCGGATTGGAGAAAGGGAATTACAGAAATCTGAAAATTTACAGCAGAGTGTATACCTTGGTCCGGTCGACCGGCTACACTAAAATCTGAAATAAACAAGTCTCAGTTACTTTCTTCTGTGAAACTCTCATTCCAGTGTACCCGGTCGACCGGACCCTGTGCTCGGTCGACCGGATACACAGGTTTTTGTAGAGAATAACTGGGACTTGAATTTCTCAGTCAGTTCAGGAACCCTGGGTCCCAAGTCGACATCCAAGCCACGATGTCGACCGGGAACACTGTGAATTTTGAGGACACAGAGACTACAGCCCCAGCTATTTGGCTTTAGGTTTATGTGAACCCGGTCTACATCATGGCCACGATGTCGACCGAGGACATTGCCAGGATGTCGACCTAGGGGTCAACATCTAATGTACCCGGTCGACATCCCTGAGGATGATGTTGACCGGATACACTGTGAAAGGTGAAATTCCAGACTTCTGTACATTTTGATGTTTGATCAATTGAGGGGCCCATTGACCATCCAAATAGACTTCCGTTGATGTCCCAAGCGCGATTCAAAAGTGTGGCTCAACCTTGACTCGTGTGGACCACCAAATAGGTTTTTGGGATTGAAATTGTCTGTGATTCGACCCTTAAACATAGTCAATGATGTCCGTAACTTCAGCAGCACCAAATATAACATCCTTTTGATATCTGAGACTATAGTTAGGGATCTAATTATCTGATGTGGCCCTGAACCAAGAGTGGACCATTACCTAGGATTGGACTCTTGTTTATTCCACCTGATTCAATTGTTTGGAGGATTTTATATATTGTTCTTCTCTTCTATCCTTGTTATTGCTATAAGCCTGTTAATTAAAGGAAAATTGGAGGACCTGAACCTAGGACTACTTAGTGGTGATCCAATAATGTATTTGGAGATAAACGACCCGCGTCTGTGGCTAGGCGGGCCCTCATATGGCCTAAGTTGGGTGTGTAGTACCTTAGAATGAAGAGGTTGGTCATGATATGTAGTTGTGAATGGATGTGGATCGGCTAATTGCATTGTTATAGACTAAGGCCATGGTTGTAGGCCTACTGTGGATCCAATGATGATTGGACTTGGACTTGAACTTGGATATTGGGCTGTGTTCCATAATATTATACTTGAACCTCTTAGAGACTTAGTTAGGACCTTGCTCGTGCAAAATAAGCCTAGACAGACACAGACCTGTACTTATTTCCCTGGGTCGGCATTAGATATTCACTCAGTTGATCTAAGCTCAGCCTGTTGACTGATCATCACTGGTAGGAGCTATATTGGTTATGACTAAAGCTATCATAATGAGCTATTACTAGATGGACGGTGTGATACCAGATCCTATCTAATCTGATAAAGGGGTGTGATTAGTGCAATAAAGGAGTGTGATCAGTATTATATATATTGTTATTATCAGGGCTGTTATCCCTTCTATGTTTCCTTTACTTTCCCCGCTACGACTATTTATTGTATGGGAGGGCCGCGGCATAATATCCCGCGGTATATCTAGCTTGTGTGAATGTGCCACATTGTTATCTATTAGATTAGATTGCTTATATTTCTAATTCTAAACTACTATTTACTGTTCAATTGCCTAGTCTATATTTCCTTGTTACTCTTATGATTATATACTCGAATCTCTATTCTCTTCTGTTGCATACATCATGTGTTATCTGTATATGGTGCCTTGTCAAATCCTTGGATCTGACCCATCTTTGGTGCTTAGGATTCAACCTTGACCCCACAGGTGACGTGATCCACAAGGCGCCTATAGCCGGCGACTACGGTTCGAGCCGGCTGATCCCGTGATCAAGCTGGAGGATGGAGTGCCTGCACCGAGTGTCTGAGTGCATACTTATTTTTGGTTTTTGAGATTTTATTATGGTGAGTAGGGAGGTAGTCAGTTTTGTATAAAACTTCTAATAACTATAATTTGAGATTTATGTCAGACATCAGCCCTGTTCCATCTGATTCATTTTATATGATACTTATTGCTTTTGCTATCTTTTCTTATGCTTCCACAATATAACTATTGATTATTTTATTGTTCAAAAAGTTTTAAAAAATTGACTTCACTGCGGACTATGATTTTGGAAGTTCTTGGATTTTCCGGGAAATAGCACGCCAAATTCGGATACCTTAACAGTAACTTCAGTATTCGGAATTGGGGCGTTACACATGTAGTGCAGTGTGCATTTTAGCTGGGTCACTATCACAAACCCTTTCACTGTCTGAGATGTACTTATCCAGTATATGATTTGATTGAACATTTCAATTTCCTAAGCAGCCTTCACCTCGCATTGTATTTGAATATGCAGTGGTTGACAAAGGTTACATGTATATGTTTCCGCAAATTGTATAATTGACAAGTGAATGAATAGTTATCCCTTGTGGATTCCATTTTAACTTCGGTTAATTCAGAATTTACGGGAGTAAGTATGTGTTTGCGACTTGGGATTATCGAATCTCGGGCCCGGGTCGTGACACATTACTAACCCACTAAACCATTGGGCCTATGGTCCATTTGACACAAGTCCAAATGGTCTAGTGCTATAGCTATATCCGTTCTTTATTGCACCCACCTAATACTTGAGATTGAAAGTTAATGTGTGATTTTAGAAAACTCTATTATTAGAGCAAAGAGTGTTTGTGATGTTGGGCTTCTTATAAGAGGTAAATTTGTATGCATTTAATCTTTTATCTTGATAGGTTTGTAGCATAAAGACAATATTTCCTTCTTGAATGGACAAGTTTACGTGATTAGTTGTTAAGGAGAATCTTCCCCTTTTTCATTAAACAAAACCTCTTTGGCATCCAAGTGGTGAAACTCCCAGTCGCTTTCACTCATTAAGGCTTCTTGGCTTGGTGCTAGAGGGAGGTGGGTCCACCACGGCAGACTCCTCATTGACACTCAATGATATTATGGAGAGGTAATAGGTATAAGTGAGGAGTAGCCAATAGGAATGTGATTGACATCTTGTATCCTACACAACACAAAAGTCACCTTAATAAGATCCAAAATCATAATATGCCTTGTGTAAAATTAGGACCATTTTCTCTCTCTCTCTCTCTCTCTAGGACCATTTTCTCTCTCTCTATAACACCCTGTCCCGAGTTAATTATGATTAACTCTAATTAATCGTGATTAATGCTAATTCAACATGTCGTATTGAATTAATGTTGATTAGTGGCTGAATTGATCTAGAATTTGGCTCAAATGGTCAAATTAAGCTTACTGAAAAGAGTAGTGAAGGTTATGAATGAATTAGAATGATTTTAGGCTAAGTCATGTGATGCAAGGACTTTTTCGTAAATACGAAATTACGCTTATTTTGTCGAATACGGAAACTCTTGATACTCGCACGTGTATCTCGAGGGGTACGTTAACTTCCGTAATTGTAGCGATTCCATTCGGCGTAAACTGGTTCAAATGACCTTTCAATTGACTCAAATTGTAAATAGTGGAAAGGAGAGGGGCTGAAATGCAATTGACAGCTTATAAGATGAGGATGAACTCATTTGAGTTCATTCCTTCATCCCAGTCGATCTCTCTCTTTTTCTTTTCTTCTTCTTCTTCTTCCAATTTCTCTTCATTGATTAGTGATCTGGAAGCTTGACAAGTTGTTGCCAGTTTCTCTTCTCTTCATTGATTAGTGATCTGGAAACTTGACAAGTTTGTTGAAGAGGAATTCCATCTTCGCCGTCATCTTCTCCATCTTGTTACTTGTTTCTTGAAGTTGGAAGCTTTAGACAAGACCAAGAAGTCCTTTAGGAGACTACAAGTAAGTGATTTGGATTGTTTGTAGAGTTGCTCAACTCTTCTTAGTGATGTGGAATGGTTTTTAGTATAAAGAACTCATTGGAGTTCCGTCTATGAACTGATTTTGAGTTCTAGGTTCGAAAGAAGGTTTGCTTGAAGGCTTCATCTTGGAGTCAAGCTAGACAGGGGAATTTTTGCTCGTTAGTCTTCAAACAAGGCAAGTGTACTCAATTCTATTGATGTCAGATGTGATAGACCTGTTAGAACTCAAGGAGTTCAATTCCAGAAAATTCGGTTCAGAATTTTCTGAACTTCTGGGTGCAATTCGGTCAGCCGCCAGACTGACCGACAACTGACCATAAGCTAACTGACATAGTCCGGTTAGCCATAACTGTGAGTTCGGCTAGCCGAGGGTTGACCGCAAGGTAACCGAAACTCTTGTCAAGTTTTTTTTTCATCAGAAGTAGAGCTTCTGGAAAACGGACCGAAGGGTGATCGAAATGAGTTCGGCTAACCGCAATTTGAATTTCGGCTAGCCGAGTAGGTGGCCGAGCTCGAGTATGGCCGAGCTCCTGTGTGGCCGAGCTCAGATAGGACGGAGTCCAAGGGTGACCAACTGGTCGAGCTTGTGTATGACCTAGCTCAAGTGTGGTCGAGCTCAGAGCCGAGCTCAAGTGTGGTCGAGCTCATAGCCGAGCTCAAGTGTAATCGAGCTCAAGTGTAACCGAGCTCAAGTGTAACCTAGCTCGAGTGTAACCGAACTCTTTTGTGGCCAAACTCGTGGGTGACCGAGCATGTGTAACCGAGTATGTGTGGCCAAGCTCAAGTAGGGCCGAGCTCAGATAGGACTGAGTTCAAGTGACTGACCAAGCTCAAGTATGACCGAGCTCATGTATGACCGAGCTCATGTATGGCCGAACTCATGTTGGCCGCGCTCAAGTGTGACCAATTGACCAAGCTCAAGTATGATTGAGCTTATCAGGGTGACCGAACTGATGACGAGCTCGTCTGAGCTAAGATTGTATCAGAAAACTGAGTTTCTGGGAAGCTGACCGAACTTGAGGTGATATCAGAATTGATTTCTGATATTTTCCTAAACCTTCATGGGTGTTAGCTTAACTTATGTGAATGTAAATTTCACTAAAAAGTGATGTCATCTAGAATAACACTTACCGTACATAATGAACGTTTCACCCGAATGTTGTTTTAAGAAAACTTTAATTGTTTCTTACTTGAGTTGGCTTGTCCTCTCTCGTCTACTACTGTTATGCTCCTTGTTGAGCTACTATGGCATAATGTATTGAATTAATGAAATGAAATGCAATGAAATGAAAAGTTAAGAACTGAAGTGAACAATCATTGTAATGAATTAAAGATCAAGTCTGCTGCAGTAGATGGAGCGTTCTGGAGCTCCGTGGTGATGCCGGTGATCTCTGATCAAGACACTGGTAAATCCCACACATTTGAAAAGCCACTTAATAAGTGAGTAATCTTGAAATGAACTGGGTCCTTTAAAGGCTGGGTTGTGAAAGGTGTGCCTTCCGCCTATGCCAGAGGACAACGAAAATACACTTGATAAAGTGTACATGAAATAAATGCTTCCTTCAGGGGAGAGCTACATGAATTGGATGCATCCTTTAGGGAAGAACTATATTAATTGAATTGATATGAATTGTTTAAAATTGCTAAACATATGATTATCATCGAATTGTGTATACATTGTTGAACCGTCGTGTTCACAGTGTTATTGGTGACATTACAGGCCAAGTTGCCTATTCCAGTGGTTCAGAGACCGCGTCGCCAGCGAAGGAGACCAACCCAGTTCCTCTAGGAGGATTAGATGAATGGATGTAAATCGGAGGACCGGTTTAGCATGTTTTACAATCATTTTGAATAGATTCATTTTGATGTAAATGGTAATCACATGCATTGTATTTGAATATGCATGGTTGATGAGATGTGTAAGTAAACTTTACTATATGTAAAGAACTTGTACATGTTAAAGTTGGATGTCAATGTATATATATATTTCCGCAAAAATGTACATTTGACAGGTATATGTAAGATCCCTTGTGAATCTCGTATTGGTTTCGGTAATACGAGGTTTACGGGAGTAAGTAGTGTTCGTGACTCGGGGTTTTGCCATGGTTACCCTAATCTCAGGCCTGGGTCGTGACATACTTATTGTATGGTATCAGAGCTAAGTTAATCAAGTTAAACGACTTAGCCATTTATAGGAACGAAGTGAGGAGCGTTACGTTTCGTGTCAGATCCAATCTTGGATTTGTGATTTACTTGCTTTCACTCTATGTGATATATATGTGGTGGAAGTGTTAAGATCTATATTTCTTACCTTCCGTCTTGTTTACAACATGGCTGCATCTGGATCAAATCCTGGAAGTGATGACTTTGTTGAGGTTATCACACCATCTCCTGTCTCCGATGTGGACACAAGGATGACTGTTATTCTTGAGCAGTTAGTGAGAAGCAATGAGGCTCAAGTTGCTATGCAAGCTCAGCATAGAGAGCAAATGGCCTAGAGCCATGAAGCACAGATGGGTATGCAATCCCAGATTACTTCCTTATTGCAAGTGCAGAGCCAATTGCAGGCTCAGATGCAAGCAGCACCACCATTGCCACCAGTTCAACTACCTACTCAGGTTGGGACACAAGTGGTAATCCAGTCCAAGGAGAAAGATCCTAATGTCCTGTATGAACAGTTCAGGAAAAGAGGAGCTACTGAGTTCCGGGGTACTGAAGACGTGCTGAAAGCTGACGAATGGCTAGAACACATTGAGGATGTGTTTGGTACCATCACCTGCACGCAGAAATAGAAGGTTTCCCTCATTTCCTCCATGCTACGAGAAGTAGCAAAGACCTGGTGGAAGAGTGTGAGTGAGGCAATTTCTAAATTGCCAGAAGCAGTTGTGTAGGAGACTTTCAAACAGCAATTTCAAAGAAAGTTCGTCCTAGAGCATGTGAGGCAGAAGAAAGAATCAGAATTTCTGCAATTGAAGCAAGGTCAAATGACAGTGTCTGTGTATGTCCATAGCTTCTTACAGTTGTCTAGGTATGCTACCGATCTGGTAGATATGGAAGACAAGAAGGTGAAGAGGTTTCTCAATGGATTAAACTCCACATATAAGAAGATGGTGTTAGCAAATAAGCCTAATACCTTCAATGAGGCCGTTGATAGAGCCTACACAGCAGAAGAAGTCCACAGAGAGGAAATGGCTGAGAATGAGAGTACCAAGAGGAGCAGTAGTGAGAAATCTACAGGCTCCTGGTTCAAAAAGGGAGGACGGTTCAAGGGGAAAAATAAGAAACAAAAATTTATTGCTAGGACTGAGAATAAGCCAGTCTGTGAGACATGTGGAAAGGCTCAAGAGACTGAGTTGTGTTGGAGGACTACTGGAGCATGCCTTGTTTGTGGTTCTTTGGAACACAAAATGGCACGATGTCCAAAGGCAAGGAGAGATGACAGAGCTCCCAATCAGCAGACTGCTTAAGGACAAGCAGCACTCCCTGCTCCTCCATAGCGATTAGCTTTGCTAGCTCCTCCTAGGCAACAACAACAACAAGGCCAGCAGCGTCAATGGCAGAGGCAACAGCCTGGACAGCAACAGCAGAGGCCACAGATAGCTGGAAGGGCTTATGCTCTTAACCGAGAGCAAGCTGATGTTGCAACCAATGTGGTTGAAGGTACAATTCTTATAGATGATAAACCTGCGGTTGCACTATTTGATCCCGGTTCCACACATTCATTTGTAGCACCTGTATTTGTGTGTAATATGTGAGACCGGATAATGCAATTGCCGTATGACTTTACAGTGTCTACTCCTTTAGGGAGAAGGGTAGTATGTGAGTTGTACGTTCCCCAATGTGATGTGAAAATCGGGGAAGTGGTAATGCCAGCTGATCTGGTTATATTAGCCATGAATGACTTTGATGTAATCGGGGGCAATTGTGTGGGTAAAATACCGTAATGACGACATTAAGTGAGGACCACGGTAATCCACCGACCCTTCACCCTGGTCTCGGTAATCAGAGCCAGCAGCTCGGCGGCTCGATAAGAAGCGTCAGCTCAAAGGCTCTGCAGTTCGGCAACTCGGATAAAGAGTGCCAGCTCAGTGTATCAACTCAGCAGCTCGGCAGCTCCGTTTGGAGTGCCAGCTCGATGAGGGCAACTCGGCAGCTCTGTTCAGAGTGCCAGCTCTGCAAGGGGCAGCTCGGTATGTGTGCCAGCAGAGAGCCAGCTCAGCCAGACCGTTCCTGGTCCAGGTAAAAGTAAGAAGGCAAAGAGTGGGCCATCACACCTACCAAAAGCACGGGCGAGCCCTGACAGATAGGGGCGCTCATTTATGGTGATAAGAAGTCGGCTTTATCATCCCTTCACGTCAACTGACCAAAAGCCTGGAAAGTTACTGATGAGATGCGCCCTTTTTACCTACCGCCGAATGTCAGGGTAAGGCTGATGGGACCTTACCCCCACCTACCCCCACTCACAGAGAATGCACAAATAATCTCCTTCATATACACATGGGATCAACCCCATGGAGGTACGCAACACCAAATACACAGACATACTATTATCTCACATTCTCTTCCTCCTCCTCCTGCTTAGTTTTCTCAGAACTAATTCAGGCATCGGAGCGCCTTCGGCTTACGGCAGCCAGGGGCTCTGACCCAAGCCTTTTTCCTTCCCTTTTTAGGTTCTTCGGCCTCGTGGAGGTTCCCGGCGTTCGGTCTTCTCTGATCTAAGAGGTTCATCTCCTCAATCTAAGTAGGTGTCGTTTTTTCCGCCTACATTATGGTAACTATAACTTCAATCCCATTCAAATTTGTTAGGTTTGCCACAACGTTGCAGCACTTCCTTATCACCTTGTTGCAGCAACTACCATATGCCTCAACAAGGAGAACCATCTTACTATTAAAAAAAACAAAGAATTATCATACTGATGAAAATGGAGGAAGATCTTGGCATCCATGGTTACAAATTACAAGTGACAACCCATAGGTAAGTAGGATGAGGAAGATGTCTAATTCTTATTACTCTTTGAAAGATGTCTCTTCGCATTTTTTAGACACTACTAGCTTTTGCAGCAAGTAAATGTAGTTCTTTTTAAAGCAAGTTTAATTCAAATCATAGTGTCCTAGACAGCTTTTACTTAAATTGTTTGTCAGAGTATACAAGACCCTCATTTAATATCGAAAGCGAGAATAATGTCAATTTATCACATTATCAACCCTTTCGAGGGCACCCATCAAGCGCAATTATCTAACATGGCCTAGCCTTTACTAAGAAAATAATGGCCCAATCTTAGATTGCTCATGTAAAATAACGTAAGTAGCAGTTGCTTCATCTAAAAGTTGAAAATCTTACAACTTTGCCCTTTTCAACTTAGAAAGAATAGGTCATCCCCATCTCTTTTTATTGGGCTAATTTTTCTTTTTATTTGCTTCAAAACCTAAAACTCATAAAATCTAACTTACATGGTTCTAACTAATATGGACAATGATGATGATGATATGATTGCATAGATATATAAGAAAATAAAAGGTATTTAGATGACTTGCAATATGGTCATCTGATCCATGCAATGGTTTGTTGTCTTCCCAAGGGATCTCCAAATGCAATGAGTAATCAATGAAAAAATTACTTTTATTTGTGGTTAGGATAGAAAACCTGATGTATGTCACTTGGAGGAATGATTAGACCATAGTTCAAAAGCCACATCACATATCCATACATACAGTCTACTCATATACTTACCCATTGATTATTGTAAAAAGGTTTTTTTGATAGTCCACCTTAGATGTGTATCCACCTAATCTGTAGGTTGTGTCAAGCGGATGCTCACACCACCTGTTGTGTTGTAGACTTAAGGTTAGGAATTATGAAATGGCAATATCAATGATAAATATGAAAAAAAGGAGTAAAAAGAAAGGACAAACTTGCATATCAACTTTTTTAAACTTGGGTTGTGTTTGCAAGAAGAAAAGTACAACCCACTAGACTGTGATGTTGGACCCCACATCATGTCCTCCAAAAGAAATTGTATCCATGACCTAAGGTTTTACATTATTACACTTTTTTCTAGGAATTGTTGACACATCTACATTAGAAATCCTCATCCTCGTAAAGTTAAGAACCCTAATAATGTTGAATGAGAGCATGTCAATTAAATCCATTAAAAACGGAAACAGAAGATATGGTGGGAAAATCACAATAGTGATGAATGATAAATTTATGTTAGCAGTAATGACCTTGTCACCTGTTTTGAGAGTCCACATCCCATAAGATCATACGGGACTATGTTAGTTTTGGTGGGTCATCCAATTAAAGGAGAATGAGAAACAAACAAGGAGTTGAATATTTGGTGGACTTGGCAGCATGTGGTTACCCTTCACTTTTTCCCTCTTCAAGCTTTGCAAAAGTACCCTCCCGCACCAAATCAGATGAATTAATTGGCCTTTTTTCTGTTTTTTATAATAATGTTAAGTGGTCCACGAATTCTCATTTGCTAATTTCGATTAATGATGGTTCAAATCCTCATCCAAAATTGGAGCCTGTGTTATTTTATTTTTCTTTTCTTGCTTACTGCATGCATCACTGGCAGAGAACTAGGTCAGTGACTTAAAGAACAGTTTGGAACATGTATTCTGTTTATGAATAACATAATAAAGTATAGAATTAGAACAGAAAAGGTTAATTTTATTGTAACATATAAGACTCCCCTCTCTCTCTCTCTTTAAACCTTCTCTACCATTGTGCTGGAGACTGATCGTAATATTGGCTATACTGGAGAGTCCATGTGGCGTGGCTAACAATTTTTGCAAAAATACAACTCTCGAATTTAGCCGTAACTCATTTCACCGTAGGATTACTGAGAGCACATGAATGATAATGTAGAATTGCATGATTTTTTATATTTTATCATGGGTGTTATATATCTTAATCTAATTATATATCTTAATCTAACAGTGGCAAGAAGCCCGCTAAATTTAGCCACATGTTATATATAAAAGTGGTGGAATTTTCAATTTGATTGATGCAAATTGTCAAAAAGTGGCCCCCCATATGTAGCTTACTCAACTCATCCACCCATCTCGTGAGTGAGAGCCTCATCCGAACCATAGTGGAAAGGAATACGTTGGGTTCTATGTGGGTACCTCATCCACCAAAGAAAATCAGATGCAGAGAAAAGAAGGGGCTTCTCTCTCTCTCTCTCTCTCTCTCTCTCTCTCTCTCAAGTCTCATCCGCCCCTCCCGTGAGACAATACATATATCTTTGCTCTCTTTCCCCCTTCCCTCCCTCTCTCTACACTCTCTCGTACCATTCACACTTAAAAAAGAAAAGAAAAAAGTTACATGCATGGAATATATGAATCTCATCCACCAAAGAAAATCAAAACAAGAGAAAACCCTCTCTTTCTCTCTCTCAACTTCAATGCCTCTCTTTTGGAATTATTTTTCCATTTCTCTGCAACCCTTTTCCACTCAATAGTTTTGCTTCTTATTATCTTAGACTTAGAGTCTTTACCCATACCATTCACATGTAAAAGAAAAAAAAAAAAAAAAAAAAAAACAGTCACATGCAAGGATATATATGGAACAGCATTAATCTATTACTTAAATTCTGGATTTTTATACAGTTTTTAATCCTGATGCATCATGCATGTTCTTCATTTCATCTGTCAACTCCGTATAGTTTTTCTTTTTTAAAAAAAGAAATAATAATAATTGAATCAAGGCTGGAGTGGTTGAAGAGATGAAATGGCCTTAATGAGTAGAAATGCTCATTCCATTTCTGGACAATCTCTCTATGCCTATTTGACAAAGACTTGAATCCGTTTTTCAGATTTATTTGAACTGAACCAAAGATGGTTTATCAAGAGGTCGGGTCCTTTGGATAACTTGGTAATCAGTAGTCCACTTTTAAATAGAAGATGACCTTGCACAACCAATAATAATTGTAGGCTCACTTTTTTGGGGAATTATATAGCGGATCTCACGCAGTGATCGAACAAAGTAGGTGTAATAAATTGTGGGACATAAGTCTTTGATTTGGTCCTATCGCAGCTCATTCATTGCATGTTCACTCGATGACATAATCACAGTGGACCCATCCATTGATGATAATATATACATAGGGAGATACAGGTGGAGCCAACCCAATAATTAAAACCCACCATGCAACCTTATTGAGAGAGCCACATTCAGAACCGGGCTTAGGAAACTCAATTTGGGGGATGGGGGGCACTCTATGAAAAAGAAATATTAGGGGAAGGGGCAAGTATAACATAATAAAATATATATATTAATTTTCAAATTTTGTCGAGATTTTTTAAAGAAGTTTAAACTCTTTTAAGAGAAAGAGTGGGGGCTCCACCCTTGTACCTGGGTCCACCCCTGACTACATTGTATTTTATTATTGGAAGGGGTCCACCAGTGATTCCTTTCTTAGGTTAGGATACACCAAAACGGTTAAAAAATACATAATTCCAACTAACTAGTTTTGAGATTTTGAAATTTAGCATATTAATTTGATATTAAAATCTTGAAATCATGTGCTCAACTAAAGTGTACCACGAACTAGTTATTAGCCTATATTCAAAAAAATTATGTAATCTTTATTTGTTGTTGGCCCTACCTTTTATTCTATCAGACGAAGTGTTTAGTGGTAGACTCAGGATTTTCGTTTGACGGATTTTACAGCCCAAATAGTTATTAGGTTCTAATTGGTCGTGACTAGAGAGGTAATTATGGGCGGCCCGACATTGCCTAGCATGGAAAAAACCCATGCCTGGGCTGTTGACTTGGTCAACGGGTTGGCACGGCACTGCCCGCTTTCCCCACCTCTTGGATTAACAAGTTACAATACATTCTCAAATGTTTTTTAACTTAATTGGTAGCACTCACGCCTTAATAGTTGATGGTACCAGTTAAAATTAGGCTAAGTTTTGAAATATCCCACTTTTAAAGTGGGAGATTGTAAAACTTAGCCTAGTTTGGAACTTTACATGCTACCTTAGCATGTAAAGTTAAAATTAGTCTAACTTAGCATGTAAAGTTTTATCTGTGAAAATGAAAACGACCCCGTCAGATGTCTTGTTTTATTTGTGAAAATGGAAACTTTTCTGGCACTATTAATCTTTCATGATCGATGAGGGCATCCATCTACAATGGTCAACAACTGTCCAATTTCAATTCACAGACGTTCTGACTAACCTAATACCTACCATGCCTTTTTGCACTTGTAGCCATGTGAGGCTAGCTGTCACTGGGATAAACGACAATGCAGTGTTTGCATGTATGACATACGGTTTTGTGTCGTGAATCATAATTAATAAATTTCACTTATTTTTCGACAATACAAATACAAAAGTAAAAAATTATAGTGTTCTGTATATACCCCCCTAAAGTTTGTAGGATTTATAAATAGGTTCCAAAGGTTTTAGTATTTGCAACCCCTGCATTTTCATTTTAATACCTTTCGCATCCGCAAAATTAATAGTATTTCAACTGCCATAGGACTTTAGAGTGAAATGACACTTTTGTCCATCTCTTTTATCCTTATATGCATAATTTCAAAAGCTTGGACTCAATTTTTTTTATAAAGCATGGAACATAAATAGTTGCACTTAGCGGGAGAGAATAAAGTCATTTTTTTTTATCAATACATGGATCATTTCATTAAATCCAAATGATCATGACGACAATCAACACTTGTACTTATAACTGATTATGAATTATCCAATCTATACATGACCCACCGTTGGATTGATGAGGCTTTCAAAACACATGATTATGCTTAATGTGTAGGGGTGTAAAAGAACTATTAGGGGACTGGGCAAATGTAAAAAAAAATATTAATTTCTAGAATTTGCGAGGGGGGTGGTTGGTGTTTGGCTCTATGTAAAAGAAACATTGGCGGAAGGGGCAAATGTGAAAAATATATATATTAACTTTTAGAATTTGCAGGGGAGGGAGGGATTTTAAACTTTTCTTAGATATGGGTGGGGGTTCAGTCCCTAGGCCCATGTACTTGAGTCCACCCTTGGTCATGTGTATAACAGAGTTATTAAGAGAAACCATTGAGGATTCAGATAAAATAATGGTATTCTTGAAAGTTATAATATATTCATTTTTGTTTGATAGATGTAAGGCCAAAGGTGTCATTTATATAAAAATCCAATACAAATCTCTTGGTGGCTGGCCATTCTTGTTAGGAATATCGATTTTAGGGACATGAAAGTTATTAAAAAGAAAAGGCAAGGGCCTATTTACAAATACTAGAACCTCAGGGGCCTAGTTACAGATCTTACAAACCTTAAGGGGGTATATACAAAAAACTCTAAAAATTAATTACATATTTTTCAAGTATTATAGAGGCAGATATTTAAATTGGCGGACACAAGCCGTGGATTTAAATATAGGCTTCAACTAATGGTGCACCTCTTTTACCAAAAAAAAAAAAAAAACCACACCGCATGACTTTTGGAAAGTTTAAACTAGAGGATTTTACAAAAAAAAAAAAAAACACTTTAGGTGTCCAGTGGGCCTAAAATATCATTTTAACCGACTTTGCACCAAATCAGTCATTTTGTATAAAAAGGTGTTTTTTTTTAGCACTTTCAACTAGCGTCACTAGGGACCTTAATTTTATGACACTAAGAGTCCTCAAGGACCTTGCTGTATATACTTTTTTTTAGCACTTTCAACTAGCGTCCCTAGGGACCTTAGTTTTATGACACTAAGAGTCCCTAGGGACCCTGCGGTGTACACGAATTAGTTTCCTCATCATAACAGCTTGTTTTGTTTTACGGTGTTCTTTCTTGTTTATATAGAACTCTATACAATATTTTCATACATTCCGTGTCTCCAAGTAATGATTCCATTCAATACTGTATAATATACAACATGCACTTTCATCATAACAGCAGATCATGCATTTGTCTCTACCCATTGTCTTCCAAAAAGGGCAAACGCCATTTTTAGGGCATTTTTCTTGCTAGGATTTAGAGAACACCTGTGCCTCTTCATTTCAAACAACAAATTTGGAGCTCAAAACTGCCTTTCCGCCGAAAGAGGTGTGAAAATGCTTTAAATCCTCATCTAGCAAGATTTTTCTAGGGTTTTTAGAACCCACTTTCCCAAATATCTCTCTCCCTATTCTCTAGTGATCTTTGATCTATCCAGCTACAAAACCCTGTGCAGAAAGATGAAAAAATGCAAGCCCAAAAAACTTCTGTCTTTTTGGCTCATAAGCACTGAAATCTGCAACTTTTCATTCCTTTCTTTACTGCACTAAGTAGAAAAATCTCGTGTTTCACATATTCTTGTTCTCCACAATCCAAATCAAAGAAATTTACAGAACCTCAGAAAGATTTCAAGTGTTTTAGAGAGCTTGAACGAGTGAAGATTGCAACTTTCTCTCCCTACTGTTGAGCTCAACCAATTAGATGAGTATAACTGCATTTATCGCATCTAAGATCCAAATCCTCAAATCCGGTTTATGTGGGAATACCATCCTCAAAAACCCAGTCTTTCACTCTCCTCTGTTGTGTCACTGAAATTCCTCCAGAACCCATTAAAACCCATATTAGAATTTGGTGTCTTGAAAAGAATGAATGAATAAAGTTTGCAACTTCATGTCCACAAAATCCAAAAGTTTCTAGACATAAAATCCCAAAAAACCAGCAACTTTACAGCTCTCGCTCCAACAGCGGGTCGGTCAGACAGGTGATCTATCCTCTTGGACGACTGGGTCGAAAAAAATCTATCCTCTTGGACGGCTAGGTTGAAAGAAATGGGCGCAGATGACCAAGCTTTTGAAGAAATAATAACCTATTGATGAGGAAACAACCATGTTTTATTCTACTTCGTATACACAGTAGGGTCCCTAGGGACGCTTAGCTTCATAAAACTAAGGTCCCTAGGGACGCTAGTTGAAAGTAATAAAAAAAAATACCTTTTCAGGCAAAATAACTGATCTGGTGCAAGGTTGGTTAAAATGTTCTTTTAAGCCCATTGGTTAGCTAAAGTGTTTTTTTTTTTTTTTTTTTTTTAAATCCCCTTTAAACTAAAAAGCTTTCACCTTTTTTTAAAGTAGCAATGCTTTGTGAAAGGGGCCCAAAAAAGCTTCAATCCAAACGATCTATAGCCTTATAGGCACAAGTGGTCCTAAGATACAAAGTTGTACATATGCAATGTGTCAAATGGAAAGCTATGGATGGAAATCTATTCAAAAGAGAGGCGGAAGAAAGTATAATTAATAAGAAGAGAGATCCCACTTCCCAGTATGATTCACATCTTACGTGGTCCAGTAGTGTGACCACAGTATTTTATGGGGGTGAAAGAGATGGGTCATGTGGGTGAAAGGTTGGAAAACAACAACTGACAATTTTCATGTTTTTGGAATGTCTGGCGACTGACAAAAGTAATGAGATCATAAATGGACAATTGCGAATAGAAAACCTATTCCATGTTGGCATCTTCTGTGGGGCATCAATACTAATATGTTATTTAGTTGGATGGAAAGAAAAAAGCAGTCACATCATAACATTTGCTAAAAAGGAGAAATAAACATATCAACTTTCTTTAACAATAAAGTATAGTCCAAAATTTAGTAGGAGCTTAAACAGCGAACTTAATAGGCATTTGTTTTGAGACTTTATGGGAATTATAAAATAATAAAAAACTAACATTAAAGAAATAGATTTAGAATTCCTCTTCTTGACCGTCCTCGTTTTCGTTTCCCATACGCCTCATAAGGTTAGGACAAACAAGTGGACCATGCTTCTTCTTTATGGTCCTGGTCTTAACTCATAACATAGTAAGGGAAAGTTTCATTTGCTCATCACTTGACACTAAACGACATTAATTGTGATGCATAGAGAGAAAATTTTCCATTAAAACTCCAAACTGATCAAATGTTAATGTGACATAAAAGGAAATGAGCAATCAATGCAACCACAAAATAAAGAAATGGTAATGAAATGCAATGACATGGGTTGGCTGATTTGACTTGTTTTCTTTCCCTCAATGGCACGACCGATCTAATAGGACATGTGGTTGTTGAAGCTTGTACAATACACTGGGACCATTCCTTAATTAAATTACTGTTGAAACTTGGTGGGTTGGAGCAAATGAGAGTTGTCTAGCCTAGCCAATTGACAAGAATGCTAACACTGGATCCATATACGCGGCAGGAGGACATTTGCTACCACTTGGAAAACTAGAAACCCACATGCTACGAACAGATCACTTGTAGACCACCACCTGGTATGGTAAGATGGTGAGACTGGTGGCACTGACACGGGCGCACCCATTGTTACTAGTTTTAGGCTCGTGGTATTAATTAAAGGTAGATTTTTTTCATACGCCATCTTGAGGTTTCTGACATTTTGAAATAGGCTCCTGTAGTTTCATTATTTATAAATGGGCCCCCACTTTGACATTTTAATACCTTTCATGTCCCAAGATTTGCCAAATTCATAGTAATGAGAAGAAAGCATTTGTGTTTAAAACATTCTGACACTTTTACCTTTGTCTCTATCTTCTATACATAATTTTCAAAATGTCATCAAGAGAATTCTTTACATTCCAAAAATAATTTTACAATTTTACTTTTTTTTTTTTTCTCACTTTCTTCCTCCCCCACTCCAGTGACCACTTGTAGATTAACAAAGTTCCTCAAGATCCATCCATCCTCTTAGTTAACCTAAGGCCTCAAAAATGGGAATTGCCCTTCGTTCTTTGGAGTTCATTGTTTTTATCAATCAACATCTAAAAGTGCTTCTCATGACAATGGATTGAAAAAATCTGCATGGTACAATTTCCTCTTGTTTGTATTTTTTCTTCCCTTTATTCATTTATAATATTTTATGAATTCAATTTCCATTCTTGGGCTCTTGTTTCCTTTCTTTCTTTCAATATAAATTACACTTAAAGAGAAGATTTTAAAAAATTAAAAAAAAAAAAGAATTCAGTTTTCAAAGGGTATCGCATGTTCTTCATCTTCTTCTACTTTGTAGTTCTTTTTCTTTCAAGAAAAAGAGTCGCTATAATCTAATTATAGCTAATATTTAGAATAGTGTACTCCTGAGGTAGTTTAAACAAGGAAAACCAAGTATTTTGTTTTGAAAAAAAAAATTTAATCAATTTAATTGATACTCTCCTCTTAAAAGTAATTAATAGTAGTGTCATGGGCAAGTTAGGTTGAGTATTGCCTCAACTCAAGCTAATAATAGTGGTGTAATGGGCAAGTTAGGTTACGTATTGCCTCAACTCAGAGCTTATTCAAATTGGCTGTAAATAAATCCCAAACACAAAGACAATCTAAATCCAAATTGAGTTATAAATTTCTCGGCCATATGAGGTTGGACACCTGAATATTAGAAACATCAAGGGCTTATGTAAAAATCTTAGAAACTCCAAGGCGGTATGTACAAATCAAAGAGGGTCAGGACCCAATAATTTGATTTGGTCAGGTTTGAGGATTGTATAAGGGCTGCTTACTTTTTGTAAGGCATTCTTGTTTCTTGGAAAGGAAAGTCCACTGGTGTTGTCTTTCTCTCCGTCATCCTCAATAATTTGAATACAAATAAAAGGAGCTTCATCTCATCAAAGTCTTAAAAAATAGGCTTGTTCATTTTCTAGTGGGACATATGTGAGTTGAAAAGAAAAGAAATAATTAGGGTTTCATGCTGCTTCTTTTTGAATTGGTATGGATTATTAATAAAATCGCTTTTTAAAAATGTCCTTAAGTTTTGGCTAATTACAAATAAAAAGTTGCATTTTCAGTTTTCCAAATAAATAATACCTCTTACAAATATAGGACATTTTTAATAAGAAAGACATCCTCCATGTCAGCCCGTATGAATGTGCGAGGGTAACAGTTGGACATAGATCTAGAATATCTTTCCATTGCAGGCAAACAACCTTTCCTATAGAATTGATGACAAAGTTTAATGGATTTACATGGGAAGATCTCTTGTAGTTAAATGAAATGGTGACCCACCATTGGATTGGTGTTGTAACATCCCGTTTCTTAGTCTCCTATAAATTATAATTAATTGCTTGATTAGTATCCAAATAAGAGACAACAAAGCATGCCAAATCATGCGATTATTATAAGAATGAGGAATGACTATTGTAAAAGAAGAAATTGTAACATGATTTCAATAATCTAAAATAGATCCAAATAAATCAGACGTTACCTATAGCTGCAAGTTACTCTGTGCATGCAAAATAACATAAAATTCAGTACCCAAACAAGAGAATGCAGGTATTTAATTCCAGGATATTTAACATTTAACTTTATTAAGAATTGAATTTTTTTTTATTTTCCCTACAAACTGATCTAAATATCACTTTGGTAACCACTGGATTTGGTCTCCCTTCGCCCCATATACCTAACAAAAGATGACTTCAATTCTCCAGTGAATATACACTAAAATCAAGTGATACTGAATGAGTTTAAAGCCAATTGCAATTATTACTCGAAGCTTTTTTATCCAATCATTCAAGGGAAATATTCAAGTTCTCCCCTATTATATTAGAACTTTTTTACGGGACCCAACTAGCAACCCATTATAATCTAGCAACTAATAGGGAACCCCTTGATAGTTACTAATGCCAAGGATTGGCACACATCTGAATAAACTGAACCATTGGATCATTGGTTGAATATTTTTTTGAATATGAAGCCATTAAATTTGTGGGCCACGGATGAAGGGGTTAGGGGCATGGGTTTGGGGCTAAACTTGATACTTGGGATGGTCTCACATAGATCTTTCCATCCCCCCCAGGTCCCATCCCCAAATGGGGCCCACAATTAGGCTTCACAAAAAAGTTCCCACATAATATGTGAGAACAGTTCCCACATAATATTACCCATCATTCAATTCATACATGAGTAGGGGTGCATTTTTTTTTAATATTATTTCTATTAATCGAAGACTTAATAATAAAAAAGAGATATACTGGAAAGCCAAGAAAAATACGAAGACCCAAAAAACAGGGCTAAAAACCAGCCAAAACAAAACAACCCTACACAAAAAGGCGACCGAAAGCCACCAAAAAATTAAGATATCACCACCCTCCATTTGATGAGGATAATGTCTATAGGCCGAACCCAGAACTCCTTAATAGAAAGAGGTTACCGTTCTGGAAGCTTGCATGGGCCTTCTTTGGAACATGTAAAATCACGGGGATTTCTCCTCCAGAATATTGCCGAATCGGGTCCAACTTTCATATAAAGAGGCAGGAGGATGCCTTTCTTTGAGAGGAAGTGAAAATGAAGAAATACAAATGGGATTCTAGAAATCACAAATATGACCAATCAAACTCAGGTAAACTGTTTGCATAGATTGTAAAACAGATGTAACAGTATCAAAACAACCATTTAATCAACACGATCCAACTATAAATCTCTAATCTAAATTCAAAAACAAAATCCAAATAAATCTAAAAACCAAGAAATAAAACACCTTAAGATTTTCGAGAAATAAAAGAGTAATAGTTGATTGTATAAAAGGAAAGGAACTAATTCAACAACATAAAAAGGACCTGAGAAATCTGAAACCTGATTTAGGAAGGTAAATGAAATTAACATGAAACAACACAACATCATTTCTCTAAGAGCTTTTTAGGTATACCACCCTGAGGTTTCTAGGATTTGTAAATTGCTCCCTATGGTTTTAGTATTAGTATATAGGCCCTTGTCTTTTCATTTTAATGCCATTTGTGTCCCCGAACCCAGTAACCTTCCAACCACCAAAAGTCTTTAGAGTGAAATGACAGTTTTACCCATCTCTTTATCTCTATATGTATCAAAAGCTTGAACTTATTTTTCTCTAAAACTTGTTACATTAATAATTACATTTTGTTGGAGAGAATGACCACACGTAAATCTATTTTTATCAATACAAGGCATATTTCATTAAATCTAAATTGATCATAACGACAATCAACGCATATACTTATAATTGGTTATAATTGATTCAATCCATGCTTGACGCACCGTTAGATTGATGAAAGTTTCAAAATACATAATTAGGCTTCATGTGTATTAAAGAGTTATTGAGAGAGATCGTTGGGACTAGGGATAAAGTGATGGTATTTTTATAAATAATAATGTGGTTACATTTGTTTAATGGGTGTAAGGGCAAGTGTGTCATTTTTATAAACGTTCAACACAAATCTCTTTGTGGTTATCCAATCTCATTAGGAATAATGATTTTGGGGACATGGAAGGTATTGAAATGAAAAACCAGGGGCCTATTTACAAATTATATAAACCTTAGGGGGTATATACAAAAAAATTCTTTAAAAAAACATACTATATATAAAACTAAGTAATGATTAATTAACTCATCTCT
The DNA here is from genome assembly GCA_029852735.1 of Persea americana. Classification (NCBI taxonomy): domain Eukaryota; kingdom Viridiplantae; phylum Streptophyta; class Magnoliopsida; order Laurales; family Lauraceae; genus Persea; species Persea americana. The sequence goes on from CM056811.1 coordinate 72,885,918, forward strand.
AACACCTTGATTCTAGGGTTTAAAACTGTATACTTTAGAAAAAAGCAAAACAAAAGCAAATCTAAAAATAAAAATAAATAAATATAAATCTGAAAACTGATTGATCAAATTACCCCATCCCTTATTTCGGACGTTGCACCGTTCGTTTAGACTTTAACTTCAGTCGTCCAACCTTCTGGCAGCCATTCCAGCTTCCAAGACTAGAACTCCTCTTGCTTCTTCCTCTTCCTCCTCGATCCTCACATCCCCAGAGCTTGCCCGCTAGACAAAACACTTAGGGCATGTTTGGCAAACGACTTTGGAGAGGAATCCTTGGGCGTTTTCTGTGCTACCAGAGATAACTAGGTTTGGTTTACACAAAGCACAGAAAAAGGAAATCCATATTCGTCTGAGTTAGGTATTCTCCTCATCAGCGCCACACCACCCCCACCGCCCCCCAAAAAATCCTCAAACGGATTGAAACGCGGAGCTACAGTAACTCGCGCAAGAATTTTTGGAAGATCGTATTTTTTCGATTTTCCCATTTTAGTGGGCCATAAAATCATAATCCAAACCACTCATCCTCTAAAGATGGCCAAACACAGCTACCTAATCAAATATCAATCGTTGATTCCTCATAAATTTTGAGATATTTACAAAACGTACAGACCATTGGATGACGATTTATGAGTTCTGTGGGGACCATTTGCGACATCCAAACTATCCAATCTATTCATCATGCCTAAAACGGCTATGAGTCCAAGTATGGCAGCCTGATTCATCATGGATTATGAGAAATTGGCCATAAACTCCTGACCGTTGAATTCACACAGTGCAAAAAACGTGATGAAAAACTGTGTATTTTTCATTTTATTGGTTCATGTGGGGCCCAAGATCATGATCTAAATCGTGAGTTATTTCCAGAATGTCAACAATGGCAAGTTGCTCAAATTTCAGTCGTTCATCCTTACTAGATTTCGAGATTTTTGTAAAAAAAGTGCAAATTCTACTCTCTTTTTTATTTCTATGGGCCCATTCGCATGATCCAAACCATTCAAATACACTAGATGGACAAAAATGACTGAGTAAAAAGCTGAGGTCTTGATTCTTCATGGATCTTAATTTATTTCCAAAAAACTTACAACTATTGGATCATTTATTCCATTAGTGGTAGGAATCCTCTTTCAATGCCAAACTTAAAACTCTCATTACAAATCCTATATGAGGATATCTTTATTCTTGGAGATGGAGGGAATCCTCTAAACAAAGGATTTTCCTCTATTTACCAAACGTGCCCTTAATATTTTGGTGGGATTCCCATCCCCTAATAAATAAATAAATAAATAAATGGCTGAGGTTAGTGGTCTATTTAGCTTAATCAGATATTTCCACCTCTTTCCAAAATTCTAAAAGAATGCCCTTCTACTAGGAAAAAAAAAAAAAGAAGAAGAAGATTGCCTTTTAATATCACTCTCACTCAGTTCCCATCTCCATCATGTTATTATTATATTACCCAACAAAACCGCAATGCCCAAAACATCATAGTGACAAACCCATTTAGAACGAAAAGGACGAAGACCGAATTCCCGCTACCCTTACCAAATTCAGATTCAGCCACAAATACATTAGGTTTTTTGAAATTTACAAAAGAAACAATCACACATTTATAGGTTCTAAGCTTCTACTTCTAGACACCTCTCATAACATCTACATCATAGCTTTTCTTTTGATGTCTAATGCACCTTATACTTCGTAACTTTGAGATTGCGCCAGCATAGTAGAGAGAGATTAAGCGAATCCTTACCTTGTCCTTCCTACATTAGAGTCAAGAGTAAGGGCCTGCGCTGTCGTTATTCTTCTTCCATCAAAGTCGAGAGTAAGGGCATACACCGTTGTTTTTATCCCATGAGAGCCAAAAGTGAGGGCATATTCTGTCATTGTTGTTCCTCCATGAGAGCTGAGATCGAGAGTCGACTCTAATGGATGAAGAAAAACAACAAAGTAAGCACTCGCTCTTGGCTCTCATGGAGGAAAAATAAAAGTGTACACACTGACTCTAATGTTGAAAGAAGAACGACGGCATAAACCCTCACTCTCGACTCTCATAGAACCTCTCGTAATATCTACATCATGGCTTTTCTTTTAATGTCTAATGCATCTTATACTTTATAACTTTGAGATTGTGTCAACATAGTAGAGAGAGAGAGAGAGTAAGAGAGTCCTTACCTTGTCCTTCCTACATTAGAGTAGAGAGTAAGGGCCTATGCTGTCATTCTTCTTCTTCCATCAAAGTCGAGAGTAAGGGCGTACACCGTTGTTTTTCTCCCATGAGAGCCAAAAGCGAGGGCTTATTCTGTCATTGTTGTTCCTCCATGAAAGGCGAGACCGAGAGTCGACTCTAATGGATGAAGAACAACAAAGTAAGCACTCGCTCTTGGCTCTCATTGAGGAAAAATAAAAGTGTACGCCCTCACTCTAATGTTGAAAGAAGAACGATGGTATAAACCCTTACTCTCAACTCTCATAGAACCTCTCGTAACATCTACATCATAGCTTTTCTTTTAATGTCTAATGCACCTTATACTTTATAACTTTGAGATTGTGTCAGCATAGTAGAGAGAGTAAGAGAATTCTTACCTTGTCCTTCTTACATGAGAGTCGAGAATAAGGGCCTACGTTGTCGTTCTTCTTCTTCCGTCAGTGCCGAGAGTAAGGGCTTACACTGTTGTTTTTCTCCCATGAAAGCCAAAAGCGATAGCTTATTCCATCGTTGTTGTTCCTCCATGAGAGCCGAGACCGAGAGTCGACTCTAATGGATGAAGAACAACAACAAAGTAAGCACTTGCTCTTGGCTCTCATGGAGGAAAAATAAAAGTGTACGCCCTCACTCTAATGTTGAAAGAAGAACGATGGCATAAACCCTTACTCTCAACTCTCATAGAACCTCTCGTCTACATCATAGCTTTTCTTTTAATATCTAATTATACTTTAAAACTTTGAGATTGTGTCGGCATAGTAGAGAGAGTAAGAGAATCCTTACCTTGTCCTTCTTACATGAGAGTCGAGAATAAGGGCCTACGCTGTCGTTCTTCTTCTTCCATCAATGCCAAGCGTAAGGGCTTACACTGTTGTTTTTCTCCCATGAAAGCCAAAAGCGATAGCTTATTCCATCGTTGTTGTTCCTCCATGAGAGCCAAGACTGAGAGTAGACTCTAATGGATGAAGAACAACAACAAAGTAAGCACTCGCTCTTGACTCTCATGGAGGAAAAATAAAAGTGTACGCCCTCACTCTAATGTTGAAAGAAGAATGACGGCATAAACCCTTACTCTCGACTCTCATAGAGGAAGAACAAGGTAAGGACTCTCTCTATAACGCTAGCACAATCTCATGGTTACGAAGTATAATGTGCATTAGACATTAAAAGGAAAGCTATGATGTGGAGGTTGCTGAGGGGTGTCTAGAAGCAGGAACCTAGACCATGTGAATGTGTGATTTTATCTTTTGTAAATTTCAAAAACCTAATGTATTTTTGGCTGAATCTAAATTTGGTAAAGGTAGCGGGAATTCGGTCTTTGTCCTTTTTGTTCTAAATGCGTTTGTCACTATGATGTTTTGGGCAATGTGGTGTTGTTGGATTATATTAGAATAAAATAACGAAGATGGTAATTTAATTGGGTGGGGCTGAGCAAGTTTGATAGGTAATGATTGTAGGCGAAGATGGGGATTTTGAAATTGCGAACGATCTCATGGATTGATCTATGCGTCCTCGAGTTAGAATTACCACTCCAAAAGAAGTGAATGATATTTTATATTAGGTTGGTCGATCCATTTAGGGTTGTAATCAATAGTCAATCATTTTGGTTTAATTAGACCTAATAACACCTGGCAGCAAGGAAGAAAATAGTCCTGAGTCTCTTTATGGTTTATGCTAATGATATAATTTTATGCTGTCTATAATGAGCCTAGGTACAATTATTGTGATGACATCAATAAATGATGGGATTTACATTCAACCATTAAAGACTAAACAAATCATAAATGGTTAATTATTGATGATGCATTGTGGTTTGCTTATAATAACCACTTCGATATCAAATGTCCTTCACCATGAACCATAGCACATTACTTTCGGAAAGTGTAAACTTAAAAAGCTTCCACCCTTTTTTAGAGTACGGTGAAAGGGCCAAAAAATGCTTCAATCCAAATCATTTATTGGCCCTTGTGGTCCCAAGGTACAGAGCCGTGCACATGCAATATGTGCCAAATGGAAAGCTATGGATGGAAATCTATTCAAAAGCGAGACGTGCACAAGCAATATGTGCCAAAGGGAAAGCTAAGGATGGAAATCTATTCAAAAGAGAGATGAAGAAAGTAATGAGAACAGATATCCCAATATGGGTCACATATAGCATGGTCTAGTGTGACCACAGTATTTCATGGTGGTGAAAGAGATGGGCCGCGTGGGTTCGAAGTTGGAATACAATGACCGACAATGAAAACGAAGTGAAACTACTCTTCTAGCTTTTGATTTTCAGGCTTCTATGAGGTCCATGAGTCGGGATGGGAGGGGTGACCCACAAACTCATCGATTGCCTGTACCAGTGGACCCACGCCTGATTTGCTACGTTTCAGTACTTAATAAGCGTGACCCTCTGGATAGAATCGAGTAAGAGTGATATTAAAAGGGCAATCTTTTTTTTTTTTTCCAATAGAAGGGCTTTTTTTTAGATTCCTGTGAAGAGGTGGAAATGTCTGATGAAGTTAAATACACCACTAACCCCAGCCATCTATTTATTTACTAGGGCCTGGGAATCCCACCAAAATATTAAGTGTTTCAGGTGTTAATTTTTATTATGCAAACTCACAAGTTAGCAAAATTTAGATTTGCTATATGAGAAATTGACCTCGCGCTTAGTCAATGGTTTATTTTCATGGCATGTGAAAGCCTTTTGTTTAATCATTAAAAATGCAATCAAGTTTGGTTTGCATGGTCATCTAAAGTAAAGTGCCTATTCATAAAAGTGTTGATGCGAAACGAGGACTGCACCGTCAAAGTCAGGTTGAGAAAAAAGAAAAACCCTACAAAGAAAAACAAACCACATAGTGCAAAGGAAGAGAGCCATACCTTACTACAATCTTCTTCTCTCCCCGAATCAACAAACTCTAAAACAAATGCCACATTAAAAGTACCTAGAATGTTTGTGTATATTTAATAATAAGTTGATCATAAACGCTAGAATTTCTCCTTCAGAGGGGGAAAAGGAATAGGAATTGAAACTAAAAAAAAATTAATTTCTACAGTTCGTCGTTCAAGTTTTGGACCCGTCTCCTCAAAGAATATTTGTCTTTATCACAAGTACTTTCCTTGTTTAAAGCATAGCAAAAATCAAAAGGAGTGATGAAGGAAGTTTTCTTCTTTAAAGCACATCAAAATGAGAATGAAATCAGCCACACGAGATGCGTGGCGAGCTATTTCTCTAACAAAATAGTCCTAAAACAAAAATTTGAGAAATGAGTTCTTAAGCCACACTTATCTCTTGACTGAACTGTAACCAAACATGTGCACAGGAAGCCTCTGAAGTTTATCCTGCAAACGTAAACACAAATGAAAGAATTAACAAATGGCATTCCCCCTTTAATCCATGAAGCTCTTGTCATTTACACAGTACTCATAAGGAGGAAAAAGAGATAACAGAACATGCCAAATCCCACGATTATTGTAAGAATGAGGAATGAATGACTATTGTAAAAGTAGAGATTGTAACAGGGTTTCAATAATCTAAAATAGATCCAAGTAAATCAGAACTTACCTATAGAGCTAGTAGTTTCTCTGTGCTTGCAAAACAACATAAGCTTCAGTACCCAAACAAGAGAATGCATGTATTTAATTCCAGGATATTTAAGATTTTAAACCTTATTAAGAGTTGGATTTTTTTATTCCCCTACAAACTGATCTAAATATCACTTTGGTAACCATTGGATTTGGTCTCCCTTCGCCCCATCTACCTCAAGGAAGATGACTCCAATTCTCCAGTGATTATACACTAAGATCAAGTCATAATGTATGAGTTTTAACGCCAATTGCAATTATTATTTGGAGCTTTTTGATCCAATCAATCAATTCATACATGAGCATGAGTAGGGGTGCGCTTTTTTCTTTTGAATATTAACTTATATTAATCAAAGACTAAACAGTACAAAAGAGATATACTGGAAAGCCAAGAAAAATACCAAAGAATGAAGACCCAAAAAACAGGGGAGAAAACCAGCCAAAACAAAACAGCCCTATACAAAAAGGCGACCGAAAGCAACCCCCCCGCCCCCCCAACAAAAAAGTAAGATATCACCTCCCTCCATTTGATGAGGATAATGTCTATAGGCAGACCCCAAAACTCCTTAAGAATAGACACCCAAGAGGCAGCCATAAATCTGGACCTGGAGATAACAACAGAGGACAGAGAAGACTTTCCTTGGAAGCATCTAGAGTTTCGTTCCTTCCAGATAGCCCATATGCTTGCAAAAAAAGATGCACGCCAAAGCAGTTTCCTTTCGCGGGAACCAAACATAAACTTCCAAGCTCCAAATAGGTCTTGAATGGATGAATGGAGAACGCAGGCCAGATCAAAAGAATGGAGAAACAAGTTCCAAGGTTGTGGATGTGGGGTGTGATTGTCATGTGCTTGTTTGGTTAGACAGATTGCAGAACTTGATATCACCACACAAAAACAATGGGACGAGAGGGAGAGAGAAGACATGAGTGCTTCTATTTTCATAGATTTTATTTCGAGATTTTCCCTTGTCCCTCATTAGTCCTATCAAGAGAATAGAAATGGGTGAATTTGCTTTATTTTTCTTGTGATACAGCATGTACATTTTCATGAAAATACAATTTCTATCTAATACAACACAATCAAGAGCAAAGAAAGGTCTTTAAGCAAGAGCAGAAGGTACCCGTGCAGAGCACGTGCAAGCCGGTACATCTAAACAATTTTAACATTAATACAATGCACAACTTTTTTTTATAGAGAATGAAAATATACATAAAAAAAAAAACCCTGACTTAATTAAACACTGTTTCTGTTAATTGCATGGTATTGGTTATTAGATGTTCAATGAACTCTTATTAGTTATGGTCACACAAAGTATTGAGCTCGCAGCAAAGAGAAGCACCAACTTTAGGCTTTACACTAAGATCATTGAATCTGTAGAGAAGAAAAGTAAGTGTAAAAGATCAGGAAAAAATATTAAATTATACAAGCATGTGATGTTTGAGATTTTCATAGTAAATATACCATTCATCATTTAGTTATTTTTTGGAGATCGGACTCAGACATTATCATTGGTGAATTACATACTGATGCTGGCATCTTCAACTCAGTTCTCATCTATGCATTATATCTTGCATATAAATTACATCAAAGTTGTAAAACACTTCTAAGAGAATTGTTGGCAGTCAGCAAAAGACCAATTGAAACTCTGCATTGCTCCAATCAATTTCTGCAAAGTACAGTCACAGTAACATGGGTTGTTTGAATTAGTTGTCAGTGTTCATTCATAAACATAACTGCAAAACACATCAGAAGTTGTCATCAACCAAAAAAAAAAAAAAAAAAAGGTTCCCAAAAGGACCAAAGCATGATTAGAAAACCCAGCACAATAGGTCTAATTATTCTAAACAAAGACAAAGGGGTGCATACGAGCATACCTATTGCTGCTGGAGAAGATGGGAGCCAACATGGAGAGATATCACCAAAATAGCTTAAATGGAATAGTATATTAATAATGGAAAGTGTATGTTTTGTATGTGTACAAGGACATGCTTGATAACGTATGAAATGGGAAGGTAAAATTCCAAACAGTAATGTGTGAATAAATAAAGCCTAATACAAGGGGTTTTTTTTTTTTTTTTTTTTTTCACTTAAGGTAAAGTTGTATTAAAAAAGGGAGAGGAGGAGAGCTGTAAAGTTCCCAATACAAAAGAACATCCATGGGCATGGAAGAAGCTAAGCAGAGAAGCCTACCTCCACAGAAAGGAAACAGAGCTCCAAGCATAGGAAAAAAGCAAAAGAGAAGGGAAACAAAGATACATCAGAGAAGGGAACAAAAATATATTAGCTGATCACTCCAAGTAGCACTAGGATCGGATGAGGAGTTAAGGAGCTGGCCATACCAGAGACCAAGGCAACCAGATTCTGCAGTCGAACTTGGAAGAGAGACTTAGCTTTCTTCAAAGAAGGTTGCTGGCAGTTGTGCTTGGAGTAATTCCGAAGAGTCCATAGACCAGAGATGGCGTGGAAGAAAATTGCAGAGGCACATTTTCTTCCAGGGACAACTCTGTCTTTAGCAATGGATTGCCAAATGGTAGAAGCTGACAGGGGAGGGATGAGAGTTACTCCGCAGAGACTTAAGCATCCAATTCCAGAATTGCTGAGCCAGGGGACAGTGGAAGAACAGGTGCAGATCATTTTCCTCATCACCTAGACAATTGTGGCATCTTGAGGCCAAGGACCACGCTTTGTGTTTGGCCCAGATTTCTGTTGGAGTCTTTCTATGCATCAGGCGCCAACTGAAGCAATCTAGATGGGGGTTTACAAGTTAAAACCAAGGAGCATGATGTAGCAATTTGAAATTGTTTGAAGAGAATATATAGCTATTGTAATAGCCCGACCATACCCTAATCGTGTTTAGTATCTAATTAATCCTAATTAGATACCTAATTGATGTTTTGAATGTAATTGGGCTTGATTGGGTAGATTAGAAAGGGGTTTGACCATTGACTAGGTAGCATTATGACCTTTTAGGTATTTTGTTTTATTGGGTCCCGTGTGTGTGTTCTCTATTTTCTGAGGATTTTGGGTTCATTTCATAGGTCATGAGTCATTCTTTGATTTCCATGTTTTGACCCAACCCAATTGAGCCTTTTTAAATCCATTTATGACCCCAAAAGCCCTAAACTGTAAATATTATTAGGTTTTTGATCCAACAAGAACCCATTTTCTTCAACCTTCCTTCCTCGCCAAGCTTTCAAATTGTTTTTCTTCTTCCCTTCTACCTAATAGGTGAGCAAATCGCTCCCAGATAACTCTCTCTTGTTTCAAATCAATGATTAGAGGTTTCAGTTCACGAATGCATGTTGATTTGCAGTTTTCTCTTCATTTTCACCATTGTAGGAGCTTGCATTTTTGGGGACTTTCAGGTTATAGAGCTTGGTTGTGTTAGAGGGTTTGGAATTGTGTGAGAATTGGAGATTCTATTACCTATGGCAAGTAAACACTTATAAAATGTGCATGTTTTTCTTCATTTTGATTCTTGTATGGATTTCATGCTTGTTTACCCAAGTTCCAGCTCATTTTATTAAATGTGCCTTAATTTGTTTCTAGACTTGTAAATGGGTTTGATAATAAATTAATTTTGGGTTTGATTGAAGTAAACATTGTTGGTATTGGTTTTGGAGAGCAATGGAGGCTTAATTTGTAGGTTTTGGACCCATGATTGGAGTTGGGAAGCAAGGGATTCAGAATACCCCGTAGTAAAAGGAGCTGGGACACAAATCACCTGGAAATCGTGCAGATTAAGCATGCACGCACTACCATGCTCGAGCATGCACCACCAAGTGAGATACCTCGTGCAATCGCCTAACGCACGTTTGAGCGAGAGATTTCCAACCCGACCCGCTCGAGCGGGCACTTCCACAATTGAGCACAGGTCATCCAGAGAGTTGGCTTGCTTGAGCGTGTGACCCCACGCTTAAGCGAGGAATTCCCAAAGAGCAGGCTTACTCGAGTGCGCCTATGCCTGCCCAAGCGCCCCACCCAGGAATTTAGGGTTTGTGTTTGTGGGCCCTAGTTGACCCTAGTATGGATCCCATATGCCCTAATGACATGCACAATGGATTAATTAGTGTAAGAGAGTATTGTTTTCGCACACGTACGCTTCCATGGAAACTCGTTTCTTGGACTTCATGTACCCCAAACCAAAGGTATAATCTCAAGGCATTTGGCGTCCCATATTTATGTAACACCAAGGGTCCTTTTAGCCCAATGACGTTGAAAGCCTTAGGACGACACAATATTGGACGGTGCAGCCCACGAGTATTCCCAAAACCTTAGGACTGGCTTGTCAAACATCTTTGATTCCAAGTACAATCTTTATGCATACATATTGGTTACACTTCTAGTACTCTCGCATGATAATTACATGTTTCTCATGTCTGATTGCTTAGCTCATGTGCCTTGTTTATATTACGTCATATGTCCCACCATGCACTACGTATTTGTACATGCTCTTAGGCTATGTCGTATTACGCACTTGTGATTATGTTTATGTTCTTGTACATGCCTATGCTCATGCTATGTCACACCATGATATGCACTGTACACTCTATTCCTTGAGTCGGCACCACTTAGCTTCGACCCTGGCACAATCGGAGTTGGCTGGGTGTGGGTTTAGTAAATTTTCATGGACCTCTGCAGATAGGATTTATAAGGGGTTAATCGGTACCTCAGGTCCACGATGGAGTTTCTGGGCCATATGCCTCCTAGTGGTACATCATGTTACGTTATATTATGCTCATAGTCTCATGTGATTTCATGTTTACATGCTTCGTTAGTGTCACATTCCTATGTGCACTATATTTGGTTTGTCAATTCCATGTCATTGTGTCCCGAAGACCTTACATCTCGAAGTGTGTCAAGGAAGATCTACTTCTAGAGATTGTTCAAGCTTTTGGAAGACCTGGATGTGTCAAAGAAGACTCCACTTGTGTGCAAATCATCTCAGGTATTTTGGACCCAAAACCGTTACCTACCTGGACCCTAGGATCCTTGCTTACCTTAGCCAATATTCAGTTTTTCATCTAAGGTTCTCTCCATTCTGTTCTGTCCAGAAATAGGGAGTTCGGTGACCTTTCGGTCACCTGGCGGCTAGCCTCTTTGCAAAAAGCGGCTAACCGCTAGGTAACCGAAATACCTCGGCTAGCTTTCCAGAATGCTGTTCTCTGTCAAAAGTGATTCGGCCACCTTGCGGTCAGCATTCAGCTAACCGCCAGGTAACCGAGGTTCACGGTTACATTTCCAGAATACAACTTCTCAACTGTTGTGGAAGTTCGGTCACCTCGCGGTTACCTTTCGACTAACCGCCATATGGGTTGGCGGCTAACCTCTATGTAATTGAAATCCTACGGTTAGCTTTCCAGAACACTACAGGTTTTTGAGATGCAGATTCGGTCACCCTGCGGTCACCTCACGGCTAGCCGCGATGTCTACCGTCGGCTAACCGTGAGCTGACCGAATTAGAAAAACTAGCCGTTACCACAGAAAAATTGAAATGAGGCTAGCCGAACTACCAAGAGGCTAGCCGCCAAAACTAGCCGTTGGGAACTTCTCTATATATATTTGGAGCCAGTTTTACACTGTAGAGAGGACATTTTTGAAGAGCTTACTTTCCTACTTTTTTCCATCTTTTCTAAGCCTTTAAACCATCTTCCAAACACACTATTAACCCAATCTAGAAAATGGATGAGAAATTTTAGTCTCTAGAAAAGTGTGTTTGGAAAAAGGATTCTAGTTTGATTTTCAAATGATATATATTTAGGAAAATCTAGAACCCAACCTCTTGACCCTTAATTGTGCATTACAATGGAGCATCTCTATCAACATCAAGCATGCATCAAGAGGATAAAGCTTCAACTTCGGTTAGAGCTTCGATAAACACTTCTGACTACATCAAAGGCAAGTGTTTGGTGTCTCATCATCTTTTAAATCTTGTGTATCCAGTAATAGTGGTTTGAATATGTGAGACTCAACCACTCTAAAATGTATGCGGGGGATTAGATCTGTGTGATCGAACCTCGTTACCAAAATTGTGATGTTCAAGTGATTGAAATCATTACTTGTATAGTTTTGATTCATCATAGTGGAACCAAGGGATTGTGTGATCCTTGTGAGTGGATGTAAGACATATGGTCCGAACCGTTATAAATCTCTGTGCATTTATTTATGTTATTTGTCTAAATGTTTTGATCTAGTTTACATGCCTTCTTTACCATTGAACATTGCTAGATAATCACACTGAGTCTACATATCACTTGCTCTCTTATAAATCTTGATTAATAGGTTAAAAATGGATTTAAAGTTTGATAAACCTATTCACCCCACCCCTCTAGGATGAAGACATTGGCCCTAGGTGAACTTTCATGCTTGTGTGAGAGAATATAGCTTGTGCGGTTGTCCCACCTAGACATGTTTATGTTTATGTATTTATCATTCTTGATTCTTATGTATAATGCTTGTACATGTAGTAATTATGCCTAGATTACCTTATTTGAGCTCCTATGATTTATCTTATCCTTTCTACTCATTTGATACACATGTTATATTTTATACTTGTTTATTTTGATTAGCTTAGTCTAATGGTGCTACACTTTGCGTTACAGGTGAGGACTTCGACGTCGTTGCCCCAGAGATCGTAGAGGTTGAGGAAGAGACACCTCAACAAATAGCCGAGTGGGTACCCGAAGACGTCTTATAGGAATGTATCCGTTGAGCGGATTGGATGACATTTACCCTTGATCGTGGCATGTGTTGCCATAAACTTAGACTTTACTCTAGATGTTTTATTTGGGATTGTAAAACTTAATTATTGGTTTGCTTCTGCTACTTTTCTACTTTCTTAACCTTGAAACTCGAACTCTTAACTATGCTCATGGACTAGTTTATGCTCTTATATCATGTTTTATGTTATGGATAAGTATCATTGATAGATATCTACTGTGGAAATATACAAGTGAATTATATAGGTATATAGAAATTTTAATCTCACACGTGATATCCCATGGGAAAACACATTCGTGGGATTGAATTGTGTATCGAGTTGGTTTGAAATTCCATGCAGGCATACATTGCGCTTCAAGATGAGCAAAATCTCAAGCTCGGGGCATGACAGCTATGAAGAGAAGACATAACTTTGACCACATTATGTTGCGTGGTCCCCATGAGTTCGTAGCCGTGCTTAAGAGTTCCTGAGAAAAAAGTTTACCGGTGAAGATATTTGTCTAAAGTAAAAATCTACTTGACTTAGAAAGTGGGTTAAAAAAGCCTTGAAATTGTCTGCGTTCATTTGAGATGTTTCTGTTTAAGAAGAACTTTCATCAATGAGTATATATGATTCAAGCCAGTATAATATTTCACCTTTTTTTTTATTGATTTTCATCTTTTTTTTTTATGACACATTAATTTATACATCATATGAGATACAACAATTGATTTCAAAGTCTGTTTTACCCAACCAAGAAAAAGTAGGACTACAGCTAGGCTTTATGAAAGTGTGTATGGATATTGTTGATTTATTAGTTGATATATCTTAAAGGTATTTCCATCATTTGCAACTGCTACTGTCAAATGCATACCTCGCGTGTTTTCAAGTTGAGATTTTCTCTCTTCTTTTTTTAACCTTTAATTATGAAATGAGGGCAATTCTCTAACAAAAACATATGAAGATTATAGTTCCCTACCTTTAGCCTAGTGGTGAAAATGCAGAGTTGTTTCATCAAATGAAAAAAACAAAAATCTTTCATGTGGAGTTCTCACAAAGTTTGTTTAATGATTTACTAATATGTATTCATGTTTGCTTCTTAAAAAACACCCTGTTGTAATTTGAAGGATAATGAGATAAGCCATCATAGAATATGAACTAGGAGAGTGCAGATCCCTATCTCAGTCATGTGCAGAATTAAGACACCATGCGATCACGGATCTAATAACTAATTTTCTACTTGGATGACATGAGTATCCTTGAGGTCTTTGACCCAACAGGATTAATGCCCCGGATGCTACGCACTAAACTCACATAAATGCACCTTTCTACGTGTTATTGGAGGAAATCATAGCCAAACAGAAAATAAAATAAAGATGGGCATAGACCTGATGCTAATATCAAGAGCTTTTGTGGCTATGTCTTGAGAGAGAGGATTTACATAATATTTTCTTCTTTAAATTATTGAATAGTGGATTGTACAAGAGGTGTTTTTGTTTTTCAGCATCTTCGATTGATCAGATAGAGTTGAATCATTAATACAGTAAGATTGATGTAGAAAACTGGAATAAAAGTTTTATATCCTGTACAACAGATCCAATTAAAACCAGCTGTGGGAACAAAGAACAATAGAGTTTACGGAAAGCAGATGTGAAAGTTGTTAAACACAAATGTCCATTAAATTTGACAACTCCATAACCATAAGCGTGTAAACTACTTTGATTCAGTTCTTCATCAATGTAAATGGTTCTCATTTAAGGCAATAATAAAGCTAAGAAGAGACTAAATAATTGAGCCATCAGTCAATTGGGAGAAAAGCAATAGAAGTGGCCTTAAAGCTTAACAATACTTTGCAAGACTAGTAAAGATAGATAGGACAAACAGTTGGGCACAAGGATCAACTTAATTTGAAACTTCAATTTATAGTATTTAGATCTTCTTTTTTTTTAAGAAAATGTATTACGAAAGTAATATTGAAGCTTGAAAAGAAGATATGAGAAATAAAAATCACAAACATAGGTGTCCAAAGGGAAATAGGTTTTCCAATAACTAGAGACATGGCCAATCCATTTTCATCATATCTAACAAAAGAATCAGCAGAAATAAATGCCATGGTATATAAGCTCAAATCTTGGATGACCAGTCCATTTCCTAAGATTCTCCTTTGATCTGGTGAAAGAGTTACCAGCAACAATAACCAGGAAACATAAGCAGTGTCAAGCAAACTAATATAAAATAATGATGAAGTAACAAATGATTCCTAATGATTACTACATTCCTATATTCAAATTGAGCATTTACATTTTTTAACAACCAGCATTCTAAAACTGTGTAGATCTATAAATATGAATACCCAATTAATTTGAAAACAGATCTACCATGGAAACCAGAGATGTTTTTTCCCATCCACTAATAAATCATAAACTCGTGGAAATGCATGTTAATTGAAGAGAGTTGTCCGTTTAACCGGTCAATAGGTTATCAGCAACAATAACATGAGAACATAAACGTACAGTGTCAAGCAGACTAATACAAACAAATAATGGACTAATAAATGACCACTGCAATTTTATACTCAAATTGAGCATTTATATCTTTTAACAATTAGCATACTATAACTGTGCAGCACTGACAATACTCTCCTTGCCCACCACAATGAGTTTCTTCTCCAGTTGGCATATACAGCTTCTCTCAACCGTATATGCTTTTGAAAAAAGAAAAGTTATTGGAAATCCATTGGTTGCATAATTAACTCAAATGCACTTAAAATAATTTGATCTGCCAAGGACAAGGCACAGGTCGGATGACAACATAAGATCAATTGCCACAAGCCCTCTATTGGCTAACCTTCATCAAGACAATACGTCTCACTTTTTTCTTTTTGTTTCCCCTCCAAACTACTTTTTCTTCTTCTTAGATTTATGAATCCGTCCGACTGCTTTACATCAGAAGTCAGAAAGAAAAAGCACTGCAATAACAAGCGTTAGCTCCTAAAATACATGTAATAGATGACATTACCAACAACAACGAACCACATAAGAAGATTAGTACATAAAAGAAGCAGAAGCAGCGAAAAGTCCAAAAGCAACCGAGCACATTCCCAACAACAACAAACCAAATAAGAAGATTAGTGCATCTCATTGCAGTAAAAGCTCTAAAACATTTAAATGCATCAATGTATAGCATATAGGTAGAGGATTGCATGCATAGCGAATGAAGATTACAGGGAAAACAAAGGGGCAGAGGGAAGAAGAAGAAAGAACGAACGAAGAAAACCGGAGAGAGAAAAAGAGAGAGAATACATACCTAGGGTTGCCTCCTTGCTGGCTTGTGACTGCAGCTGTGAATCAATCGTCTTTTCCCTTTCTTCTTCTGTAAAATCAATGGTTGAACATAGCCTGGATATCTCAATTATGGCTTAAGTATCTGCTAGCGAAAAATAAATAGATAAAACATATGCAAAAGTCTCCAAATCAGAAGCAAGAACAAGATGCAGTCAATCTAATGACAAAAAATGAGAAAAACAGAATCTAACGAAAGAATCCCAACTGAACAGATTAAACAATAGTAAGGCGATGTACAGAACATAGAAATCAGGAAGTAAGGGGAGAAGAGAAAAAGGAATTAGAACATAAAAAACTTAGACAGAAGACACCAAAACAGAATCAACAACAAATGCCATAACACAAGGCAATGAAAATTATGAAAAAAAAAAAAAAAAAAAAAGATCACAAACAATGCAAAAAATAAATAAATAAAATAAGATAAAAAGGAATCTTAACAGTAGGAAAACCCAAAATTGAAAGGAGCCATAAACATTAAAAAGAAAGAAAAAAGGAAAACCTCCAAATCAGAACATTGAAAAACTTTCTTGCAAAAAATGGATAAAAAATAAAATAAGAAGTGCAAAGAAAAATCAGGAACGTATTATAAGATAATCCCAAAACACAAACAAGAACAGATTTTTACTCATCAAAACAATGAAGATGCAACAATTTAAGAGTCCATGATTTCAAAGAAGAAGAACAGGGAGGACAGCAAGAAGAAAAAAAAAACTGACCAGTAACGATGGCAGTCAGATGACTCGCATCAATCCCTTCAGTAACCTGCTCAGCAATTGAAGCAGATCCAAATGCACTAGGCCCTGGCCTTCCAGTTATCAAAGAAATAACACCCAGCTCTCTCAACAAAAGGAAAAACCTCAAAATTCAAGTACTCTTCTCTGTGACAGGGAGCACCCCTTCTGAGCTCAAAAGTCCTCCAACTGAAACAAAACACAGGACTGAAAGAGAAGATGAGATACAAAGACAACCCAAGAGCTGCCATGTTGCAGAAATAAAAAACATAGACAAAGACGCCGCAGGAAAACAAAATCAGCAAAAGAAGATTGCAGGGAAAATAAAGGGGTAGTGGGAAGAAGGAGAAGGAACGAACGAAGAAAACTGGAAAGAGAGGGGGAGCATACATACCTGGACCCGGGGTTGTTTCCTCGCTGGCGTGTGGCTGCCGCTGCTGCGAATGAATCATCCTTGCTTCTTCTGTAAAATCAGTCGTTGAATGTTGCCTAGATATCTCAATTATGGCCTGAGTATATGTTGCCTAGATATCTCAATTAACTGCTCCATGCAGATTTTCACGTGACACACGTTTCCCAACCTGCAGATGTCTTAAATGGTTTCAATAAATGAATCGGCAGGTCTACATAGGAGGCAACTCCAGTGCAGCGACGCTGATCATAATACCGTGCATCTTCTGCCTCCTCGGATCAGCGTTCAACCAAAGAACCAAATTAATGCCTTTAATTATGAAAATTAAGTCCCGATGAAAATAAGAAAGCATGTTGAATAGTCCTAATTTCGAGAGCAAACCGATTTCAGGCCCATACGTATATTGGTGAATTTTTTAAAATCGTATTGACCAAAATTATATCCCAAATATGGTTATTATAAATATAGGGTTCCAAATTTTTTTTCCAAGTATGCCCATATCGTGTGATATTGCACGATCTGTGTGAAATCGCACAAACTAAAGGTGAAAATAATGAACTTTTCTCTTATATTTTTTTCTGTTCCCATCTCCGAAAGCACTAAACCTCTATTTCTTCATGCGACTTTCTTTGTCCTTACTACTTTCTCAATCGTTTAAAAAAGTTTTCAATAGGGTTTCTCTGTTGCTTTTCCATTTATCCAAAAATATCTCAAGGTTTCTTCCAACTCTTCTTCCTTTTTCTTTTCCATTTGGTCATTGACAACTTTACCCTGTAAAATTTTGTAGTCTATCTACGCTTTTTGGGAACGGCTTCTCATGAATCATATTTAGGTGAAAAGAATGAAATACTACTCTTTTTTGGAACTTTTTTAACGATCGAGAAAGTAGTATGAATGGCAAGATCACAGGGCAAAAAAGGAGGTTTAGTACTTTGGGAGATGGAAACGAGTAAAATATAAGAGGGAGATAGTACCCACATTTGGGATATAATACTTATATTTGCGATATAATTTTGGTCAACACCATTTCGAGGAATTGATATTTTATATCCCATATGGTTAAAATCCCGAGAAAAAAATATGGCATAGCATTGGTAGGAGATTTTATTTATTTATTTATTTTTTGTAGGAGTTTAAGATCAGCAGCAGAAGAAGTTAAGCCATGTAGTCTCGTGTTACTTTTGGCATTGGGGATAGATGTGTTTTTGAGGGACTATTTTGGACAAGCTCAGAAAGAGAAGGCAGGGCAGCCACCTGTTGACATCTCCATTGGGGCCCATTTTGGGGGGACTTGACTTATCAATGCAATTGTCCAAACTATTCTTTAGGTTAGCATGAGAAGATAAAACGAATTTTGTGTGTTTTCATTCCCAGATGTGGGGCCCACGAGATTGGATCTGTAGCAATGGGCTTAAAAACCTATATGAGTTATTCTAATCTAACCTTGTAAGTTTATTGGTGGGACCAGTTAAGGAACAAGAGCCGCTCAAAATCACCTTCAAAAATGTCAATCCAAGTAGAGTTTGGCCTAATTATGGTTAAAATACTTCTTACTTCACAGAAACAGAAGAAGTCACACATTTTTGCATGCTACGAGTGTGTCTCATTGTTGATATCCCAACCCCCACCCGCGTTCAATTTGTTGTTTTTGGGCATTAGCTTCTGATGGGGTTTTGTATGAATATTTTAGTGGGCCATAGATTTACATAAACACAACAGAAACCTAATCATTTCCATATCTAATGCCACTTGAATATGGAAAACATTAAGGCTTTTTTTTTTTTTTTTTTGCAAAGATTAGTTATCCATGTTGGTAGTGATGTAAATCTGTATTAACCCGAGTTGTAGAACTTTTGAATAAGCAAAGATAACTATTTTTAGAAACAAATTGAAAAGGCTATAGAAAATATGGAGTCCACCAAATGATTCTTTTGATTTCAAAAGCTCATTGAAGTATAATACTCATTGATTTCAAACAAATTAAAGTGCTGTCATCTTGAGATTAACCCACTATATTTATTATTATTATTTTAGGATTGATTTTAACTACAATTTTTATCACTCAATAATTCATGCTAAAGACATTATTTAGATTTTATATTATTTATAATATTATTAATTATGTCGTCAGTTTTAAGCGCGGGCATAATTTGCTAATAAATATGAATGATGATGATAACAATAATATATATATATATATATATTATTGTCCCATTTTGCAAGTCTACACATATTTTAAAAATATTTTAAAAATTAAGAAACTGAAAATCTTATTCAAATGTGTAGTTGTTGGGTGCATTGGATATAATGCACTTACACCGTGGCTTCATTTTGTTTTGTGTGTCGGGCTGTTTGATGTAAGGATCCTTCTCTTAATTAAGATAAATTCTCTGTTTTCAATAGGAAAAAAAAAAAACAAAAAAACATTCATTCAGGTATAGTATGTTGAAGTTGTTGTTTTTTTTTTTTTTTTTTTTTTTTTTAATTAAGAAGGGGGATTGCCAGTCCACTCCAGGCTAGCTTTTTACGGAAAGTCCAACCAGTTAAGCAGATCGTCTGGTTTGGTGGGCCCCACCTGGTGGTCCACCTGCTGCTGAACTTGGACATGTCTGGTTTTGTGTGGGCCCCAGTGAGAACAGTCCAACATATAATCAGGGTCACATGTAGTCCAGTACATACAATTATAATATATATATTAAAACTCCATCCAACCAATCCATCCTTCCATAAACGATTCTGGCGGGGCTGGATTCACCAGGATACACTGCGGAGTTGTCTGGTGAATCCAGCAGGAAAACCGTAAGTTGAATTCCAGTTTTGTTGTTTTTCCGTGTTCAATTCCTGCATTCCTCTGTGATTCTGGCTTTCTTTCTATATGATGGTGAATATTGATATGTCGTATTCATTTGCAGGTGATCGATAATGCTATTGACGATTGAGATCAGCACCGGCCCTGAGATTTTTGGGCCCAAGGCAAATATTTCAAAGGGGGCCCCCTTATTTTTTATATACGAAAATTAGCTTCAAAAAAATGGGTCATAAATTAATCATTACTAAAATTTAAAACTTATATATATATATATATAGAAAAATCAATAGTCATTACATCACTTCTAATTCATTTAAACACTACTCTTCTAGTATTTTTTGCTGCAAATATATTAATCAAAACTGCGTAATCAATCTTATCAACCGTGGCCTTCTCAATTAACAACATAGCTAATCTATTCAATCTTTCCAGGGACATGGTTGACCAAAGGTAAGACTTGATCAACTTTAACTTTGAAAAACTTCTTTCCCCAAAGGCAACTATAACTGGTATAGTTAGCAATATTCTGTATGCAATCCATGTATTGGGAAAACAACCATCCATCACCTTCAAACAATTGAGCACATTAATTGGCTTTGTTGTTTCATTTGGCAAAACTTCTTTCAACACTTTCAATTCTGAAAATAAGTCTCTCCCATCAATATCAGAAAGCGCATCCCTGTCCAAAAAAGTTTCAAGATTAGTACAATAGGTCATCAAAGCTTCATCATTGGTACCATTTAAATCCTTCAAATCAAACAAAAATCCAAAAGTTTTCTCATATACTTGAAACTGTTCGAACCGGCTTTGAAGTGATGAAAGAGCTTGATCTATAATATATAAGAAATACTTCACTCTAAAAGATTCTTCAGCTAACTGTGTCGCCTCTTCACCATTGTTCTGTCAAATTGCTTCTTTCTATATATGATTCGTTTTTCTTGAAATGCTGGCTCAACATTCATTCTAGTTACAACCTCTTTAACTTCAATCATGGCCTCTACAAATCCAGTTTCTCTATACTTTTCAATAAATGCAATAAGCCCTTTCAACTGATCAATAGCAACATCTATGTGCATGTCTTCGTTTTGAAAAACCTTGCTAACGGAATTAACAGCAAATAATAGATTGTGCCAAATAATCATGCCAACTAAAAACGCAAAACTGCCAATTCCATGCTCCGCATCATTCTTTGTTTTCGGATCTTTAGTAGTGTAGGCCAATTCAACTAAAGCATCTCTTATTTGTGAGGCTTGGTATCTTATAACTTTAAGACTTTTCACATGACTTTCCCAACATGTTTCCGACAATGGCTTAACCATGAGACCTTCTACATTATCTTTCAACATTTTCCACCTCTTTGGCGAATATGAAAACAACAAGTATATTCGTTGTACCACTCCAAATAAAGACGTAGCCTTAGGACAAGAGTTAGCCATATCACAAAGTGCAAGGTTAAGACTATGACAACCACAAGGTGTATAGAATGCTCTAGGATTTATGTTGAGTACCCTATTTTGTACACCCTTGTGTTTTCCTTTCATATTAGATCCGTTGTCATATCATTGTCCTCTTATATTATCAAAACCAAGTTCAAGAGTACTCAACGCTTCTTGAAGTACATTGAAAAGCCTTAACCCCGTTGTATCTTCCACCTTTAAAAATTCTAAAAAGAATTCTTCCACCTTTATTGGACTCGTTGAAACATCCACACAACGAATCACAAGAGACATTTGTTCTTCATGGCTTACATCCCGAGTACAATCAAGTATAATCGAGAAATATTTTGCTTCTTTGATTCTTGCAATGATTGCATTCTTAATCTCACAAGCTAACAATTGTATCAATTCATTTTGAATTTTGTGGCTAAGATAATGGTAATGAACCTCACCACTTTCAAATCACCGAAGGTGCTCTTGCATTGTTGGATCAAATTCGGCAATCATTTCAATTATGCTTAAAAAAATTCCATTCCTCTCTTGATAAATCTTCTCATTGTCCCCACGAAAAGCTAAATTATTTTTTTCAAATGTTTTCACCACAGCCATTATCCTTCGCAACACCCTTTTCCAATGTTCTTTCTCTCTATTGATTTGTTCTTGCACGCTTTTATCAATGGTTTCATTCTTGTGCAATCTCATATCTAATTCAATCCATTTACTCATGCACATGAGATGCTCATTACTACTTTCATGACTTTTTAACATTTTACCAATATTTCTCCAATCTCCAAGTCCATCATTAGCCAATAAAGTCTTATTCCCCTCTTCCTTAAACAACTTACAACAAAAAAAAATACTTTATCTAAAACATTCGAATATACAAGCCACTTTCTGTCATGTTTCTCTCCATTGGATAAATGTCGGATGTAGTGTGTGGAAGAGAAGTGTCTATTAAGATCATCTTTAGGATAATTGACATCGTCAACTCTTCTTTTAGAACCCGTTTCTACTAAAAAGTCTTGTAAATTTTGATCCATCTTATCCCAATTACTCGGATCGTCAATAATTAAATGCTGAAATTCAACATTTTAGTCTTCATGTTGACTACCATCATTCTCATTGTCATTTTCATTAATCCACTGATTAATTTCCTCATCAAGTGTCTCTTCATGCTCTTCATTTATTGAATCTATAAATTCTTCATCCTCAAAATTTTCAACTGGAACTGAATCATTTGTTTGTTTCTGAGCAACAATAAACTTATTAAGAGCTCCTGATTGAGATTGAATAAATGCATCAACTTTTTTTTTTTTTTTCTTTTTTCAGACCCTGAGAGGCACTTTCTAGGATGCATGAAAATAATCTGATGCAGAACTCAAGAACCAACGATCAATCCAAATTCAAAAGCTTCAAATTCAGGTAAAATTACCGAGGTTGCGAAACAATAGAGTGTTAGGCTAGCATCAATAACTCAATCAACACCATAAAAGCATCTGTAAATCATTAAATCAAATAAACAACAATAAAAAAATTTGCCAAACATAACCCATCTACAAATTATTTGTATTTTCATAATGTGATAATTCAACTAATTTTTTTTCTCCATAATAAGCGAAAGATCATTTGATTCAATTGATATTGTGGTTAAACTTAGTGGTACATTTTCTTATCCTTTTATTTTTATATTGAATTCATGTATACAAAAAAAAAATTTATATAACAAAAAAAATATATGTTAATCAATAGTCTTGTCCCCTTAAAAGTCAAAAAGATTAAAAGAACAGATAAACAAAAAATAATGGCTCATTTTTAAAATATTCTTTGAAACTTGGAAATGAGAGAATGCTCAATCACCTGATTCTCTTCCCGGCACATTGGCATAAAGCGGTGAAACACATAAACGGAAAGTCGAAAATGGTTTTGCAGTTCAAAAACCCAATTTTAATTGGGAATAAGGAGACCCAATTTTGATTGTGAATATGGAGAGAGAGAGAGAGAGAGAGAGAGAGAGAGAGAGAGAGAGAGAGAGTGTGTATTTGATCTCCGAAGTCGAAAGTGAATTGGTATCCAAAACTACTCTATAATAGCCGACCTAATCTTTTCCAATTTCCAAAGTTTCATACTCTTTTTTTCATTTTTTTTATTTTTAAATATAATACAAGATCATTAATTTAGGGCCCTTTTGTAATGGGCTGTTTATAAATTAGGCCATTTCTCATGTCTTGGACAGCCTTTTTTTATTTTTTACAGACCTATATATTATATGGGCTAAAGAAATTTGGGGCCTCAGAAAATGAACAAAAATTGGGGGCCTAAAGCAGCGGCTTCCCGGGCTTTAGCCCAGGGCTGGCTCTGATTAAGATGATAACACAGATGACCATAGATGTGAGTGTGTCTGCGAAACTAATACCGGTGATGGAGCCGGAATTCTGGTATTGTAGCTCTACCCCACGAGTTCTTTAGTGAGGCATGTCTTTGATTCCTACCATATCTTCTCCATGCTCTCGTAACGCGTTGATTATGAGATAAAGAACTGCCCTGATCTTCCCTGCAAACTCAATTTTCTGCTATTTGGTGGGATGTTCTCCATCCATCAAAAACGACATTTGTTTTTAGCTGGTTTTCCGCTAGCAAGAGGAAAACAAAACTTGACGTGGGAAGTGGGGAGCGAGTTTTCTATATATGCATGCCTGTGTCCCTGTGTGGAAAGTAATTCTGTAGAGCAAGGAATCCTCATTTTACACAAACGGGCCCCTATATTGTTCTGATTCCTGATATCTGTTAATGTTGTTGATCGTACAAATAAGTTTTTTTTCCCGTGATAGCCCATATTACACAGTTGAAAGGTGCTGCAACCTCTGTTATTTTTAATTATAAATAAAGGTAATTAAATCCAATTAGAGGTTTTCATTTTCAGGTTGCTATGGAATTTGAGCTGCCGCCGCCCGGTGAGTATGCTATTGGAATGATATTCCACCCTACATCTGAAGTTCGTCGTTATGAAAGAAAAGTGGTATTTACAAAGGTAAAATATTATTTCTTACTTTTGTGGAGATCGGAGTTTTAGTTTAAAAAGAGAAATAAATGAGTAAAAATTTTAGTTTTCATATCATTGGTTCCTTGCTTAATTTAAGTTGCATTAATATAGAAATATGCAGTGGTTATTTACATTCTGTATAAGGATTTGCAATAGACAATTGGGGATTTGACATATTAGTCCCCTTTAAATTGAAATGTTCCAATTTAATGGCAAAAATTCAAGTAATGTCACTAGAGTCGATCGTTTGACTCTGGTTAATATTTTTTTTGAATAACTTTTTTGGTACGGATCTCATGATATCATGGCTTTTATGCGGCATCTTATGGAGGTTGTTTTTTCAAATAATAAAAATTGGGAAATGGTGATCAGATGTATATTTAATTTTCACAAAATGCCAGTTTTTGTATTCTATAAAAAATGAATTTGTTCACTAGTTGTAAA
Source organism: Persea americana (assembly GCA_029852735.1). Taxonomy (NCBI): domain Eukaryota; kingdom Viridiplantae; phylum Streptophyta; class Magnoliopsida; order Laurales; family Lauraceae; genus Persea; species Persea americana. Next base: position 72,910,647 of record CM056811.1, read on the forward strand.
AAATTATATGATACAGAAATTGATAAATCTCATGATATCATGGGATTTGGTGCAAAAAAGTTAGAGAAATGGTGTTGATTAGAGTCAAACGACTCTGGTGACATTATCTAAATTTGAGTCATAAAATTGGGAAAACAAAATTTAAGGTGAACCAATACATCAAAACCCCATACATTTTAATACGCATTAAGGGACCCACTTCAGATTAATGACCTGGATCTACAAAGGTTGGATAATTGAAACCAAATCAGTCATTGTTATGAAAGACCGAAGTTCAATGGGCAAAATTGAACACCGATTTTGCAATTGATTGTAAAATTGGAGTTCAATTTCGATTTTAAATTTAACCTAACAGAGGTTTTATGGATTTTAGATTGAGTTTTTTTTGTATATACACCCCTTAAGGTTTTCATGATTTGTAAATAGGCCCTTGTGGTTTCAGTATTTGTAAATAGGTCCTTACTTTTTAATTTCAATACCTTTCATTTCCCCAAAGTCAGTATTTATATTGAAAATGAGAACCCACCATGAGATTTGTACTAAACTTTTATAAAAATGACATATTTGCCCTAATATCCATTAAACAAAAACGACTATATATATTATTATCTACAAAAATATCATTATTTATCCCTAGTCCCAACAGTCTCTTGCAATAACTCTTTAATGCACATGAAGCCTAATCATATATTTGAAAACTTTTATCAATTTAACGGTGAGTCGTGCATGGATTGAATCAATTATAACCAAACATAAGCACAAACGTTGATTATCATTATGATCTATTTGGATTTAATGAAATAGACCATGTATTGATAATAAAAAAAAAATTGATTTACATATGGTTATTCTCTCCCACTAAATGTAATTATTAATATTACAAGCTTTAAAAAAAATTAAGTCCAAGCTTTTGAATTTATGCACATGGGGATAAAGAAATGGGCAAAAATGTCATTTCGTTCTAAAGACTTTTGTTGGTTGGAAGAATAAGACACGAAAGGTATTAAAATGCAAAGGCAATGGCCTGTTTACAAATACTAAAACCATAAGGGCCTATTTACAATTCATAGAAATCTTAGGAGGTACATGCAAAAAGCTCTTTTAGATTTAAATACATCATAAGGACTTTAAATGCTTTGTTATCAATTTAGAAACCTAATCAATTAAAAGGTCTTTCTTAGTGATGGAGGTCTTTCAATGACATCCCTCCTAAAAATTAGCACATAAAAAAGTCTATGTGGCCACTCCTTCTTTCCCATTCGCTCTAATCTCCCCTAAAATCTAAACTTCTTCCTTTTCCAATCTTTCACCCCCTAAAACCTCTCCTATTTTTGTTAATTCTTTTTTAAAATCTCTCCTAAATCTATTTAAACCCAGTCTCCTAAAATATCCCTAGGTTGAACGACTAAGTTTTGTAGAATAAGTTTCAAATTTGTCAAAACTCAAATGATATGGTGTATTCTTGGTTTTTTAAATAAGAATAAATAGAATGCATTTTCTTTATAGATGGAAGGTAATTTTTTTTTTCTTTCCAATTTTAATGTTTTAACTCTTTAAATTGTAAATAATAAAGAATTTCTTCTCTTCCTTAGCTTTTGGTCCTAACTTACCTTTTCTATACTTTTATTCTATTTACTTTTTAAACCTTCATTTATTTCATTAAATTAAAATTTAAAAACTTCTCTCCCAATATTCTTTTCTTTCATGAAATAGGACATTCACGCAAGTTTCTTGTGTATTTCATTGTCTTTGATATCTTCTGTTTTATATTCTTTCGTAGCCATTTTCAAGGACTAAAATAACCTACTATTTATTTCCTAAAATATTTTTTGTCTTTCAATAGGTTTTCAAATTCACTTTTCTTTATTTTATTTTAGTGCATGACATGTGCTTTTTTATTTTATTGTATCTTTTACTGGCTGAAAGTTTGAAACTATATTTTCTACTATTTTTCTCATTTTCATCTTTAAATATTAACAAAGTGATTTCTTAAAATTATAGTTATTTTACCATAAATTTGTGGACTCCATTTCAAAAAATGTAATCTTCTATATTTTAATTTTTTAAAGAATTAGAATATATATGAAAATGTGATGGTCCCACCAAATAATTCTTATGATCTTAGAAGTGTGTTAAAATGAGATTTACAATTGATATTAAATAAATTAAATTTCTCTCTTGTTTGAGATTCGTACCATCTCAATATAATTTTGATTAAAAATTTTATTGTTTTAAAATTCTTGTAAATTCCTAATATGTGAATTGGCTAAGCAGCAGCACATTTTGCTTTTATGTGTGTGTATATATGTATGAGATCAACTTGCCATGTTTTTATTTATTTTGTAGGAACGGTGCTTTTGATTTTTTATGATCTCTGAGTAAAGTTGCTTTTAATGTTCTTTTCCTATAGATTAATGAGTATTGCTTAAGTATTAGCCAGTACCGAGCACACTGATGCATTTGTTTTTCACCGAGGTTACTGATGCTTTTGTATTTCTGTAACTAGACAGTGGAAGAAAAAAATGCTTTATAACTACTATGAATCGAAGAAATGACCTCTCACTAATGATGAATATGTAATGACTTTGAGACTATATATAATCTTTTTCCTAGTTCAATCATATAGAATCTTTTTTTATTTCAATATAACTTATATAAAAAATACTATATTCTTAATTATTATAATTTTTTAAAAGTTCATAGATTTACTTGTAGCATGGGTTATATTACCTGTGCTAAACGCGGACATGTTTTGCTAGTTTAGAGTTGAGGACAAGTGGATGACAGCCCATTCACACAAATGTTGTCGTTAAACAGTTTACAATCTTTTTCAGAGAGGTTACCTTGGCGATCAGCCCTCATAGCGGGCAGTTTTTTAAAATTTTACTGATAATTACAGAATCACACTTTTGTTAAAAAAGCTATTATATTTTATTTTTTTTAATAAATCCTTAATATTTTTATGCATTTTTATATTTCAAAATATTGCCCTGCCTGTTTTGCTAGTTTTCATGAAATACAAACTGATTAAGGGATAACCCACAACATAATCATAACATCCAAAAAAAAAAAAATGTGACTTCACTCTTTTTATTTTTATGCCTCGTTTTTCCGTAAGGTGTTTTAACCAGGATTAATGGCATGGTGGCCATAGTCTAATTGGGTTTACATTTTAGCCAAGTGTAAAAATATAAGTGGGTGCCTCCAATAGACCTAAAAAGGTTGGAATAAATGATGTATATCTTTATGCACATTCCTAATTTGCCATAAATCCAATCTTGGGGGGCCACGTTTGGGAATCCAAACCATACAAAACCAAAGTAGGGCCAATAGCGACGTCAACATGTACCTCATCTTCTGTCACTGAATAACAGGACAAGGTGTAGAATTAGAACAAAATAGGTTAATTGCAAACTCTCCCCTCCCACTCCCTCTCCCTCTCCCTCTCCCTAAACCTTCTCTACCATGGTGGTGAAGACTGATCGTAGTATGGGTCAAACTGGAGAACCCATGTGGAGTAGTTAACAATTTGATTTTCAAAAATGTTACTCTGAATACGGGCTGTGCGAAACAAATGGGACAATGGATTAATGTCGTTTCCGCAATCTTATAAGAGAGAAAAAGGCAGAGATGCAATTGCATCTCTTCTTTGTTTTGAGCCTAATGTCATATCGAAGAGTTAAGGTTAGACTAGCTTTATGAATCGCCCTACGCTAAATCTGAACCCACTCACATCCATACACGTGCGATCCTCCCCTCCTTTCCCCACTCCCTCCCTCTCACACACGGCCACACACAACTCCCTTCTTTTTAGTTATATGTTATCTCCCCCCTTCCCAAGCCCTTCAAGAAACCCCTCCTCTCTCTCATTCTCTCTCTCTCATCTTTCATCTGTCTTTTTTTTTTTTTTTTTTTAATTATATGTTATCTTAGAAGTTGACATATCTTTTGGAAAATTGCAGTTAGCATGGGATTTGTAGTCAAAAGCTAGCTTGATGCTGCTCATTCTTCTTCTAATAATTATGCTCAGTCTTTCTGTAAGATCCGGCTCCACCATTAGTTATATTTATTATTAGAATATTACTATTATTTCAATTAAATGTATTTTAGTTATTTAAGTGAGTAGGATTAAGTGTGCCACACGTTAGATTAGATGTATGGATCGGTAAGTTGGGCTAATGGGTAGATGACCTGACCCGTAGTTTGACCCAATGACTTAAGCCCAAAGAATATTCCTTTTAACCTAATCCCTCTTTTAACGAAAGCACTTCTTATCCCTCCTTACTTATCTCTCTGCAAGTCCTCCCGGTTAATCTTCGTCTTCTTCCTCTTTCAACTTCCCAAGCTATTCCAACTTTAGGATCCAACCATTAAAACCCAAATCAGACCCTACCAACACGGTCGCCCTGGGCCCCACTAAAAGATCGATGATCTGGATTATCACTAAGTTCCTTCCTCAGGCCCCAACATCAAACTTAAACAAATGACAATACCACATTAGTGAATCACGCCCAAAACACAAAATGATCTGGATGATCGGCCAGATGGGACCCACTCCTCACGAGTCCACAACCACCGGGGTTGCCCCTGGGCCTACCGCCGGATCTACGGTCCTGATCTAGCATTGGGGATCCACCTGGGCCCCACAATCTAACCCGGGGAAACAAATATCAAACAATTCGGTTCTACACAGTTTTGATGGGGTTTGAGTTGCATCCAACTCTACTCATTCTTGTCTACAATAATACCAAAGTATACAGAATATAAGATGTTGCAGAGGGGTTTGAAAATCCAAATAGGAGTGGGCTAAGGATGGTAGCAGATCTGGGTTACTGCAACAGTAAAACACAGTTTAATGAAATAAATCGAACAATCCCCTAGTGTCTCCAATCTTATCACAAAACAAAATATCAGTACATCATTATCATTTGAGAGGGCATCAAAAGGGCTTCTACATGCATCCACACGTGAATCAACGAAAAACACAAGCATTAAATTCATAAATTATGATTAGGTATTTGCCTTTTACCGGGGTTGAAGAAAAATGCATAGACCCTAACCAATACCCAAACCGCGATTCTGACAGCGCTTGAGAATAATCCTATCACCGATCTAATAAAGAATATGGGAAAAAAATGCTCAGATGAACAGGTCTATTGTATTCATACCCAAAACCTAGCATTGGAAAGAATAAGAAGATAACTTAATAATATAGATCTACTCCTAATGATTTGAGGAGATGGTTATCTGAGATAAGAAAGTTGAATCAAGAATGCCGGTATCCTCTGATCCTGATTCTGATGGCTGGATCCTAAAGCTGGACTGACTTGGGAAGTTGAAAGAGGAAGAAGACGAAGATTAACCAGGAGTTGCAGAGAGATAAGTGGAGAGGGATAAGAAATGATTTCATTAAAAGAGGGATTAGGTTAAAAGGAATATTCTTTTGGCTTAAGTCATTGGGTCAAACTACGGGTCAGGTCATCTACCCATTAGCCTAACTTACCGATCCACACATCTAATCTAACGTGTGCCCCACTTAATCCTACCCACTTAAATAACTAAAATACGTTAATTAAAATAATAGTAATATTCTAATAATAAATATAATTAATGGTGGGGCCAGATCTTACATTTCAAAAAATATAATTAATGGTGGGGCCGGATCTTACACTTTCCGACCTTTTCGAGGCAAGAAATTGGAATCCCAGGTGCTACAACCGCAGGACCGTAGGTTGCTGCCATCCACGAGGCAACAAATGCTAGCTATGTTGGCCCATGAGGGGCCAACATAACTTTCCTCTACTACTAGTAGTTTATGCTTGTTCTGAACCCATCATATCTCACATGGATGCTACTCTCTTCCTCCTCCTTCCCTTAAACCACACCCCCTCTCTTAAAGTTACATATTTTTAATTATATGCTAGTGTAGCCCTACACATGCAAGGCCCGTACAATGTTCAAACATGGAGCTCTTCGACAACATGTAAGCAAATATCTGACTAAGCTAACTTTTATTAAACCCGAATCACCAGTGTTATTCACTTCTGTCACAAGTGAAAAGCCTACTAAATACAATGATAACTGAAGGAAATGAGTTTCATTCTTTAGTCTTAATACGAAATAAAATACTAAATAAACAACCACAACAATAAGAACAACCAGATACAGATTGTTGGGATAAGGTTTCAATGATGATGATCATGATGGATAATAACAGTAACAACAAACTACTATAAGGAAAATATTTATTGAGCATCACATTTGGTGTCCATCTCTTTCTCTAACTGAGATATAAGCAAGATGATTAATACTAACAGGAAAATATATATTGAGCATCACAATTGTTCGGTCTCTCTTTCTATGATTCACTTGTAAGCAGAAGAATGCAGGAAAGAAGTTCAAGAAAAGATAGGCATCATTTTGCCATGTTGGCAGCTAAGCAAACTTTGTGCCCATATAAGAAACATAGATACAAATAGTAATTTATCACATGAACACCAATATACCACAACAATCAGTAACCTGACAAATCAATAGTATGAAACAGATTAATTTAAAATTTTAAAATGAACCTATAGATCTAGCTCCAAAACGAAATTTTAAAATGAACCTATAAATCCAACTGCAAAACTATCTAAATGAGTGATCATCAATATAATCATTATCCAATATTCTCAGTACTGATAAAATGCCATACCCTCACCAATGCTTCTCAAAATTGCATAGGCTTGAGCTCGTTGGAGATGACCCTGTTTCATGCCTACTTTAATTGTGCAATACGTGTTAATGTCCAAGCTAGGTGTTGAAATTTCAAATTTTAGTTGTTGCATTTGATCTCATACCTAGCTACTCCTTGAATTGTTCTTCCTTCTATTCATAGCTGGACAGAGTTGTCACCTCTACCTTCAAATTAATAAACATATCCATTAGAAAGGGGGAAAACATAGTGCTCAATTATGTATGGCAGATGCTTCACCCTAAAAAAATTCACTAACTGGAGTATCCTTGTGAATCAGGGGTGTAGATACTGTATCGCAAATGTATAGCAATGGTCCATCACAATTAATAACAACAACTCACAAAATACAACAAATGCCACCTGACATGTAGAATCAGTAAAAAAGAAAAATACAGATTCTCATCAGAAATTAATCATCTACTCTACATCAAGTTAGTTGTTCATCTTGATTTTAGTTTAGCTAGTGAACTCTGCTATTCTTACAGCGCTATTGTAGAGGGGTTTTAATCAGAAATTTGTGGCTTGGGGTTATTTGAAACATCTGCTCTTCCTTTTAAATCCCGTTAAGCTTTTAATCAAACATTCCATGGTCCATCTAAAATTATTTTAGAGAACGGGTTTTACATAGGATGGGGCCCAAAATTGTTAAAATAAACTTAAAAGAATAAAATCCCCAAATATTGTCATGTGTGGAAATTTGAGGAAAATGAGAATATCTACAAGTGAAAAGGAAGGAAAAGGAAAAAAAAACAATGATCTCACATACATACACATTTATGGGGCAACATTGGAAAAGAAAAGCTTGAAACAATAATAAATACCTTGGAGAGCAGCGTGTCAGAGATTCAAAGACAATCAAGTAATTCAATTAACTGTTGATAATGGAGCAATTGCAAGAAGCAACTTAGTACCAGTAGCCAAATAGTTTTTAAAATGCACTCCCCTCCCTAAATTAGGGAGGCTATGATACAAGTGATTGTAACTACAATACCACACAATCAATCTATCATTCTATGAAATAATAATTGATCCCAGTTCTACTTTCATTTAGCAAATTTATATGCATCTTTATTATCCTGCCCCAATGGATGGCAAAAAGATGCTTTTACATCCTTAGATAAATATCTAATCACATTGAGAGCATAGAAAATGCACCACCCTAGGTTGGTTTTCCTTATGCCTAAGCAATGCCATTTCTTATGTCACCAAAACTGGACCATGTAGGGGCTTCTATGATTTTAAACCCTTTCTCATGCCCTAGCCTTCTGCTATATTTGAACTGCCAATTCTTAAGACAAACCCATCCAACCAAAAAAAAAAAAAAAAAAAAAAGAAAAGAGAGAGACCGAAAGCCTTGAGTTTCCTTTAGAGCTACATAAATTTTTTATGTATCCCTTAGATCTACAACTAATTAGTCACTCATAAGGACACCACCTGTACTTACTTATATCCTGCTTTGTTTTTAAGAATTGCACTTATCAAGAGAGATGCATATGAAATCCACAACAGAATTCATCAATTGAAGCGAAGAGCCTAACTGGGTTTCTCCACTTTCTAAAAACGACATTAAAGGCCAATTTGCATTGCCAAATGTGTTTGTATAAAGAAAATCAGCAAAGCATACCAAATTTAGAAATGTAACTAAATTATTTAGATATTTAGAGTCAACTTGATCTGCTAGAGTTCCATATTGAGTTCCCAATCAAACGAACAATATGCATAGTGGGTGAGATGCAAAAAGGCTTCAAATAGCTAGAACTACGACGATTTAAGCATGCAAAACACATTTCATATTTGCTTTCTTCTCCCAGCTAATTTAGCTAAAGCAAATTCTCATCAAACAATGTTATCGATTCAGATTCCCAAAACAAATCTAACTTTCCTTCTGCTGAAGCTTAAGCTCAAGAACCGTGAGCACTTTGATATCCACATTCCTCTTTTTACAAGGAAATCAACAAAAAAAGAAAAAACATTGGATTATTACAAATCTGATCAAAAACATCAAAACACTTGAGGAACTCACATTTCTCAGACTATCTGATCGATAACCTTCATGAAATCCATAGTAGAAGATGAAAACTCCATCTCTCTGCTTCCAAATCTGAATTCCAATAAAAAGAAAACATCCAAACGGTCAAACATTGAATGATGAGGGAAAAACTACATATAAAATACTTTGTAGAAGAAATAAATAAACATGAAGACATTAAGTTCCCAATATCCAATTAACAAATGAATACCTCTTGACTCAACCGTCAATGCTAAGTTGTTCCAAACAAGGGCGCCAGAGTTTGTGGTGAAGAAGGGTGGATTATAAGCACTTGTAAAGCGGTACTGCATCAACTGAGACGGGTTGAAAAAACAAACTCAAAACATAAAAATGCTAATGATTAACAAGATAAACAAAACATAAGAAGGAACTGGTCCTGGCACTGCATTCGATCGCATCACTCCCTTGGAAGGCCATAGTCCGCACCATTGATACTACGCCATTAAAGGCCTTCCTTTGATCCCTGCAATCAGGTTGCCTTGCACTCAATTTACTTAGAAATTTTATTGAAGGCCCATAGTCATGTTGGTAAACCAAGTGTAGCTGACTCATCATGCACTCGGATAATTTGAGTTACTTGAAATTTATTATGACAAAGAACACATACGTAACTTTCATTCTAGTTTATGGAATTGGTTTTGCTTTCACCCACTTCCAAATAATCACCATCATGCTGACATTCTCATCTCATCTCCATTAATCAGCAGTGGCATCACCACTTGCACAATAAACATCTTAGCAGATTAATTCTGACTAAGAGCGACATGAAAGAATCAATTATCAACGTACAAATTTGTAAGCAGCTACAAATTTATAGAGTGAAAATAAACTTCTTGGAAGTAGAAGGAAGAAAGAAAAATTCTAGATACATATACAGAGCCAACATTGCAAGATTTATCTACATCTCGTTTTTAAATAGAATTACAGTTCACTAACATGATGGGTTCCATCCACGAATCAATATCAAACAAATATCTCCTGAGAATTCGAGGGAATTGTCTATCTCCTCCTAGCAATGGTCTTTCTTCGAATTATAGCTCACAAATATGATGGGTTCCAATCCCACATATAAGTAGACTACTACAATGGCATCAACATAGAAATGGATTTCAGAATAAAAACACATCTCTAAAGCTGACAAACACTAACCCACTTCTCAAGACTGAACCTTTTACTAAATTTAAGGTCAACAGCCTCAATACTTGACACTAAAACAAGGGAAAATAAATAGGGCTTGCAGGATCATAAAGAAAAGGAAATAAGAAAAAACATACCTATATGCAGAACCCTTGAAGTATTCCATTCCTCCCCTGTACAAACACAAAAACAGTAATTTTAGAGGTTTCGATCAAATGGGTATTTCAGATGACAAGGGGAAAAAAGGCATTTAAAATTAACAAACATTGAATTCCCGACCTATTGGGATAGAGAATCTGCTGGTCTGCTTGAGCATACGAAGAGCATGTTGGTATGGAAGATGTGATATCCTCGCTTTTATTCATAAGGGTAATAGATTATCATATGAAACTGATATATCTTCTCAAAAAGCAAAACATTGCAGTGAGTAAGGAAGGTCTAGCCGAAAGCTTGATGCTGGCAGGCACTAGAATCCTAAATGATAGCATGGGATCCCAATGTCCGTCGACATCAAGCTTTTGGTTAGACCTTCCATGCTAACTACAATTTTTTGAGATAATATATCAGCTTCTTACGATAACATATAATTAAAAAGATGTGACACAACAACAACATGGTTACCCAGTGACACGAGGCAGGATATGCTATCTATGTTGGCCCACATAAGGGGCCAGCATAACTTTTCTCTCCAATGGTAGTAGTTTATGCTTTCTCTCTCTAATTTTTAATGTTTATCTTTTGTTATAGTTGTTATTATTTCATTTTTTTCAAATGTGATTGTAATATGGAGAGGAGTTGTCTTTATATATCCTACTAATATTGCGTGTCTTATGTTATTCTCTTTCTTCTTTTTTCTTTCTTTTGTTTTTTTTAAATATCCTCTGTAGTGACAATTTATTCAATCACGTTCACAGAAGAATGTAATTGCGATGACAACATAAGTTGATACTAATAATAACAGGGAAAATTGTTGAACCCCAGCTGTAGCTCACTATAGCATTTTTTAACCATGAAAAAACTAACCAGGGTTAATAATATGGAGAGCTGAGCAGTGTGAGCCCATAACCACTTGAAAGCTAGAATGGATTTTTTTCCTTTACTAAAGAAACAAGGGATGTCTTTACTATGACGTTTCTGTAATAATTTATAGCATCAGAAAAATCAAGTAGAGCGGAGGTTTCTTTATAGGTCCAAGGGATTTTTTTTTCTTGGATATCTTTGCTGAGATGTTTCTGTAATTAGTTAAAGCATGTGGTGTGTATTGAAAAGGTCCCACCATCATCCAAGTGCTTTTGTCACCATCTGATGAAGGCTTACCAAGTAAACATTCTGGTGGAGCTAAAACACAGTTAATGAAGTTGTTGTGACAGCCTTCCTAGATCCTTTTTTTTTCTTTTTCAAAAGGTCTTCCTAGACTCGTGTACAGTCAGTTAGCTGATCATCCAGGCAATTCTGCAGAATTGTTCAAATATATCAAGGACTATTCTAACTAATAACGGTTAAGGAGATTTTTGCTCACAGCGACAAGAAGAACTCGCCATTTCCACATTTAATGAATGGCCTAATCATCTTGAGGATACATCTCCAAATGTTGATCACTCATTTGATGGTCCTAAATTCTCCCCTGAGAACCATGATGATGAGCTCCAACATATTGGCCCATCTATTGATAGTGCACCACCTGTTGCTAATAATATACCGTCTTCAGAACTCGATGAGGGTCCATCTGTGGTTGCTACTGCCACACCTCTGGCTGCCACTAAAACATCAACCACTGCTGTTGACACTTGGCACAATGATTCTTTAAACTCTACAACAACTGTCGATGATGCACATGGTGTGCTTCATCTCGCATGGCTACTCATGGGCAACATGGGATTGTCAAACCGAATCCCAAGTATTCATCATCTGACTAAGCCCTTCATAATTCCACATTTTCATATGTACCGACTGCACTTGCTACAAAATAGCTCTTAGACACCCTGGTTGGGGTGCAGCCATGGAGGAGGAAATGCAGACATTAAAATATAATAATACATGGACATTGGTACCACGAGATCCATCTATGGATATGGTAGGATGCAAATGGGTCTTTAAAACCAAGTTTATTGCTGATGGGTCCTTAGAGAGACTTAAAGCTCGTTTAGTTGCCAAGGGCTATAACCAAAAGGAGGGCATAGACTTCTCCGAAACTTTCAGCCTCGTTGTCAGGCAGCATTCAGACCATTCTCATTATTGCTACTATCAATAGATGGCCTATACAGCAGCTAGACATAAAGAATGTTTTTTTACATGGTAAACTCGATGATCTAGTTTATATGAATCAATCACCAAGATTTGCAGACCCGCATCATCCAAATCATGTGTGCTATCTGCATCGAGCTCTCTATGGTCTTAAACAAGCCCCAAGGGCATGGTTTGATCGATTCAGCTCATTTCTGTTGACACTTGGTTTTTTCTGTAGTGTGGCAAACTCCTCTCTCTTTGTCAGACGTAGTGCTCAAGGCATCATTATTATCCTATTGTATGTTGATGATATAGTGTTAACAGGCGAAGATCCCATTATTCTTCAATCCCTCATCTTTACCTTAAGCACTGAGTTTGCCATGAAGGACCTCGGTCCGCTTCACTATTTCTTAGGGATTGAAGCTACATCATTTTATGGGGGTATATTCCTATCTCATAAAAAATATGCAAATGATTTGATTGCTCGTGCTCAGATGAAGAATTGCAAAGCTATTAGTACACCAATGGCAACAAAACTTCAGCTCCTCTCCTCTATAGATGATCTATTTCCTGATCCCACACTTTATAGAAGTATTGTTGGTGGTCTACAGTACCTCACTATGACCCATCTAGACATCACTTTTGCGGTCAATACTGTGTGTCAATCATGGACATGCCTAAGATGCATAATTACCAAGTAGTCAAACGGATTCTCCAATAAATCCACGGTACTATAGACTATGGGATACGAATCCTTGCAAATAGTCCAATAGATCTCTATGCATTCTCGGATGTAGATTGGGCTAGGTGTCCCAATACACGTTGGTCCATGACTGGATTATGTACATTCTTGGAGGGTAATTGTTTGTCATGGAGTGCTAAAAAGCAACCCACAAGAGCTCGTTCTAGTGTTGAGGCTGAGTATCGAGCCATGGCCTCTACCGCAGCTGAGCTAACATGGCTTGGGTACATTCTTCGTGATATAGGTATAACTCTTTATAAGCCTCCTATATTATTTTGTGACAATATGAGTGCTCTCTACATGACAATCAATCATGTCTTTCATGCACGAACCAAGCACATTGAGATTGATTACCACTTTGTTCGGAAAGGTGGCCCTTGGATCACTTGTCACCAAGTTCATCAATTCTGATTAACAAATTGCTTATATTTTCACCAAACTACTCCCGCAGGCTCCATTTAGAGCTTTGAGGAACAAACTTGGACTCTGGCCCCGACCGTCCAGTTTGAAGGGGAGTAATACCGGTTAAGATTTTGTGTTGTCTATGCAGTTACTACTGGACCCATTCAAACTTTATCCATTCAAACTTCCTTAACCATCTGTCAAAGATCAGTTGCTCATTCATACTATGATTGCTCATCCTAAGACACATGGCAAGTCTATCCTAACCAACTATGTAATCTATATTTATTGTAATTATTGCATTAAGTAAGTATTGAGAAAATAATAAACTACTACAAAAGTTTTGTGTTCTTTCGTACTAACAGCATTTCTTTTTTATTTGTTTAGCAGCATGTCTTAAAGAAAGTATAAATTAATAAGAGCCACTCTCTACAGTGAATTAAGTGAGAAAGAAACGTTGGTTTTCATTCAATGTTTTAATTGTTCACTCAGTTTATGAATACACTATTTTGTCAGAAAACATTCTCCCACTTCATACAATTGTCCAAATGGTATCGGAGCCTAACTAAGGCCAAGGAAACCTTATGTGTTGGTCCTGCTCAAACGAGCCCTGCATAGGTCTGGAGATGCTATGGGTCTGAAGTGGTGGACCCAAATCCTTGTTGACATCTGAAATCTTTTGGTATGTTTTTATGGGAAACGATTGATGGTGCTTGAATTACTTGGATGGACGACAGTTGTGAGAACCTAAAGAGAAGTAGAAAAATAGCCCCTGAAGATTACCAATTTGAGGATCCAGATATAGTAGTGTCTTGTTGCTGAAGCCACTAGGATAGAGGATCAGGACACTAACTATGAAACAAAAGAAAATGCATAGCCTGTTTGTAATCATCATGATGGAGGGTCATCAACCCTATCAAGCATTGAGGTCCACTTCTAACTCTTGATAAATGGCAATATGGCATGGACCTGAAGAATGCCAGGAAGATCTCGTGCTATTGTAACCACATCTGTGCCTTCATTGATGAGCTAATTAAGCAATGAACAATGTCTAGGGGCCTAGGGCCCACTGGATAATTAATTCAGATCATATAAAGAGGCCCCATTTTTACTCTTAAGTGTGTATGTGTTGAGAGAGAGAGAGAGAGTGGAGATATAAGGACTCAAGAGTCAAGACTCAGCTAGCCCAACTTAAAACAACTTGACTAAGAGAAGCCAAAGTGATCATTTCTTATTTAATTAGATTAAAGTATTTAAAAAACACATTTAGTTTTGATAAATTCTAAATGTATAGTGCGTTCATGATAATCTATAGAAATCAATAATAATAAAAAAAAAACAAAAGGACAAAGGAACAAAAAAAAGTACATGCAAGGACTTCTTGTTAAATACTCTTCAGCTGCTACCAAAAACTGCACTACCTTTTCTTGTTAAAGAAAGTTGACAGGTTGGGTGGTTTACAATTTTGTTTTTCCTTTTAGCAAATGTTATGTGACTGCCTTTTTCTTTCCACCCAACTGAATAACATATAGATTAGTGTTGATGGCCCCACTGCAGATGCCAACATGGAGTAGTTTTTAAACAACTCTGAATGCGTGACGTTTATTAATTCCATGAGCCAAAACTAGTCAAATGGGTCAGCTGGTGTCAGTGCCACCAGCCTCAACATCTTACCAAACCAGGTGGCGGTCTACATGTGATCTGTTCGTAGCATGTGGAGTACTACTGAAAGATACCTCCTCCTAGTTTTCCATATGGCAGCTCAGGGATCGACAATTTGCACTATTATTATTAAGTATCTTCTTATCATATATGTTGATTGTCTTTTGCTGGGAATATTTCTTAAGTAAAATTCTAGGGGATTTTACAAAAAAACACACATTAGGTGACCATCGGACCGAAAAGATCATTTTAAGTAACTTTGTATCAAATCAGTCATTTTGCCCGAAAATATATTTTTTTTTAATATTTTCTACTAGCGTCCCTATCAACCTTTTTTTCGATATTAAGGGTTCCTAGCGACCTCGCGGTCCATCGTAACCTTCACATAACTCCCATATTCGGCTAGATCCAGACAATCTCCAATTCTCCCTCTCTCCAGCCAGATCCAGAAAATCTCCGCTGTGCGCTACCATCTCCCTTGAAAGAAAAAAAAACCCTTACTCACCCCTAAATGTGTTTTCCTGTTTCTCCTCCTTATAAGTTTTTAGTTACTAATAACTCTACCATTCAAAAAAAAATGTTGGTGCCTATGCACACATGCATGGGATCCAAACTGATCATCTGCCATTCCCTACTTTGGGTTGGCGACAGTTGAAAACCATATTTATTTGACAATTCTAACCATTCAAGTGTGTAGCTTTTGTGGAAATAAGATTGATGGCAAAGAAATGAAATCAAACAGAGTTCAAAACTGTTCTTCTAGGAATTTTTGAAGTGTTATAATTGTCCTTACAATGTATTTTTGGGATTTAGTCCATCTATGGCAATTCCTGCTGGTTGAATGGTTTATATCTCTTGCATGTGCGCCACTGGCATTGTATGAAGGTAGCGATCGATATGTAATGAAAGAAAAGGAGCAACAACTCTGCTTTTCCTCTTTGATGTGCTTTTCCTATCCCTCTCTCTCTCTCTCTCTCTCTTTTTCTTTTTTTTTATTTTTTTTTTTTTGCGCTTATACGATCAGATTTGGGAAGATGGTTGCTTGCTTTTTGTATGCATCTACTGATGTTAACTTAGTTTACCTCACACCACCCAAATAAAGGTCGACTGACACCTTACAAATAAAGTAAATGGGAGTTATGTGAAGGTTTTGATGGACCACAAGATCGATAGGGACCTTAACATTGAAAGACAAAAGTCAATAGGGATGCTAATAGAAAATGTTAAAAAAATTATGTTTTCGGTCAAAATGACTGATTTAGTGCAAGGTCACTTAAAATGATTTTTTCGGTCCGGTGATCACTTAATGTGTTTTTTTTTTTAAATCCCCAAAATTTTATGTTGACTAGCAAATGCACTGACACGGTAGCATTGGTAAATAAAAGAGTGGTTTTTTAATCAATATCAAGGAGTTAGCCACCTGATTATAAAGTAAATATTTTTTTTAATTACTACTCATATATTCTTGGAATAATTTTAAACTATATAATTAATTTCGTAATGCTAATTTCACACTTGAACGTAAGCAAACGACCTATCTGATGGAGATTTGGTCAGCCTTAACCTTCACAATTATGAATTTATGATGGCCAGTGTTATTCTCGTAACCATCATAAGTTAATTTAAATATGTTATCTATGGTTTGATTTTGAAAACATTTATCCTGACCAGACCTGTTGATCCAAGCAAACTTAGCCTGATAATTCTGGTTCTGGTTAACATTCTCAATAGGATTAATAAAAGGCTATAGAAACTACTCGACCCACTAATCAAGCCCAACTCAGCTGATTGTACTTCTGCAAGCCAGCTTGATCGCCCTGTGGATTTGCAGTCCAGGTTATACAAATTTGAGGTATACAAACAAATTTGAGTAAGTAGTCCGTGGACCACTAACCATATTATAAAAAAAGAAACTGTAAATCAATGCGTCTGCTCTGGAAATTAGCGAATGAGGTGCACAAACAAATTTGAGTCACTAGTAGGTGGACCACTAACCATATTATAAAAAATAAATAAATAAACGGTAAATCCATGCATCTGATCTGGAAATTAGCAAGTGAGGTATACAAACAAATTTGAGTCAGTAGTCCGTGGACCACTGACCATATTATATTAAAAAAGAAACGGTCAATCAATGCATGTAATCTGGAAATTAGCCAAACAAATTTGAGTCAGTAGTCCGTGGTCCACTAACCATATTATAAAAAAAGAAATGGTCGATCAATGCATCTAATAGTGTAGTTTTTGAAAGCTGAAGTCGAATGTGATGGGATAGCACATGCGAACCAAGTGCACACTGCCAACCCCCCCCAAAAAAAATTAAAAAAGGGTTTTAAATAAAAAAATAAAGAAAAAAGAAAAAAAAAATCCAAACATTTTTTTCTATTCTGGATTCATGGTCCCATTCTCTCTAACTCTTCTTGCCAAGGTTTAAGTGTATATACAGTATACACAATCTCGATAAAATTTGAAATCTATGTGCAACATTTGTAACCAGCCAATATTTTGTGGTCCCTGAAATAGATAGAGCAAATTATTTTCTAACAGGGAAGTGCAAATTGAAACCAATTTCATATTTCAAAAACTTTCAATTCTCTTCAATTGGATGGCCCACCAAAAATAACATCGTCCTGCTTGGTCTTATGGAATATGGACTCTTAAAATAGAGATGTCAGGGTCATCACTCATCACTATTAACTAATAATTAGATCATTTATCTCCACTGCCCGCCGCCCCCCCCCCCCCCCCCCCCCCCCCCCCCCCCCCCCCATATTGTCAGTTTTCTTATTCGTTGCATTCAATGGACCTCTTCACATTATGGCACTAGTAGGGTTTTTTTTTTATCTTCGTGAAAATGAGGATTTCTAATGTAGGTATTAATTAAGGAGAGGAGTTAAGGTAGTAGGGCGCTTTACTTGTAGTTTTCCACATGGCAGCAAATGTCCATCCAGTTCCGGTGTCCGCTTTCCAGTCAATTGGCTAGGCTAGACAACTATCATTTACACCAACACACCAAGTTTCAAACAGTAATTTAATTAAGGAATGGGCAACAAGCTTCCACAGCCACATGTCCCATTAGATGCCAACATGGAATACTTTTTCCTTTCGAGTGATTCGCAATTGTCCGTTTATGATCTCATAACTTTTGCCAGTCGCCGGACATTCCAAACAGTGAAAATTGTCATGTGTTGTTTTCCAACTTTGCAATCACATGACCCATCTCTTTCACCGCCATAAAACGCTGTGGTCACACTAGATGTGACTCATACTGAGAAGTGGGATCTCTGTTCTTATTAATTATACTTTCTTCCTCCTCTCTTTTGAATAGATTTCCATCCATAGCTTTCTATTTGACACATATTGCATACGTACAACTCTGTATCTTAGGACCACTTGTGCCTACAAGGCTATAAATCTTTTGGATTGAAGCTTTTTTGGGCCCCTTTCACAAAGCATTGCTACTTTAAAAATAGGTGAAAGCTATTTAATTTACTTTCCAAGAGTCATATGCTGTGGTTTTCATGGTGCATGACATTTGATATCGATGTGGTTATAATGACTCCATATATGGGACAGTACCAAACTTGAGTTGATCGCCCTTTACTGTAGTATAGCAATTTACACCCAACCATTTTAGAGACTAAATAAATCATAGATGGGTCAAATCTTAGGACCAATGGGGCCCATCCAATTATGATGCTTGACCAAGGATCGACCAGGTTGGTTGCACCTCAACTTGATCTGATGCCAACTGAAAGTTTTAAGGCTTCCTTGTTTAAAGCTATTTATAATTAGAATTTCCCACTCTAAATAGGAAGAATCCATAAAATCAGCTATGAGATGTTTCCAGTTATCTAAGTTTCGATTAACAAAAATACTACATCCTATTTGAGCATTTATAAAAGCAGGTGGGTATCAATATGGAGAATTGATAAATCCTCTCAACAAGAATTCCGAGAATTCTAGACAAAGAACAGGTCCATGTTTTAGGTTATAATTGTAGTTGAACATAAACTGTAAGCTGGCATTCTTACCTAATTAATTAGTTCAGATGCAGGCCCAAGTCAACTCAACGCAATATAATGCCCGTATTCCACGATAGAGGGAAGTCGTTACACTCAAAAGTTGGACTCAGCTTGATCTTTTACCAAAAAAACAACATGCTTGATCTAAACTTTTGACTTGGGGTTATTACAAGATGGCAATCAGATGGACCACCTGAACAGGGATTGTACCATTTAATAAATGGCACCTGACGTGGCATTTATATACTTTAATTTTTTTGTCCTAGAGCCGCCCATCTTTTACCTACTTTTGCTCTGCCAATGGACCAGATGGAAGCTAGTTCAAATGGATGGTGAATCTGGCTCCATTTAAGGCCCTTGTGGCTGGGGAATTAGTCCTGCCTAAAAATCTGAAATGTTTTCTTACATTCTAAGAAAATAAAATTAAAACATTTACTAAGGTGAAATTTTTGGTTTTTTTTTTCCCCCCGGAATGCGTTTTTACTTATTTATTTATTCATTTTTTTAATATGCCTTGTTTCATATGAGAAAAGAATTATCATGCTATCATATTATCTTGTCTAGTTCATTTGAGGGGGCATTTTGTGAGATATAAAATCAAAAAATATCAAAAGAGGAGGGAAATTAAGAGATTTTGTAAATGTATGAAAAGAGAGAAAATGTCCGTCAAATAAGTTTTTCTTCATTTAAGAAAAATGAGACACCTTATAAGGTTGTCTCGCATGTCTTGTACCATTCAAAAAAAGAAGAAGAAGTTTTTCTTTATTTATTCTCATAATGAAACATTTCCACAATAATGTCAAACAACCCTGAGTCTTGATTTGAAATTGTGATATTGAATGAATAAAGAGTTTTTGTCTTGTTTTTATAGTGTAATGATCGCATTATATACTAGGGGAATGACTTTTTTAAATTTGAGAGGAGGAGATGGGATTCATTGTCTTAGAGGTGGTTGTATGATCAAAGCCCTTGATTGAAAGATAGGTGTGACCTTTGAAGGAATGGGCCACCTATTTCGTGTCATTCCATCTCATGGTCTACATTATCAAAACAAATGGCTCAGATTTACTAAAACAAGCTACAAGTATAGTGTATAAAAATCATATTCTATAGCTAGATCAAGAGCAGTGTATGTATCGCAATTTCAGAAGAAGACAAAAAATTCTGTGGAGAACTTTTGGTTTAACTGTTACTAGGGAAGACAACTTTTTTTTATAAAAACTTTTGCATATAATTTTTAGTGTAACTGCTCATCCGGAAGGTGTTCAAGTTAAAATATGAGCAATATCTTCCTTCTTTTAACCATTTGGGAGATTTCATCTAGTTTATGTACAAACTCCAGTTTGGAGAGATAATATAAAGTTCTTTGGCCAGAAATTTCAGTATGATAACTATGCAAGTGCTCATTGAAGTTCTGGCTACTGTCCATCGATGCTCCCATGAATGAAGGTCTTCGGTCATAAATTCAATAGAGCTTTAATAAAGAAGGACCTGCTCGAATTTCTAAAAGGAATCTTGTAGTGGGACAGGCAATATAAAGAATCTGTCCGCAATTGGTTATTCACGTTCATTTCTTTGGTAGAAGGGCAATGACAATTTGACGATAGAAGAGGAAAGTTCGTCAGGATATAATTGCAGCCACATGCATCGTGCTTAGGTCAAGTGGTCACATTATCTATGAATGTGTTTTGGCTTGGCCAGCTATGTCCGGACCACCTTACCCATGGCCCTATCGAGCAATACCACATCACTTAACTCTAGATTCTGGACACTTGTTTCCTATTTGATTGTCAACAGTAACAAGACCCACCTTTAGCCCCTATCCCACCCTAGGGCCTAGTACTGTAGGTTCGCAGGTGCCATTCACGAGGGTTTTGATTCAACTTAAAACATGACCGCATATGTGAGGTTAAAGTAAGGGCTTACCACGGGCCAGCCATGACAGCCGTAGACTTCTAAGAGAATGTTCAAACGGTTATATCATGCACATGAGCCCACAAGCTAGGAAGATGGGATAATGCTATTACACTATCCTTCACTCATTTTTTGAAGTTTTTGCCAAGATTCAAGATATTAATCTTTAAACCTTAGGTTAGGGCCAGCTCGAGACAATTCGAGGCCTAAAGCGACAATCCTAAATAAGACATTTTCTATGTTTTAATATTATTATAAATATTTTATTCAAAATTTATTTTTCTTGCTTTTTTGTAATGCGAAATTACTAATTAAGTTTTTATATTCAAGTTTTGCTAATCTATCTTAAGTCCACCTCCAAAACTCACATGAAAACTTTAGACCCATTCTCAAAACTCACATGGAAATCTTGAGTCCCAAAAGTAAAAAAAAATAAAAATCTTCAATATGCCATTAGTGGGGTTCAAAGCATTTTCACCTACGCATGGTACGCATACGCAACATGAATCAGAACCATCCAAGATGGACTTCATAGTTATGCCCCAGGTATTGAATGTTCCAAATGCACGACGCTCATATACATTGTGTGCAAGCGAATAAATTCTGGCAGGGCCCATTGTTTATCTTAAATTTTAAGATATATTATTAGGGCTAAAATCCCAAGCTATGAATCTATTACAACCACATCATGGATCAAATCGGAATGAACCTCTATTGAAATAGGATACACAAAAATAGTGAGAAACGCTTGTAAAGCAAATTCAAGACTAAATGTATGGTTGAGATCTGATACATATGGACTGCTAGAAATATAATTGTGTGCTAAAATCAATTGGACTCCTAACAATAATAATATAAGGGGCAGATTTGGAAATATAATACGTCAGGCCCCGTAAAAATCGTGGTTGTATCTTCTTAAGAGAGAATTATTATGGAACCTTATATTTTGGTGAGAAAAAAAAATGAATGGCAATTGACAAATTTGATTTTTTAGAATTTCAAAAGAAGCTAGCTATTATGGGGCCTTTTTTGGGCCTTATTTGTTGGGGCCTAAAGCAAAGGCTTTATTGGCCTTATGCTAGAGTCGGCCTTGCCTTAGGTTTATTAGTTCTTCAAGAATGTTGAAAGTTTGGACGAACATCTGACAATTGGTATTGGATCTATGTATAAAAACTATAAATTAAGCTGTTGCAACCCGGCCCCTCCTCTCCCTCGCCCTCTGTGTGGTTTTCTATTTTTTTTTCTTTTCTTTTCTGTGTTATTATTATCTTAGATAGTTGTTTATAATTACTTTGATATTTATGGAGAGGTGTTAATATATTCTATTTTCTGCTCCGTGGGAGTGTTTTTCTTTTTTCCTTTTCTTTTGCTATAATTATCCTGGAATGATTCTCATTTTTTATTGATGCGCTGCCTTAGTGGTTAGGAACTATTTAACAGTTACATAGGAATCACTTGATTGCAGTTGGGAGATAACAGGAACTAAAGCATTAGTAAATCCACTGCAAGCTTATTTTGGGTTTTTCTGTACGGTAATTTTTAATCTCGATAATCCTTCGTTGTTACCAAACTCTGCACATTTGCTTGCACATGCTTTGTACTGTTTGTACGTAGAAAGAGTTAAAACGAAGTTTTTTTTTTTTTCGATATTACAACACTATATACGATATCACAGTTTCTATATGCGATATCACAATTACCTCTTGCGATACTGCAAAAAACTTCATGCAATATCGCATAAAGTGTTACGTATAAAGTCAACAGTTGCCTTTTTGTTTATATTTCCATCCTGTTATGTAGCTTTCATTTTATATTATAAATATCCGATGCAATCTTTCTTCCATTTTGCAACAACCATTCCTTGATTTCAGGTAAATATGAAATAGCTTGAATGGGCTTGGCTATTTGTAACAGTGCAAGTGCTACTTTAAGCAGTGTAAAGTGATCACCAATATAAATCCCACTTAATCACAAATTGCAATGCTCAAACTTGGGACCTGCCTTTAGAAATCAAGAAAGTAGAATTCCAACATTAACAAAAATATAAGAAAAAAAACCATGAAACTTCAAAAAAAAAAAATTGAAAATCATAGATGGGACACGCTATTAAAGATCCAGGGAATCGATTTATTTAAATTTATAATTAGATGATCTTACAAATGTTAAAAATGAGAAACTTTTAATTGTATCTAAATGAAAGATGAGAAAACCTTCTTTTTTTGGTCAAAATGAAAAACCTTATTACCATCCCAAAAACCTCTTAAAGAGCTCAAAATTTAAGTTCACTTAGCCATATCTTATAAAATTACATTTCTAACAGATAAAAACAAGAAAGAGGGTAGAATGATTTCATATCTTATAGAAATTCATTTCTATATACAATTCTACACCCATTAACTCTAATTTCCCATCTCAGATTGATGACTTCATTTGAGAGTAGAGTTATTAATTGAATCCGCCACACAGTAGAAAGTGGAGTGATCTTTTTACTAGTACATTAGAACCCACTTTTCTTAAGAAGAACTGGGTGGCCAAATTGACCTTTGGATTGCACTTGATTCACTCATCAAACCACTTGATAACATTGTTCGTAGAAGTTTTAATCAAATGGTAAATATCACTCTGATTGTTGTGGCAGGGAAGGTGTGATTTCCTATTTTAGAATCTAGTTACAGATTTAAAAATACATTCATGCACCCAACTTGTTATTCAAGATTCTACAATAAGAGTAGATATATAGAATGCCTGGATACAAAGGAAAATGTATCTATTAAACAATATAAAAAAGCACTTGAGTTGAAACAAGATTCTCTTTCTAAAGCCTTCTCCAGACCTAAACCCCTTCTGCTTACCTTCTACTCACTGAAACTGCGTACTTCAAAAAGGGCACATGTTGTTGGAATTTTGGATTAGATAAGCTAAAGTTTTGGATTAGAGTTTTCGGAGCCCATTAGATCAAATTAGGTAATTACGATCCAAACCAAAATACTCACACATATACATCAAGAGTCGAGAAGATAAAGGAAAATTGAGTTGAACAAACGGATTAGCTTCTAGAAAGAGAATGAAGAAGATGACCTTGATTTAGGCTTTGGCGACTTAGGATTTTGTGAAACAGTTATCAACGGAGGCTACCACAACCAAAGATTGTTCGTAAACGCTCCACTAAGGCCGAGATACTTGCGTATTAGCAAACAGGCTGGCAAGAGAGGAGGGGAGCGAAAACAGATGGGGGAGAGAGTTATGGTCGGTAAAAATGGGAATAGGCGATGTTGGAAGGGATACAAAGATAAAGGTTAATATTGCTATTTCGCATTATATTGCGCAATTGCAAAAAGGAATGTTGTGATTTCGCATTGTTTCAAACCCTTTTGACTCTTTCAACGTATGGATAGTACAGAGACCGTATGTAGAATTTGGTAAAAAGGGGTATCAAGATGTACATGTGACTGTACGAAAAAAACTCCATTTATTTTTATCTTGATTAAATGGACAAAGTACAACCGTCCATCTCTGTTTTTGGCCTTAATTGACATAAAACACATGATACTAACAGATAATTGTATGGTCGTGGACATAAGGAACTACAAAATCAAATCCTTCCGGATGTATACAGTTCCGGCATCTCCATCCTAAACCTGGTAACTCAGAGGTTGTTTGTTTGTGTGCGAAAATCTCTACCACACCCATTTCACCATGGTAAGCATATACATCCCATTACATTTTCTTTTTATGCGAAAGTGTAGAAGTGTTAATTTGTATGGCTCAATAGAAGTTAATAAATCTTGGTTAACCGGGCCCCCTAGATTGCTCATTCTATACTGTGATTAGAAGTGGGCATCTTATAGGTCTACTGTGATTAAAAGTAGTGTTTGGGTGTAATAGGGTTTTGGGGCTGACATTATAAATAGAGACTTAAGGTCTCTATGATGTACAACCTATTCTGATTGCATAGTGAATTCTCCCATCTTCCCCGTAGACGTAGGTCAAAGCCAAACCACATAAATTTCCATGTTCTTATAGATGCTTGTTCTCTTTCCGTAAGCCCTAGATCCTAACAAGAAGAACCTACGAAACTACGAAATCACATTACCCTCGCCCACTTCCAGGCGGCAGGCCCAAAACCATTTATGTATCTTCAAGTCTTTTTACCATTATAATAAGTATACTTTTCTACCAAAAAAAAACGAAGGTATACTCTGGATCCTACAATATTTTATGGAACTGAGAAAATATTTATTCATGTATAGTATGTTAAATGTTTTTTTGTTTTGAAGAAGGGATAACAAGCAAAGCAGCAAAACAAAGAAGAAGGGCAAAGAAAGGATTGCCGAAAGAACAAAATTGCCACCCTGCAGAGCAGATCGTCGGGTTTGGTGGTCCACCTGCTGCTCAAACAGGTCATGCCTGGTTTATGTGGGCCCCAGTGAGAACAGTCCAAACTATAATCAGCATGGATCACATGCAGACCGGTACGTACAATTTAGAGTTGAGGACAAGGGCATCACGTGCTCATTCACACAAAGTCTTTCCATTTTTGTGTAAGAGTCATATTGAAAAGGTACCAGGAGGCAGGAGCCATGTGCATGTGACCCAATCTTTTCCGATTCCTTGGAGGCATTAATGGTAGAATAGATTGGTTGATAAAGGGCCTCATTTTTATTTTTTTTTTACAAAGCCCATTATTTGGCTAAGCTGTGTTTTGCCTACAAGAGGGATTTTTTTTTTTTTTTTTTGGGAGGATGATGTTATAAGATGGGTTCCTGACCTTCTTCCTTGATAGGGTTGTGTTTTGTCCACTCTTTTTGTGTTTTTAATGAAATTCTCTTTCTTACAATAAAAACAGCACAGGCTTAGACTATACCAAAAACCAGGCTGAAGATGCAACTATGCCATCCTCTGTTGGTACCCTAAATATAACCAATAGTAGAGAATAAATTTATCATTTATCTAAATTTCATTTAGAAAATCAGGAGGAAAGGCTATGAATACATGGAATCTCCCACGTATCATCAAACATCGGATATCTACTTACGGGGGTCATAATTATTGCATTTTGGACCTTTGATTTGGTGGCCCTCAATGTTGGGAGACAAGGCCCCAAAATCATCTCAGGTTGTAGCTTGGAAGGTTCTGGTCTACTTGAGCTGTCTATACTTGGGCCTGTGGTGACACTTCCTCCGCATTCTCTTTGGTGACCAATGTAAAAGTTTTGTCAGTCAAATAGTAGAATTTTAAAAAATACGCATAACTGGGGGCATGTTTGCTTGCAAAAGAATAAAGTAAATGAAGATTGAAATAAATCCCAGCGAATAAATTCTTTATCCTGTGATGTGTTTGTTTGCATTAGCCCATAAAATAAAATAAATAGGTTGGTAGGTACCTGAACTTTATTTTTTTTCCTGATATACTTACTCATAGACATCATAATAAAGCAGGGTAGAATAACTCATTCTCCATTCTATTTATCCAATCAAATGCACGTGCTAAATCATTTTACTTTACACCAATTATCCACATGCCATACAAAGTAATTCATTTACTAATTTCTTGCAATCTATTCCTCTCATACATTATGCTTATTGTAAAATCCTACTACTCTATTATTAATCCTCCCCAATGCAAACAACAGGAAGTAACAGACAAAACAGTGAAGCTTCTTTTTAAAGAACAAGACAAAAGTGACGTGGCTTATTTAATGCAAGGTAACCCTCCGCCAGTTTTCACGAGGCCGGATGCGTGGGTTAGAGGTTTCGTCTCTGCTGCTTTGACGAAATCCAAACCCAGGCCTTCTGTAACAAGCCGATAAAGACCGGCTCTTATTCTTCTTCTCCAGCAGAGGGAGAGAGCCCTTTTCTCTGTCTTTTTCCGGCACCGGAAGAAACTGAGAATCGACCTTCTTCTCCAGTGAAGGCTACAAGTCCGGGTCCTCCTCTGTTTTCAGAGATGGGCAAGACAGTTCGGAACCACTATCGTCTTCTTCTTCGCGTCCGGCAAAGCTTCCAGTAGGATCTTACACCCTATTGAGACCAAAACGCGTCTCCATGGAGAACAATAGGAAGGGTTTTCTCGAATGAGGAGAGGCATTTCTTCAATCTCACAACTAACAGAGGGATGTCCAATGTTGATTTCAGGTGGAGTTCTGTGTTTGCTTCCCCTCTCCGTCTTCATAAAACTACTTCAAATATCTTCCAATGAATTTTATTATAGAGTAATACGGTGTGAATAGAGGATCATCATCATCATCTTTAGAACCTTGTTCTGGTGGGTACACGAAATTAAAGGAGTTGTGGGTTCATATAAATTACTTTTTATTTTCAAAATATTTATAAGAGTGAGAAAAAGAGTACACTTGTCAGTGGTGGGACCGGATAGGCCCGCAGAGTTGGATTGCACATGCAGTCGCCCGCTTTGCCTTACTTTATTTTATGGGTTCATTTCACTTCCTTGTAGTATTCTTAGAAAAAGGTTTTTTTCTCTTAGGAGCAAAGGCAAGTTTACAAATCCACAAAAGATCATTGTTCTCGGGAAAAGAGCACCCACGTTTTAGCTAAATGGAGAAGCTGAACCCAGATATAAGGGTGAAAAATTAGATAGCCCCTGTAGACCCCCCCCCCCCCCCTAGAATTTATGGTTAAAAAAATCCGCCGAGTCTGAGTCGCATACCGAGTCGGGTCTCATGAGACTCGGACTCGGATCATGGGACTTGTCCGAGTCGCAAGGGACTCAGCCTAGTTCTAATGCAACTCGGGGAGTCCTATGGGACTCAGCGATGCGACTCAGACACAAGTAGGTCCTTAGCCTAATCTTTTTAACCTTGCACGAATCTCCATGCTTGCACTTCACCAATAATCTCAATAGAGTTGGCCTAAGTAGTCTCTCCCAAGCTTCTATTAATGTTAATGTTTGATTATCAATTTAATGTTAATGTTAAC
The DNA here is from genome assembly GCA_029852735.1 of Persea americana. Taxonomy (NCBI): domain Eukaryota; kingdom Viridiplantae; phylum Streptophyta; class Magnoliopsida; order Laurales; family Lauraceae; genus Persea; species Persea americana. The sequence goes on from CM056811.1 coordinate 72,938,479, forward strand.
AACCTTATGCACTCAATTGTGGATAGAAAGTGATGATATAATTTGCAAGATTTTATGAACTTTGCATGCACTCATTGTGGATAGAAAGTGGTGATATAATTTGCAAGATTTTATGAACTTTGCATGCAGTCGCTCAGTTCAACTGATATCCAGAAATTGGCAATGGGTTATCTATTACCCGGCCGGCCACTTTCTCTGGAACTTTCAAGGCCTTCAACTCTATGAGCATTTTACAAGCTATGGGTTTACTAGGTGATTTCAAGCCCGGCCAAAACATGAAGATCCCTCCAAGGTTAATATTTATAGTTTAGGTAATGATAAATTTCTATTACAAAATGGCCATTTGGAGGGATTTATGGAAGTCCCAATTACAGTACTCGAGTTTTTTTTTTTCATGTGAGCTTTAAGTTTACATGTGATTACACCGGAAAGAATTGATCAATTTTGTAATATAGTTCCCATGAAATGGTCTAAATGGGTAAACTTGTAATCTTAGATTTGAAAAGTAATTGAACTTTTTTCTTGAAAGTTCTGTACCAAGTTTAGAATAAATCTCTTCAATGTGAAAGAGAAATCCTTTCATTGTACGAACATGTAATAGATGTTAGCCATTAACCTTTATCTTCATCCATAACAACTTGAGAGACATTTTATGTGCAAAACAAAAAAATCTTAATACCCTCAAATTCTTCTTAATTTTTAATTCATCCAATCACTTACCAAAAAAAAGACGTGCCAATCTTTAGTTTCTCTGCAGTCTGGTCCCTCCCCAGTCCCCACCCTCACCATTGCGTCTTCTTTTCCCCTGTCCAATTTGCCAAATATGACTTATTTCCAACTTAAGGGGACAGCTGGGCTTTATCCAAAACTAAGATGAGTATAATGTCCATCTGACATGAAGCTGGGAGGAGTAAGCAGAAGCCAGAAGGGAAGAAGGGAGAAAAGCAGAAGGGAAGAAGGGATAAGAGAGCTATTTGTTCTCTACCCATGTTAAAGAAAAAAAAATTAGAGAAAATAAAGTTAAGAGTAAATCTTTTCAACTAGCTCTATATAAACAACCTAAAACCACTTATTCTCTCCCTCATCCAGTTCTCTTCTCACTCTTGCACTCATTCCACATAAGCACTCACTGTTTGTTCTCATGGCAGATGAAGAACAAAGTAAGCACTCGCTATCGGCTCTCATGGAGGAGGAAGAAGGACAGCATAAGCCCTCGCTCTCGTCTCTCATGGAGGAAAAGGAACGACAGCGTAAGCACTCACTCTAAGCTGTCTTGGAGGAAGAGCAAGGTAAGAACTCACTCACTCTCTACATGCTGCACAGTCTCGAGTTATGAAATATAAGGTGCAAATGGGTGGTCGATTCGGCCTCTTAGGGACCGAAAATGAACAGGGTTTGTATTCAATTGTTGACCAATAAACTAATCTGAATATGGCTCTTGGAAGTGATGACTAAGGCTTTAATCATCCATCATAAAGCAAACCCGTTTCATTTCATTAAAATCCAAATTGAACCATGACCATAATCAAACCCATATTCAAGTAGCTAGGGATCAATGTGGAACTCATTTTGAGGCAAACCCATTTAAAATCTGTTGAGTACTGAATCACATGCGAAGGTGGATTTTTATACATAAAAGAAGAATGGATCGACCATTTAAAATTTAAACATGCTGCAAGTTAATGTTGTGCTGTTGTCTATGCAAGAAGCTTATGATACTGAGCGTTTGTATGTATGAATTTGCAGACGAAATCAATGATTCTCCAGTGGAGGAAGCGAAGCTTACAGTTCCAATCACCGACGATAGGACCCTTCCAGTCTTAACCTTCCGAACTTGGGTCGTAGGATTTACTAGTTGTATACTTGTAGCTTTCTTATCTAGGCTCTTCACATATCGTCAAAACCAAGTCCCCATTACAACAGTAGCCATCCAAATTCTTATCCTCCTTATTGGGAAGCTGTTAGAAGCTACTCTTCCAACTGGATCATTCAGAATTTAAGGGACTAGATGGACGTTATCCATGAACCCAGGTCCTTTCAATGTCAAAGAGCATGCCCTAATTGCTATGTTTGCCAACTCTGGCCTTAGTAGTCCTACGTCCGCAGGTTTCATGACCATTATGAAGGTCTTTTACCACAGAAAATTTAGTCTCGCAATTGCAATGCTATTGGGCAAAACATCACAGGTAATCCTAGTCCTTTGCCCACTCTATTCCACTTTATCTTATTATTATTGTTTCAACTTTTTGATGATCATTTGTGTGGATTTAGATGTTGGTTATTGCTCCTTTAAGAAATTATCTATCATTAATTTGCATGGAACTTGTTCCAAATTTCCATTGATATACATCATCCATACTATGGCTGCTCTTGTGGTCATATAAATCCATGATCAAATATCACGACATAGTAAAGCTGAATTTTCCTTTGATCTCTTTCTTGTTTTGCCTCATATTTGTGTGTTTTCGCTGCATGTAGCTGATAGGATATGGGTATGCTGGACTGTTTATGAAGTTTCTTGTAGACTCACCTAAAATGTGGTGGCCTTCAGTTGTTGCGCAAGTGTCCCTTTACAGGTCTCCCGCTTCTACAAACATTCTACACAAGAGTTTTATTTATTCCATTTCAATTCATTTACATATTGCATGATAGTGTTTGACATGAAACTATTCCACCATCTTACAGGACTTTGCACGTACCAGATGTAAGGACCAAGGGAAAACTAACAAGATTTCAATTCTTTATTATAGTCTCAGTCACCAGCTTTGCCTATTATATTGTTCCAAACATTTTATTTCCTTCTGTAACTGCTCTTTCAATTGTGGGTTGGATTTGGAAGGATTCAGTCACAGCCCATCAAATTGGTTCTGGTACTCGTGGGCTTGGCCTTGGCTCTTTTCTGTTAGATTATCCTACCCTAACCACATACGTAGGAAGTCCCTTCACTGCCCCTCCATTAGTAATTGTAAATACAATGATTGGACTTGTATCGTCCCTATATCTAGTAATTCCAATCTCCTACTGGTTAAACTTTCAAAACTCAAAGTGGTTCCCTTTGTTTTCCTCACATTTATTCGATTCAGATGGTCACCAGTACAATGTCTCGCGCGTTTTAGACGAGAGAGGCTTTACTCTTGACCGAGAAAAGTACAGAAAAATACTCAAAGGTCTATCTTAGCACTCTCAATGCATACAGTTATGGTTTTGGCTATGCACTTTCGGCAGCAGTCCTTACTCATACTGTTCTCTACCACGGGAGGTGAAGCTCTTTCTATGGTTGATTTTCAGTTTAGTCTCTCACTGTTTCTATTCATTTATAAAGCTTGCACATTTCAATTATAAAACTGTTATTTTCACTCTCTGGAGTCCCGCACTGAGATGGTGTGAGATTTTCTCTCTACCGTAAAAATAAAATTAAAAAAGCGGAACTCGGCTTCCATGAAAATCCTACATGGCAGTCGTGTGGGAGTCGGACACGACTCCATCGGAGAAAATTCCCCATTAGTACAAATAATATAAAGAACAGTACACTCATTCTGAAAGATTTGTATTTCAGGTCCGTTTGGAAGCAATTTAAGGAGACATATCATAGTCAACAACAAGAAGGGGATGTTCATAATAGGCTAATGAAGAGCTATAGGACTGTTCCTCAATGGTGGTTCTATTCAATCTTATTTCTGTCTTCTGTGGTGGCAATCTTAATGTGTATTTTCATACCACAACTGCAGCTTCCTGTTTGGGGATTTCTTGTGGCTCTCATTACAAGTGTGACCATGACCCTCAGCGCAGGTGTATTTTATGCTACTGCAAATCAGGTACATATATCTGGTATAATACTTCTACTCATATAAAGATACAGAGCAAATCTACAATGACTATTACGGGGTACAATATTATTGTTTCTCCTATTAATAACGTGGCATCATTTTTCTCTTTTTTTTTTTTTTTTTTAATCTCTTATAAATACTCACACACCCATCCAATACACAATTGCAGATTAATTCCTCGTTGTTTATATAGAGAGGGAGATACTGAACCATCGAGAAATTAATAATGTCGCGAATTATTGTTTTATTTCCCTCTAATTCTCATCAAACTGAGAATTTTAGAAACAAATATGTTGTTTTCTTTTATAAATGTTGCTATTTGAAATCCACAGTAGGGATTTATGACTTTAATTAATTTCTGATAATGTGATACTGTTACGCCCCGTCCCTAACTAATCATAATTAAGGCTAATTAAATTGAGATTAATACTAATTAAGCATGGTTAATTGAATGACAATGGTTAAAGACTAAAATGAGACGGATTAGCCTCAAATGATTGAATTAAACTTAATGAAGTTGATTTAAATGGGATTGAACGAAATGGATTGAGTTTAGACTCAAACAAGGTTTTTTTTCGTAAATACGGATTTTCGCGTATTTTATCGAATACGGTAACTCTTTATACCATCATGTGTATCTCAAATAGTACGTTAACTTTCATAATAGATTTCAGTCCATTGGGCTTGAAATTGATCAAATGAACTCTCATTTGACTTGAGTTGTAAATAGAGAAAGGGAAGTGGGCTTAAGTGTAAAAGTAGGGTTATAAGGGATGATATGAACTCCATTGAGTTCATTTATTCTCTTTTCCAATTTGAAGAGAACCCTAGACCTCTTTTTCTTCTCTCTTTCTTCCAATTTCTCCATCAATTGTCAAGACTTGGAGGAGTGCAAGTGGATTGAGGAGTGTTGTGTCTTCTTCATCTTCTTCCTCAATTCATCTTCCATTTTTGAAGTTTTTGAAGCTTGGGGAGAGCTCAAACTTCTTTTCCTTGGATCACAAGTAAGTAATTAACGTTTTTAAAGAACTTTGAAGTTCTTCTAAGTGCTTAGAGTTGGTTTCTAGCATCAATAGCTCATAGAGTTCATATTACATGTTTTTATGGATTAGGGTTTGAGTTTGGGAGAAGTTTGTGTCAAATCAAGCTAAGCAAAGAGGGGTTTTGCTAGGTAACTCCAAGAGAGGCAAGTATAAACACCTTGCTTGTGATTAATGCTAATTTCTATAGGTCTTGCATTGATTTGGGTTTTTGGTACCATTTCCATTCATGTTTAGAATGGAATTGTTTTTGTGGATTGATGGAATGAAGGAGTTATTAATGAAGGAATGAAATGAGAATTGAGGAGTGGACATAAGGTCCAAGTTTTGTGCAGGTTGTAAATGGTTTGGGGCAAGAGAGGAGGAAGAAGGAAACCAGTTTCTGAATTGAAATTGAGTTTCGAAGCAGGTCCGATTGTCACGACCCGGGCCCAAGTTACGATAATCCAAGGCTGTGAACCATACTTACTCCCGTGAACTCTGAACCTAAGCTAAAATAGAATCTACAAGGGATAACATTCAGTCATTTATACCTGTCAATTGTATAATTTGCGGAAATACACATTGATAAATTAATTCAAAATGTACATGTATACAAAATAAAGTTCTTTATACATGTATCGTTCCTTTGCTTTCTTCACCAATCATTGCATATTGATGACTATTCCAGTTCTCAAAATATTACATTTCCAAAATGAATTTCAACTATTCAAAAGAGTTCTCAAAATGAATTTCCCAAAATGTTCTTAGTCCATTTGCGCCCTCGAATAACCATCTCAATTGGAATTCCGACCATCCCATTCAATTAATCCTCCTGTAGGAACCGCAACGGTCTCCTCCGCTGCCTCCGGGGCCACTGCTAGACCGGCACGGGCAATCGGGCCTGTAATGCCATCAATAACACTAATGAACACGACGGTTCAACAATGCATAAACACAACTTGTGATAGCACATGTTAGTACATTTACTAAATTCGTTCAATATATTTAGGGAATAATTCCAATTGTGGACAATGGAGGAACATAATAAGTCAATCAATAAGCATGTACAAGACGGCAACTACCATAGCTTTCATTTCATTTCATTTCATTTCAAGTCATTTCATGTCATTTACCATCTTCCCTCAAAGGAAGGATTCATCTTCCGAATGGAAGGCATCAATCAGTACCCGTAGATAAGATCAAAATTTTTAGAACTTACCAGTGTCCGGGCCAGGGACACTAGCATCACTACGGAGCTCCGGAACGCCCCCAAATCCATCTACTGCAGTAGGAATAGTCATTTGGCTCAGGGTAGAAGGGCACACCATTCAAAACCCCGGCCTTATGAATATAATCATTTATTAATTCATTTCAAATTTCATACAATAGCTAGGTAGTGCCAGACTCAAGGGTCGATGCATTTCATTACCAATCCATTTCTGGATTCAATTCAATACAGTGATTCCATTCTTAACAATGGAAAGGAAACAAACAATGTCATCAATCTTGTGAGATTGGAATGAAGTGATACAGAACACAAGGGCATGAGAGAATCACTGATTACCCGATTCTACTCATTTCTATTTCAGTTCCTACCCACCATTTGAGTACAACCGTTGGTTATCCAATGTACGTGTTATTCTCGATGGACATCACATTTGTATTTGTATGTACATTAGAGTCCCCGTGATCAACACTTATGGAGGCACGGTTCATAATCAATTAACACTTAACCCATTATTAATCCAAGGGTTCAATTCTTAAAGTTTCTATTTCATTGCTCACAATCCTCACCAATCTCTATTTGCATTAATTAGCCACAAAGCTAATTTTTTTGAGGACATACAAGTGTCCAAAAGTACTCATGTTTCCTACAAAACCCAAAACCAACCGGTCCGATTGATTGGCCAAATTTTCGGCCTCAGTCAATACCCAGTTCAGTATCAAGTTCGCTGGAGCGGACCCAGACAGAGAAGTGGTCGCTCGAGCGAACCCAAAGTTCGCTCGAGTGAACTCAAATAGAAACGTGGTTGCTCGAGCAGAGCTTGTCCGCTCGAGCGCCTTCATCTAGAGAGTGGTTCGCTCTAGCGAATGCTTCAGAACTTCACTCTATTCATCCAGAGAGTGGGTCGCTCGAGCGAACGCTTCAGAAAACCCAATCCGGATTTCTATAACTCTCTCTCTTCTTCACTCCTTTCTCCATTCAATACCACAACCACCTGCAATCAATTTTGGACCTCCTGTCCACTCATCATTCATCATTCAATCTACACATTAATGACATTTCTAATCCATTCCCTCAATCCATAAACAACAAGTCCATTCACATTCAATGGAAAAATGCATACAAACCCACTTTATGAAATTTTCCTTAACAACTACAATACTAACAACATTCACAAGTAGGGTTTATACTTGCCTCTATTGAAGTCTTGGACAAAAGCCCTCTTTCCTTGGTTTGGCTTAACACAATCTCTTCCAAAGAATCTTCCAAGCTCTCAACAATAGAGGATGACCCAATGGAGAAGATGAAGATAACCAAGCTCCCTCTAAAATTACTTACAAGCTCCAAATCCTCACTCTTAATGGAGAAGGAATGGAAGAGAAGGAAGAAGGAAGAAGGAAGAAGGAAGAAGAGGGGTGCCTAGGGTTTGCTAAAATGGGAAAGGAACCCATCTCTTAGCTTATATAATGAGCTTTTTGCATTTAAGTCCCATTCTATTTTTCTTATTCACCATTTGGGTCAAATGAAGACCCATTTGATCAACCTTAAGTCAAATGAAATTAAGTGTATTATGAAAGTTAACGTACTCTTCAAGATACACACGTTGGTATCAAGAATTTCCGTATTTGACGAAATATGAGAAAATTCGTATTTACAAAAAAGTCCTTAGTTTACTTTGTTTGAGTTTAAACTCTTTTTAATCAACTCAATCCCTTTCAAGTTCACTTCATTAAGCTTAATTCAATCATTTGAGACTAACCCAACTCATTTAGTTCATCAATCACAATTAGCACAATTAATCATGCTTAATTAACACTAATTGGGATTAATTTGTTTAATTACGATTAGTCCGGGGCGGGGCCTACAGATCAATTGGAACTGAATATCCAATCGATTGGACAGAGAGTTAAGTAGGATAATTTTTCTGTTCGATCAATCAAACAGACTGTCCAATCGATCAAACAGGGCATTAACTGAGGCGAAATTTTGGCCGATCAATCGGACCGAGTTGGTTTTGGGTTTTGTTGGAAACATGGATGCTTTTTGGGTGCATAAGTGTCTTTTAAATTAGTTTTGTGACTAATTATAATGTGATTAGAGATTGGTGGGGATTGTGAACAATACAAAGAGAATTTTGAGGATTGAACCCTTGGTTTAATAGTGGGTTAAAGTGTTTAATTGATTATGGACTAAATCTCCATAGGTGTTAACTACGGGTACTCTAATGCACACATTATATATATAATGTGATGTCCATCAAGAATAACACGTGCATTGTATAACCAATGGTTACACCTAGATGGTTATTTAAAACTGAGATTGAAATGAGTCAAATTGTTATAGTTAGCAATTCTATTATTGTGTTATCTTCCTTATCGTTGTATTCCGATCTAATGAGATCGATGTTACTATTATTCCTTTCATTTATTAAGAATGGAATTGTGAATTGAGTCCAAAATGGATTAATATTGAAATGTATTGACTCTTGAGTCTAGCACTACATAGTTATTTTGTTAAAGCACTAAAATGAGCTAAATGAATTAAAATACAGACAAATGACTATTCCTACAGTAGTAGATGGATTTTGGGGCATTCCAGAGCTTCGTAGTGATGCCAGTTGTCCCTGGCCGGGACACTGGTAAGTCCCACAATTCCGATCATATCAATGGATACTGATTCATGCCTTCCATTTGGAAGATGAATCATTCCTTTGAGGGAAGATGGTAAATGAAATGAAATGAAATGAAACGAAATGAAGTAAAATGAATGCTATGGTAGTTGCCAATTTGTAATGTCTATTACTTGACTCTAAATGTCTGTGTACTGTCATAGTACAATGGTCTAGCATTGGATATCAATTGTAAAATTGTGGATTGATATATGGCACAGATTTATTATATGCATTAGTATATGTATTAATATGTACTATCACAAGATTTGTTTATATAATATTGTTGAACCATCGTATTAACAATGGCAGCGGAGGAGACCGCTCCGGTTCCTCCAGGAGGATTGATCGAATGGAACAGTTGAGACATCATTTGATATGGGTATCCGAGTGCGAAATGGATTAAGAACATTTTGTGAGATTCTTTTGGGGATTCTTTTTTGAAAGGATTTGGTGTTTAATGTTTTGAATAGTTGTCGCCCAGCGTTGTATTTGAATATGCAGTGGTTGACATTGTACATGTATATAGGACCTTTACTTTTTAATAGAACTGTACGATGTAGATTGATATAGGTGAATGTGTGTTTCCGCAAATGATATAGTTGGCAGGTGCATGAATGTTATCCCTTGTGGATTCTGTTTTAACTTCGGTTAATTCTAAGTTTACGGGAGTAAGTATGAGCGGCTCGGGGATTATCGAACCTCGGGCTTGGGTCGTGATAGATACCCCTCTAGATAACAGTTGGATGCCCAACACTATTGAACGTTCCTACAAATTTTTTTAAACCCCCAGCCTCCGTGCATTATAAAGGGGTCCACCTTTCTTATAGTATTCCTAGAAAAAAGATTCTTTTCTCTTTAGGAGCAAAGGTTCAAGTTTACAAATCCACAAAAGATCATTATCCCTAGGAAAAGAGCAACCTTTTAGCTAGATGGAGATGCTGAACCCATATATAAGGGTGAAAACTTAGATGGTCACTTGTACATCCCCACCCTTGAATCTTCATGCTTCAATTGCATTTCACCAATAATTTCAGTAGTGTTGGCCTAAGTAGTCTTTCCCTAGCTTCCATTAATGTTAATGTTTGAATATCAATTTAATGTTAATGTTAACAATCTTATGCATTCATTGTGGGTAGAAAGTGATGATCTAATTTGAAAGATTTTATGAAATTTTACATGCAGTGGCTCAGTTCAACTGATCATACCCAAGAATTGGCAATGGGATATCTATTACCTGGCCGGCCACTTGCTATGGAAACGTTCAGGGTCTACAACTCTATGAGCATGTCACAAGCTCTCTCTTTACTTGGTGATTTTAAGCTTGGCCACTACATGAAGATCCCTCCAAGGTTAATATTCATAGTTCAGGTAATGATAAATTTCTATTACAAAATGGCCATTTGGAGGGATTAATGGTATTCCCAATCACTGTACTTGATTTTCTTTTTTGGATGTGAGATAGGTGGTTGGCCAAATCATCTCAGACTATGTTCACGTTGGAGTCACATGGTGGCTATCATCTACAACAAAGAATTTCTGTGAATCAGACAATTTGTCGAAGGGAGTCTTTGGATATGTCCAACATAGCGTTGGACTCAACCGTACTATCAGGATTTCTTAGTTGGAATTATTGCAGGAAAGTTGCAATAAAAGTTATTTCAATCATTTCCACATAAGAAATGATAAGCAAATTAGTATTTCAATGTTGCTATATGCGCCTCGCCTCGAGAAATGTTTAGGTGCATATAGCAACAGTGGGACACTAATCTGCTTATCCATTTCTTATGTGGAAATGATTGAAATAACTTTCATTGTAAAATTACTGCAATTAATCCAACCAAGAAAAATAGGTATCCAGCTGTATGGGCCATTTGGCACCAACAGTGCGCAGGCCCCGTTACTCCTGATTGTAAGGTTGAATCGAATGCTACATTGGACGTGTCGAAGGGCTCTGTTTGGACAAATTGTATAGTTCACAGAAACTTTTTATTGTCGATGATAACCACCATGCGACTCCAACGTGAACAAAGAAATTGAGTATGCCCGAAGGGGACTTTGCATTCTGGACATGACCAGCAATTGCCGTCTTCCTCAACATGTACGTGTCTTTAAGAAGCACAAGGAGTGGTGGGCAGAATATAATTATGTGCTATTAGCAGCTCTAAACGTAGGACCTGCTCTTCTGGCACTTCTACAATACTACAATACGTCACCCTTCAATTAAATAATGTATATGCAGTGAGTTGGAGGGATTGGAACAGGGTGACCACTGCCAACTTGCCCTACAGCTGAATGGGTAGTGGTTGAAGGCTGTCCTGTTCTCAATCGAAGATGATGTCAAATGTGTCTATGGCTGCTGCACATATTTCATTGGTCCATTTTTACTAGACCACCACTGGTCCAGATGTGGGTATAATTTTGTAATGACTAATGACTATTGCACTCGAACATAGTATTATTTTTCCTTGTAACTTCATTTCTATTTGAAACTGTAAGTTCGATCGGTCCTCTGTAAATTCATTTCTCTTTGAAACTGTAAGTTTGATCAGACTTCATTACATGTCTAAAGTTGTTTTCCCCTGTGGAAAGATGTCTGACATAGATCTCTCTGTTTTGTTTTGGTCTCTTCTGTTTACTTGTATAGTCTTCCTTTTGCTTTCGATTCTGTGAGGACTCCTCTGTTTTGTTTTGCTCTCCCCTGTTCTCCAGTACACCCTCCGTTTTTGTTGGAGGTAGGCAGGGACTCTTTAGTCCATGTATTCTGCTCCTTTCTATTCAATTTGCCATTTAGCAACTATCTTCGTGGCATACCTGCAGATCAGTAGTGGGCATGCGGATTAAGAAAAGGTCTATTGACAATGGATAAGGAGTGGTCCAAATATCATCCTGGATATCTCAGGTAGCGGAGATGGCAAGGTCCAAAGAGCAAGTAGGGGAAGAGCTTCAAATGCCAAATCCATTTGTATGTCCAATCATGAGGTCACATGTCAATTAAAGGGGACAGTGAGTATTAGAGGGTTTTGGGCCACATACCCCATAGTACAGATGTTGCTTATTGAATCGAATTCTGTGTGCATAGAAACTTACATGGAACAGCTTCTCCATTTTAGACAAAATAATGGTTCACTTGTATGTCTGATGCGGCCCTCCTTGATCAATCCTACTGATAAAAGGAAGCCCCAAGCAGACATAAGACCCCCAAATCAGCAAGCCCATAGACCACCAACTTCAGGCCCACAGGCATTCCCCTACAACACAAGTTCCAGAGTCTCACCTAAAAACAAAGGATTTTAGGAGGTTGTTAGGCAAGTTAGTTTTTGTGTCATTCGACTAAAATTGTTTCAACGACCTTTTTTTTTTTTTTTTTTTTTTTTTTTGCTAAATTGCAAAAGAACTTTATTGAGGAAAGAGTTTAGAAAAAAAAACCCCAAAAGAATACAAGCCAAAGAGGGCCAAAATAATACTTCCAGGCCAACTTCCAGGCCTCCCCATTTCCATATGTCCTTCACTGCTTGTATCGTTTTTTATCTTGAAGAGCTGTGGAATTACTTGACTGTACACTTGCTTGATTAATTTCCCCTTCAGCTTACCAAAATTTAAGTGTTTCCCCATAGCTATATATATAGTGTTTAAGAACTAGAATGCCCTTAACTATGTAATTTCTTTGGTGTTTAAGATCCACCTCTTCCTCTTCTCCGTGATTCGAGTGATCAATGGGTCGCCAGGCTGGTCTATTCAGCCTATTTTGATGGATATTTCTGTGGCGTTGCTCAAGATCTCGCCAAGAGCTCCTCTGGGAAAGGCTTGTTTTTATATTTTTTTGGGAGGAAAGAGATCTTGATATTTTGGCTGGGATCTATGTTGTTGTTTACCTGTTATTTGTTTCCCCTTTCTAATGGAATTATCTTTTTACCAAAAAAAAAAGTTGCTTGTCATTGAGGTATTAGTGGTTTGGCAAAAGAGAAGGATGTTTTACTATTGAAGAAACGAAAATGATTTCGTTAGATACAAATGAAACAGAGATTGAGAGAGAGGGAGAGAATGAACTAAAATCAACAAACCATTTTCAGAATCTCAAAACAGAATTAATCTTTTATAATGTAGGCTATTCTAGCCTTTCAACAGAAACGTTGAAGAATAGAAAAGTGCAAGACACACAATGTGTTTCAAGCTCTAGATCCTGGTTTCAAATTACATCGCTACATCCTTATATAGGATTTATGTCCCTAGGATTTTGAATGGTACAGCCCGCTTAGTAGCTGACAATGCTAAATCTTGTGTAAGAGATGTATTTTGGCAAGACAGAGTGGATATCTATTTCCTTCCCTTGATGGTTTTGTTTGTTTCTCATTTTTAATGAATTCGTATCTTTCTTAAAACAAAAACATACCTTATGGACCTTATCATAAAAGCAAATACATGAACCAGTACATATTTCAAGCATACAATTAACTCCATACACAAACCCAAGAGGCACATCACACTAACCAAAGAGACATAAATCCCTTTCACCATGTGCAATGCATACACAAGGACAGAGGAGACCTGCAAAACTTTAGGTACATGAACCATAAACCTAGCACAATGCATGAGTAGTGCATTAATTCAACATATAAAACTATAAAATGAATCCTAAGTCCACCACCCAAAGTTTATAATCCCAATCCGAAAAGCAAGAATTCTGTGAAAGAACCAAGAAACCACTATACAAAATCAGAACCATGCAAATAATAATAATAATAATAATAATCATAATAAAGTGACTTCACTCCTTTTATTCCTTGTGTTTCTGTAAAGTCCTTTAACCATAATTAATGGCATAGTGGCCCAAATCCAAATTGGATTGAAAATATTGCCAACTGTTAAAATATATTAGTGGGTTCCTCCAAATAGACTTAAAAGGTCGGAATAACTGTATGTGTATCTTTATGCCCATTCCTAATTTGCTATAAATCCAATCTTGCGGGGCTACGTTTGGAATCAAACTAAACAAAACCGGTTTTAACTTCGGATACAAACTTACAAGAGCAGTTTGGACAATTGTATTGATAAGCCAAGTCCGTCCAAAGTAGGGCCCCAAAAGGGACGTCGACATGTCCCTGTCTTCTGTTCCTGGATAACACCACGAAGTGTAGAATTCTAACAGAAAAGGTCAATTGCATTGTAGGGCAAAGCTACGGTAGAACCCGCTGCGACATGTTATATGCACATGGGTGAAGCCCTCCTTTTAGAAATCCAATTCATTTATCATCTTTTACATACATCCTGTTCTTTGCTTCTATAACTTCAAAGTTTATTTCATGGGGCCTACCGTTAGATTGAGTTATTGATTTTAAACATGTTTCCAACTTCTCTTACCATCAGAAAAGAGAGAGTAGATAAAGTTGTATCATGTGGTTAGAATTTAGTTAATCCAATGGTGTGCATACTGTCGATTTGAATAATATTTTACATATATATACCACAATAGGTGTTAGAACCAATGAACGGATTGGATTTTCTAAAGGTGGTCCCCACCCATGTGTATATGCTAAGCACTGCACCATAGTATGATGCTGCACCCCTTTATTGTAACTTTACCCCTGCATTGTAATTTTTATAGGACTCTCATCTTTCTCTCTAAACCTTCTCTACCACGGTGATGAAGACCGATCATAGTATGGAACAAACTCCAGAGGCGTCGCTGACAATTTTTCCATAAACGCTACTTCGAAAATGAGTTGTGTGAAACAAATGGGACAATGGATTAATTTTATTTATTATTATATTATTTTTACAATCCCCATAAAGTCTCAAAACATATGTCTAAAAAATTAGCTCTTTAAACTGCTGCTTAGTTTTGGAAAATGTCAGAAACTCTGCAGCTACTAACAATAATTGTACTACATTTTCTTGTTAAAGAAAATTGATAGGTTGGGTCATTCAAGTGCAATCGTGTACGTTTGTTTTTTGGGACAATTACCAGACGGACTGCTTTAAAGTTGAAAATTACCTCAGAACAGTTGGAAAAAGTTTATTTACCGCAGAACAGTCCGATTCGTAGGATATCGCAGCTTGCGATATCCTACGGAAGGAGGATATCCTACAGTCAAAAGAGGGAAAATTTGAACAATTGGTTTTTTTAATTTTTTTCCTAAACTGTGAGACCACCAAACCGCTATCCAAACCGTTGGATAGCTGTATGAGTATAAAAGCTAATATTACACCAAATTTTAACCGTTGATCTGTCACGGTTATCTAGAAATTTTACAAAAGGTCACATTGCTTTGCAAATTATAAGAACAAATTATAAGCCATATTTATTTTTTTTGAAAATTCTAAATAACCGTGATAGATCAACGGTTCAAATTTGGTGGGATATTAGTTCTTACACTCATACAGCTATCCAACAGTTTGGATTGTGGTTTGATGGTCCCACAGTCAAGGAAAAAAATAAAAAAACTAACTGTTCAAATTTTTCCGCTTTTGACTGTAGGATATCCTACTTCTGTAGGATATCGCAGCTTGCGATATCCTACGAATCGGATTGTTCTGCGGTAAATAAACTTTTTCCAACTGTTCTGAGGTAATTTTCAACTTTAAGGCAGTCCGTAAGGTAATTGTCCCTTGTTTTTTTTACTTGGGATAATGACCAGGCGGTAGCCCCATGTCAATTTTGAAATTGTTTGATATTTGAATAGGCCTAGACCTATTCCATAGATATCTGCTAAAAAGTCATTCCATGTCACAAAACCTTTGTGAAAGACTCCTCTTCTATTTAGACATCTTCTTTCCGATTGAGAGTATCCGATCCTCTTCGCGCCGTTCTCTTTCAACATCATCTTTATACTGAGAGTGCGAGATCATCTTCTCAGTGATCGAGCTTTTCATCGCATGTCATCCCGTGGTTAATCTCTCTCTCTCTCACTCTCACCCACCAAATAGCCCTAAATAAAAGCAATATTTTCCCTCTCTCATCAGATGTAGTTTACTAATAATCACTCCATACCTAAATTTGAACCCTTATTCTCCAAAGAGTTTTTTGTATACACCGCCCTAAGGTTTCTATGATTTGTAAATAGGTCCTTGTGGTCTTAGTATTTGTAAATAGGCCCCTAGTTTTTTATTTGAATACATTTCAAGTCCCCAAAATTAGTATTCCTAATGAAAATGTGTAACCACCATGAGATTTGTGTTGAACTCTTATAAAAATGAAAACTTTGCCCTTACATCTATTAAAAGAAATAATAATATTTATTATTTACAAAAATACTATTATTTTATATCCAGTTCCAACGGTCTCTCTCAA
This sequence comes from Persea americana, assembly GCA_029852735.1. Lineage (NCBI taxonomy): Eukaryota > Viridiplantae > Streptophyta > Magnoliopsida > Laurales > Lauraceae > Persea > Persea americana. Next base: position 72,954,512 of record CM056811.1, read on the forward strand.
TAACTCTTTAATGCACATGAAGCCTGATCATGTATTTTGAAACTTTTATCAATCTAATGGTGGGCTGTGCATGAATTAGATCAATTATAACTAATTATAAGCACAAGAGTTGATTGTCATTATAATCAATTTTGATTTAATGAAATAGACCTCATATTGCTAAAAATAAATTTACGTATGGTCATTTTCTTCCACTAAATGTAATTATCAATGTTACACGCTTTAGACAAAAATAAGTCCAAGCTCTTGAATTTATGCATATATAGATAAAGAGATGGGTAGAAGTGTCATTTCATTCGATTTTTTTTTTTTTTTTTTTTTTTGTGTTGATGGAAGGCTACTGATTTTGGGGATGCAAAATGTATTAAGTTGAAAAGGCAAGGGCCTATTTACAAATAATAAAATCATAAGGGCCTATGCAAAAAGCTCTTCTCCAAATCCTAAGCCCTTAATCACAAAATATGAGCAAATTTGCAAGGCCGAAGATGACCAAATAACCATTAGGCACACTTTAATCTTCAATTCATAAATAAATCGGATATTAGAGTTAATATGTTTGGATAATTTGACTTATATTTAAATGACATTTTTTCTTCTTTCCCATGAACCCATGACTAACTATGGGGAATTATTTTTACAGCTATGGTAAGTGCATGCAACCAAATTCTTTGGATCCAAATAAAATTCCTTTGGGAATCATCATTTCAAGGCATCCAAACATCTAGGATTAAAGGAAATGCTTAGGCTGTTTTAATGACGATTAATTGATAATCACCTAAATTTTGGAAAGGTAGTGGGAAGACCCTTCAATTGAGTAGGGAATCCGAGCATGGAGAAAAAAAATTTGTCTTTATTTAAATGCAATAAATTTTTCTTTTTGGTATTGCTCATGTGAAAAAAGTTAGCAAAGTCGAGTAAAAGTTTAGCCCCCAACCAAACAAAAATCCTCAGTCCGCATCACTGTGACAGTGGGCAATACCACTTAGAGGATTCCGATTCACACTTACCTTTCCATGAGAAGGTACGACAATAATCTTGAGCTGTTTAAATTTCAAACATGGAACCCCCACTCCCCTAGTGATTTGTAGGGACAAAAGAATCTATTCTTTGGAAAGTCAGATCTAAATGCATCAATGAATCTTAAAGTTCCCCTCAATGGAAGGCTTAAAGATAGAAACCCCCACTCCCCACCACATGGTATTCGGACTGCGAGCGATGTGAATCTTAAATTTCCCCTCAATGGAAGGCTTAAAGATAGAAACCAGGCCTTTGATTTGGTTTAAGGGAGCAGCATACGGTGTATGACATGTACATAAGTTATATATAGCATTCTATCAGATTAAGAACCTTGTATATAGTAACTAAAGGATCATGAATCTTGTAATAAATATTTAGTACACATACAATTTAAGAGCAAGTTATATTACAACTTTGCAAGGCATCAAAGTTCCATGTTCAGCATCAAGCTCTCTCATGGACGAAGAACGAGGACAAGGTATGCTCTCTCCCTCTCTCTTTACTATGTGTATCATGTGAAACCGTATAGAGTTATAAACTATGATTCCCAGATACTTCAAAATAGATAAATTATCATATCGAATCGGCTCTTATACTTCACTTATTATATATAAAATCCGTGTCCATGTTATATCCATGATACTTTAATTTTTTATATGTAAAATCTGCTTTGATAGTGTATCCATGTTGTATTTGGGCATCACTGATTCAGTAGCATGCAAGGAACCCGAGCTGCTGGATTAGTAATATGCAGCTAAGTTTTCTCCTACCGGGTTCCTGTAGGGCATTCATGGGTACAGCTTTTGTAGGTCTACGAGGATATCCCATTGGGACAAAGGTTTGGGGATACCTCGTATACTTGTAAGGCCTTTATTTTGACCCGGCCCATTTTGGAGTTCCACTCTTCTACCTCTAGATTTTTCTGATCCAAAAGTCTGAGAGGTGTTCCACTCGAGAATATAATAAATCTCCATATCTTTTACCTCTAGATTTTTCTAATCCAAAAGTCTGAGAGGGGTTCCACTCGAGAAAATAATATATCTCCATCGAAAGGATTGAAACGAACTCTTTTAACTCACAAATTAAATCAACAATCCCACATAGGTGGTACATAAAAAGGATGAAATCTCAAAAAATAGAGAAACCAAGCAACAAACAAAACAAATCAAACAAACCATTCCGAATTAGTCCTTCTGGTTAAACCATATTTAGCTAGCCAAGTGATGAACCACAATATTATACTTCCCAGGAATCTGACTGAACTCCTCACTGTCTCATTGATTCTCTTCAACCCTGCATTTGGAAAACCCTCATAAAAGGAACCCTAGTTCTCATCAGAAGACGATGAAGAAAAATATATACCAACTGAAAATAGACAGCGTACACGTTAGATAATCTTCGGGCGGAACTACAACCGATTAACAATTTTAGCGAAGATCATGTCCTTCAAAGTAATATGTGTTGGAAAAAAAAAAAAGGTTAGAGGACCTATTATTTTGGTCATCTTTGAGCCAAAATAAAAGTGGGACCCACTTATCTTTTTAGGTGGGAATACATGGGAATGTAATCTACTCCATGAGTAGATTAAGGACATGTATTGGGTTACTCTAATCCATTAAGGAGTGAATGAGAAATTACCTCCTAAATACCACTACTTGAACATGTTAAACATGGAAACAAAAAGGAAGTAGTAAACTTGCCTCCTAAATACCACTACTTGAACATGTTAAACATGGAAACAAAAAGGAAGTGGTGAACTTGCTTCCCACATTGCTTGAGAGCAAAACATTCTTTGGGTATAAATATGTTTACCTTGGTAGTATAGGATGAGCCCCAAGAGGCATTCCACTTTTATGAATAAGGGAGGACCTAAACCAAGGTGGGGTCACCACCACACGAGCGCGCCGCCCCGCCCCGGACGGGGCCGGGCTCGGGCCTGGGCTTCACTCGCGAGTTGGGCCTGGCTCGGCCCACTACCCATTTATATTTTTTTTGGAGAAATTTTATTTAAATTTCTTTTTCAATGGGGTGTGTCCTAAGTGGTGCCCATTCACATATAAAAGGGTGTGTACAAGAGATGTGTCCAAAGAAGAAGCATCTGTTCACTGAACAGACACTGTTCACTGTTCAGAACAGATACAACCCCATGAACAGACCTGTTATCACACTATAAATATGCATCTCGTTCATACTGTTTGGTCATTCCATTTTTCGCATTGGGTCAGAGTCAAGAAGAGAGAGTCCTACTACACTTACTGGTTCGACTGTCACACAATTTGTTGTACTGCTACTGTGTGTATGATCATTGTATCCTGGGAGACAAGACGCCACTGAAGACTCATTAGCACCATTGTGGGGGCGAATTTTGTCTTAAGGACATAGTGTTAAACACTAGCCTTGATCAACTGCTGATTTCTGAATCTAATAACTTCTACATTAGAGTACTGTTTTCTTGCCTTCAAACTGTAAGTGTATTTTACGTTCAAATAGAGTACTGTTTCTGTTTCAATTTACTTCAAACTGATTTCTAAAATACTGAAATGTATATACTCGGATTAACAATCTTAAGACAAAAATTCCTCTTTTTCAGAGTACACTCTGTTATCAATTTAACTTCAGTATTTTTTTTTGTTTCGGTTTATGTCAGTTTTACTACTGGTTTCTAATTCTTCTGTTTCTGAAACTATAACTGTAAAACTGAGTTTCTTCATTATACTGAATTAGTTACAGAACTTCAGTTTGTTCTGTAATTTCCATTCTTTTTGCATCAGTCTTCAGTAACCTGTAGTCTGAGTTTCCTTTACAGTACTGTTATTTTTAAGTCTGTAGTATACTGTGTTTATTTTATTTCTGTTTTGTTAAACAGTAATGGGTATTGAGAAGAATAATCCAGTCCCTACCCCTGTTATGGTGAACCATGGGGAGAAACCTGAAAAATTCAATGGTACCGAGTTCAAGAGATGGCAACAGAAAATGTTGTTTTATCTCACTACCCTGAACTTGGCAAGGTTCCTCCATGAAGAAGCTCCTGCTTTGAAAGCAGATGAGACAGACAAGCAAGTAGTTGCTGCTGTAGAAGCATGGAAACATACTGACTTCCTTTGTCGTAATTACATTCTCAATGGACTAGACAACACATTATATAATGTGTACTGTTCATTGAAGACTGCTAAGGAATTATGGATTCACTTGATAAAAAGTACAAGACTGAAGTTGCCGGAATGAAGAAATTCGTTGTTGGCAGATTCCTTGACTACAAGATGATCAATTCCAAGGCAGTAATCAATCAAGTTTAGGAACTTCAAGTAATTCTCCATGAAATTCATGCAGAAGGAATGTCTCTTAGTGAGTCTTTCCAAGTGACAGCAATCATTGAAAAATTGCCACCGCTTTGGAAGGATTTTAAGAACTACCTTAAGCATAAGCGAAAGGAGATGAAACTTGAAGACCTGATTGTCAGATTGAGGATAGAGGAAGACAATCGTGCATCTGAAAAGAAAGCAGGAAAAACATTCACTGAAGCTAAGGCAAATATGGCGGAACACGGGCAAAATCCCAAAAAGAGGAAAAACAGTCCCAATGGTCCAAAACAAGGTCCCAATGACAACAAGAAGTTCAAAGGGAAATGCTATGTGTGCGACAAACCCGGCCACCGTGCTAAGGACTGTCGTAAGCGAAAGGACCAAGGCAATACAAGTAAGAAACTAGCGCAGGCTAACATGACAGAATTGGAAACTCTCTCTATTGATGTTTCAGACATCAATCTTTCTGCTGTGGTCTCAGAAGTCAATCTGGTTGGCAATACCAGATAATGGTGGGTGGACACTGGGGCCACTCGACATGTCTGCTCCAACAAAGAGATGCTCTCAACTTATCATGCTTCTAACGGAGAACAACTCTTCATGGGCAACTCTGCCACCTCTAAGGTTAAAGGCCAAGGACAGGTGGTTCTGAAAATGACTTCTGGAAAGGAACTCACCCTCAACAATGTGCTGCATGTACCTGATATTCGTAAAAATCTGGTATCAGGCTCATTACTGAGTAAGAAGGGTTTCAAACTTGTATTTGAGTCAGATAAATTTGTTCTCACTAAGTCTGGGATGTACGTGGGAAAGGGATACATGAGCGATGGGCTTTTCAAAATGAATGTAATGACAATTGTTCCTAATAAGAAAAATTCTTCTACTTATTTGCTTGAGTCTTGTAATGTGTGGCATGGTAGATTAGGCCATGTTAATTATGATGCATTGCGTAGATTAGTTAACATGGAATGTTTGCCTAAATGTAGTTTTGATTCAAATATCAAATGTGAAACATGTGTAGAAGCTAAACTCACTAGAACTTCTTTTCAATTTATTGAAAGAACTTCTGAACCTCTTCAATTAATTCATTCTGATATTTGTGGCCTAAAGTTTGTTCAAACTAAAGGTGGTAAGAAATATTTTCTTACATTCATTGATGACTGCAAAAGAAACAGTTATGTTTACTTACTGAGAAGTAAAGATGAGGCCTTGGAAATGTTCAAACATTACAAGAATGAGGTTGAGAATCAACTTGATAAGAAAATCAAGGTGATAAGAAGCGATAGAGGGGGTGAATATGAATCACCTTTTGGTGAATTTTGTTCACAGCGTGGTATTATACACCAAACTACTGCTCCTTATTCACCTCAGCAAAACGGTGTTGTTGAAAGGAAAAACAGAACTTTAAAAGAAATGATGAATGCTATGTTAATAAGTTCTGGATTACCTCAGAACTTGTGGGGGGATGCTATACTCTCTGCAAATTATATTGTCAACCGAATACCTCAAAAAAAAAACCAATAAAACCCCCTACGAGTTGTGGAAAGGCAGAATGCCTACTTACAAATACTTAAAAGTGTGGGGGTGTTTGGCTAAAGTGGCAGTTCCTACACCTTAAAAGGTTAAAATAGGACCAAAAGCAGTTGACTGTGTATTCATTGGGTATGCTCATAATAGCAGTGCGTATCGATTTCTAATTCACAAGTCTGAGATTCCCGATATGCATCCTAACACTATTATTGAGTCAAGGAATGCATCATTCTTTGAACATGTATTTCCTTATAAACCCTCGCAGGAATCGAGTTCTCCTAAAAGAACTCATGATACTGCTTGTGGCAGCAATCAAAACCAACAAAAGATTGATGAACCTCGACGGAGTAAGAGGGCTAGAACATAAAAAACGTTTGGTTCAGATTTTTTAACATTTATGTTAGAAGATGAGCCTCAAAGCTTTAAAGCAGTGGTGTTCAGTCCCAAGGCACCATATTGGAAAGAGGCAATAAATAGTGAAATAGAATCCATTTTGCAAAATCATACATGGGAACTAGTGGATCTTCCACAAGGTTGCAAAACTCTTGGATGCAAGTGGATATTCAAGAGAAAGATGAAAGCAGATTGATCAATCGAAAAGTATAAAGCCAGGCTTGTTGTTAAAGGGTACAAACAAAAGGAAGGCTTGGATTATTTCGACACTTATTCACCAGTTACGAGGATAACATCTATTCGAATGTTAATTGCAATTGCTGCTATACACAACTTCGAGATACATCAAATTGATGTAAAGACAGTTTTCTTAAATGGTGAATTAGATGAGGAAATATATATGGAACAACCAGAAGGGTTTAATGTTCCAGGTCAAACTAAAAAAGTTTGTCGGCTTGTCAAATCTCTATATGGATTAAAACAAGCACCAAAGCAGTGGCATGAGAAATTTGACAGTTTGATGATGCCAAATGGGTTTAAGACCAATGAATGTGACAAATGTGTATATGTCAAGAACACTAACAATGGTTGTGTCATTATTTGCCTATATGTTGATGATTTGCTGATTATGGCTAGTAATGATGATATCATTCAAGCTACCAAAAGAATGTTGAACAATAAGTTTGACATGAAAGATTTAGGTGTTGCCAATGTCATACTAGGAATAAAGATTTCTAAATCATCGGATGGACTTATATTATCTCAATCGCACTATATTGAGAAAATACTCAAAAAATATAATCAAGATAATAGCAGTCCAGCGAGAACACCCATAGATATTAGTATCCATTTATCCAAGAATAACGGAAAAAGCATATCACAACGAGCATACGCTCAAATAATTGGCAGTCTAATGTATGTGATGAATTGTACTCGTCCTGACATTGCATATGCCGTTAGTAAATTGAGTAGGTACACAAGTAACCCAGGATCAGACCACTTGAAGGCCATAGTTAGGGTTTTAAGATATTTAAAATACACCCAAAATTATGGATTGCATTACTCTAGATATCCAGCAGTACTTGAAGGCTGCTGTGATGCCAACTGGATATCAGATACCAATGATTCAAAGTCCACAAGTGGATACCTATTTACACTTGGTGGTGTAGCGGTATCATGGAAATCTTTTAAACAAACTTGCATTGCTAGATCCACTATGGAATCTGAGTTTATTGCATTGGATAAAGCTGGCGAAGAAGCTGAATGGCTTCATCAATTCCTAGAAGATATTCCAATGTGGTCAAAACCTGTGCCTCCTATTTGCATTCATTGTGATAGCCAATCAGCAATTGGAAGGGCACAGAGTAAAATATATAATGGTTAATCTCGACATATTCGTCGGAGGCATAATACCGTGAGACAACTGCTCTCTAATGGCATTATGACAATTGAGTACATAAAGTCAATAGATAACATAGCAGATCCCTTTACCAAAGGTTTAGCGAGAGAGCAAGTAAACCGTTCATCGAGGGGAATGGGTTTAAAGCTTATGAATGATAAGTCGCCATAATGGCAACCCAACCTAGTTGACTGGAGATCCCAAGATCTAGGTTCAAAGGGACAACCGAATTGTGTGTGACTTAAAGATATCACTATGGAGATAAAATCTCCTGCTCATTCCTATGATACTAATAGTGATACCTGCAGCGGTAACTAGGGTAAGCAAAGCTTTTAATGATTTTTATATCTTGACTTATCAGATGGGATATAGCAGGATACTCCTATGTGAGTGTGAACTGGGCCGATTCTATGAGAATAATAAGGTTAAATTCTCTAAAGCACTCATGAAACCAGGCATAGTTCAGGGCCAAAATGAACACAATCATGAGAACCAAATGTGTCCGGAAAGATTCTGTGTGAACTCTATTGTCTCGATTTACACAAAAGGCTGAGCAGTTCAAGACATCATGTTCACTGTTCAACCAGTAAATCCGATAGTATTTCACAAGGGAAGGTTCAAGGCCACAAGCTACCTTTCTTTATACAGAGAACTTCCAAATTGTACTCTCTCTCTCTCTCTGTGTCTGCATATATTTCATTGCATTCAGTCAATTTCATTCATGTGGGGGATTGTTGGAAAAAAAATGGTTAGAGGACCTATTATTTTGGTCATCTTTGAGCCAAAATAAAAGTGGGACCCACTTATCTTTTTAGGTGGGAATACATGGGAATGTAATCTACTCCATGAGTAGATTAAGGACGTGTATTGGGTTGCTCTAATCCATTAAGGAGTGAATGAGAAATTGCCTCCTAAACACCACTACTTGAACATGTTAAACATGGAAACAAAAGGGAAGTGGTGAACTTGCTTCCCACATTGCTTGAGAGCAAAACATTCTTTGGGTATAAATATGTTTACCTTGGTAGTATAGGATGAGCCCCAAGGGGCATTCCACTTTTGTGGATGAGGGAGGACCTAAACCAAGGTGGGGTCACCACCACACGCGGGCGCGCGCCGCCCCGCCCCGGACTGGGCCTAGGCCTGGGCTTCACTCGTGAGTTGGGCTTGGCTCGGCCCACTACCCTTTTTTTTTTTTTTTTGAGAAATTTTATTTAAATTTCTTTTTCAATGGGGTGTGTCCTAAGTGGTGTCCATTCGCATATGAAAGGGTGTTCACTGAACAGACACTGTTCAGAACAGATACAACCCCATGAACAGACCTGTTAGCACACTATAAATATGCATCTCGTTCATGCTGTTTGGTCATTCCATTTTTCGCATTGGGTCAGAGTCAAGAAGAGAGAGTCCTGCTGTACTTACTGGTTCGGCTGTCACACAGTTTGTTGTGTTGCTACTGTGTGTATGATCATTGTATCCTAGGAGACAAGACGCCACTGAAGACTCATTAGCACCATTGTGGGGGCGAATTTTGTCTTATGGACATAGTGTTAAACACTAGCCTTGATCAACTGCTGATTTCTGAATCTAATAACTTCTACATCAGAGTACTGTTTTCTTGCCTTCAAACTGTAAGTGTATTTTACGTTAAAATAGAGTACCGTTTCTGTTTCAATTTACTTCAAACTGATTCCTAAAATATTGAACTGTATATACTCGGATTAACAATATGTGGTCCTCGTTGTATAAGGCTCAGCCTCAACTTGAGTGTGTTGGCTAATAGAAAGTTAAATTTTATTACGAAAGTATCAAGGCATATCTGAACGAAATACTGGTGAGCATTGGAGTGAATGCACCTCCTCTGTTATACTTAGGTGGGTACATCTTTTGAATGTTTTTGGATCATTACGAAGTAAAACAGGGTCTGAACTAGCTGTCATTCAGCATTCTGCCGTTTAATTGCATTCATCATGACCGGCAGATTACAGGATTGTGGACTGTCAATGTATTTAAGTCGATTGTGGTAAACAGCCGCATGTCAAGGGCTTTCTTCTTCTTTTTTCTCATGAAATTGAATTCCTAAAAGGAATTCCATGAACTGTATTCTAGAATTTGTCAAAATTGAAGAAGGGCCAGTGTATATGCATAAATGTCCATCAATAATATTTTTTTTCAGGGCATGTTTCTTTAGCAGAATTAATGACCGAAACTTGTGATGTTGGAAATTCAAAGAATGATGTGATGAATGCCCTAAAATTTTCAGATGCCACATTTTTTTTTTGTTGGAATTTAGGACGTCACCCACTTGAGAAGTCAGGAATAACTTCTAGAAATTTCAGAGTTTTAATCCTGCATTTTTGGATGCTCTAATTGAGAGGGGTATTCAGGAATTCCGCCACAATAATAGCTTTTAGAGAATTTACAAATTCTCCACATACATAGAATTGTTCCAAAGAAATGGTCCTGTTTCTTAACAAGCGTTTTTTAACTAGAGTTCCTAGTGTTGGGAATTTATAACATGGTATGGTAGCATGTCTCCTCGGCATTTCCAAAATGCCTTGTTTTATTCCAACCCACATGAAAAGCCAAAAAAAGGGTCATTTGGAATTTTAAGAATTCCAACCCCTTAGCATCTCAAAATGCTAGGAGGGCTAGGAGGATCTTGAAATTACAAGAAAGGAACAACATTTGGGGAATTCTAAAGTTTCCAGACAAGAATGTCACGACCCGGGCCCGAGATTAGGGTTCCCACGGCCAAACCCCGAGTCGTGATGCCATACTTACTCCCGTAAACCTCGCAGGACCGAAGTCAATACGAGATTCACAAGGGATCTTACAAATACCTGTCAAATGTACATTAATTGCGGAAATATATACATACATTGACATTTAACATTAACATGTACAAGTCCTTTACATACAGTAAAGTTTACTTACACATTTCATTTCCTATTTAAATCACCAATGCATATTCAAATACAATGCATGTGATCACTATTTACAACAAAATGAATCTATTCAAAATGTTTCCAAAAGTTGCTAAACCGGACGCCTCCGTTTTACGTCCATTCGTTCAACCCTCCTGGAGGAACCGGATTGGTCTCCTCCGCTGGCGGCGTGGTCTCGGAACCACTGGAACGGCCAACTGGGCCTGTAATGTCATCAATAACACTGTGAACACGACGGTTCAACAATGTATACACAATTCTATGATAATCACATGTTAGCAATTTAAGTTGCAATGTATAACCATGATATTCAAATCAAGTCAATTCATTTAATTCAATTCAATACAAGTCAATTCAATTAATGCTTCCGTGAAGGAAGACTTCAGTTCATGTAGTTCTCCCCTGAAGAGAGCAGTCATTTCATTTTATACACTGTATCTAGTGTCTTTTCGTTGTCCTCTAGCATAGGCGGAAGGCGCACCATTCACAACCCAGCCTTTCGAGGACTCATTTCATTTCATTAGTGCTCACTTTATTAGTGGCTTTTCAATGGTTACGCACTTTATTAGGTGGCTTATCAAATGGGTGGGTGCACCAATGTCTTGATCAGAGATCACCGGTCCCACGGAGCTCCGGAACGCTCCATCTACTGCAGCAGACTTATTCTTTGATTCATTACAGTGGTTGTACATTTCAGTTCTTTTCTTGTCATTTCATTGCATTTCATTATATTAACTCAATACATTATTCAATGATAGCTCCACAAGGAGCATAACAGTAAGAGACAAGAGAGGACAAGCCAACTCAAGTCATAACAATTAAATTTCCTAAACAATTACATTTCCTAAAACAACATTCGGGTGAAACGTTCATTATGCAATGTAGGTGTTATTATGGATGACATCACTTTTTAGTGAAATTTACATTCGCATAAGTTTAGCTAACACCCATGAAGGTTTAGGAAATTATCAGAAATCAATTCTGCTATTCCCTCAATTTCGGTCACCTCGGCGGTTACCTGGCGGTTAGCCGCATGAGGGGTTTCGGCTGACCGAACCACATTCGGTCAGCTTCTAGACTTCCTCAATTTCTACAGGACAATTTGTCCAAATTCGGTCACCTACGCGGTCACCCTCACGGCTGGCCGAAATTTACATTTCGGTTAACCGAATTTATTCGGTTAGCTTACGGTCCGTTTTCCAGAAGCTCGATTTCTGATGGAAAACCCTGACAAGAATTGCGGTCACCTCACGGTTAACCCGCGGCTAGCCGAACTCACAAATGCGGCTAGCCGACCAATGTCGGTCAGCTCTCGGTTAGTTAGCGGTCAGGTGGCGGTCAGCCTGGCGGCTGACCGAATTGCGCCCAGAAGTTCAGAAAATTCTGAACCGAATTTTCTGTAACTGAACTTCTTGAGTTCTAACAAATTACCTAACAATTGAAATCAATGAAATTGAGTATACTTGCCTTATGTGGAAGCTTTTTAACAAGAATTCCCTTGCCTAGCTTGAATCCAAGCTGAATTCCTCAAGTCAAAGCTCCTTTTGAACCTAAAACCCAAAATCAATTCACAAAACAGAATTCTTATGAATTCCTTGAGCCATAGCTCAATACTGAAACCAGGAAAGTGCCGAATTCAACTCAACACTTACTTGTAGCTTCTTGATGGAAATCTTGAGCTCTTCTCAAGTTGAAATTCCAAGAAGGTAAGCAAGAAGATGGAGAAGATGAAGAAGCTGAAGGTCCTCTTCACAATCACTTGCCAAGTCTCCAAATCACACACACACCTTGATGAAAACCAAGAGGAACGGAAGAAAAAGGAAGAAGAGAAAGAGGAAGAGTTGCTGGGATGAAGGACTGAACTCAAATGAGTTCATCCTCATCTTATAACCTCCAATTTTGCATTTTACCCCCCTCCTAATCCTCTAATTACATCTTAAGTCAAATGAATGGTCATTTGAACCAATTCACGCTGAATGGAACTACTATAATGACGAAAGTTAACGTACTCCTCGAGATACACGTGCGAGTATCAAGAGTTTCCGTATTCAACGAAATACGCGTAATTTCGTATTTACGAAAAAGTCCTTACATTGCATGGGTTAGCCTAAAACCATTTCTAATCCCTTCAGAACTTTCACTATTCGTTTCATTAAGTGCAATTTGACCACTTGAGCCAAATTCTTATCAATTTAGCCATTAATCAACATTAATTCAATAAATCATGTTAAATTAGCATTAATCCCGATTAATTAGAGTTAATCTTAATTAACTCGGGACAGGGTGTTACATTCCCCTAAACTTTTAGAACCATTCGGTCCTCCGAATGCAATACAAATCAATTAAGCAATTGAAAACGAAAATTACCTGAGTGAATAGCTCTGGATACTTTCGAGCCATTTGCTCTTCAAGCTCCCAGGTAGCTTCGTTTGGTCCATGATGTGCCCAAAGCACTTTGACCCATTTAATAGTCTTGGTACGCAGAACCACCTCCTTGGTATCAACTATCTGAATTGGCTTCTCAACGTATGCAGTGTCTGGCAACACTTGGATCTCTTCATGACGAATCACATGTGAAGGATCTGACACATACTTCCGAAGCATGGACACATGAAAAACATTGTGGATACCAGAGAGTTCTGCTGGAAGATCTAGACGATAAGCCACATTCCCAATTCTACTTTGGATCTTAAAGGGTCCGATAAATCTCGGAGAAAGCTTACCTTTTTGTCCAAATCTGACGGTGCCCTTCATTGGAGAAGTCTTCAAAAAGACTAAATCACCAACGGCGAATTCCAGATCGCGCCGACGATTGTCAGCATAGCTTTTCTGCCTTGATCTAGCAATTTTCAACCTTTCTTGCACTTTCTGCACTTTATCTGCTGTTTCAGCAATGATCGTAGGACCGTGGAAACTCCGAGTTCCAACTTCTTCCCAGCTAACTGGAGTCCTACATCTTCTACCATATAATGCTTCAAAGGGTGCCATTTCAATGCTGGAGTGATAGCTATTGTTGTACGCAAATTCGCACAAAGCTAGGTGATCATCCCAATCACTTCCAAAATCTGCAACACTAGCCCGAAGCAAATCTTCAAGAGTTTGAATTGTTCTCTCTGACTGTCCATCTGTCTGTGGATGATATGCAGTACTAAACCGCAGTCTCGTACCCATGGCATTCTGATAAGTTTGCCAAAATGTGGAGACAAAGCGACTATCTCGATCAGAAATGATTGAGACAGGTACTCCATGCAGTCTAACAATCTCCTTGACAAACAATTTGGACATTTCACTGAATCCCATATCCTTTCTAAATGGAAGGAAATGTGCGGACTTCGTAAGACGATCCACAATAACCCAAATGGCATCATGTTGTCTCCGCGTCCTTGGCAATCCGGACACAAAGTCCATCGTGAGATGTTCCCACTTCCATTTAGGGATATACAACGGATGAAGCAAGCCTGGTGGCTTCTTGTGCTCAAATTTCACACGCTGGCAAGTCAAGCAGGAAGATACATAACTGGCTATCTCCCGTTTCATGTTATTCCACCAGAATCTGCCCTTAAGATTTCTATACATCTTCGTACTTCCTGGATGCACAGAATATCTGGTGTGATGAGCTTCAAACATGACTGCTTGCTTCAAATCTTCCTGAGCTGGTACACATAATCTGTCTCTGAAATAGAGAACTCCTGTTACCAACACAAAGTCTGGCCTTGCTGCAATGTTATCCCGAATTTTTACTAATTCCGGGTCGTCGAACTGCCTATCTTTAATTTGCTGGATGAGTAGCGGTTCGAACACTGACATCGCTGCAAACATGACATGATTGTCCATAACTTCAATGGATACATCCCAATCCCTGAAGTCTTCAATCATACGCCATTCGCCCACCAATGATGCCAAGTCAGCTGATTTGCGACTCAAAGCATCAGCTACCACATTACCCTTTCCAGGTACATATGTGAATGGAAAATCATAATCCTTGATTAGCTCTAACCAACGGCGTTGCCTCAGATTGATATCTTTCTGAGTGAACAAGTATTGGAGACTTCTATGATCGCAATGGACTTCAAAAGTCTCTCCATACAGATAATGTCTCCATTGCTTCAATGCGAATACAACAGCCGCGAGCTCTAAATCATGTGTAGCATAATTCTTCTCATGCTCTTTTAATTGACGCGAACCGTAGGCAATTACCCTACCTCGTTGCATCAACACACATCCCAATCCAACGCCTGAGGCATCTGAGTAAATCTCAAACCCTCCTCTTCCTTCAGGTAAAGCCAAGATTGGGGCTGTTATCAATTTCTGCTTCAGAGTTTGGAAACTGCACTCGCATACATCATTCCATTGAAAAGGAACATCCTTCCGAGTCAGTTTCGTCAACGGAGCTGCTATCTTGGAGAAGTCCTTTACGAACCTTCTATAGTAGCCCGCCAACCCTAAGAAACTCCGAACCTCTGGCACATTCTTCGGACTCTGCCAATTGCTAACCGCGTCAACCTTAGCCGAATCAACAGCTAATCCATCTCTGGTAATGACGTGACCCAAAAATGCAACCTGCTGCAACCAAAAGTCGCACTTCGAGAACTTTGCATACAACTGATTCTCCCTCAGTGTCTGCAAGGCTATTCTCAGATGACGTGAATGCTCTCTTTCTGACCTTGAGTATACCAGGATGTCATCAATAAAGATCACAACAAACTGGTCTAGGTACGAGGCAAACACTCTGTTCATTAAAGCCATAAAAACTGCAGGTGCATTGGTTAGACCAAAAGGCATCACTAAAAATTCATAGTGTCCATAACGAGTCCTGAATGCAGTCTTCTGTACATCTTGATCCTTAACTCGTATCTGGTGATATCCAGATCGAAGATCAATCTTAGAAAAGTAAGCTGCACCTTGGAGTTGATCAAACAACTCATCGATTCTAGGCAGTGGATATTTATTTTTAATGGTCACTTGATTGATCTGCCTATAATCAATACACATTCGAAAGGTGCCATCTTTCTTCTTCACAAACAGTACAGGTGCTCCCCATGGTGAGACACTGGGTCGGATAAAACCTTTGTCTAGCAATTCCTGTATCTGTTTCTTCAATTCATACAACTCTGATGGTGCCATTCGATACGGTGCCTTAGATATCGGTGCAGTACCGGGCACAAGTTCAATAGTGAAGTCCACTTCCCTTGCTGGAGGTAGACCTGGCACTTCATCGGGAAATACGTCTGGAAATTCACAGACTACCGGGATGTTTTCTAATCTCTGTTCAGGCTTCTGTTCAGAAATGAATGCAATGTAACCTTCACAACCACTATGCATCATTCGTTCAGCCTTAAGTGCTGAAATAAGCCTCGTGTCAAACCTCTTCAAAGTGCCTTCAAAAAGTACACTGGCATTGGCCTCATCAACCCTGAAGGTGATGATTTTGCGAAAACAGTCTAAACAAGCTCTGTACTTCGCAAGCCAATCCATGCCAAAGATCACATCAAAATCATTCATGGCTAGTATAACCAGATCAGCTGGCATGGCCACTTCCCCGATTTTCACATCACATTGGGGAACATACAATTCACATACGACCTTTCTCCCTAGAGGAGTAGATACTGTAAAATCATATGGCAATTGCATTATCCGGTCTCGCATATTACACACAAATACAGGTGCTACAAACGAATGCGTGGAACCGGGATCAAATAATGCAACCGCAGGTTTATCACCAATAAGAATTGTACCTTCAACCACATTGGTTGCAACATCAGCTTGCTCTCGGTTAAGAGCATAAGCCCTTCCAGCTATCTGTGGCCTCTGCTGTTGCTGTCCAGGCTGTTGCCTCTGCCATTGACGCTGCTGGCCTTGTTGTTGCTGTTGCCTAGGAGGCGCTGGCAAAGCTAATCGCTGTGGAGGAGCAGGAAGTGCTGCTTGTCCTTGAGCAGTCTGCTGATTAGGAGCTCTGTCATCTCTCCTTGCCTTTGGACATTGTGCCATTCTGTGTTCCAAAGAACCACAAACAAGGCATGCTCCAGTAGTTCTCCAACACAACTCAGTCTTGTGAGCCTTTCCACATGTCTCACAAACTGGTTTATTCTCAGTCTTAGCCGCAAATTTCTGTTTCTTATTTTTATCCTTGAATCGTCCTCCCTTTTTGAACCAGGAGCCTGTAGATTTTTCACCACTACTCCTCTTAGTACTCTCATGTTCAGCCAATTCCTCTCTGTGGACTTCTTCTGCCGTGTAGGCTCTATCAACGGCATCATCGAAGGTAGTAGGCTTATTTGCCAATACCATTTTCTTATATGTGGCATTCAGGCCATTGAGAAACCTCTTCACCTTCTTGTCTTCCGTATCTACCAAATCAGTAGCATACTTAGACAACTGCAGAAAGGTATGAACATACACAGATACGGTCATTTGACCTTGCTTCAATTGCAGAAATTCTGCTTCTTTCTTCTGCCTCACATGTTCTGGAACAAACTTCCTTTGAAATTGCTGCTTGAAAGTCTCCCATATTACCGCTTCTGGCAATTTAGTGATTGCCCCACTCACACTCTTCCACCATGTCTTTGCTACTTCTCGTAGCATGGAGGAAATAAGAGCAACTTTTTGTTTCTGCGTGCACGTGACTGTACCAAACACATCCTCAATGTGTTCCAGCCACTCATCAGCTTTCAGGACATCTTCAGTACCCCGGAACTCAGTAGCTCCTCTTTTCCTGAATTGTTCATACAGGACATTAGGGTCTTTCTCCTTGGATTGAATGACCACTTGTGTTCCAACCTGAGGAGGTGGTTGTACTGGTGGCACTACTGGCGTTGCTTGCATTTGAGCCTGCAATTGGCTCTGCACTTGCATTAGAGAAGTGATCTGGGCTTGCATACCCATCTGTGCTTCATGACTCTTGGCCATTTGTTCATTACTTCTCACCAACTGCTCTAGAATGGCAGTCATCCGTGTGTCCATATCGGAGACAGGAGACGGGGTGACAACCTCAATAAAGTCATCACTTCCTGGATTCGATCCAGATGCAGCCATGCTGTAAACAATACGGAAGGTAAGATACATAGATCTCAACACTTCCATCACATATATCACATAAGGTGAAAGCATTTAAATCACAAATCCAAGATTGGATTTGGCACGAAACGTAACATGCCTCACGTCGTTCCTATCATTGGCTACGTCATTGAACTTAGTTAACTTAGCTCTGATACCATACAATAAGTATGTCACGACCCGGGCCCGAGATTAGGGTTCCCACGGCCAAACCCCGAGTCGTGATGCCATACTTACTCCCGTAAACCTCGCAGGACCGAAGTCAATACGAGATTCACAAGGGATCTTACAAATACCTGTCAAATGTACATTAATTGCGGAAATATATACATACATTGACATTTAACATTAACATGTACAAGTCCTTTACATACAGTAAAGTTTACTTACACATTTCATTTCCTATTTAAATCACCAATGCATATTCAAATACAATGCATGTGATCACTATTTACAACAAAATGAATCTATTCAAAATGTTTCCAAAAGTTGCTAAACCGGACGCCTCCGTTTTACGTCCATTCGTTCAACCCTCCTGGAGGAACCGGATTGGTCTCCTCCGCTGGCGGCGTGGTCTCGGAACCACTGGAACGGCCAACTGGGCCTGTAATGTCATCAATAACACTGTGAACACGACGGTTCAACAATGTATACACAATTCTATGATAATCACATGTTAGCAATTTAAGTTGCAATGTATAACCATGATATTCAAATCAAGTCAATTCATTTAATTCAATTCAATACAAGTCAATTCAATTAATGCTTCCGTGAAGGAAGACTTCAGTTCATGTAGTTCTCCCCTGAAGAGAGCAGTCATTTCATTTTATACACTGTATCTAGTGTCTTTTCGTTGTCCTCTAGCATAGGCGGAAGGCGCACCATTCACAACCCAGCCTTTCGAGGACTCATTTCATTTCATTAGTGCTCACTTTATTAGTGGTTTTTCAATGGTTACGCACTTTATTAGGTGGCTTATCAAATGGGTGGGTGCACCAATGTCTTGATCAGAGATCACCGGTCCCACGGAGCTCCGGAACGCTCCATCTACTGCAGCAGACTTATTCTTTGATTCATTACAGTGGTTGTACATTTCAGTTCTTTTCTTGTCATTTCATTGCATTTCATTATATTAACTCAATACATTATTCAATGATAGCTCCACAAGGAGCATAACAGTAAGAGACAAGAGAGGACAAGCCAACTCAAGTCATAACAATTAAATTTCCTAAACAATTACATTTCCTAAAACAACATTCGGGTGAAACGTTCATTATGCAATGTAGGTGTTATTATGGATGACATCACTTTTTAGTGAAATTTACATTCGCATAAGTTTAGCTAACACCCATGAAGGTTTAGGAAATTATCAGAAATCAATTCTGCTATTCCCTCAATTTCGGTCACCTCGGCGGTTACCTGGCGGTTAGCCGCATGAGGGGTTTCGGCTGACCGAACCACATTCGGTCAGCTTCTAGACTTCCTCAATTTCTACAGGACAATTTGTCCAAATTCGGTCACCTACGCGGTCACCCTCACGGCTGGCCGAAATTTACATTTCGGTTAACCGAATTTATTCGGTTAGCTTACGGTCCGTTTTCCAGAAGCTCGATTTCTGATGGAAAACCCTGACAAGAATTGCGGTCACCTCACGGTTAACCCGCGGCTAGCCGAACTCACAAATGCGGCTAGCCGACCAATGTCGGTCAGCTCTCGGTTAGTTAGCGGTCAGGTGGCGGTCAGCCTGGCGGCTGACCGAATTGCGCCCAGAAGTTCAGAAAATTCTGAACCGAATTTTCTGTAACTGAACTTCTTGAGTTCTAACAAATTACCTAACAATTGAAATCAATGAAATTGAGTATACTTGCCTTATGTGGAAGCTTTTTAACAAGAATTCCCTTGCCTAGCTTGAATCCAAGCTGAATTCCTCAAGTCAAAGCTCCTTTTGAACCTAAAACCCAAAATCAATTCACAAAACAGAATTCTTATGAATTCCTTGAGCCATAGCTCAATACTGAAACCAGGAAAGTGCCGAATTCAACTCAACACTTACTTGTAGCTTCTTGATGGAAATCTTGAGCTCTTCTCAAGTTGAAATTCCAAGAAGGTAAGCAAGAAGATGGAGAAGATGAAGAAGCTGAAGGTCCTCTTCACAATCACTTGCCAAGTCTCCAAATCACACACACACCTTGATGAAAACCAAGAGGAACGGAAGAAAAAGGAAGAAGAGAAAGAGGAAGAGTTGCTGGGATGAAGGACTGAACTCAAATGAGTTCATCCTCATCTTATAACCTCCAATTTTGCATTTTACCCCCCTCCTAATCCTCTAATTACATCTTAAGTCAAATGAATGGTCATTTGAACCAATTCACGCTGAATGGAACTACTATAATGACGAAAGTTAACGTACTCCTCGAGATACACGTGCGAGTATCAAGAGTTTCCGTATTCAACGAAATACGCGTAATTTCGTATTTACGAAAAAGTCCTTACATTGCATGGGTTAGCCTAAAACCATTTCTAATCCCTTCAGAACTTTCACTATTCGTTTCATTAAGTGCAATTTGACCACTTGAGCCAAATTCTTATCAATTTAGCCATTAATCAACATTAATTCAATAAATCATGTTAAATTAGCATTAATCCCGATTAATTAGAGTTAATCTTAATTAACTCGGGACAGGGTGTTACAAAGAACTAACCAGTAATAATATCAATGTCATCTTATGAGTTTATATATATTATAATATCATATATCTTATATTAATATATATAATGCCAATTTTTTTCATTTCAATATAATTTGTACAGAATGTTTCATACTCAAAATTTTTTTTCATTGTATAAATTGTATTGCCCGTGCTAAACGCGGGCATCCTTGGCTAGTTTAAAATCAGTTTAATTCCGGTAGCCATAGCTTGTGTGAACATTCCATCTATATCCAAAAGTTCATATTTCGGCCAAGATTTGCCAAAGAAAAGGATTTTTTTCTTTTTCTTTTTTTTTCTTTTTTCTTTGATTTCACCAATATTCCAGTATTTCTGAGTGTACAGGGCTCTTTGTCACTTAGAGTTATTAATTCACATGTGGAACTCACCCAGGCAAACCTGGGCCATTTCCGGAGGCTCTAAATTGTAGTTTTTCTATGCAAGAAGCTTAGATACTAACTTTTTGTATATATGAATATGCAGATGAAATCAATGATTCTCCAGTGGAGGAAGTAAGACTTACAGTTCCAGTCACGGATGACAAGACCCTCCCAGTCGTGACATTTCGAACATGGGTCATAGGATTTACAAGTTGTATACTGGTATCTTTTATGACTCGGTTCTTCGTTTATCGTCAAAACCAAGTTAGTATCACTTCAGAATGTATCCAAATTCTCATCCTACCATTAGGAAAGTTGATGGCAGCGACCCTTCCAGCCAAACCAATTAGAGTTCCAGGGACCAGATGGGCATTTTCGATGAACCCCGGGCCCTTCAATATGAAAGAGCACCTCTTAATCACTATCTTCGGAAGATCTGGCATTATCGGTCCTACTTCAACATCTATAATGATTATCATGAAAGTTTTTTATCATAGAAAGTTTAGTCCTTTAATTGCATTGCTGTTGGGCCAAACATCGCTGGTAATCTTTCCCTCTTTCACTGTATGTTATTTTACTTTATATAACTTATTTTTTGAACTTTGGGGTTTTAATATGACAAGTGTTTTCAACTTTATTTATTAATAATCTCATTATTAGTGTGAGCTTGCATTATAAGTTATCATGGATGAATCCATTTAGTTAGCTTTAAATAGACAGATAAGCACTAGTTTGATGATCATTTGCATGTATTTAGATGTTGGTTATACACATTTTGTCTTTCCTCATGAAGAAATTGTCTCGGTAGGTACCGACTGAAAAGCTCCCAAGAGTGGAATCCACGTACATTTAGCTTTGTTCCATTGCCCAATTGTGTATCGCATGATTAGCGTTTTAACAAACCCAACAATAGTAAGAACCTACAAAATCTAAAGCTTTTCTTTTACATCTCTAGTGAACATGTGTTTCGGATGATTAGCCTTTTAAGAAGATGATTATCTCCCGTGCACTTGTGCATTGTGCTTCGGTGTGGTTTCGTCATGTGGGACCACATGAAATTTAGGGGATTCCCATCTTTGGCGACTATTTGGATGCACACTTCCAATGTAGCACGTGCACAGGAGAAAGTTTTTGATTTAAGAATAGAAAAGAACGGCCACTTATCTCACTGGTAAGTGGCGGCGGTTCTCATTTAGCCGCCAAGGGTTTTAACCCTGGACACTCGTATGGGTTTTTTTTTTTTTTTTTTTTTTTTGTGCGGGCTTTCTTTCTATTTGTGGGAGCTCTCTCTTGGGTCTCAGCTCCTTTGAGTGTATTGGAAAAAAAAAATAAAAGAACTTGGACACAAAAAATTGTTTCGTTGTTTGCAACCAACATACCAACCATACTGTAGTTGCTCTTGTGGTCATACATGACAATGATCAAAATATCTACATAATAAAGTTGATATTTTTTAGTTCTCTTTTACGTTTTGCCTCTTATATGTGTTTACGATTTGTATAGCTGATAGGATATGGGTATGCTGGAATGTTAATGAAGTTTCTTGTGGATTCACCTAAAATGTGGTGGCCAGCAGCTGTCGCAGAAGTGTCCTTTTACAGGTCTCCCGAAATTCCACTATCAGAAGTTTTGCAAATTCATTTATATATATATATATATATAGATAGATAGATAGATAGATAGATAGTATGGGAGACGCTCGTGTGAGAGCATTCTCCCATGTATATTTCATCGAGTGTTTTACATGTAGCTATTCCACCATCTTGCAGGACATTGCACGAGGCAAATGTGAGGATCAAGGGAAAAGTAACAAGATTTCAATTCTTTATTATAGCTTCGGTCACGTGCTTCGCCTATTATATTATTCCTAACTACTTCTTTCCTTCTATAACTTCTCTCTCTATTGTTTGTTGGATTTGGAAGAATTCGGTCACGGCCCAACAAATTGGTTCTGGTCGACAGGGTCTTGGCCTTGGCTCCTTTGTCCTAGACTATTCATCCATATACACTTACGTAGGAAGCCCCTTCACCATCCCTACATTCGCAATTATAAATACGATGGTTGGATTTGTGTTGTACCTTTATATCGTCATCCCAATCGCCTACTGGACGAATTCACAAAATGCAAAGCGATTTCCTCTGTTTTCATCGCGTTTATTCGATGCAGATGGTCGTGAGTACAATGTTTCAAGAGTTTTAGATGAGAATGACTTTACTCTCGACCCACAAAAGTTCAAGAGTTATTCAGAAGTCTATCTCAGCACTATCTTCGCATACAAGTATGCATTTACGTATGCAGTCACCGCGGCAGCTCTGACACATACTGTTCTGTACCATGGGAGGTGAAGCTCTTTCAATCGTTGGTTCTCATTTTATCTTTTAGCCTTTTTTTTTTTTAAACTTTAGGAGGCTTGTAATTCGAATTGTAAAGCTATTAGTAAATGTGAAATCTTCACCCACAGGGTCCCGCATGAGGACGGTACAGGACTTTCAATCTTCACCCTCCTCAAGAAGAGAAAATCTGCACGGCACTCATGTGGGAATCATCAGGAGAAAATTTCCCATTGGTACTAATAGTTTAAAGTATAGTACCCCTCAATCTAAAAGAATTGTCTTGCAGGTCAGTTTGGAACCAATTTAAGGAGACTTACAACAATCAACAACAAGAAGGCGATATTCATAATAGGCTAATGAGGAACTATAAGACTGTTCCTCAATGGTGGTTCTATGCAATCTTGCTTCTTTCTTCTGTCCTGGCAATTTTAATGTGCATTTTCGTACCGCAACTGCAGCTTCCACCTTGGGGATTTGTTGTAGCTCTAATCACTAGTGTGCTTGTGACCCTCACTTCAGCTACCTTTTATGCTACTACAAGCCAGGTACTTAATCTGGTAAAATACTTAGATAGAGGACAAATCTACAACAACTATTATGTAGAAATTCTACCCAAAAAATTCCTATTATGTAGAAAAAAGTAATAATATTATTGTTATTTCTGCTAATAACAGGCTATCTTTTCAAGTTTTAACTTGATACTTGAAAATACTCAACTTGAAAGCATTGGGCATGATAATCTGAAACCTTCATGTTAGGTCATCCCTAAAAAATCATGGACAATAACCACTTCATTCTCTGTCGAAGAAAATTAATCAATGTAAGAATTTTTACATTTTCTAAAGCATTTTAGTGAGAAAACATTTAAATAAATCATTGGCTGACAATTAGGGATGGGGCAATCGACCATTGCTAATAAATTTTTTTATTGTTATTGCTGAAAAAGTTTTTGTGATGATATAATTGTTGACTTTATACGTCAATGGCGAAAATCTAGCTCCGCACTATAAGTTTTTATCCCTTGTTATTTATATGGAAAGGGAGATGCCAGTTGGTAAATTAATAATATGTCCGAACTATTTTGTTTATTTCCTTAAGATTCTCATCAAACTGAAATATTCAGAACCGATATGGTTTTCTATTTTATAAATGTTGATATGTGGAATCTAATAGTATAGTTAGAGAAATCATCAACCACAGTTTTTGATCATTTCTTGAAATACTTGGACTTTATGATCGTATAATTCCCCATTATGTAAGTTCACCTAATTGTAGATAACAATCCTCAGGTCGACTGCATCTTTATTGCCTTATACCTCAACAAGCCTCTTGGATGAGGCAAGAATTTCTTTATTGGGGTTTCAATATATTAGTCGTCCTTAAAATCAATTTTACCAATTTCAGGACTGAAATTCAGACATTTTTTTAACCTTTTGCCCTCTAAAACCCATAATGTCATGGGAAATGTGTAAGTCACACAAACTGATAAATCCCAGGATATCAAGGGACTATCCCATGTTGTCATGGCTTTTATGCAGCATCTTAAGAATTTTTTCTTCAAATAATAGAACCTGAGAAATGGTGGTCAGATGTATATTTACTTTTCATAAAATATCATTTTTGGTATTATGTGAAAAATGAATTCACTTGTTGGTTACATATAGTGTATAACACAGAAACTGATAAATCCCATAATACCACGGGATATGATGCAAAAAAGCTTTAAAAAAATGTTCACCCGGTCAATATGAATTTCAATCATGAAATTGTAAAAATCATCGTTAAGGAGGACTAATATGATAAAACCCCTTCTTTATTTTTTTCTATTTCTAATTTTCCATCTAGCATGTCTATGTACTATAATTTGTTGCTCTATTTTCTCTTCATTTCTTTGCATTTTTTAGGTCTTTTGATTAGCCTTTGTGATTATAAATTGTAATTATTGAGGCTTCTCTCGCCCACTCCTCTTAAAAACATTTTTGCAATTAGTAAAAAAAAGTAGAAATCAGTTGGATTCGTGTCAATTAGAATGCCTCACAACTTTTTAAACCCCTCAACCACCAAGCATTACACATAAACATTTTAAATAAGAAAAACCTCCTATCGTAGTACCTCTCAAATTACTACGAGAGTATGGGCGGGGGACTCTCATATTTAGGCCGTTGGCAATGAATATAGGTCCAATTGGTCCCCAGCCCTTACTCTCATATATAACAATACGAGAGTTACTCTTATAAAAGCATTTTCCTTTAAATATTGAGAGGCTAATATAGATCAATATTTATACTAGAAAGTTTTCCGTTCCTATTATGTGAGCTTAAAAGGAGGAGTTTATTTGTAAGAGACATTCTAGGGAGGTATGACGTGTAACTTTAAATTAGTTAAAAAAAACGTTTAATAGAATTTAGATCTAAGTACCGTACTACACCTCCTTCGGGACACAAAGAGATATCATTCCATCAGAAGGAGCAAGTTTTAATTCTCCATGCAGTTCTTCCAAAATAACTAAATCCCCAAACCCACTTTCATCTCCCAGCACCACCGAACCCAGCGGAAAAAAAATATATAGCAGAAAGAAGTGATAAGAGTAGAGTAGAGTTGAGGAGATGAGTAAAGTATTTTTTTCTCCCTTAAAGTATGATTGATTCAATTAATGTGAATATTTGAATTAGTATAATGTTAATCTTAACAATCTTATAAAAAGAAATGATTGCTTCTGTTAATGTAATATTAAGAGTCTTGTCAATCGATAATGATGATCTGATTTGCGAGATTTTATCAACTTTATGAATGCAGATGATCAATCCAGCTGATTTCCAGGACTTGGCCATGGGGTATCTCTTACCGGGACGGCCACTTGCTCTGAAAACTTTTTCGGCTTATAACGGTATGAGCGTTATACAAGCTATATCTTTGCTTAGTGATTTCAAGCTTGGCCACTACATGAAGATCCCTCCCAGGTCAATATTCACAGTTCAGGTAATAAATAAATCTCTATACAAAATCATCGTAAAAAAAAAAAAAAAGGAGAATTCACTCTCTAGTCTCTAAACACAAAAATTCTGGATCAAATAGCAATTCTTCTTTTAATCAAAATTTTAGATAATTTCTAGATAACACAAAGGTTTCATTTGCTACTACAAGATTTGCATGTATTGTCATTTATTATGTTTTGAGGAAACTTCTCTTCTCTCTTTTCTTTCTTTCTTTGTTTTGGCACTTTTTTTACACTAATGGTTCATAAGTGATACTTCAACTTAGCACCCATTTATTTACCAAAAATAACTTAGTACCCATTTTCAAGAGTTCCCAACACATTTAGGAAATAAAGAAGAATATAGAATTTTATATTTCAGATATGCTCGCTGTTCAATTTTTATTCTTCATAATTTCTGTACAACTCGGAATGGGATCAAATTTTAAATATGCCTGTAGAGACATAGACAAGACTCCTCACAAAACACAAATGACAATTCAGAAGTAAATATTCAACATATCAACCACATAATCAAAACATCATAAATAATTAAGAAATCCTAATTGCCTATGAAAATACAATTAGAAGAAAATAAGAAAAACACCAAATATATAGTCCTGCTAAAACAGAGCAAAAAAAAAAAAAAAGTAAATTAAAAAAATTTTTAAAAAAATCAGAGTTTCATGAATTTATTACGTGGTTCCATGTAATGGTTGTAACAAAGAATCCATACTCGCGATCTATATAGTTTCTTATCTAGACAGTAGACTTCTCTTTTAAACCTGTGAGAATGCAACTTGTATTGAAGACCATTCTTTTGCATGCACCCCTCCTGCGTATAAACAGAGAATATGGATTCATGTAAACGGGTTGTTTATGATAATGTAACCATTAAAGGGCATTAAGTGAAGATGACATTTAGCCAAAAAGGGAGAACAAGAGGGGTACTCATGGATCGGTTTATCCCGAGCTCGGCCAGTCCAAGCCCGATTTGGGCTGGGCTTGGGCATTCTATTTCACCCGGTTTAATAGATGGGCTGGGCTTGCACTCAGCTGTAGAGAGCCCAAAGTTTGCTGCGACGCAATTGTAAAAATATTTATAGGATACGGTCAAACCAGACCAATAGAGTTACACTTAACATTGAATAATTTAGCTCTCCTTTTAAATTATATATCAATCTCAGGCTGGGCTCGAGCTCACAGGTCTTCAGGTTGGCTGGCCTTGGGCCATCTACTTATAACCGATTCATGCCTGGGCCGGGCTTGGAGGGCATGGGGAGGGAGAGAGGGGGCTGAGGCAGCGGCAGGAGACAGAGGGTACAGAGAGGGGTAGTTTGGAAAATTTCCCAAAGGGTGTATATACTGATAAATGGTGAGTGTAGAAGGAAAAAACTATAGTGTGCACTAGAAGCTCTAAAAATATCAAACATGTCCAGCAGGGTGACAACCTTATTTGTTAGTTGATGTCTTTAGATAAGTTTAAGAGAAGAATCTATTGGATTAGTACTCAATAAAAGGGTGACAACCCTCTTATTAGTTATTAGTGTTGAGGTCCCTACAATCATGTATTAGTACTTATTTTGATTTTACGTGACATAGGTTATTGGCCAAATCGTCTCATCCTTCGTGCATGTCGGGGTCACATGGTGGCTGCTATCGACGATAAAGAACTTGTGTGAACCAGACAAGTTGCCTAAAGGGAGCCCTTGGACGTGTCCATACGAGCGAATAGCTTTTGATATAACCGTCCAATCGGGTGTTATAGGACCTGCTCAGCTATTTGTGCCACATGGCCGGTATGGTTGGACTTACGTCTTCTTCATCCTGGGCATCATTGCAACAGTGGTGGTGTGGAAGCTATCTCGAGCCTTTCCTCATAATAAGTGGATAAAGAACATCAGTGTCCCTATATTGCTACTTGCCCCTATGGCGATGCCTCCAACTGGACCAATGCACTATTGGACATGGGGAGCAATTGGCCTTTTCTTTAACTTCTATGTCTTCAAAAGACACAAAGAATGGTGGGCAAATTACAACTATTTGTTATCAGCGGCTCTAAATGTAGGACCTGCATTCTCGGCCCTTGTACAATCTGCTGCTCTACAATTAAATGATATATACGGAGTGAATTGGTGGGGTTTGGAGTTGGGTGATCACTGTCCTCTTGCATCTTGCCCTACTGCTAAAGGGGTAGTGGTGAAAGGCTGCCCTGTTTTCCATTGAAGAGGATTTTCGAATGCATCCGTAGTGGCTATGGTACTATTTTATTTGTGTTTTGTTAATTAAGAATAATAGTGGTCAGGACAAGGGTATTGGTTTCTTAGTTCCTGTAATGTAACTTCACTTCTTGACACTTTATCGCACTTTCAACAGGCTTCATTTCTTGACATAAAATTGTGTTCTTGTTGATATGCTTAATTTTAAGATGGGACCTGACTCCTTTAAAGTAAAATTTGAGAATTTGTTGGAGGAGATGATATTGACTTTGAACAGTCTAAATTATTAAGAGGTGGTCTAGCAGGCTTTCGGGGATTAAAGCAAGGACTATCTCAAAATCCAAATTTAAAATGACCAACCCTGCCCCCGAGTCTGGATCCTGTAATTAAACTCAGTGGTGACGTGCATACTAAGCTGCCCGCAGTGACGTGACGGACCGTGATAGTTTCATTCATGGTCACCGTGAGAAAAAGCCTTAGATTATCCCGAGCAGGATGTTGAAAAGGGAGACCCTGATCTTTATCAAAGATCTAAATGCGCAATCCAATCCTTTTTCAACGACTAGAAAGTTTGCATCCAATGCTTCCAGTTCTTTTTGTGCACAAGGGACCCACATTGAATTGTCATCCTTATGTGAATTAAGTGTCAGTATAGAGGCATTCACGCTCTCCACATCAATCATTTTCTATGGGTTAACATAAAATTTTGATACATGCATGTATAAGATTAATTTCATCAGGTAAAATTTGCAAAAACCATTAGATTTAAACATTAGAAAAAAAGAAATATGGTGTTTATATCTATTCAAGAACTGCAATTAACTTTGCAACATCCAATCGAAGTGTATATTATTGTTTCAAAACAATATGGGTATGTTTGATTTACTTTTATTTAAAGGATGCATGTTTAATACTAGATTTGTGATTCTAGTTAATTTATTATTTTATATATATTTCATTTTGTTTCGTTAAAAAAAAATGTCTGGGTAACTGCAAACTGTGCAGCGAAGAAGAAGAGGTGTCAGAAGCCCTGGGTTGGATCAGGCTGGGCTTGGCAGACTGTCCCAGTCCGCCTGTTTTTGGCCTGGGTGCTGGCCGGGTCCGGGTCAGGTCAATTCTGGTGACCCGGCTGCCTGACGGCCGGCCTGGTTTTGGGCTTGGGTGCTGGCTGGGTTGGTTTGGGCCAGGTCGGGTCAGTTCTGATGTCCCGCCTGCCTGACAGCCTGCTTGGGCATTTTTCCAGGCTGGGTCAGGTCAGGTCAGGTCGCCCGCCAACCCAAATGGTCCATTGGACAGAATGGACAAGCAAAATGGATGAGGTTCTACTCCTGTTCGGGCCCAGTTAGTTTTTAGGATACGTTTCAAATGATCCGGCCCATTTAATTATGCTTATTGGTGTAGACAATCAGACTAGATTATCCAGATTTGACCGATCCACACCGTTTAGAATTGCTTATTTAAGTGAGATACGAGTAGGAATAAAACTGATGCATTTTCTAATTGGCCAAGTTAGACTGATCATGACCGTTGAGAACTTGATTTGATACCGACGTCGGATCTTTGATCCACCTTCACTATTAGAACAATAATACATAAAAACACATTATCAACGGTTAAGAGGTATAATAATTGAAGTGGTAGATTATGATTTTGTGAGATTAAGTCATTTTTAAAGTCTAATTTTGATCATCCTAAGCTTATTTGTGCTTGGACCTTTGATCCGTTTTCACCATTAGATCCAATAAATTAGACAAATTGTTTAAGAAATTATTTTCCCATAAATGGAAAAGTTAGAGTGTTTCAATTAAAAATCTATGTTTATAAAACCTTAAATGACCAAGCGAATTAGAGATTTTATCCCGCACTTACATGTCAAATTAACACGTTGATGTGAGTTAAAGCTTTTGTAAATTATGAAATATGCGCAGCCCACTTGACCCAATCCAACTTGACTAAACCTGATTTCCATGATGCTCTAGTGAATTTAAACCTAATTAGCATCATGAATTTTGCGTTTGTAATTCAAGGGCAATCAATCCACTACAGTGGCAAGGCATCAATGTTGATTGCAGATTTGCAGTAAGATTTGAACCCACTTGATAGACTGATATAAACTAAAATCAATCAAAATTAAACTGATGCATTCATCATGATCACACAAATTGCTGTGCTAAGGGTTAGAAGATGATGAATAGGCTAATTCTAGGCATGCCTTTTAGTACATTCATCCATCATGAACGTAATTGAATCATCAAGAGATGGGCACAGAAGATAGGTCTCAAGTATAGTAACTCAGGTGATACCTGCATAAATTGTATTTGTGTAAGTGAATCATTGAGTGCAATGAAAGAAACCCAAATTAGTATAATACGTATATTTTGTGTTGCTCTACCATTCCAAAAGAAACAGAAAAAAAAGAAATTGTATTACTCTAAATCAAGTACAACAAATGCATGCCAATTTAGTTTAAGCAGAAACTCGCGTGAAACAACTTGTGTGTCTTTTGTTCCTCTTTGTTGAGTTAATGAATTAAATACTTATTTTCAGAGAGGAAACTAAACATGCATGGAATCTTGTTTGGGAGAGTTCACATGGCATGGCTTCCAGCTCTTGCTTGGAATCACTCTAGAGATAGAAAAAGACCGGGTTCATTCTCATTTCCATTTTGGCGCCACTGTTCCCTTATACTTATAAGGTTCACATGGGAAAAAAAAAAAAAAGGCCTTTTGCAGTGAAATCATTGATAAAAATCGACAAGAAGTTGAACAGTCCTGATCTTAACATGGCAGGGGATAGCTCCACTGGCTTATCACATGGCACTTCCAGTCAAAGGAAATGGTTGGAATGGACATGCACTGCCATCTAATAAATGGCACTTTTGTATCAGGAAATGTACAAAGAGAGGTTTTCTCATTAAAAGGTTGGAATGGACATGCACTGCCATCTAATAATTGGCACTTTTGTATCAGGAGATGTACAAAGAGAGAGATTCTCATTAAATGGTTGGAATGGACATGCACTGCCATCAATTGATCATACAAAGAGAGAGATTCTCATTAAATGGTTGGAATGGACATGCACTGCCATCAATTGATCATACAAAGAGAGAGATTCTCATTAAAGAGAACTGACAATTTGCAGCTTCAATTTTCACTGCAATAGTAGGGAAACTGCTCAACTATCAATTGCACCATAAGTCTGTTGAAAGTCCATAAGCTAAATGTACGTGTATCAAGACAAATGGGTGAACACCATGTTATACGAGTTTAAGTGTTTTGTAAGGCCCGTGCTTAGCCCAGGCCATACAATAAAAATAAATATAAATTTGAGGTTTTTTAATTATTATATATTATAGACGTAGGAATTGATTTCGAAATAAGAGTCCGATTTCGAAATTGATTGCAAAATAGGATTCCAATTTTGCAATTAATTGAGAAATTGGGGCTTCTGAAATTTAAATTAATTTTAACTAATCTAAAGAGTCCACTTTAGAGAGGAGAATAGACATCTTTGTGTGAATTTTTTATTGCGAAATTGGATTCTAATTTTGCAATTGATTGAGAAATTGGGGCTTCCAAAACTTAAAGTAATTTTAACGGATCTAAAGAATCCGATTTAGAGAGGAGAATAGACATCTTTATGTGAATTTTTGCGTGGATTTATACGATCGGACTCTTCTTTAGAATCTTTTTTCCTCAAGATATGGATGGTATATAACTGCAGTATCTCGTGATTTGGGAATGATTTGAAATCTTAATCTTAAGAGTCCAATTTAGAGAGGAAAATAGAGATCGTTCTATGAGTTGTTAATTTTGCCCATCAATGCTGACTCCTCTCTTTTTAGAATCTTTTTTTCTTCAAAGTATGGATAGTATGCAACTATATTATCACTTGATTTGGGGATGATTTGCTATCTTTATCTTATAGAGGATGATTACTAGAAATGTTGTAGGATCCTACACCCCATTGAGCAAATACTTATCCCAAAATCAATTGGTGATTGGGAAACGGCACAACAACAGTTTTATGATGAGGGTAAGGGCTCGACCACAATTATGACCGCTCAGGAGCGAGAGTGAATGTTGACC
The DNA here is from genome assembly GCA_029852735.1 of Persea americana. Taxonomy (NCBI): domain Eukaryota; kingdom Viridiplantae; phylum Streptophyta; class Magnoliopsida; order Laurales; family Lauraceae; genus Persea; species Persea americana. The sequence continues at coordinate 72,986,857 of CM056811.1, forward strand.
TTAACAATCCCTCCTTCAATGACACATCCGCCGCGATTCCTGCTGCGCAACTCGCAACTCCCATGACTCGAACACCCGACCTAGCAGGCTCTGATACCACTTGTAGGACCTTACACCCCAATGGGCTACCACTTATCCCAAAACCAATGGAAAGAAGTTCATATTTTAAGACTAATTATTTTCCTTTTGAATAAATTTCTATTTTTTCCACAAAGGGCATTTTTATTCTTTCCAATTTTAATGTTTTGGTCCAAATTCATGACCTTTCTTAAGTTTTCATTCTTTTTATTTTAAAAGCCAAAAACTCTCTCCAAATATTTCTTCCTTTTGTTAAAAAGGACATTCACCTTAAGACTTTATTCTCTTGATAAAATCTAAAAACTAATATTTTTATAGTTTTAATCTTATTTAATATTTTTCATTGGCTTTTGTATCTTCTTTTTTATATTCCTTAGTGGTCATTCTCATGGAATAAGATAATTTACATTCTCATTCTTAAAATAATTGTTTTCCTCTTTCAGTTGATTCCCACCTATTTTCACTTAAGTTTATGAAAACATATATAGTTTTTTCAATTCATTTTTCTTTAATCTGTTTTAGTTCACCTATGCTTTTTTGCTTTTACGGTATATTTTATCTAATGAAATACTCTCTACTATTTCTTCTCGTTATTATTTGAAAGATACTATTTTTTTACTTTCATCTTAATTTGATTATTAACAAAGTGTAGTTTTTTGAAAGAATATGTTTATTTTACCATAAATTCTTTGACTCCATTTCAAAAAAATAATCTTCTTATTTTCTTCTAAAAACTCTTAAAATTAAAAAGTAGGAAAAGCAAGAAAATGTAATGGGCCCACCAAATGAGACTTATGATTTCAAAAGTAAGTTAAAGTGAAATTTGCAATTGATATTGAACAAATGAAAGTGCTCTCATTTTGAAATATGTAATTTTTTTTTTACCATTATAGGGAGTGATTTTTATCTTAATTTTTGTCATATCAATATAATCTAGCTAGATAAAATGTTTAATTATTTTGAATTTCTTATAATTTTTAAGTATATAAATTATATTGGCACGGGCATGTTTTGCTAGTAAATTGTCGGAAAGAAAATAATTATTTTTTTAATTCTGATACGTGGCCCAAATGAGGTACTTGAACATTGAGCCCAAGTCCTATCCCAAGCTATAGAAGGCCACCTAAAATTGGGTTTTGGGTCAGACCATGTGAGTTGGAGGTGGCATGAGCCAAGTTGCACCCTCAACTCAAAGACTGCCTCCTTATTAGGCCAAGCATTGCCTGCTCTTAGCATTCATAATTTGAGAACGTGAGGTAGCCACAACCACATATCTCACCCAATTGCCCACCCTCTTTTCATTTGAGTGGGCTCCATTCTTACATGTGTGGGGCTTTTCTCCCGTGTAGATAGGCTCCTTTCCCACATGTATGGCTAGCTTCCTGTGTGCATGGCCTTCTTCTCCGCATGTTTTTCAACCCCGTTGACTAGGGTACCAAAAACAACAACCATGATTTTTATCAAATTTCTTTTACTAACCATTGTCTTAGACAGATTCCTACTGAGGAATTGAATGATTTAATTTACATAGTTTCCTCTTTGGGAGGATACGATTATTAATAACTTATCTCTTGGCTTGATATCTTGGGATATTTCTCCTTTAAGAGAATGTCGTGAGCTGATTTCACGGCATGTATTGATTTGATGTGATCACAGTTGGATTGTACATCATGGTTAATACTGCCTGCTTTAAATGTTGATCACTAGTAGGCACTTTAATAAAAAAATATAAATCACCCTTCACATGGGGCTCCAGCAGTATCCAACGCAATATAAACCAATATCACGACGCGGGCCCGAGTTACGATAATCCAGGGTCGTGAACCATGCTTACTCCCGTGAACTCTGAATTAACCTAAATTAAAGCAGAATCCACAAGGGATAATATCCAATCCATACATACCTGTCAATTGTACAATTTGCGGAAATACACATTGACAAATAATTCAAAATGTACATGTATAGAAAATAAAGTTCTTATACATGTATCGTTTCTTTGCTTTCTTTCATCAACTCTAGCATATCTAAACATTAGGCAAATTAATGACTATACAAGTTCTCCAAAATATTACATTTCCAAAATGAATTTCAACTATTCAAAAGAATTCACAAAATGAATTTCCCAAAATATTTATAGTTCGCTTGCGCACTCGAATACCCATACTAATTGGTATTCCGACCATCTCACTCTATCGATCCTCCCGGAGGAACCGCAACGGCCTCCTCCGCTGCCGCCGGGACCCTTGTCCGCTCGAGCGCCTTCATCCAGAGAGTGGTTCGCTCGAGCAAACCCAAGTTCGCTCGAGTGAATGCTTCAGAACTTCACTCCGTTCATCCAGAGAGTGGGTCGCTCGAGCGAACGCTTCAGAAAACCAATCCGAATTTCTGTAACTCTCTCTCTTCTTCACTCCTTCTCCATTTATTTTACAACCGCCTGCAATAAGTGTTAGACCTCCTGTCCATTCCTCATTCACACCATTCACACATTAATAACATTTCCAATCCATAAACAACCCATTCTAAATCAATGGAAATATACACAAATCCAAAATCAATAAAATCCCCATTAACATCTATAATACTAACACATTCACAAGCAATATTTATACTTGCCTCCTTGGAAGCTTCTTTGACCAAAAACCCCCTTTTCGCTTGGCTAGGTTTGCCACAAATCTCTCCCAAGCAAACTCCAAGCTTTCAACAATGGAGGATGGTTCAATGGAGAAGATGAAGATGACTAAGCTTCTTCAAAAACTACTTGTAAGCTCTCAATCCTCACTCTTGATGGAGAAGAAATGGAAGAGAAGGAAGAAAGTTGCCTAGGGTTTGCTAAAAATGGGAAATGAACCATCTCTTAGCTTATATAATCAGCTTTTTGCACTTAAGTCCTCTTCCATTCTTCTCATTTACATCTTGGGTCAAATGAAGACCCATTCGATCAACCTTAGGTTAAATGAAACTAAGTGTATTATGAAAGTTGACGTACTCTTCAAGATACACACGTTGGTATCCAGAATTTTCGTATTTGACAAAATACATGAAAACTCGTATTTACAAAAGGGTCTTTAGCTTACCTTAGTTGAGTTCAAATTCATCTTAGTCAATCAAATCTCTTTCAAGTTCACTTCATTAAGCTTAATTCAATCATTTGAGACTAACCCAACTCATTTAGTTCATTAATCACAATTAGCATAATTAATCATGCTTAAGTATCACTAATTGGGATTAATTAGCTTTAATTATGATTAGTCCGGGGCGGGGCCTAACATTCCCCTAAACTTTTAGAACGATTCGGTCCTCCGAATGCAACATAATTCAATAGCCAATTAAAATTCAAAGTTACCTGAACGAATAACTCTGGATACTTTTGGGCCATTTGCTCATCGAGCTCCCATGTAGCCTTTTAGGGTTTGTGATGCGCCCAAAGGACTTTGACCCACTTGATCGTCCTTGTGCGAAGGACTTGCTCCTTTGTATCAATGATCTGGACTGGTGTTACGACCCGGGCCAGAGATTAGGGTTACCACGGCCAAACCCCGAGTCACGACGCCATACTTACTCCCGTAAACCTCGCATCGCCGAAGCCAATACAAGATTCACAAGGGATCTTACATAAGATTCACAAGGGATCTTACATATACCTGTCAAATGTACATTATTTTGCGGAAATATATACATACGTTGACATTTAACGTTAATATGTACAAGTCCTTTACATATAGTAAAGTTTACTTACACATCTCATTCCCATTGAAATCAGCCATGCATATTCAAATACAATGCAGGTGATCACTATTTACAACAAAATGAATCTATTCAAAACGTTCACAAAACAACAATTGATAAACCGGTCGCCCCCGATTTACATCCATTCATTCAATCCTCCTGGGGGAACCGGAGTGCTCTCCTCCGTTGGCGGCGCGGTCTCGGAACCACTGGAACGGGCAACTGGGCCTGTAATGTCATCAATAACACTGTGAGCACGACGGTTCAATAATGTATACACAATTCTATGATAATCATATGTTTTCAATGTATATCAATTCAATTCAAGTCAATTCAATTCATTCCATTCAATTCAATTCAATGTATATAGTTCTTCCCTGAAGAAAGCATTCAATTCATGTAATTCTCCCCTGAAGGGAGTATTCAATTCATTTAGTTCTCCCCCGAAGGGAGTATTCAATTCATTATATACACTTTATCAAGTGTCTTTTCGTTGTCCTCTAGCATAGGCGGAAGGCGCACCATTCACAACCCAGCCTTTCAAGGACTCATTTCAATTCAATATTACTCACTGTATTAAGTGGCTTTTCAAATGGGTGGGATTTACCAGTGTCTTGATCAGAGATCACTGGCATCGCCACGGAGCTCCGGAACGCTCCATCTACTGCAGCAGACTTAATCTTTCATACATTACAGTGTTTGTTCATTTCAGTTCTTTTCTTTTCATTTCATTACATTTCATTTCATAAGTCAACACATTATTCAATGGTAGCTCAACAAGGAGCACAACAATAGTAGACGAGAGAGGACAAGCCAAATCAAGTCATAAACAATTAAATTTCCTAAAACAACATTCGGGTGAAACGTTCATTATGCAATATAGATGTTATTTTAGATGACATCACTTTTTAGTGAAATTTACATTTACATAAGTTTAGCTAACACCCATGAAGGTTTAGGAAAATATCAAAAATCAATTCTGATATCCCCTCAATTTCGGTCACCTCGTCGGTTACCTAGCGGTTAGCCGCATTAGGGATTTCGGCTGACCGAACCACATTCGGTCAGCTTTCCAGAATTTCTCAATTTACAGGACAATTTGCCCAATTAGGTCACCTATTCGGTCACCTACTCGGCTGACCGAAATTCAAATTTCGGTTAGCCGAATTTATTCGGTCAGCTTACGGTTCGTTTTCCAGAAGCTAAACTTCTGATGGAAAAACCCTGACAAGATTTTCGGTCACCTTGCGGTCAACCCTCGGCTAGACGAACTCACAATTTCGGCTAGCCGACCTATGTCGATCAGCTGTCGGTCAGGTGTCGGTCAGCCTGGCGGCTGACCGAATTGTGTCCAGAAGGTCAGAAAATTCTGAACCGAATTTTCTGTAACTGAACTCCTTGAGCTCTAACAAGTCACTTAACATTTGAAATCAATATAATTGAGTATACTTGCCTTGTTTGGAAACTAATCAGCAAGAATTCCCTTGTCTAGCTTGAATCCAAGATGAAATCCTCAAGCCAAACCTTCTTTTGAACCTAAAACCCAAAATCAATCCACAAAATAGAATTCTTGTGAATTCTTTGGGCCATAACCATTCTATTTCAATACTGAAAACATGGAAGTGCTGAATTAAACTCAAACACTTACTTGTAGCCTCTTTGGTGGAAATCTTGAGATCTTCTCAAGCTTAAACTCCAAGAAAGTAAGAAAAGAGATGAAGAAGATGATGGTGAAGATGGAGTCCCTCTTCACAAGCACTTGCCAATTCTCCCAATTACCACTCAATGAAGAGAAAGTGGAAGAAAAAAGAAGAAGAGAAAGAAAGAGAAGAAGAGAGATCGGCTGGGATGAAGGAATGAACTCAAATGAGTTCATCCACATCTTATAAGCCCTTAATTGCATTAAACCCCCCTCCTATTTCTCTAATTACAATTTAAGCCAAATGAATGGTCATTTGAACCAATTCACGTCGAATGGAATCACTATATTCACGGAAGTTAACGTACTCCTCGAGATATACGTGAGTATCAAGAGTTTCCGTATTCGACGAAATACGTGTAATTTCGTATTTACGAAAAAGTCCTTGCCTTACTCAATTTAGCCTAAAACCATTTCAATTCATTCATACTATTCACTATTCTTTTCATCAAGTTCAATTTGACCAATTGAGCCAAATTCTATATCAATTTAGCCATTAATCAACATTAACCAATAAAACATGTTGAATTAGCATTCATCCCGATTAATTAGAGTTAATCTTAATTAACTCGGGAGAGGGTGTTACAGCTGGCTTCTCAACGTATGTGGTATTTGGCAAAACTTGAATCTCTTCATGCTCAATGATATGCGAAGGATCTGCCACATACTTTCGAAGCATCGACACGTGGAACACATTGTGAATACCGAAGAGCTCCGATGGAAGCTCTAAACGGTAAGCCACATCTCCAATTCTGCTCTTGATTTTGAAAGGTCCAATAAATATCGGTGAAAGCTTGCCTTTCTGACCGAACCGAATAGTACCCTTCATTGAAGAAGTCTTCAAGAATACCGAATCACCAATGGCGAACTCTAGATCACGCCGACGATTGTCAGTATAGCTTTTCTACCTTGACCGAGCCACCTTCAACCTCTCTTGCACTTTCTGAACCTTCTCTGCTGTTTCTTCCATTATAGTAGGACCATGGAAACTCCTCGTTCCAACTTCTTCCCAGCTCACTGGGGTCCTACACCTTCGACCATAAAGTGCTTCGAATGGCGTCATTTCAATACTGGAGTGGTAACTGTTGTTATACGCAAACTCGCACAATACAAGATGCTCATCCCACTCATTCCCAAAATCCATAACACTGGCACGAAGCAAATCTTCTAAAGTCTGAATGGTCCTTTCTAATTGCCCATCTGTCTGTGGATGATATGTGGTGCTAAATTGAAGTTTAGTACCTATAGAGTTCTGAAAGGACTGCCAGAATACGGAAACAAACCGACTATCTCGATCAGAAACAGTCGAAACCGGTGGTCCATGCAACCGAGTCACTTCCCTGACAAACAATCTGGACATATCACTGAATCTCATATCTTTTCTAAATAGAATGAAATGTGCGGACTTCGTAAGACGGTCAACGATCACCCAAACGGTGTCATGCTGCCTCCTCGTCCTTGGTAAACCAGATACAAAGTCCATAGTCAAATGTTCTCACTTCCATTTAGGTATTTTTAGAGGATGCAGTAACCCAGGTGGTTTCTTGTGCTCAAACTTCACACGCTGACATGCTAAGCAAGAAGACACATAGCTATCTCCCGCTTCATGTTATTCAACCAAAATCTATCCCTGAGATTTCTATACATCTTCGTACTCCCCGCATGTACAGAATGTCTTGTGTGGTGAGCTTCGAACATAATTGCCTGTTTCAAATCCTCTTATGCTGGTACGCACAATCTGTCCCGAAAATAAATAACCCCTTCTACTAACACAAAGTCCGGTTTTGTTGCAATGTTGTCCTTGATTCTCACCAATTCAGGGTCGTCAAACTGTCTCTCCTTAATTTGCGTGATAAGCATTGGTTCGAAGACGAAGATTGCTACCATCATTACCCGATTGTCTACCAGCTCAATGGACACATCAAGGTCTCTGAACTCTTCTATCAGGTTCCACCCACCTGCTAGCGATGCCAAGTCAGCAGATTTGCGACTCAAAGCATCCGCTACTACATTGCCCTTTCTAGGTACATAAGTGAACGGAAAGTCATAATCCTTGATAAGCTCTAACCACAGATTAATGCTATGAAAACTGCAAGTGCATTTGTTAGACCAAAAGGCATCACTAAAAATTCGTAATGGCCATATCGAGTCTTAAATGCAGTCTTCTGTACATCTTGATCTTTTACTCAAATCTGATGATATCCAGATCAAAGATCAATCTTTGAAAAGTACGCTGCACCTTGAAGTTGATCAAACAACTCATCGATTCTAGGCAATGGATATTTGTTCTTTATTGTCACTTGATTTATTTGCTTATAATCGATACACATCCTAAGGGTGTCATCCTTCTTCTTCACAAACAACACAGGTGCTCCCTAAGGCGAGACACTTGGTTGGATAAAACCCTTTGTCCAATAAGTCTTGTATTTGTTTCTTCAACTCAAACAGTTCTGACGATACCATTCTATATGGTGCCTTTGATATTGGTGCAGTACCCGGCACAAGTTCTATAGTGAAGTCTACTTCCCTTGCTGGAGGTAAACCTGGCACTTCATCCAGAAATACGTCTGGAAATTCACAGACTACAGGAATATCCTTTAACTCCTGTACAGGCTTCTTCTCGGTAATAAATGCGATGTAGCCTTCACAACCGCTACATATTATACGTTCAGCCTTAAGTGCTGAAACAAGCTTGGTATCGTACTCTTTCCGAACTCCTTCAAACATTACACTGGCATTGGCCTCATCCACTTTAAAAGTAATGATTTTGCGGAAACAGTCTAAACAAGCCCTGTACTTCGCAAGCCAGTCCATGCCAAATATCATATCAAAATCATTTATAGCTAACACTACTAGGTCAGCTAGCATTAACACTTCCCCAATCTTCACACTACACTGGGGGATATACAACTCACGCACTACTCATTTTCCTAATGGAGTTGTTACAATAAAATCATAAGACAATTATATTAACCGTTCTTGTATATCATGACAAAATGAAGGTGCTACAAAAGAATGTGTAGAACCAGGATCAAACAATGCAATTACAGGTCTATTGTCTATAAGAATTGTACCTTCAACCACATTGGTGGCAACTTCTGCTTCTTCTCTGTTTACAGCATAAGCCCTTCATGCCTGTTGTGGCCTATTCTGCTGTAGTTGTTGCCTTTGTTGCCATTGACGTTGTTGGCCTTGACGCTGAGGCTGCTACTGTTGCCTAGAAAGAACGGGTAGGGCCAATTGTTGTGGAGGAGCAGGAGTCACTGCCTATCCTTGAGCAAGCTGCTGATATGGAGCTCTGTTATCTCTCCTGCTTCTTGGACATTGGGCCATTTTGTGTTCTAAAGAACCACAGACTAGGCATGCTCCAGTGGCTCTCCAGCATACTTCAATCTTATGAGTCTTGCCACACGTCTCACAGACTGATTTATTTCCAGCTCTCGGAGTAAACTTCTGCCTCTTGTTCTTGTTCTTAAACTGCCCTCCTCCTTTCTTGAACCATGAGCCAGTAGTACCACTACTACTCTTCTTTGCATTCTCAGCCATTTCTTCCCTGTGCACTTCCTTAGCGGTAAAGGCCCTATCAGCTGCTTCACTAAACGTATTGAGCTTATTAGATGCCAATACCATCTTTTTGTAGGTAGGGTTTAAACCCTGAAGAAACCTCTTGACTTTCTTTTCCTCAGTATCTACCAAATCGGTAGCATACTTAGACAATTGCAAGAAGGTGTGCACATAGATTGATACAGTCATCTGACCTTGTTTCAAATTCAAAAACTCCGACTCCTTCCTCTGTCGGACATGATCTGGCACAAACTTTCTTTCAAACTGTTCCTAAAAAGACTCCCAGATGTCATCACCGGGTGCTGCCAACAGTGTATCCTTGATACTCTTCCACCATGTTTTCGCTCCCTCTCGTAACATTGAAAAGGCAAGCAAAACCTTCTACTTTTGCGAGCAGGTTACGGTGGCAAACACATCACCGGTGTGTTCCAACCACTCATCAGCTTGCATGACATCTTCCGTGCCACGGAATTCAGTTGCTCCCCTCTTTCATAATTGTTCATGAATGACATTGGGATCATTTTCCTTAGATTGTACAACCACTTGTATCCCAACTTGGACTGGTGGTGCTGGAGGGGCCTACAACTGAGCTTACATCTGATTTTGCATTTGCAACAATACAGTTTTCCGGGCCTCATGGCTCTTGGTCATCTGCTCTCTATGTTGCTCCTGCATTGCTACTTGGGTCTCTTGGCTTTTAGCCATTTGCTCTCTGTGCTGAGCTTGCATAGCCGCTTGCGCTTCATTGCTTCTCACTAGTTGTTCAAGGATGGCAGACATCCTTGCATCAGCATCAGATACTGAAGGAGGTGTAGTACTTTCATTGACAACTACTTCAATAAAGTTGTCACTCCCAGATCCAGATGCCATCTGAAAACAATAAGAAAGGTCAGATACACATCTCTACCCTTCCATCTCACACACATTACATACAGTGAAAGCAATAACACAAATCCAATGGTGGATTTGTACGTAAGCTAGCGTTCCTCACACGTTCTTACATTTCTAAGTCTTTTAAGTTTTACTTTTTAACCTCGCTCTGATACCATACAATAAGTATGTCACGACCCGGGCCCGAGTTACGATAATCCAGGGCCGTGAACCATACTTACTCCCGTGAACTCTGAACTAACCTAAGTTAAAACAGAATCCACAAGGGATAACATTCATTCATTCATACCTGTCAATTGTACAAATTTGAGGAAATACACCTTGACAAAATAATTCAAAATTTACATGTATACAAAATAGAGTTCTTTATACATGTATCATTCCTTTGCTTTTTTCCATCAACTCTAGCATATCTAAACACTATGCAAGTTGAGGACTGTTCAAGTTTTCAAAATATTACATTCCCAAAATAAATTTCATCTATCTCAAAAGAATACTCAAAAGAATCACCAAAACATTTATAGTCCATTCGCGCACTCGAATACTATCTCAATTGGTATTCCGGCCATTCCATTCGATTAATCCTCCTGGATGAATCGCAACGGTCTCCTCCGTTGCCGCCGGGGCCGCTGTTGGGCCGGCACGGGCGATCGGGCCTGTAATGCATCAATAACACTAATGAACACGACGGTTCAACAATGCATAAACAAAACTTGTGATAGTACATGTTAGTGCGTATACTACATCATTCAATATATTTAGTAAACAGTTCCAATTCTAAACAATGCTAGATAATTCCTACAATGATAATGGATAAGCATAATAAGTCAATCATAAACATGTACAAGATGGCAACTACCATAGCTTTCATTTCAATTCATTTCATTTTATTTCTTCTCATGTCATTTCGTTTCAATTATCATCTTCCCTCAAAGGAATGATTCATCTTCTGAATAGAAGGCATCAATCAGTACCCGTAGATACGATCGGAATTTGTGGGACTTACCAGTGTCCGGGCCAGGGACACTAGCATCACCACGGAGCTCCGGAACACCCTCAAATCATCTACTGCAGTAGAAATAGTCATTTGGCTCAGGGCGGAAGGGCGCACCATTCATGACCCTGTCCTCATGTACATAATCATTTATTAATTCATTTAGAATTTCATGCACTAGCTAAGTAGTGCCAGACTCAAGGGGTCAATGCATTTCATTACCAATCCATTTCTAGATTAAATTCAATACAGTAATTCCATTCTTAACAATGGAAAAGAGACAAACAATGCTATCAATCTTGTGAGATTGGAATGAAGTGATACAAAACACAATGGCATGAGAGAATCACTAACTACCCGATTCTACTCATTTCTATTCCAGTTCCTACCCACCATTTGGGTGTAACCGTTGGTTATCCAATGTACGTGTTATTCCCGATGGACATCACATTTGTATTTATATGTACATTGGAGTCCCCATAATTTAACACCCATAGAGGTATAATCCACAATCAATTAACACTTAACCCATTATTAATTCAAGGGTTCAATTCTTAAGATTCTATTCCATTATTCACAATCCTCACCAAATCTCTATTTACATTAATTAGTCACAAAGCTAATTTTTGAGGACATACAAGTGTCCAAAAGTACTAATGTTTCCTACAAAATCCAAAACCAGATTTTCGGCCTCAATCAATTCCCTGTCCAGTATCAAGTTCGCTCGAGCGGACTCAGACAGAGAAGTGGTCGCTCCAGCGAACCCAAAGTTCGCTCGAGCGAACTCAAACAGAAAAGTGGTCCCTCGAGCAGACCCTTGTCCGCTCGAGCGCCTTCATCTAGAGAATGCTCGAGCGAATGTTTCAGAACTTCACTCCGTTCATCCAGAGTGGGTCGCTTGAGCATACTTCAAGTTCGCTCGAGCGAACGCTTCAGAAAACCCAATCCGGATTTCTGTAACTCTCTCTCTTCTTTACTCCTTTCTCTATTCAATTCCACAACCATCTGCAATCAATTTTGGACCTCCTGTCCACTCGTCATTCATCATTCAATCTACACATTAATGACATTTCTAATCCATTCCATCAATCCATAAACAACAAGTCCATTCACATTCAATGGAAAAATGCATACAAACCCGCTTTATGAAATTTTCCTTAACAACTACAATACTAACAACATTCACAAGTAGGGTTTATACTTGCCTCCTTGGAAGCCTCTTTGACAAAACCCCTCTCTCTTTGGCTTGGCTTGTCACAATCATTCTCCAAGAATCTTCCAAGTTCTTCAATAATGGAGGATCCACTTGAAGAAGAAGATGAAGATGATGATGCATCTTCAAAATCTCTCCCAACTTTCAATCCTCACTCTTGATGGAGAAGAAATGGAAGAGAAGGAAGAAATGAGCCTAGGGTTTGCTAAAAATGGGAAATGAACCATCTCTTAGCTTATATAATGAGCTTTTTGCACTTAAGTCATCTTCCATTCTTCTTATTTACATCTTGGGTCAAATGAAGACCAATTTGATCAACCTTAGGTTAAATGAAACTAAGTGTATTATGAAAGTTGACGTACTCTTCGAGATACACACGTTGGTATCCAGAATTTTCGTATTTGACGAAATACGTGAAAACTCGTATTTACAAAGAGGTCCTTAGCTTACCTTGGTTGAGTATAAATTCATTATTATCAACTCAATCCCATTCAATTTCACTTCATTAAGCTTAATTCAATCATGCGAAACTAACCCAACTCACTTAGTTCATTAATCACAATTAGCATAATTAATCATGCTTAAGTAATACTAATTGGGATTAATTAGTCTTAATTATGATTAGTTCGGGCAGGCCTAACAGAGCCGAAGGAGAAACTAGTTCCTTTCCATGCCATCCCAAATGCAGAGCAGAAAAGATAGCCATCGTCTCAAACCAGTGGCAGATTGAGCGGAAACATGGCACTGTTATTGAACAAAATTAAAGAGCCGGGTTTTTAGAACGATCTGAAATTCACATTCCACAAGTAAAGAAAACAAGATCGAGGAAAAAAAATCACTTACAAAAGTTTTAACAGATTCAGAAGTCAATGACACAGTAATCAAAACAAAAGCAAGCTTTGAGTAGCCAATCATTCCAAATTCCTTTCCGTCAACCAAAGGGAAAGACCAAAGAAAACCTCAAATCAATGATTGTTGACCACCACCATTCGTTTTGTTAAAGCAGAGACCTCAAAACCATCTGATATTCAAAAACTCCAATAAAAGATGGTAAGAGTGGGAAAACCCAACAAAGTACTCTCACAAACCATGGTTCTGAACGAATCATCCCACCAAAATAAATCAATCCAAGTCTTTCACTAAAAACGACTTAAACATAAAATCCATGTCAAATCAATTCCATGGTCCAAAAGATCAAACACCCAGGTCATGAAACCATCTGAAATTCACATTTCACAATCTCATATCAATAGCAGTTATACGCTTTAGGCCAAAAGATCAAAGACCCAGTTCTTGAAACCATCTGAAATTCTCATTCTATATTAAAAAGAAGAAGAACAACAAACCCAACTGAATGTCTCAACTTTAAGGGCTCTCTGGAAACATGCGAAAAGAAGAGAGGGAGGAAAAAGAAATCTTTACAAAGAAAGAGAGGAAGAAAGATAAAACAAAATCTCAAACTGGAGAAGAAGATGTAAGATGGGTTATCATGAAATACAATATTCAAATCAATCTCAGCATTTAAAGGGTTGCCAGAAACTGCACAGAATTAGCCTTCCAACCGAATACAAGTGCATCTTCCAATACAAATACATGCAAAAAGTACTTGAAAGTTTAAATCTTTCTCTCCCTCTCTTTATCTACTAAAACAAATGTGTCATCGGCATTATATTATTCTGTAAATGTATTGAATAAAGCGGCCACTACAGTCTGCAGAGGATATTAAAAAAAAAAAAACAGAAACAAAAGAGGAGAAAAGATGATAAAATATGACACAATAGTAGAATCCATAAAGATATCCTCTCCTTATTACAATCACATTACAACAAAAGATCATAAAAAGTACAAAAACTACAACAAAAGATGCTTATTACAGTCACATTTGAAAAGGAAAAGAACAAACAAGAACAACAACAAAAGATACGTCAAAAAAAAAAACATAAACTACGACTTGGAGAGGAAAGTCATGTTGGCCCCTCATGGAGCAACATAACTACCATTTGCTGCCCGGCAGCAAGCTACGGTCTTCGGATTGCAGCATCGCGGATCAATACTCCACGCCTCCGAAATCATAAACATGATCGTTATTATCAGAAAAATCATCATCAAAGTTTTCACCAATACCTCCATGCTAACTGCAATTTTTTAAAACATATGTGCGTTAGCTTCTAAAATAAGCTATAATTAAATCAAAAAGATGAGAGAGAAGGCGAGGGAGAGAGGAAAGAGGAGGAGTGGGTGAAGAAGCATACGTGTGTCAGTGTGCGGAAGCAATAGATGATGGGAGATAAGTTAGAGCAGAGTAGGAGATAGAATGTCCTTTATATAGGCGAAAGAGGAGTTAATGCAGAGCAGCATTGTAATGATTAGGATGATATGTAATTCGAAACTCTAAAGAAAAAAAATTAAAAAAATAGTTTAAGATAGGTTAACTTTCTATTCGTGTAGTTATCATGATTTGGACTCCATTTGAAAATCTTGGGAACTCTATTAGAAAAGAGTTCAAATCGCCTCTTCTTCTAAATCCCCAAAATCTCTCCCTCAAGTCGGATTTTGGTCAAAGTTCATGATCAAAATTGAGTGCTAAAATTGAGATCGATTGCAAAATCGAGTCCAATTGAACCTGTGTATTTGATATATATAAATAGGAACTAGGAAAGTTAGATTTTATAAGTTATGGATTTTGAAGCAAATAAAAAAAAAGATGGGAAGAGTTGTTCTTCTAAGCCTTGATTTTGAAAAGTTCAAAGTTGTATAATTTTGAACTATTGTTGTTATTTTACATGAGGAATGTAATAGTAAGCAAAATTCAGATGACTGTTGAATGGAGGAAGGGTGCTAATTAATGAGAGGGTAGTGAGTGCCAGGGAATTTGATTGGTCATAGGGGGCCGCCATATGGGCCCCACAGGGCTCCCTGTTATTTTCTGAGTAAAGGCTAAGCCAACCCGGATGGTAGTGCTCTTAGTAAACTCATGACCACCTTGATGGGTGCATGGGCTGGAGAGAGGGTTAATAATGTGATATATTGACTGTTCTAATGAGTTTCTCATAGGATTAGACTGTGCTTTTCCAGTTTGTTGTCTACATAGGGTGTTGGGGCTGATGGTTGTATGTCAAGCAAGACGGGTATAGAATTAGTATGACAAGAGCCGGACCTGACCTGCCCACCAAACTTAAGAGTATTAACCATTATGAATATAATAGTAAAAGAAATAATAAAGAAAAACAAAATGACCCAGTAAAAACCAATGTAAAGAATTACATTCACTTCATAGGAAAACTACTATTATATTGAAGCTAATGTGAAGGTATTATCAAGGAAAAGCTTTCCATGCAAATTGATGGCCCACCAATGAAATTGAGCGAGCCGAAGAGGACACGGATGGAAGTAGATATGAAAAAGTGCAACCTATTTAAGGATCTGACGTGAGATAGATCAAAATGGAAAGATAAAATTCATGTCGCTGACCCCAATATAGGTGGGATAAGGTTTTGATGGTGATGATGATGACGACTTATCGATAAAATAATAAACATAAAAGAAATGGGACTGCTAGTCCCTAGCGGCTAGAACTGGGCTAGCATGTAGAGGAGTCCGACATCTCTGCTTCTATTTTTTTTTTAATAAACATCTAGATGATATACGAGAAATATGAAGCAGTAACTTGGCTTAAGATAGTTCGGAATAGAAAAATAGAATTCATACAACTAACCACAAAATAGTTGGGACAAGTCTTTGATAATGATGATGATGATCTGGATGATGTACCTTCTTAAATATAGTTCCATCTTATTAAAATAAAATAAAACTCTACCATCCATTTTAGTATATTGACGGTGCGATGGCCTCGTATGGTCTACGTACGGTCACCATAAATGGATTGATAATATTGATTTAATCACCAATGCATTACTGATTGATAATATTGATTTAATCAATCTCTTGATGGATGGATAGAAACACAGCATTGCCCACTGCTGGTGAAATAGCTCTATCTGTTCAATTAACATATCAGAATTTTGAAAAATATGGATGGCGGGGATTTTGTCAATCCACTATTAATGGCTGGGATCACTCAAATATCACCTAAAAAAAAGCATTGCTGCAGGGGTGTAATTCCAGGTATGGCCATGGGTCAATATTTGAAACCCGATTAATCAATTAGGTTGGGTTTAGGTTGGGACCATAATGCTGCCCATCCTGCAAGCCTGACCCAAAACTCTTGAACTCATACCTGCCAATGTGACCCCAAGTTGACCATAAATTTAACAGTGTTCGGGCTGACATTTTCAACGCAAGTAATTTGTTCATGCGGTCAACATATACATTGGGTCTTTACTTGGTACTTAATAAGTTAATCTTAATTTGATTCATGGTCAACCCCACATGGGAATGTGGATAATTTGTTGCGTTGCGAATACCCGGGTAAGCCACTGAAGCAAGACTGCTGCAGTTCCGTTCTCATATGCAGGGCCTCGAGCCCAGTCCACAAACGTCTAGTTGCGGTTTTTCAGGCCCATCAAAGAACTTGGGACTAATTACACTAAGTTAAACAGCCTGGGCCTAAGTGATGCATTCCTGAAGGCCCATCCACATGATCCCAAGACATTCGGCACCATGATAATGGAATATTACGTGTAAATGGGCATGACCCATAGACAGATTTGAGCCCAAACATCAGGCCTCATAACGAGAAGTCGAGAAGGACTAAACCTGGACTAGCTTTGGTCTGACTTAATCCGATCATGGATACCCTATCGCAGAGGGCATTCTTAAGTTACTTTCATGCAAAGCGCTATATAGTTCATGGGCACGGCTGAGCTGGGCTGAAACTGTTTCAAACCCCTCCCGATTTTATCTGTCCAAATATTCGGGGTTGGATCCAGTCAATGGTCCTGAAGTTAGCCCCATGGACAGCCCGTTTAAAAGTTAAATAAATAAATAAATAAATAATAAATAAATAAATAACTCTATATGGGCATAGTTCTAAATATGTAGTGCCAAATGGGTCACTGACCATGGCTAAATATTGGTGAACAACAAGCCCAAGGGATGAAATTACAGGCCATTTCCAACAGCCCAGGCCAGACTTGATCAATCTCAGACAAGTCATATGCATGCCTCCTTATGTTCTGCTTAGCAGATTGATGGCAATGAGTCCTCATGTACAGGAGCCAGTGATCCCATACTGGACCCAATTGATATGAAACCCACGCCAACCCCGCCCGCCCCGCGAACTTCCATTGAGATCCATACGTATTTTTCATGTTTGGAGCATTGTCATGTCGGCACTACAAGAAAAGTTACTTTTAGTGGTTGCGCTATCAATCTATTTTAGTGACGAATTTTTCTCCCATTGCTCAAACTAGCATTAATGCCTAGATGCTCTCTTAAAAACCAATATCAGCAATTTTAGCCACGAAGAAAATTCCCGCTGCTAAAAAAGAGCAACAGGCTCTAATTTGATCCCCCATGTAAGAGGATTTCCAGATTTTCCATTGTTGGTTCATTTCATGTCTTTGCGAGGATCAATTATTCTTAGGATTCACCGGAAAAAAAAAAAATCAACACTGGCAAAATGCCGATTGCTTGCAAAAAAAAATAAAAATCTTAGGTCATGTTTTTGTAATCGCCTCTCAGCGGAGCGGAAAAGTGAAAGGCTATGGAAAAGTAGGGGGTTTTCTACAAAAAAAGTTTTCTCATTATTTGGTGGAATGCCTTTTCATGTGGAATTTCTCATGATTCTGCAGAAAAATGTTCTAATGAGGGGGGTAGGAACAGGGGGGGCTAGCAGGGGTCATCCCCCCTAGATTGCAAAAAAAAACCCTTTAGATAAATTAAAATCCCAAATCCCTATATCCTTAGGATAAAAATTGCCTGCAAAAAAACATAAGTCCATTTCCTCATAAGTGACGCAAATATGCGCTTAGATTTCTATACTTTCTGTATGAAATTCCTTTATAGTAGGAAAGTGGTTAGGAGCCACAAAAATGGTGAGATTTCTAGAATATAATGATCGATCATCTTTTGACATGATTAAAAAGACATGATTAAACTAAAAAAATGTACCCAAGGTTCAGTCCCTATGGTAAAAGGCTGTTTTTTGTCGCAAGACTCAGTTAAAAAAGCATCTAAATCACTTAAAATAAACCTCCTCTTTTTTTGTCAGCTTTCAAAGAATTTCAATCTAATACAGACGATTTTCTTATAAAAGGGATTGATACAGAGCTCTCTCCATCAAGCATGTGAAGGGAGGCTTTCTTCTTACATTATTTCACTCCTTCCTGATTTCTATAGGAGTCATAGGGATGTTGTATTTGGTACTTTGAATTCGGTTTGATGAATCCGATCAGATCTGCCGAAATTGTTTTGTAATTCTTCTGCTTGACATTTCTTCATTTTGCTTCGGTTGGTTTTCAGTCTTCTATCTATGATTCAAGTTTTTCTTCATCTGGGTGGATTGGTATTTGATTTTGACATTTTGCTTATTTGCTTCTGCGGCCCTGTTGTTGGCAAACTGCATGTTGAAAAGTGAAGAAAAAAAAGGCTACTGCAATTTATTTCTTGATTTTGTGGAGACTGAATCAACAGCATTGACATAATTGAATTTGGCTCTCAAGTGTAGGGTCCGTGTCTCTTTCTAGTGCATGGATGTTGTTATGGTGATAATCCACTGATCCCATTCGTCTGATGTGCTCCTTTCTAAAATGGCATTTACGTTGTTCTCTTTACTACTGTTTACTGTTTGGAAGCCAGTGGACAGTTCACACTTGGGGTCTGAACTAAATGGATTAGAGCCTTTAAATCTTGGTTTACAGAGACTGGAAAGTGCAAAATGCGAGATAGGTAGAGGGAGTCTTTATCTGTATAACCGGGTTAATGGGCTCCACAAACTATCAAAATAAAATCAATAGCACTCTGCCATTACACACCTCGTTATTTAACCAATTTAATAACCACCTTGTAAAGATGTTCCTCCTTTATTGAGCAAAGGAAAAAAAAATCCCTTTCTTCCAAATGTTCCCACCATAGCTCTCCTTGATGTTAACCGTCTAGCAACGTGAATAGAAACTGCCCTGAATATTACTCAGATCAGAGGGAATATCGCCACCAAATTAGTGAACTTGGGTGTCACATTCTTCATCATAAGAATAAGATCAATGCTTGATTGAAATGGTTAGTAAAATGGCCAAAACTACCATATGCAGATGTAGCAGTGCCCATGGAAAAAAAACATTGGTGGGGCCCACTTTTGGAAAACCCAAACCACTTATTCGCCCAGTCCCATTTTAGTGATCAAATGATAAATTATTACTCAAGTTAGTGAGATGGACACAGTTGGATCAACTAAATCCGGATTCTGTGATTAACTTTCTTTACTTTCCTCTTTTAATAGGCATAAATGGAAGGAGCCTCTTATGTGTGAAATCTGGTGATTAATCCATCAGTTGACCCACTAAAATAGACTTTGAATATTCAAATATGAAGTATATAATGAGTCTTAGGGCTGTAAGGCTGTGGACCGGTTTGGATTTTTCAAAAGTGGGCCCCACCCATGTTTTTCCCATGTGCGCTGCACCATTATGTGGTAGTTCTGCCCAAGTAAAACCACCAAACCACAATTTCCAAAAAAGCCAAAAGATCCTCGTACTACCAAAACTGGATCTGGTGAAGTAAAACTAGGGTTGTAAATTTGTCGATTCCGGTCCAAGTCCATGGTGTATCTGGACCTAGACCTAGAATCGTTAATGAGAAGATAGACCTAGACCCATATCCAAACTCGATTCGAAACCAGTTTCTTGGTTCCGAAACCAGAACTGATTATGCGTATGGTACAGGTCCGCATCCGGGTCTGGGGTCAGGTAGAGAGTGATTTAGGAAAAACTAGCTAAATGATTTTATAAAAACTAGCTTTTAGGAGGCTTTTTTTTTTTCAAAAATTAAAGTAATATGTCGAGTCTCAAGTCCGCGGGTCGAAATCAAAGTGGAATTGGATCTGAAACTGTTTAAGTCACGAGTCCAAAAAATGGACCCAGACCCGTTTACTTATCGAAATCTAAATAAGGACCCAAACCCGGTTATTAATAGGTTGGAACTTCTGGATAATCGGAGAATCGGGAATCCATTTACATCCCTAAATAAAACCCCACGGTGACTGTGAGTGGACTAACCATGGTCCGCCACGTCACCGCGGGCAACCCTACCATGCATGCAGACAGTTGCCCTTATCCATGCAAGGCTACCCATGGTGACGTGGCGGACTGCAGTTGATCCACCCATGGTCATCGTGAGTAGGCTTATCAAGGAGATGGGTCAGGCTTGGGCTTAGGTTGTCCAATCCTATCCTGAATATTGGACTGGCCTGTCAGGGGTTATCCAATTCCGACCCTAAATTGAACGGGCCAACGTCAAATCCTGTCCCGGGCTGAGCCTAGGCTTAGCTTGATATTGAACATGAGCTAAACATTTTGTAATTATTCTTACACCGTTACCGGACACCAGGTGTGAACTGAACTTTAAACCCTCCTTTCTTCCAGGCTTGGGACCGGCAATGCAACGCAACAAGCAACATGGTGGAGTTGAATTTTTTTTTTCTTTTTGCCTGTGACAATAGAAAATCAATAGAAATGAGTATCAAATGTGGGTCAAGTAATGTTTAAAAGAAATCAACAAAAAATAATTTTCTTTTAATATGTCTAAAAGATCAGTTAGTGCATTTCTATCATTGTCTAGATCATCATCACTAGTTGGGTCACGACTAAATCGATCTTGGGCACAAACTAATGTTTCTTGCGTGTGGGTCAGGCCATACCTAGACAGGTTGGGCTTGCTCTACCCATTTTCACTGCCATTTTGACCAGGCTTTAAAATATTTGTCCAAGCTCAACCCGTTGGGTTCAAAAAAATTTTAAAGCCTTATTATTTCTGGCTTAGGCCGGGCCGAGTACCCATTTTAAAGGGCTAAATTGAGGGGCATAATCGTGAATATACCCACTCTGAGGATCCCAATTCAAACCTGAATAAATGACTAAATGAGTCGTTTTCTCATTTGTGGGTTCCACTTTGTTTGTAGGGTTTATGATTCTTATATATATGCTTCTGCGTTTTGGTATTCCGGAAGACTTTCCTACTGGCAGTTATAACCATTTCCACCGTGGGTGTTGCCGTACGTAATCGCCCTCAAACCTCGTTTACCGCATTTGAATGGTCAAACGGGGTTTTTGACCAGTGAGAAACTAGTGGCTTGATTAAGAAAAGTGTGTCCTACTTTTTCCTCTTAAAAAAAGTTCTCTTTTCTAGCCTCCCTGCAGATATCCATTTCCATGCCATATATATCATTTTAAGTATGTGACTTAATTGTGAGTGATGCCAATGGGAACAAGGATTTTTTTTTTGCGTGGTGGGGGCAATGGTCAAGTGGAGAATAAAATTTCTTGTTTCATGACTCCCTTCCCCTATCATAGCCTTATAATTCTCTATATTTTTTATGGGGGTGGGGCCCATGAAAACCTTACTTAATGTCCATTTTGATCTATGCAAATTGATCTTTATTCAAATGGTTTGGACTTTGACCACAAGGATAAAATGATGTGCATAATAATGGAGAATTTTGTGTCATGTTGTAATTAAGAGTTTCTCTTCTTCTTTTTTTTTTTTTTGGTTTAAAAAGAAGGTGTAGAAATTTTCTTTCGTATGCTTACTGGGCCACTTTTTCAATGGGTCATGGTATTCCACATGAATATAATTCTAAGAAATCACAGCAGGAAAGATAACCTCAACAAAATAATTTTCTATTCAATAAAATGATCTTCTAAACAAAGGCATGGATGATTATACCTAATTTCTAAAAAATCAACCAATTTATAAGATACACAAATAAGATACTAAAGTACCAAGTTAAAAGAATATCCGCATAAATAAATGACTTTCCTAGTGAATATGAAGGTTATAAAATAATTTAAATGACCATACCATTTCATAAGAAACCCTACAAGAAAATAATATTTTATAGAATATAATCTTTCATTTTTTTAAAAAGAAAATCTTGTGCGCTTGGTAACTCAAAAAAAAACTTGAAGAAAAGACTATTTTCTTTTAAAAAGTTTAATATTTTCTCCTACAGCTCCCCCATGTATAAGATTTTATACAAGATAAAAATATTTGTAAATGACAATTACAAAATGGTGGAGAAAAGTAAAGACTTTAGTTCACTAAATCCATCATGATGTGTATATTTACATACATGATAAAGTAAAATAAAAGTAAATCTCACAGGACGGTAAAGGTGGGGGATAGTAAAGGCTGGATAAAGTACATGGTGAAGTAAAGTGGGAAGGAATTGTAAAGTAGTTTCTTTTTTTTTTTTTTTTTTTACTACACTTTATCACATTTTATCATAGTTTTATATGGTAAATAAAAAGTGACTTATTTACGGGTGTGGTAAAGTCGAATAAAGACTGACGTCATATCGTGATAAAAGGCGAGGTAAAGTAAGGTCAAATGAAGTATGTGGTAAAGCAAAGTGGGAGAGAGAGTTATAAAGTAGTAGTTTTTTTATTAATTTGACTTTACTTTACTTTATCATGTTTTTATATGATAAAAGAAAAGTAACTTATAGTGAAAATATGAAAGCTAAATTTTACTTTACCACATTACTTTTTCTATCCAGACATGGTAAATTACATATAAATTAAAATATTTAATAAAAATATATTCTCATAATATAATTTACTTTAATCATAGCACATTCCGAAAAACTCAATTTAAAATCTGTAATGTTTTTTAAAAATTACCGGTAAAAATATTATACTATTATAATATTGCATTATTGTATTCTATACTATTTTATTCTTGCAATTTTTAAATCTGTAAATATTTTATTCTGTAAACATCCAAACAGGCCCTAAGTGTGTGTGTATATATAGGGAGATCATCATATTTAAGTTGTTGGCATTAGATATGGATGTGAGGGCCCCCACCTTATCTCTCATAGTAAGGTGAGAGCATCTCTCATAAGCATATATATATTGGACACAATCTATATATGCTAGAAAATAGCCAAGATTATCCATAAAACAATTAAGATTTTAAACAAATATAAAGTATTGGGAAAATGATCAAGCACAATATATATTCCTACCCAACCAAATTATATATTCCAACTAGTCGGTTAAATTGGTGGCTGGGGCCACACAAAACCAACATTGAAACATTTCTATCAAACCATTTGGCATGTATATAGGTGACTTCAGTAGGTCCCACAATGTGGTTTGGATGGCTATTGCGAACACATGAATATGATCATCAATACTTGACTTCATTTAACTATACCCTTCTAATCCAAGGAGGAAGAAGAAAATCTGATCCTTGTTTATAGGATCATATCTAAGATCTACTATTACTTGATATTAAAACATCCGAAAACTAGTGTCAGTGTTTAGGATATTTTAAAATGGAGAGGCTTCCCATTTGATTTGATGAAAGTGTGAGAGATGTGGTTATGCAAAGATAGGGTGAGAAAGAGAAACAGAAATATTCTCCGTAGTCCAACTTCATGGGTTCTGTTCGGCCCACCTTTGATTAGTACAAGCCCTTTTATACTCTCATCATCACCATCATTTGGCACCAAGCACAATTTTGCTTTAAAAAGAAAATCTATGGTTAAAAGACTACTAGATTTTAAGGCTATTAAATCAAGGGCTAGAAAAAAGTTACGGACTTTTTTTTTATTGGCCCTTACTCATAAGGAGATCTTTTCATGTACCCCACCCCTAAGTTTAATTCTTCTTTTTTCTTGAGGCAGGCCCGCATTTAAAACTACTATTTTATCAATTTGTTAGCTTTTACAAATTTGTCTATTTTACATAATTAACTAAAAAAGAGAAAAAAATATGACAATTTGATGATAGGTCCCACCTTGAAACAGTTGGTTGTATCCGACACTCACCTGTATAGACCAAGTAGAGGTATGTTAAGATCACTATTTGGATGGTATGAGGTAAATTAGTACAAGTGATAGACGGAGTGTACATTAAAAAGCACTTTCTTATAATAAATTTTATTACACCGCAATTTATTACACATTCTTGTAGTTGAAAAAAGAAATTTGTGGTAAAGAATAAAAGGTTAATTATGTCACATCATAACTTTATTTCTCTACTACCCAGTCACATCGTAAGTTTATTACTCCACATTTTACTAATATTGTGTTAAAGTGAGGAATTCCCTACTCAAGTGCATGGCAGCATAGGAGGGTTTGAATGTATTCCAATGATTAGTTCTTAGTTGTCCAGAGTTAAGTGTCCTTTGGGCTTGAGGCTAAAGGCCCTTGTGCTAGACATCCCGAGTTATCAAAAGAAAAAAAAAGGGGACTTCCATTGTGTCATGGACTCTTGTCAAAGAAGATATTATTTGATGACTATATATGAATCTTTACCTTTATTTGCTTAAATTTTGCTACTGTGTACCAAATAATCCAAAGTAACACAATCTCATGCCGACAGTAGGCGCCAAATTTTTCTATTTTCATTGAAACTTTCACAATCTTTTCACAGAGAGAAAAGAAAAGGTTGGATATATTTCAGAGTGGGCATGAATCAAAGAACATTTGTACATGTTTCAAGAAGAATAAAGTGAAAAGTCAGAAAGCTAAATCCTCCGGGGGAGGATTATGCTCCGCAAAATGATCCTTTAGTCGCATCACATGTCCAATCTAAAGATAAGTATCATTTTACAAGAAGCCTTCCCATTCTCAGAGTTGATAGAAGGCCCTCTCATGTTTTTACGTAGGCTCGGCATTAAAAAGGCGTATGAGATGATACAACTGATCATAGTACCGGTGTTTTATATTGGACTGACCTAAGCTTTATTTCCTAGGCCTCTTTGTTTGGTATCTCTTATTGTTTTTAGGTAGACCAATTAAAATAGATCTATTAAAAAAAGAGTTATAAAAAAAGGGCTAGAATAAAAAACGGTATTTGGTAATACAAGGATCTATATTAAATCGATTTTTTTATATCAATAGCTGAAAGTTTTTAACAAGTTTCTTGAGACTAATAAGGTATCAGGCCTTGAAAATTGATCCTACAACCATGTTCAGCCTTTCAAAGAGATCTAACAGTTTGGATTTTATGTTTAGGGCTCACATAATCAATAAAATTATATCCAATCACTCACTTTTTACACATATCTCAAAATTGGTGATGATCCAACAAATGAAATTTGATCTCATGGTCGTATTTGATCGTGTGAATATTTCCAATAGTTTGGATCTTGATTTACTTCACAAAAATAATGAAAAAAATAGAAAAACTTTACTATTCATGGACAAATCTAATATTGAGTATAATACGTCAATGATTGATATTGTTTTGGAAATATCTCGAGACCCATAGGATATCAAGACTTGACAATTGACTATATAGCCATTTTCAACATTTCAAAGAGATTTAACGGTTTGGATCATTTTATTTTATATTTTTTTTGCCCCATAGATTTCAGAAAATCACATCCAATGGATCACTTTTTTGCACATATCTTGAGATTGGTGATGACCTAACGATTGAAATTTAATTTCATGGCCGTGTTTGATCTTGTGAACATTTCCAACGGTTTAGATCCTGATTTACATTCTTAGATTTAAAAAAACATAAAAAAGATTGGGTGTGAATGGGCTAGTAACACTGTTCACCCGTATTTATTTTCCTCCCTTTACTTTCTACACGCATGCAATAGTGGTTGTGGGAAATAGAGGCATCGCCTCTACTTCTCTACACTATCGCCTCTTATTTTCAAAATCCCTATCCGATTTTGAGATTTTGAGAAATAGAAGAAAAAAATAGTGATGCCAAAATGGGACTCAGTTTGTTAGAGAAGAGAAGATTTTGATGAAATCACCTCGGCACAAATATTTAAATTCACAGTCTATTCGTATTATCCCAAGTTCTATCAATTTCTCGTCCTGATCTTGGGTTAAAAAATAAAGATATATTTAATTTTGGATTTATCTTAGAGATAATATTGGGAAAACTCTTAACTCAAAATCGACAAATATGTTTAGCCAATGGATGAAATCATAAAAGATTAAAATTCCTTATCAAACATGAGGGCATTGAATCAAAGGAGTTGTTAAAATGATCTGATGATGGATTTGAATCCTTTAGCTCACATTCAGATCGATCAGCCTCCAACCTTTTTCACAGTCGATGTAGCCCCGCGTGAGCCCCACGCGGCCGTCTGCACAGATGCACAGCTCATTCTATTTTACATTCCAGATAGTACGGCATCAGCTCCTCCGCAACTCTACGTCTGCCACTTGCATGACCCCGGAGCGGACTATTTCCCGGGGCAATCTCGTAAATTTATAATGAAACAGGGTCATTATTCGCTTTCGTTTCTTCTTTCCTTTAAAATCCTCGCTCCTTGCCCAGCCCCTCTCCCTTCTCCTTTGTCGATACTTTACTTTCCCACAAGCGGCGGAGAAGATACAAACGAAGAAATAAGAAGGTTTTCCTTCTCTCTACTTTCCTCAGAGGTAAAACACAATTCCCCCTTAATTCCCCTCCTTTCGTTGCAATTCCTACTTTCCTCGACGATCGTTTGCCGTTTCTCATCACCTTGATCGCGTGGGAAACAATAACTTTTTCACTGATTTCTTGAAACAGAGGGCCTCTTTTCTCCGTTTCTCACCTGGAAAGTAGTTTCCTAGGTTTTCTGTTTCCGAGTTCCCGGTTTCTTCGTTGATTTCATGTATTTTATCGAGTCAGGCAGACTATGATGTACACCTGTCATGTATTTAGTGCTGATCCGTACTTTTTCAATCGTCAAATGTAAACGCTGCTTGTCGATTGACCGTCCGTTTATTGATGGCCATTTTCACTGTGATGGTGACGATTTGGACGGTCTGGATTGACAAGGTTGGCATCATCGATGCCAAATTGGAATCTTTTTTATCTCTGTGTGTGTGTTTTTTTATTTTTTTATTTTTCTCTTCTGCTGTTTGTTATTGTATTCTTCTACAAGTAGATCGACAGAACAGGATTACAATGGGGCCCACACGTGCGATCTTGTTCGGGTGGGCCCTGCAGTCCACTTGGGTCTGATCATCAATTGGGCCACATGCTTGCGAAAACGAATGGATGATAAAAACTTTAGCTACACTAATAAGCAAAAACTTGGTCAAATTTTAAATAAAAAAAAAAAATATTGGATGCTGAGATTGTGTGCTGAGAACATCTTTTATATGGGTTTGAAGTATATTAATACAGTAAACATTAGTGATGTGTTTGGTGAAACTGAATTCATGAATAAAATTCAAGATATGTTGTGTGATACTTGAAGAACATGCATTGAGTATTGACCTTTCCATCTTCTAACCTTTTCTCTAGGATTATGTTGTTTTTCAGTTGTCTTCCTATGAATAGATGAGTTAAAATAATCACTTAGGGTTCGTTTGTTTGCATTATAATATATAGGAATTGAATACATACCATTCATACCATTACTAGTTAAAAATGAAGATCAAAGGCTCATTTTGAAAAATGAGCATCTAATGCATTTCCTTGGCTCTAGTAGTTCATTTCCCATATTCTTTTTATTCGATTTCCCTAAAATGAAAGGATATTTGATGATCATTTTTAAAATTCACATTTGATCTTCATTTTAAACCACTTATGGTATGAATTTATATGTATTCAGTTCCTATGAATTATAATGCAAACATACAGGCCGTTAAATAAATTTTAAAGAAGGAAAAATGTGAGCATGATGACACTTCATTGGTGACAACTTTGATGATTTGGTTTTATTGGGATGTATGGCAAGTTAGTGGGGTCAACCACCCTACCAAGTAAGAGAGGGATTTGGGGTGACCTGTCGACTATGTTTACTACTTGAGGCTTGTGTGCTTTATCTTAGTTTTTATATGAACCATCCATTTTGTTGTCTTAGATATGGTGGAACAGTGGGTCCATTCGTCCTCCAGGTAATAGCCTTTAAAAAACATGGCATTCTCTCCAAGATTTTTGCAATGCTTTTAAGTATTTATATGGACAAGTTTAATTGAGTTTTATGAGTTCAACAATGTTTTTGCTCCCCATTATCTTTCCTTGTTACAGGATTTGAATTTCATGTCTATGCAGATGCATGCATGGTGTATAGGTCGTGACTGGTAGTCATACAAATATTAAGGGCACATTTGTGTAGCATCCCCACTCCCCAGGAATAGAATTCCGCCGGCTCCTGCTTTTCCACAGAACACCCTGCCTTACCCACGCACCCCCCCCCCCCCCCCCCAACCCTGGAACAGAATTCCTCCGACTTCTGCGTTTCCACAGAACACCCTGCCTTACCCCACCCCCCACCAAAAAAAAAAAAAACCTCTCTCTCTCTCGCTCTCTCTCTCTCTCTCCCCACAATGGAGAGGTTATTCTATGAATCCGAGGAAATCAAGGCAAAAATGACACTTTTCCTCATGGAATACCCTCACCAAATGACGGAAAAGGAAGTTTGCGGAAAATCAGAACGTTTAGAAATTGTGCTGCAAACGTGCCCTCTAAGAATGTTGGACAGTTGTGCTCATGCTCTTCTGTTATGAGTATGTTTGTGGCATATAACTATTATTTAACTTGCGTCATATAATTATTTTTTAACTCAATGAATATTAAATACTCTAATGGTGCAGTTTTACTCCTTTGTGTGCTCATTGTAAAATCTTCATCCTGTTGCACATGCTACATTACACAACCTGCTCTGCTACATCCTGAAATTTTACCTACCTCATTGTTTAGGAGTAGTTGAGTAACAAGTGATAGGACTCTCCTAATTTTTGTTTGGTTGTTTATTTATTCATTTTATTGAATTATCGTGTCTATCAAGTGTTTGTAATACCTTTTCTTTTAAGGTCATGCATTATTCGGCTTTGAACATGGATTTAATAGTAACTATTTATTTCAGATCCATTTTGTGTTTACTTTTGGAAGGATCTGATATATGTGAATCCATAGATATTCACCATGGGAGATGATGTGGGAAGCTACTCGAACTCACCATTGATGCAAAGCCTGGCTAATTATAATTCCTTTTTCTTCGGTAAAGATTATGGTTTATATGGCATCGTGGGAGCTGTCATCCTTGGTCTTATTCTACCTTTATTTTTTTCATTAATACTCATGGGTAAGAATAGGGTTAAACAGAGAGGAGTCAAAGTAGAGGTTGGAGGTGATGCTGGTATTGCAATGCGTAACTATAGATTTCCTGAACTTGTTAGATTCCCTTGGGAAGGGGCCACGACTCTGGCTGCTCTGTTTGAGCAATCCTGTAAGAACCATGCCCAGGATCGATTTCTTGGGACACGGAAGCTCATTGAGAGAAGTGTAGTTACTAGCAATGATGGGAGGAAGTTTGAGAAGCTACATCTTGGAGAGTATGAATGGGAAACTTATGAACAAGCATTTGTTCGTGCTTGCAACTTCGCATCTGGCCTGGTCAAGTTGGGTCATCATGCAGATAGCCGTGCTGCCATTTTTTCTGAAACAAGAGCAGAATGGATCATTGCCTTTCAGGTGGTCAAATCACTTTTGTTATCATTCTTGTGTATGTTTATCTTTATTTTTTTCCTTCTTATGGGATTTTGAATACACACACAGAAATTATCCAGTGCACACCCTTTTTTTGTGTTTTTGGTGCACACCTCATGGTGGGGCCCTCTTGATCACCCTCCAAATGGACCACAGACATGGGACCTACTGAATTACCCCGATCCCATTTTTACACCCATCCAAATGAACTGCACCGGTGGATCAATGGTCTAAATTTTTTAAGGGGTCAAACCTCATGGGCTGTTGATCAGGGAGGTTAGGATGATCAGGTGGGCCCTGAATTAAGTAGGGAGGTAGGGCTCATTCAGACCTTGGATCCCCCAGCCCCATCCCACATGGGGGACATCCAATATATATATATGTATGTATATATATGAGAGAGAGAGAGAGAGAGAGAGAGAGAGAGAGAGAGAGAGAGAGAGAGAGCACCTTAAGTCCATCTAAAAATCCTTGATTATTGTTTCTTTAACTGTAACCCATATCTATGTATATTGCGTAGTTTCTCTATATTTTTTTTCCTTTGATGATGAAGGGTAGCTTAGCTACTGTACCATTGTTGCATGTTTGGCCAATTGAAATGGGCTAGGTTCTGACATCTATGGTATACTGGTGTTGATTTCATACCACTCTTCTATACCATTGAAATTGGTCCTTGCTACTTTCTGGTAATTCTCCTTGTGGTTTTTTTACTGTTTAAAGAGTTAATCTAAGCATTTGCAAAAAAAATCTAAAATATTATATTGGCTGATATTCTAAGTGTCTGTTTTCGGAATGTAATGTACAAAAGCTGAATAATATTGCACAATACGCCATATTTTGACTTACTTTCATTACACGTCTCTATATATTGATTTCATTGCATCGCTTATACTTTTCTTTTACAGTCTTATTGAGATAGATACTTCTCATTTCCTTTACAGACAGGTACCAATTCATAAAATTGGCTGTCTTGGTTGGCTGGTCCAAATCAAAAGGTCCATTCCCTTTGGCATCTGGATAATGTGGTGGTGAATGTTAGCAAATTGTTGGAGCCATGTACCTCTCTACTTCCTTTATATAGCATACATATAGGAGAGCTAATGAAGAGGAGGATGGTTTTGCAAAAACTGGATGTATAGTCTAGATTAGCACTCATTGTCATCCTTTTTTATCCTATATTGTAACGGGAAACTTTACTTCATTTTTCATTGCGTATCATTGGTTTAATAAATTTATTTTTCATTTGAATTAATAATTGATAGTGGACATGGGAGTGGTACCTATTCTCATTCTTTGTGACATTATCACATTAGGGTAATTTTTTCAGTGGAACTTACCAAAATGCAATTATTTTCTGGTGACAGGGATGTTTCCGTCAAAACATTACAGTTGTCACCATCTATGCTTCTCTAGGTGAAGATGCTCTCGTTCACTCTCTTAATGAGGTGGGAGAATTTCCTTTCATGTCTGACCTTAAAGTTTGTCTGATTTAATTGGGAGAATTATTTTGAACTGCAGAACTATTTGGAATAGGATTAAAAAAACAAACTGTCAGCACTCATATTCAGAATTGTGGAAAGCACTTATTGTTCATGTTTACATTGAGGAATGGGTTTTTTCGACTGATATAGGATTAAATGCCACTTGCTGTTAAGAACATGGTAGGGATTTCCTTTCAAGCTTATTCTCTCTCTCTCTCTCTCTCTCTCTCTCTATTTTTTTTTTTTTTTTTTTTGGTTTTACCTTTTTTGCAAGGAAAATATTTGTAAAATTCCACTTGTCATACTAATTATTTGGCCTTTCAAATTGTAGCTTTTGTCTGTAACTGAAAGTTTGTATTATATCTGCTTTGAGGAATAAGAAAAATGATGATGCATTGGCACATTTACTTTGATGTGCCACTATCCATGTGGGATTGCACATTTGTTATTTTAACCAGTGATCTGATGAGGTCCCTTTAGATATGACCCAATATATTTTCCAGACTGGAAGGCGCCGGTCATACTTTGTCACAAATGGACAGATTGAAAAAAAAAAAAAAAAAACCTTAGTTGCATGAACCAGGATATGAGACCATAAAAAAAATTAAAAAAAAATAAAATGAACCAGGATATGAGCAGGTGGTAATTTTGTGGAAGCGGAAAGGCAACAGTTAACAATTATCAGATTTTTTCCAGTCTGGATGATACATTGGATATCTCCTGGCGGAAGTGGAGCCCATCAGATCAACAGCCAGCCCAATGAGAAGCCGCACTTTTATGGATGCACTCACTGTACATCTTGATGCATCATCTTGTACGTGTTTTGCTTTTAGTCTGTGAAATGCATCATCCCATATTAGCTGCTTTTGTTAAATGAAACTGCAAAGAAATGAATGATCTTACTGCTTATTTGTTACTCAAGGCATTTGAATAAAAGATGCAATGGTCATACAATGGTCGTGATGTACCTGTTAAGTATGTTGTTGCACTGTCATTTCACATGTCATGGCTTATGTAATTCACAATTTTGTTCCTTTTATTGATTGATTTTTATTTATTTTGTGTTAGACACAAGTGACCACTTTGATCTGTGATTCCAAGCAATTGAAAAAGATTTCTGCAATAAGCTCTAGCCTGGATACTTTGAAGTATATTGTTTACTTTGAAGATGAAGGAACTCCAATTAGTTCAGATCTCTCTGCTGCTATGGGCCATTTGACAGTTTCATCATTTTCAGAAGTTGAAAAGCTTGGGCAAGGAAATCCTGCGCACCCAAGACTACCTGTCAATGATGATGTTGCTGTCATTATGTATACTAGTGGTAGTACTGGGCTACCTAAGGTCTGTTTTAGCCTTCTCTTACCACATCTTTAGAAATCCTTTTCTTTTCATACATCTTAAATAATAATTGGAAATTGTTGGTATATGGATATATAAGCATACCTTCATATTTATAACCACCATGACATGCACACACACACGGAACTGAATCAAACTGTCAATGTGTATGTTATCTTTGATCATCAGCCAATTATGTAGTCATATGTTTGTTGGCACAAGTGATTGCCTTGACCAAGAATGTTAGACTACATAGATGTCTTTTAGCAACACTCGCTGAATAACTGCAAGTCTTCAGCAGAGGTTGCTATCCTGCAGCATATTATGCTCATAATTACCTATGTAAGTAAATTAAAAAAAAAAATCTAAATATTATAGTTGCATATACAGAATATATATGATGGATATTTTTGAATTCTATGATAATATCCATTCCTTGGGTGCCTAAGGAATATTCAAAAGCACAAGAAATTTCAGTGAGTTGGCAAAATGTGCGGTCAAGCTGTAAGCTGGTATTTTTGGGGCATCGTTGGAATCAGAGATTAAGTCGATGGGAATTTTCTGGCTTCTCTTCTCAAAAGAAACCATAAGCTCAGCGATGGCAATGTTTTACACCTCTGCTGATTAGGGATACATACATCCAATTGCACCTTTAACAAAAATAGAAAGTTGCTGCTCATCTTCATTTACTATTCCATGTATTTCAATAGTTGGCCTCTCTCTCTCTCTCTCTCTCTCTCTCTCTCTCTCTCTCTCTCTCTCTCTCACGCACGCACGCACGCACATTTAATTCAGTGGGCAGATGCCTAATGGAGGGTCGGAATTGTTTTTCCCACATCCCATTGCCCGTAGGAGAAAGTTATTATTTATCCATAATTCTATATGATTATGTTCAAACATGACTAAGGGAAAGGGTTCAACAAACGTAAACATAGCTCTTTCCATCCTGTTTCCATGTGATTGCAAATGCAGACATCACATATGCACTTTGTCTAAGCCATGCATCAGTTGGGACTACCTGAAAACCCAGCTAGTCCGTGCATAATACTTGTTCCAAATGCCCGTGCCTGCATCCACAATGAATGTGGCCTGTAAGTAAGTTATATCTACTGTCAATTTGTTTTATTCATTGCGATGCATCATCAGAGCCTTATCCGAACAATTTGGGGAGCAAATAAAAAGATATTCAAAATTAGATATAAGAATTGGGATCTACATGGTGTGTCCCACTTTGATGATGGCTCAGATCTTAGATACATGCCTTCTAGGCAAATGCGGTAATGTGAATACAAGAACTAATGACACCTTATAAAAGGTTCTTCCACTTCGTTATCTACGTCTGTGTAAGTGGCACTCTGAAATGCAAGAATCACCGAAAACAAGGTATGTGTTTCTTGATAGAGCATGATCTGCTTGCTGATACATGCTTGTAAGTACTTGATCTCTTGTTTCCGACAGAAATTAAAGCTACATTTTCTATCATTGAATAAGAAAAAGATGGTTATTCAGTCATATGTGAACGTATGGATGTGGATGGCTTTATTGCCATTGTATTCCCATAAACATGGACATATAAAAGCAAAGCTGTAGGCACACCATTTTACACCTACCTAAAATGTTTAATGGCTTTAGGTTTATGTCTATGACTCCATACATATCTCCTTGTAGCTTTTTGCTTGTTGTTAGACAACTTAAAAGCTCATTTGTGCATGTCCCTTGCTTCTCAAATTCTCACAATCAGAATGCAGCCTTGGGGAAGAGGTGCATTGATATCCACAAGAGACTGATGACTCATATCCATTGATATCCACAAGAGACTGATGACTCATATCCATGCGCAGCCACTTTATATGGGGCAATAGTGCAGCATTCGTGAGAATCCATTTATGGGCCCCACTGTGGATGGGTCATGGTCTCAAAATCTGATTAGACGGATGGGCATATGTATTGATGATACTAGCACAAGAACCGGTGCTGAGCATGAATCTGTCCATACAATGCAAACCAAATATTCATGCAATTGGAAAATAATTATTAACTTAAATGGCGGCCCGAATACATTGCACAACAGTAAATTTTTTGAAAGAAAATAAAAAAATTAATATGACCGTACCTATTTTCGCAATTGAGAGCATGTAGAGTAGAAAGAAAATAGGAGAAATGAGGGAAAAAATGGAAAAAAAATGTAGAAACGGGACAGGAAATGTGACCACAAAGGCACTTTCGCAGAAACGAAAAAGGAAAAATGGGAAAGTTATAAGGGGCATGGGTAGTTACATGAGATGAGTAGTTACATGGGATAAGAAGTAGAAAGTTAGAAGAGATAAGGGAGGAGGGACTAACGTACAGTCAAAATCACAACAAAAGGTCCAAATTAGATTGAAAAGGCTTAGCTTTAATATAGTATAATTGTATGGTGGCGTATTTTTGTTTTAATTTTCCACTTGATGGTACCAATTGGGAAGCTAAAATTACTATTGAATAGATAAGAGATGTACCCCATCGATAATAGGGATCCCATTTGGATTGTGAATGTAGATCAGATGGACAATGTCTGTTTGCATGGGAATTAGAACTCAGCCAAAACTAAATCAACTTGGATGAAAATTGTAACTGAGTTAACTCTTCCTAATCAACTCAGTTCCGGTGCTTAATTAGTCAGATCTGCAAATTTATATGCAGAAGTAATTGACTCATGAGACTTGCACGTGTCCTTTGGACCTGTGGCAAATCCCTTTGCAGTAGTCCTTTGGACCTGTGGCAAATTTTATTGTTTGCATTTGCTGAGTGCATTTGCTGAGTGCAATGGAAATCACTCTAGCCTGTTGGGTTTCAAAACGGTTTTCACTTTATCCAATATCATTTGTTGCATGGGGAAGGGGGACATTTGTCCGTTGAAGAATGCATTGAAAATTCTATGTAGAGGAACACTGTTCCTTGAAACAATGCAAATTATAGAAGTTGAGCCTCACTGCTCATTTTGATCGATTTATCCCCACTTGCAGTTGCTTCTGTGTACATGTAGAAGGACGAATGCATTCATTGCCCTAAAGTTCTTTTTATAGATTATTTTTTCTGGACTTCCACATTATGTTTGTTTCATAAATTTGGTACTCAGTCTGACTTGGCTGAGTTGTGTCAATTTTGGCGAGGTTATGCTCCATACTGTAATGAAGATCTTTTTCTTTTCTCTAAATATGTGTTTGCCATCTTATTCTACCAAAAAATAATTCTATTAGATTTTTTTTACTTGTTTTTGCTCCAATGCTTTAGCTGGAGTAGTTATTTAAGAACGTTGCATGCTTCCTTAAGCTCTCTAATTTGGGAATCATGTTTAAAATGCAGGGAGTCATGATGACTCATGGGAACATCGTAGCTACTGCAGCTGCAGTTATGACAATCATCCCCAAAATAGGAAGCGGTGATGTTTTCTTGGCATACTTGCCACTTGCTCATGTTTTTGAACTAGAAGCTGAGGTTTGCTATACATTATCCTCCTTATATGACTGCAAAAATGTAAATAACTATATTAATATTGATTGTAATGGAATATATGTGTTTTCCAGGTTGTAATGTTATCAGCAGGCTGTGCAATAGGTTATGGTTCAGCGATGACTTTAACTGACACGTCAAATAAGATCAAGAAAGGAACCCAAGGAGATGCTTCTGTGCTGAAACCAACACTTATGACAGCAGTGCCAGTTATTCTAGATCGTGTCCGAGATGGTGTGCTAAAAAAGGTTTGAACTGGCTTGCCTCAAATTAAAGAGGAAATATACAATGATTTGTATTGTACGCTGGGCCAAACTATTTACATGTGGGCACCTCTTAGTGATCCGAACACTTTATCTTATGGGCCCTATCGTGGAGGCAGATACCTGAAAAATATCTCTCATCCAATTTTGTCCTCATTAGATCTGAATTGTTGGCTTGTAAGCACAACGTCATCAGGGCATTGCACTTCCATGTTGTTGCTAACAGATCTACAGGTTATATTACTAAAGAAGGACCCATCCATGACAGTTGTGGCAGAACCCCAGGCCTTCCTCCCACACCCACCCAACCCAATGTGATCAGACATTGCTGTTCCATGTTGTGGCTGACAGATCTGCAGCTTATATTACTAAACAAGGCCCTATCCATGACATCCGTGGTAGAACCTGTTGACAACTACTTACTCTAAAAGCTTAAGCTAATAGAGAACGGTGTAACAATGTATATCAAGCTCCGAGGGCGCACGTGCAGGCTCCTTCTTGGGAATTACACCCTCCATGGGAGAATATAGGGGCTTTGCACGGAAATCACACCCTCCGTGGGAAAATACAAGGCACAACAGCCCAGAGGATTTGAACACTTGACCTCTTGCTCTGATACTATGTTTACACACACTAACTCTAAAAG
Source organism: Persea americana (assembly GCA_029852735.1). Taxonomy (NCBI): domain Eukaryota; kingdom Viridiplantae; phylum Streptophyta; class Magnoliopsida; order Laurales; family Lauraceae; genus Persea; species Persea americana. The sequence continues at coordinate 73,023,821 of CM056811.1, forward strand.
GTTAAGCTTATAGAGAACTGTGTAACAATGTATATCAAGCTTACAACAGAACCCTCATCCTTGCCATCCCTTGTCCCTACCCCTCCCTTCTCCCCATCCAAAGGGGGAAAAAGGTACAACTTCCCTCTATCAAGAATTGTATGATAGCTCAAATTATTTGCTTTCAGATTTTGTTCTAGTACCTTCTCTATGGGTGAATTTCTATGTTTGGGTTTTATTCTTCTCTTATCAGAACTTGTTTCTTGTGCTGTAGGTTGAGGAAAAGGGTGGTCTATCCAAAAAACTCTTTAATATTGGATATAAACGTAGGCTAGCAGCTATTGAGGGCAGCTGGAGTGGAGCATGGGGTCTAGAAAAGATTTTTTGGGATGCCGTGCTTTTTGGAAAGATCCGTGCTATTTTGGGAGGACAAATACGTTACCTGCTTTGTGGTGGAGCACCATTATCTAGAGATACACAGAGATTTATCAATATATGCCTGGGGTAAATGCCCTGTTGTTGTTTTCATTATATATATACATACATATAGTATACACACATTATTTGTGTTTATATATATATATATATATTATATGAGTAAGGCTCTCCTAAGCTCAAGCTTAGGATAAACTTCGTAAGCTCATGCTTGTGGGGCTCACCTTTGGTCCATCCAAAGGGACCAAACACATGACCCCCCTAAATTGCACATGTCCACCAACTTTCGGTCAGATCCGAATTTACTGGACCATTGGATCGACTATGTATCGATCCGAATGGACTGTTGACCATTAAACGTTTGGGCTCATGTGAAGATAATAGAAATCATGGTTGGGGCTGAGTTTTTGCAAAGAGGAGGATCCCAGTGAGTCTTTGAAATCCCCCCCATCCCCATCCCCATGTGGGTCCCCAGGTGGGCCCAACTACACACTGGAGCTTACCTTAACCTAAGCTTGAGCTTAGGAGAGCTGGACCATATATATATATATATATATATATAGGAGTATCTCTCACCTTACTATGAGAGATAAGGTGGGGGCCTCACATCCATATCCAATGCCAACAACTTAAATGTGAGGGTCCCCGCCATATCTCTCATAGTAAGGTGAGAGATGCTCTCATAGGAGCATCTCCCATATACATATACATATATATATATATATATATATACATGGGGGACATTCATGTGCATCCATCCCTCACCATAGGGTGAGGGAACTTTCCCTTTTTGCACATGAATATTCCTTTTATGCATATGACCATATATGACTTTTCCTCTTTTGCACATGAAAATTTCCAACTATGGAAGTGTCCCTCACCCTATGGTGAGGGTGAGGGATGGATGCACATGAATATTCTCCTCTATACATATACATATATATACATATACATATACATATATATACACATATACCGGGAATGTTCATATGCATCTTTCCCTCACCATAGGGTGAGGGACACTTCCATTCTTGCACAAGAAGACAAGGAAGTGTACCTCACCCTATGTACTTGAAAAGTACATTTTTCTTGTCTTCTTGTGCAAAAAGGGAAGTGTCCCTCACCCTATGGTGAGGGAAAGATGCATATGAACATTCCCCTACATATACATATATATGTATTTATGTGGGAGCTTTATTGTGATTATTTTTTTTTTTTTGTTGGAGGAGGTTATTTCTTATATTTAAAAAAGCTTCTTTAAGTACCCTAATGTGATGAATAGAAGGATATTTTAGTTGTGTAAATGGTGTTTACAAAGAAACGTACTCGCCTCTTTCATTCCTTCTCTTTTTTCTTGTTCTTCTTCCACTTCCTTCTTCTCACTCTTATCTCCCTCTTAATTAAGTTAACTATTTTTCCTTTTCTCTTCCCTCTTTTCCACAATTTCTTGGGGTTGGGAATATTAAATTTTTTATTAGAAACAAGGAAACCAAGCAGATAGAAGACAATTCGCACTTATAACGACAATCCCTCATTAGCTCTAGGAAGGTGACCTGCTATGCAATGTATAGGGTGGCCTGCAGGAAAGAAGGGGAAGGCAAGGCCAAAAAGGAAGCAAATAGAAACAAGTAAAACAACAAACAATAGAAATCTCTGATGGAGCATATATCTGGGGACTGGAGGAAAAAGAAAAAAACAACAAAGATCATCAATAGGCAAGGTCATGGCAGAAGCTTAGAAGATCTTCAATAATATCTTCTTGAGACCTGGTGTTTGTGGGCATGAAGTCTAACTTGCTATTTTGGATTCTAGCTACTTGCCATTACTTTGAGGATAAAAGAGATTTATAGCAATTCCTTGGTTTCCATCTAATTTTCCAATCTCTCTTAGAAGAATTCAAAGTCCATCTCAGAGCACACTTTGAAGAATTCCAAAAGAATCGATGAATTTTCAATTGGAATCAGAAATGGTGGCAATTTGTCATAAGTTGGAACATTGCTTCATCTTCCTGAGTCTGGGATATAGAAAATTTCTGGCACCAATTGGTCTTTTTCTATTTTTCCAGATTATGGCAACAACTGCTAGGTTTTGATTTCCCAGGATATCAATTTTCAAGCCCCATTGAAAGCTTGGAAGATGATGGGGGAGAGAAGAGTAAGTATTACCCGAACCCCTATTGAAAGAAAATGTTAGCTCTGCATCAATTTCCATGCAGACCCCCCAGCTATGTGGTGGGAGATGGCAATTTTTAGATTTGGATGTCCTTTTCAGCCTAAACATGCCAGAAAATTTTAGGAGGAGCTTGGATGTTGTTGAATTATGGCTAGAATTCTTGGATAGAGTGATCATTTCCTCTGTTCTAGTTAAAATAATTGCTGAATGGGGGCAGGAAGATGGAGATGTGAACTGCTTATGGCCATTGTAGAGGTGACCTGCGGGTGTTGGAGGCGTGCATCATGCTAGTGGTGGCCTTCTTGTGGCTTAAAGGTGTCGGTTATATGGAATCTAATAAAGTGGAGGTGTTGCCAGTGTAGAGGTTCTGCACATCTATCACTTCTTTTTTATCCAAGTTGATTGGGGAAAGTGATTCTAAGAATGCAATTTCTTGGGTGTATTACATTGCTTTACTCCCCTGGAGATTTCAGTTTCTTTTTAATGAGATTAAGGTTCTATTTCTATCATCTTTGATTTCTATGGAATTCAAGCATCTTCGTCAGGAGGCTAATGGCTTAGCAGATTTCTTGGCCAAGCAAGGGGTTGACAGATCTTTTCCTTTTGTTGCTTTCACTATGTAGTTTGTTTGGGTTTGTTTTCTTTTGTTTTTCCTTTTGGTATAATGAATTTGTACCTTTGTATTAACCCATTTCGGTGGTTTGATTCTGTTTAATAAAGTTTGTTACTGATAAAAAAAAAACTGCTTATAGCCCAAACAGAATTGGCATATCTGCATTGCAAGAACAAATGATTGATTGTTTGGCAAAAGATCCAATAAGGATCATAGATGATTCAAATTCTTCTAGGATGGTCTCTTTTCCACTTTTATTCCATATATTAAAGGCTTCTATTTCTCTGTTGTCCACTTGGTTCGAAGTTTTTTAACTAATGCTTAAATAGATTTGTGTAGATTTACATAAGCTCATCCCACAGGCTGGTTCACCGAGAGCTTTAAAAATTGAAGTTGGGGGGCGACTTGGCCGAGTCAGACTGAGTCGCCCCAACCGACTCCACCTCCCAAACCTTGTAATAATAAACATTAACCCAACAAGATAAAACAAAGAGAGGAGAACTGCCAACACCCTAATGGTTGAGTGGTGTTGGCACCTTAGTATCACTTACACGTGCAGGGATCGATCCTTGGGTCTTTAAGTTTAAAGTATCTCTCCAGATCAAGAGCCCGATATATATATATATATATAGAGAGAGAGAGGAATTTTAAGAGAAGGGCAGTGAAGGAGGCGGAGAGAGCTGTGCCGAAGGCAATAGAGTTAGATGTAGCATGTAGGGCTTGGTGCAGGTGGGTTTGCTACGACCTGCTGCACGTTGGAGCATGGAAGATGCCATGTCTATGGCCATTAACATGATGGCAGAGAAGAGTCTCATCTTCCGAGCTTCCATTTCCTATTGTTTTGTGTGGTTTGGGATAGTAGCAGATGCACAAGAAATGGAAATTTTGTTTGTATTTTCCCGTTGAGAGGGGGGTTTTGCTGTAATTCAGTCCACGAGTTCCTCTTCCATGACTCCATCCGATTCCTCTCCAACCCCAACCCCCAATATGTACCCCATTCTTCCTTTCCGGTTTCATCTCCCCCCCCGGTGTCTCATGTTTGTTTCAAGTGAATGTCATATCATGGAAAAGATAAAGGTAAGGTATAATAAAGTAAAAGTCGAGGTGTGGTAAAATGTGTGTTTGGATTATCTAAGGTAAAGGTGAGTTTGTGTGATTAAAAAACACTTTTTTGTCTCCATTTAACTTCACCATAAAATACCACACTTTTCTGAGGTTAAAATAAAGTAGCATGTGGTGGAGTTTGTGGTTAGAAATGTCACATCATGAGATTTCTTTCCTATTTCACCTTTTCAACCAAACAACGTAATGGTAGGAAATGTCACATCTCAACGTACTTTACTATTCTTTATACTCCACTTGCTAAACAAACGTGCCCTAGTGGTTTTAGGATTTTTTATTCACAGTCTTTATCGTTAGGATTGTAAATTCTGTGGAATATACAAAGAGCTGAAACTACTTGATGCAGTACGGATGGTTAAAAGAGGCCCTGGGCCCACATGATGGACCCAACCATCCAACCCAGCCTTTTGGGTTTAGCCCACAGGTCCTAATTGGCTGAGAAAGCTACTATGGCATTCCATTATATATTAATTCTAATTAGGGAATGATTTCTTGTTTTGTTATTTGATGAGAATTAGTAGTTTTATATTTTTCTTATAGTTTACTGTTTTAATAGCTTTATTACATTATAAATAGAGAAGCCTCCATTGTAATAGGCATGCTTATTATCAATTAAATCAAGAGTTCTCTGAGTTATTGTGAATTTATAGATTGTTCCATGGTTATGTTTGTGCCCTAGTGGCTGGAATCCATCTTTGGATTCGATCAACTATCCGGGAAATTGATCTATTGCTCAATCGCAGGTCTTGGCTGCGCCAATATAGAAGAAGAATGGAAACAGGTTAAGAAACTCCACATGCGGGTAAGAGTCGAAGACAAGTCCGCTAATTTGATTATTGACAATGGTAGTGCAATGAATTTTGTCGCGCAAGGGGTCATTGACAAACATCATTGGCCAATTGAGAAGCTTTCTAAGCCCTACCAAGTCACATGGTCTAATGGTCATGTTATCCCCGTGACTCATAGATGTTTGGTATCACTCAAATGGGCCATTATGAGGATAAAATTTGGTGTAATGTGATCCATATGAATATCGCTCATTATTTTTGGAAGTCCATGGCTTTTTGATCGGAAAGTGCACCATGATAAAGAGGCAAACACATATACCCTTTTTTGGAATGGAAAAAGGGTTATGCTCATTCCAATGGCATCGATGGCCTCGTCTTCGTCTACATCATCTCCTTCCACTGAGCCAAAGAAAGAGCAAAAAGTGGACATAGCAATCATGGTTGCACTGCAAGAGATACCAATCATTCCAGCAGACATCAAGCGTGCAATAGATGAGCAAGGTCAAGGCAAAGCTGATCTCATGGAAAATTTGGAACAAGTGCAAGATGATCAATATGTTAATCCAGAGCTCCAAAGGATCGAGGAAGGACAAGGAGAAGCAAACATTGAAGACTTTGATTGGGTTACCAACCGGAGTGAACATCCGGTAGATCTTATTAAAATGCCACTGCAAGATAATCCAATTGCCTCATCAGCAATCAAATCAATTGTCCTAGTGGTTTCACATGAAGATCAAGTAGTTGAAGTTCCTCACACTGACTTTATCTTCAAGGATCAACAATGGAAACTTGAAGATTGCACTTAGATATGGCATATTTTATTGTTACAATCTCTCATGAGAAAAACGCATATTCGCGCTAAATGCAAACATTAGAAGAAGCGACACTACTGATCTACTTTTAGACAGAAGAAAAGATTGCGTCTAACTTCCACCCCATGCCATGCCATGCCAATGCAGATCAAAAGAAAAGACAGACATTTGTGCGATTGATTTTCGATCCATGTGGACATTTTCAGAACTTGTGGTCAGATTCTCTCCCATATTATCAAGCTCTCAACTTGCCAAAGTCGAGTTTTTTCAAGTGGGGGAGAATTGATGCAGTACGGATGGTTAAAAGAGGCCTTGGGCCCACATGATGGACCCGACCATCCAACCCAGCCTTTTGGGTTCAGCCCACAGGCCCTAATTAGCTGAGAAAGCTACTATGGCATTTCAATTATATATTAATTCTAATTAGGGAATGATTTCTTATTTTGTTATTTGATGAGAATTAGTAGTTATCTATTTTTCTTATAGTTTACTGTTTTAGTAGCTTTATTACGTTATAAATAGAGAAGCCTCCATTGTAATAGGCATGCTTATTATCAATTTAATCAAGAGTTTTCTAAGTTATCGTGAGTTTATGGATTGTTCCATGGTTATGTTTGTGCCCTAGTGGCTGGAATCCATCTTTGGATTTGATCAACCATTCAGGAGATTAATCTATTGCTCGATTGCAGGTCGTGGCTGTGCCACTACTGTGTAAATTGAAGCCCGGGAGATACCACAGAGATTTTTTCTGTTTTCTTGGTTCGATAATTAGTAAGATGGGGATTCAGAGATTGATGAAGATGTCAAACATAGGATAAAACTGGGATAGTTGAAGTAGAGACTTGCTTCTGGAGTACTTTCTGATTAACACATGCCAACAAGATTGAAGGAAAATTTTTACTAAGACAACAATTAGACCGGCCATGACCTATGGAGCAGAATGTTGGCCAATCAAGAAACAACATACGCACAAAATGGATGTAGCAGCGATGAGAATATTAATAGGTAATAAAATTAGAGAAATCCGTTTGAGATGTTTTGGGCACGTGCAATGCAGGCCGGCAACGGTGCTGGTAACAAAAATTTGGCTTTGCAGGTTGGTGGCCCACCAAGGGGAAGTGGTGGGCCAAATAGGACTTTGATGGAGATAGTAAAAATGGATCTGAAGATGTGCAACTTGTCTAGATTTGGCTCAGGATAGATCAGATTATAGGAAACAAAATTCATTTAGTCGACCCCAACATAGTTGGGTTTGGGTTTTCAGGATTTTTTATTCATTTTTGGTTCATGCTTTTTTTATTCATTTTTCGTGTTGGAAGGGCTTATAGGGGAGGAGAGAGCAGCAGCAGGAGGGAGAAGAGAGATTTCATAGGACTTAGCCGAGTTTTGAAAACTAGGTTTGCCTCCTTATATGAAGTAAAAATAAATAAAAAAAAAAATAAAAAATTCAAGGTCACTGCATAGTTCTGAACCAGATCCAAAGAGCTCCTCATACAAAGGAATAATAAAGGTCACTGTATCTTTCTGGACCAGATCCAAGGGGCTGGATGTGAAGTCTGTTAGACTATGGCATTCGATCAGTATATTTGAAGGTATAGTCGCAAATTTAAGAACCTGCATGTTGAACCAGCCAAATAGTATTATTCCACTATTGGTTTTGAAGTTTGGTATGCTGATTTGTCAATGAACCAGTAAATGTTTTGTTGGATATGCTGTGTTTCTCAATTTGGATGTGTTTAATGATGTGGATTTCAAACCATACTATCATTTGCAATTTTGAAATTTGATGGGTGTATTGCTCTATGTCATACACTCATACTTGTTTATATCGGTCCATATTTGTGCTATGGTGCCCTATTGAAGTGGTCATAGTGGGCATGTTAAGGGGTGCAGCACACTTCAGGAGTCACTTTAAAACCTGAGAATGATTGACATCGTAGTCTGGAAAATAATACTATTCATGGTTTGGGGTGCTTCTTTGACCTTTAAATCCCATTAAAGAAGGAATTTCTTTGGGACGTTGAAATCCCAGTAAAGAAGGAATATGATGAATAACATGAAATCCAACTAAAGAAGGAATATGATGAAATACATGTTAACGGGGAAGACAATGCTATCAGTAATCACATAAGGAGCATTATTATTAATGCAATGAACCAAGAAGTTAATATTTTGATGGATAATTTCCTGGGTCCTTCTCATTGGTGGAGAATTTCATATTTGATTGGATTGGCTATCCCAAGAGAAGAAGGGGGCCAGTAGTGTCACCTTTCAAGTCTGGATGTCAGCGCAAGATACAAAGTTAGCCATGAATCTTTCGACTATATTCTGGGGGTGTCAAATGCTTTAGCCACCTCTGTTGTAATTGAAGGGGTAGCGGAGCTTGCTTCTCATTGAAATGGCTTGAACTTTTTTTCCATGTATGTGACAGATTTTCTGAGTTAACCCATTCCACATTTGCTGTTGTACTCAGTTTTAATGTAGCAAATACAAATCTACAGTTACCCAGCCATTAAAAAAATAATAATAAATCTACTGTTATCCAACAAATAAATATAGTAAGTAAATTCAAGTGGGCAACATTTTGGCATGGTGATAAACATGGAATGCTTGAGCCAATTGACCTCTGCTTGAATAAGAGCTGCCCAGGTAAAAGTGTTCACGCACTCCCAAATGAGAGAATGGAGATGGAAACAACATCAACCCTTGTGATGGGATGGAGTAACTGTAGAACTTTCATATTAGATAAACTCTTGAAGTCCTTAGTGTGAAGATAAAGATGACTCATGGAGAGGGAGTGCCTACGTATAATATTACAAGGATAGTTATAATATTACAAGAGTCCTAGGGACTATGGAAACAAAGTTTTCCCTCTTTATGGGTCTGCTCTTTATCTTCACAGTTCATTGATGGATCTCCTATTTTCCCGGAGGTTAATTACTTCTTCAAATCCCCAACAGATTCTTTTGTTAGTGTTTGCTCTTCGCTTGAATTTTCTGTTCTTTTTTCCTCTTCAGGGCTCCAGTAGGTCAAGGATACGGTTTGACTGAGACATGTGCTGGGGCAACCTTTTCTGAAGCAGATGACATAGCTGTTGGCCGTGTAGGTCCACCCCTTCCTTGTAGCTATATCAAGGTATGTTTTATTTTGTTCTAATGTTGCAAGCATTCCCTATCTTAAGTTTCTGTGTAATATTAATAAGAGGTATCTGCCAAATCTGGCACTGTCGTTCTTGTATCCCTCACACATGCCACTAACTTGTTTCATACATGAATTCACTGCCAACACACTCATGGTTGAGTAGTGTTGGCACCTTAGTTTCACTTGCATGGCCAGGGTTTGATCCCTGGGCCTTCAAGTTCAAAGTCCCACTAGTAACCAGTAGCCCAACATAGCAAAACGGAAAGAAAAAAAAAAAAAAAGGAATTACTACATCAGTTACCTTTTGGCAGAGGCAGAAACTGGAAGAGGGTGGGTGAAGTTTGGGGGTTCGGGGTGGTTTGGGAGGAGGGTGTTAAGGGTCACTGGGGTGGCCTTGGATCCCCCACATAGCTGCCCAAGATTAGGTTTTATTTATTTATTTATTATTTTTCACATAATGGCCCCAAGGAAAATTTCCTGGTTCTGCCACTGGATTTCGGTTGTAAGATGTGCATCCAAGCAAGCAGTAAATTTATCTCTCAACGTGGTGTTTCTGTTTTCAAGCACCATAGTGATTGAAGTGGCCTCTTGAAGCTTGTGTCGACTTCCTCATAAACAGAATAAATTTAACTCCACAACAGTATGTAGTTACAAGCTTCTTGCTTCTTTTTATTTAATCATAATGTCATTGAAACAGTGCAAGAATTGAATTCCTGGAAAACCTTTTTCTTAGTTATAAATTTATGTTCATTTTAATATTCTCAAGTTATTAAATCCTTTTTTATTATTTTCTTGAAACTAAAGGGGTTTTAATGTAATTTTTCATTTTGGTAGTTTGTATGTATATCTGTGAAGCTTAATGTAGGGAGACAGATGAAAATGGGTTGGCTGTTCATTGTGTACCTGGACCCAGATCCAGGCCCCAGACCTGAATAGTGGGCTTGAACCCAGACAATTACTCGTAAACTGCATAATATACTTGTATAGTTGTATAAATATGTAATATAACAGTTGGTAGGTTTTGGGGATGAACCCCATGGACCCAGACCCAGACACAGGCCAGATTTATTATGTTTGGTTCCATCATGTGGACCAGGGGTGGCACAAAAGTGGAAATAAATCTTGGACCTATACCAAATTTTTTCATGTTGCGTCCTTTGGGTATTTGTGTTTTCATCCCTAATTATTTTGATGGCAAAGTTCCGAGTTGGTATAATTCTGTAATGATAAGTTTTACTGATTTATGTATTTTCATGCTATTTTGTTTTCCTGAACATACAGCTTGTCTCTTGGGAAGAAGGCGGATATGTGACTTCTGACAAACCAATGCCCCGAGGAGAGGTTGTAGTTGGAGGTTTCAGTGTAACTCCAGGATATTTTAGAAACGAAGAAAAAACAAATGAAGTGTACAAAGTAAGATTCCTTATGTTGCTATTTTATTGCTGATTTTATACCCATTACTTGCCATAATGATGATGTAATATATCTATTTTACAGGTGGATGAAAGGGGAATTCGATGGTTTTATACTGGGGACATTGGACAGTTTCATCCAGATGGATGCCTTGAAATCATTGATAGAAAGAAGGACATCGTCAAACTGCAACATGGAGAGTATGTTTCTCTTGGAAAGGTATGAAACTGTGGTATCCTTTGTTCGGCCTGCGAATGTTCAGGGGCTCTCACCTTTCTGTAATGAATGCGTTCATCTGGTGCACCTCATCATTTGGTGGACCATGTTCTTATATCTCTTCCATTGGATGCTTAGATGATGCAGCTCATCATTGGATGGACCATGTATTTTTATTTCCTCTATTGGATGCTTCTAGATGTGTGACCACTGACCACTGGCTTGCATATGCACATCTACAGCTACATCTGATTGTCTACATTTGAAGAGAATTAAATTAGATGGCTTGGGTCATCCCATGTCATGAGATTTTAGGATATAAACCTGTCACAATGGGATCCGGAAAATGGACGGATTCACCTTTATGTTTTTAACTTCTTTTTTGATTTTTTTTTTATTTTTAAAGATTTCCAAAAGTTTTCTACCATGAATTGAATTGAATTGGAGCCAGGTTAAGTTGAGCCAAGCAATTACTCATAGGCATGTATACTATGTGGTGTTTGATTGAACATTATATATTTCCACATACAGAGCCACCTGTCACTATTTAATCAGAGATTTTAAATGCTGCATATTGTTTATATTAAATAACTAGTTAATATTTAATGTCATTGCAGGTTGAGGCAGCATTGGCATCAAGCAGCTATGTGGATAATATCATGGTCTATGCAGATCCATTTCACAACTATTGTGTGGCCTTAATAGTCCCCTCTCACCAGGCCATTGAAAATTGGGCTCAGAATACTCAGATTGCATATAGAGACTTTCCCGATCTGTGCCAGAAGGCTGAAGCAGCCCATGAAGTCCAGCAGTCTCTTTTGAAGGTTGGTTTGGCAATGCTTTATTTTTTAAATCTTCCTTTAATAAGATGTTTGGTGGTGAAGCCATTTTGCATTGGATTCCTTTTAGTGCTTGGGAGTCCTGTAGTGAAAAAAGTTTATAAAATAGTTATACATCAGTTGTAACCAATCATGCCAATCCTATCTTGAGAATTTTGGATTTGATGCATCGCAGCACCCAATCCTTGTCATACTTGGAGAGTAGTAACCAAATGCAAATACATAGTTTAAACCTTCTTCTAACTGATGAATCGCTTGCCCTAAAAGTTTGTCCTTTGCTATTTGGCACTCTACATTGGACTCCTGATTCTCCAATTTATGATTTCAAAAGTTTGGTCCCTCTGCCACTTATTTGACCCCCTTTTGTTTAACAAACCTGAATTCCTTACATAAATCATTCCCCAAAGAAAGGAAGATCCTTGTATTAGTGCTGACTTTGATCCAAGCATAAACTCTTTCATATTATATACAGGAGCACTAGAAAACTCCTAGAGAGTTTTTTTTTTTTTTTTAATTTAAAAATGCCCCTCCTAGTGGGGCCCACTATGGTGTAGGACAACCGTGGAATGCCACTGGATGGAATAATCTAGATGAGATCTACCTACGTAAAAAATTCCAACTTCATTAGATCATCCTAATACCTTGATCAAGGGTGATACATTTTCTATATAGGATGTGTGTCAATATGGATGAGGATATGGCTGCAGATGGAGAATCAGCCTTTAGACCAAGTTCCTTTTCTCCCCTTTTGCTTTAATTTGTTTGCCTTTTGGGTAGAAGTCCGACTATCAGTTTTGGTCACAGTCTGAGTTAGGAACCAATACGCAGAGAAAATGTGAGTGCGAGGGAATTGGATTTGTTATAATGGGTCGCATATGGTGGCAAAAAGTTACCTTGCGCACTGGTACCCATAAGCAAATCATGACCCTACATAGTTATAGCCTATATTATCTATGAGATGTATAATACATGTAATATATTAGACATATGAGATATATGTACAACCTAACCAAAAGTGAAATTTGGGTTGGTGGATCTATATTTTGAAACCTGTATGGAATCCAGGCCTGGTTCAGGTTTGGACTTTGGGTACCTGAATTTGATAACGGTACCTGCCTTATCTACAAATAGAAGTGTTGTAATACTATATTCTATCAAGATAGGAAAACTTGGCAAGTTAACTCTTAACTCTCCCAAGTCACCATGTTTTGATTGAGGACTGAGTCAAATACAAGGAAAACTCGGCCGAGTCACCTCATATTGACAAGTTGTTTGCATTCTGAACTATTTGATATGTTGATCTGATTTTAAACAATTGTTGTTTATTTTTAACTGATTATGCATGAGATTTGGAGTCAGCGATTTAAAAGTAATGAATGTCCAAAAATTCTTTCACAATACAATCCATCCTTTTCCAGTTTATTGCTTTTGTAATGAAAAGTATATGGTTTTGTCATCTCAACTAGCTTTCCATTTGGTAGGATTTTGTTGGCCCAAGCACTTATTTGTTGAGGAGAAACTGATCCAATTCTTAATTTGAAAATTATTTTTGATCTCTTTTACATTGGATATTTGGACTAAAAAATCATATAATGTACAAAGATTGTTTCCTTTTATTTTTTTATTATAGTATTTTTCTTGCATAGAAAATTTATTAATTTGAATTTATTATAATGAATGCATATAAATAAATGTTATTATAAGTATTTAATCTATTTTTAAATATTTTTAATATTATTTTAGGAAAAAATGACTCAAGTCATCATGTTGGCTGTGTCTGAGTCAAGTTTCTTGCATTAGAGGAGTTGAGTCTAAGTCACGAATTTTCCAACCTTATATTATATATGATTACATAGTTATATTTATATATCATAAGCAGTTGAGGTGCATATACATTTTTCTAAATTTTATGCCCTTTGAGAAGCAAGCCAACCCAAAAATTCAGGTACCCAAACCCGCCCAACTCAACCTGAACTGCACTCTGGTTTGGGTTGAGCATGTTCAAGTTTCATCCCTGTCAGGTCTGGTTTGGGTTTACCTACACACAATTCTGGGTCAAGCTTGGGTTGAGACAACACCTGACCTGATCAGCCTGATTTGCACCCTTAGTACATGTAAAATATTACAAGCTTACAAGGACAATACCGTGTGGGGCAGTGGAAGGTGCTCGCTATTGCAACCTTGATGTTTTTGGGATCAAGTAATGTTATGAATCAAAAAATTATTATGACCGTATAGTTTGCAAATGTACTTGAACATTGCTGCACATAGAAGATGTGCTCTTGAAGGCAAAGAACCTAATATCAATATATCATTCGGTGCCTTTTTGTGTTATTCAAACCTTGTCTGTTTATGTTTGTGTACATTTTTCCCTCCTCTTTTATTTGTTTATTTATTTATTGGCTCTAAAGAGGCTAATTCAGCTTAGCAACATCTGCAAAACTAAATGAACATGCATAACCATTAAAATTTGGGGCCCTTAAGTTGATGGTTATGTTCAACAGATCGTAGCAATAACTGACTCACCTTTAATCCACAGTGAAACCTTATAATCTTCCCCTGCCCCGGTGATTGACATGCATCCAGGTGGGCTCCACTCAAAGAGTTCGCATGGTCAGTTTGCGGCCAATTCTTAGCCCACTTTTCCTCTTTAACATAAATACGGTTACATTGTTGCCTACTTGCTTAATTCATATAAACATCTTGCAGATCTAGGAGGGGTAGTGAACATTTTCATACCTACTGATGGATGTCCAGGTTTTTTTAATTCCATGTTCTCAATCTCGGTATTCCATGCATATGGAAATGGATTCAGTTATGTTGAAATAAAAGCAAACAAAAAAAAAAAATCTTCTGCATACATATGGAAATGGATTCAGTTACGTTGAAATATAAAAAAAATAAAAATAATAAAAATAAATAATAATAATAATAATCTTCTGCATCTACCATGTATCAGTGTAACCCTAAAAACCAGACCACTCAGAAAATCACTGCCTCTAGTGAGAGGATTTCTTCCTATTTAAGCACTAGATTGGGAGTGTTCCTTGCATCATCTGCACCCCACACACCCCATTGCACATACAGTTTCCTACCCACCCGAGTGTGCAGTCCCTAGCTAATAAACCTCCTGCATCCTCTACAGGCATCTGCATGTACTAACTGAGGCTTAATAGGCTACTAGATAATACATGCTTCAAACTATGTATACGTTTGTGTGAGAAAGGAGTTCACCTTCTTATTGTTCGCAGGCGGCGAAGGAGGCGAAGCTTGATAAGTTTGAGACCCCAGCAAAGATTAGGTTATTGCCTGACCTGTGGACTCCAGAATCGGGATTAGTTACTGCCGCTCTCAAGCTGAAGAGGGAGCAAGTGAAGGCAAAGTTCAAAGATGAGCTATGCAAACTCTATGAGTGAGCATGAAACACTTTTAATCATGTGCCTCTTCTTCAGCGTTAGTCCATGCCGAATAAATGTTTTAACTATGAATTTCTGGTTTCATATGCCACAAATGAGATGGTTAAGAATAGGAATGCCCCAGTAGCCTGTGTATATACAAAGGGGCTGTTTGTTTGACAAAGCATCTTCGGAAGAAGTCAGTTTTAATCTGGAAACTTGTTTTTCTTTGATTAAAAGTTTGTCTCTCTTGAAAGGAGGTCATGAGAAACTAGATTAAACCAAGGAACTTAGTCTGCTCTACATGGTATCAAATTCTTAGTGCATGTTTGGATGTATGGTTAATTCAAGTATGGTGAGGTGAAGCATCAAATAAAGAGAGAATAAAAAATAAAGGGTTATGATGGTGTTTTGTTTTTAGTTGTTTGGTTTGGAATCTTTTTGACTTTTTGTATATAAAAGTGAAGTTTTTTTGTCTTTTAGTGGAGAAAGGAGGTTGCTTTTTTACTTTTTTTTTAAAAGAATCGGAGGGAATTTTGAAACTATGTACTTTTGATATGACCCATTATCATTTCTTGTCTAGATTCACTTTACTTTTACTTTACTAGTTAATTGCCAAACACGCCTTTAGGATTTTATTGAAGTACTAAAGAGTTGAGAAGTGAAGGATCTAAGTTGGAGATATAGATGGGATTATCGCTTCCCTTGGATTTAGTTTACAAAGGTAATGGCTGAGTAACAATTTCTGATTCAAAGGGGTAGGTAACTTTATGGTCCCTTGTGGATCTCCACCTTTAATCCTTCGCTTTTTTTTAGCACCAATAGATATCCTAGTAATTCAATATGGGGCAAGCAAAAGGCCCACGAAGATTCATACTTACAGATTGGTTTCATTGTTTGGATGCATGGTATCCTCGAGTTTCCTCCTGCATTTGGCTTGTAATAAAAATGGATTTGTTAAGAACGGATCCATGGAAATTATCCGTTGGGTCCTTTGCCAGGAAACCTTGATCTGATAAAAGGCCTTGATCCTTAATTGCATGTGGATTGTGGATCCAGTACACCGGCCCGGCCCGGCCCTCAGATTCATAAGAAGTCTTAGGTTTCTTTCTCTTTGCAAGCAAGCAGCAAAGCCAGTTTTAGTCATAAATGGTTTAGCTCACCTGGTATCTCCCTCTCTGTTCACATAGCTGCAATTCCTGTTGTTTTCTTCTGATTTATCCATGGTTTATCTCATCTGATTTCATTTCAAGATGCATATTAGAGTGAGTTCCTCATTGATGAACCATCGTCAATTGGTCATGCTCGGCCATTTCTCTGCCTCCCGATGGTAGTGATCAAGGAGGGGCCATCAGGATATTCCTACTTTCAAAGATTTGTCCTTGGTTGGTTCAAAAGAAGCATGATTCCTCCGTTCAATGATTTGGAATGTATCACTCCAGTTTTATGGTTTTCTTTTCTAACAATGCTCTACCAGTTAGTCTGTTATTTTACAATCATCCTGTACGGCATGCTGTGGGGACTCTTGAGGAGAGAATTCTCGTATTAGTGCAGATTGGTCGATCACTATATGATCAATCTGAGTGGGCCACCTAAAATCTATCATAGAAATGAAATGACCCCTCTGGAGTTTGGATCGGGTGTGAATTTCTTTTAAATGTAAAAACCCTTGAATCTTGTTGGCCACAGATAAGAAGTTTAGGATAATTGGGTTGGCTTGAAATCTCATATCTAGGATGGTACCATCTAGATCTTTTGATCTCTACCTCTTGCATGATTTGTGGAGTGCTTGGTGGGCCCCAGCAGTTGTCTCACATGGGAGTATCTTGCACAGGAGCACTCGTCAATTTTAAATTTTAAAGCTGTGTTAGGAACACATTTTTCTAAATTTTCTAGGAATTTAATTTCATGCAAATAAATGGGCATTGGTACTTGGCTTCTCGCCTTCTCGCCTATTGCTCTGTTGTAAAATATTGGTAATTGAGCGCAACACAACCCTAATTGCATGCAGGTTTCAATTCCAGGCCTTACCTGCACCTAAGCAAGCCCAATACAACTTCTGATGTGGGGGTGGCGGGTTTGGCCAGACCCGAGTAGCACCCTTGCGGAAAATCACCAGTTCGGAAATAGGTGACGATCTTCTCAACTGCAGTTTCATTACCTAAAAAAGTCCCAACATCATAGTGCCTGGAAGCAACATCAAATAGGCTGATTAACCTATTTTATCTTGAACTCCTAATAATTTACGTTAAATGATGTTTCATCGAAAGAGTGTGCAACTTATTTAAAGATTTGGCTTAAGATAGATCGGAATAGAGAAACGGAATTCATATAACCGACCCCAATATGGTTGGAACTAGACTATAATAAATTCCTAATAATTTATGGTAAATGCTGTTTCATTGAAAGAGTACTGAAGATACGAGAGGGGTGAAGCATCCAGGGAGCAGACCCAAAAAAAATTCCTTACTAGTGTGAGAACAGAGAAAAATACTTGGACAGCCATGTCTAAGGTGAAAACTGAAAATTGAACCATCACTTCCCTATGGGTTCATTGGGACACATCTCTGGGACATGAAGACTCAGAAATTAAAAAAACAAAATACCAGAGTTGCTAGCACCGTATCTCTAAAATTTCCTTTACTTTTGCGGTGGCATTGTGCTCTATATAACATAGAGGAGAGAAAAATGACATCTTTTCAATTCCACAAGATTTACAAACATACCTTGAGGTTTTTTTATTATTATTAACCAAGACCCTCATCATCAATGCTACAGCTGCAGATTGATCCGAGGTACCTATTAAGGTAATGGCTGAATAATCATTTCCTGTTAAGGGGAATTTTTTTTTTTTTTTTGTTGCATCTACTCAAAGATCATCAACTTCATTCAATTCTTTACTTTTTAACCCCTTGAAAGGATTGTTTCCTATTAAAGGGTTTTTCTCTTATTGTTATCCTTAGAGATCATCACCACTAATTCTCTACTTTTTAACTCCTTAGGCAATGCTTAAAAGCCCTATCTATATATCTAAAGGAATGTGGTTGTTCTTCGATTACCTACAGGCCTTTAAACTCTCATCTCTCTATCCTCATTCATTCTCTCTCCAACGTGGCAGCCTCATAAAAAATAGGATCCATTCCCACTTCTCATCTCTTCTTTTTCTAACCGAGCACTTCCTATTCCTTTAACTGCTTGAGCAATTACCAAAGGAGAAAGTGAGAAATCCAAAGGAGGAGAGAGAAGCACAAAAATGATTTTAAAAAATGATCCCCAAAAATGAACATAAAAAATAGGAAATTATTGAAAACTTAAATGACTAGGGCGAAAAACCAAGAGAAAAAAAAATAAAAAATTAAGCAAGAAAAAAGATTCCAAACTTAAATAATAAATACAAAAAAGGACTATATTAAAATGACATTTGAAGGTCTCTTTCAAGGTTCTATAACAAAATAATAATTATAATAATATGAAACATTAATATCAGGTTGTAAAGTCCACAGAAAAAAATGAAGATAGAAGAATAATAAGAAAAAGAAAGTGATGAAGACATCAACGATCTGACGAACAAAAACAAATTGAGGATGAAGAAAAACAGGGAGGGAGAGGACTAAAAAACACCACAATGAATAATAATGTAAAATATATGGGCCCATCTCCAAAAATGAACATAAAAAAATAAAATTCCTAAAATTAATGACCCGAGCCAAAAATTAGGAGAAAAGAAATTAAGCACGACAAAAAGATTCCAAACTTGAAGAATAAATACAAAAAAAAAAAAAAAATCTACATTAAAATCACATTTGAAGGTATACTTCAAGGGTCTAGAACGAAAAAAAAAATATCAATATGGAACATTAGTGTCATATTGTAGGATCAACAAAAAAAAAAAGAAAAAGAGAGAGAATCTATATATTTATTGGAATGTGGTTACCCTTGGGTGAGCCACATTCCTCCAAAATTCAAATACTAAAATTAGAGAGTAGATGATGACTTCTGTCAAAATCTCCATCTACCCTCCAGTCTCCTAAATCTAGTCTCCTAAATCTCCTCTCTCTCCACTCTCTCCAATTTCCTCTCTCTCCACTATCGTCTTTCTCCACTACCCTTTTTGGAACTGTTCTCTCTAACTGACTTTGGAACTGCTTTCTCTCCAATCTCCTAATCCAAATACATAGAATAGGAAAAAAAAATGTATAAAGAAGCAATAAGAAGGCCAATCCCAAGTGGGGCTATCATTTTCTTTTATTAAAAATGCTTTAATCTTTAACCATAATAAATAATGTATGAAAAGTCTGAAATGAGAAGTAAAATGAGAATTACAAGGGTTCCATGTGGGATCAATGTTATAAATCTATTAGTATACACTATTAATCTAAACAACAGAGTCATTGTGCCCCTTAAAATATCTTTAGGACAAATTTAACTCCTATGAGAATTATATCCAATTCAGAATGATCACAAATAAAAGATTATAAGAAAATAAAAAAAGTCAAATTACATGATCTAAATGTCACTAATCAACATTTGGTAGACTTGATTGGAGCAAAATTCAGGCTCATGTATGATAAAGGTAAGACACTTATTTTAGCGGATTGGATTTAAAGGTGGGCCCCACTTATAAATTTTGTAGCACAATAGATGCTAAAGACTTTAAAAGATTTGAGATGATACAAAATCCTAAGGCTCCTAGAAAATTATGTACTATTTTTAACTAAAAAAGGAGGCCAATTCCAAGTGGGGAAACAAAGTATAATGGATGGATTTTATTGGAATGACCCCATATTAGTATTACCAAATGATCCTAACCATCAATATGAGGCCTATGAAATCATTATTGACAATTACTTTAGTGGATTTCATTCAAAGTGGGGACCCACTTATAAATGTTGTAGGCCGATAATAATTATAATTTGCATAGAATAATTTATATCAAGAGTTATAAACCCTTTAAATTTGATAATTTGTAGTATGACATTATCTGATTAAATTATGTACATCGATTTACTTAAATTTGGCCAATTTAAGTAAAAGAGGACACACGTTTTCAATTATCTTAAATTATTTCCTCAGTTTAAAAAATAAATTCAATTAAGGATATCTGGCCATTTAAAGGTATTATTCGATGACCTTTTTCCTCATTTTTAATAATTTCCAAATTATATGTAATGGATTTCTATATGGAAATTTGTCACATCTTATGGATCATGTGTCTTTGGGCATCTTATCATATGTCTTTGGGCATCTTATCAAATGTTGAAGCATAAACAAGTTATATTACATTTTTCTTCAACAAGTTTTCGTTGCAAGATGTTTATATCTTTTTGCTTTTCTTTTTTAATGATTCTTCTTTCCTTAATAACTCGCATGTTGCAGAGCGTAACTTGATAAGGAAAAAGTATATTGAAGAAGCTCTAAGGATTCATACTGAGGTATTTAATACTCTGTATGTGTTCATGTTGAATTATATGTTAGCATCGCTAAAGAATAACAACCAGCCTAAATAGAGTAAAAAATAAAGCAGCAACCAAAATGAATTAATTATTGTTCATAAACCAAAAATGACATAGAATTTAATGCCTTGCCGACTTAAACAACTTAAAGAATTGGGTACTATGTCTAACTGCAAGCATGTGATGAATTACAGACCCGAGCCTGATATTAGGCCTGGTCATTATTGTTCATATGTAAAAGATGTGACTAAATGAAAAAATAAAAAAGAGAGAGGGAGGAAAAATGTGCTTTTGTGCATAATTTTAATTGAGCTGGGTTACAACAAGATTTTGACAGCAAATGGATTGAGAGTTTGGTCAAGTATAAAGCTATAATTGGGTCAAAAACCACCCCAAATAGATAGATGTGGTGGGCTGAAATACAGACTAGAAGAGAGTTCTAAATGGACTGAAAACTAACTCAGCAAACTACTATGAAAAAGCTAAAAACCAGATCTGTGAATAGACTTAAAGTTACTCCAGAGTTTGGTTACAAATAGGATTTAGTTATAGTAGATTGGCTAAAAAAAAAAAAGGTTTTTAATGAATAAAAGCCCGAACCCTTGACCAAGCAGGCTAAAAAAAAAGGCCAAATAAAAATGAATTGTGGTTGAAGACTTAACCCAAGTTTGTTCATAGAAAGGGGTTAAAATTAGCCCAGGTATGGCTTTAAATGAACTAATAAATGAGAGCTATAAATCTTTACCATGGGACTAAGTGTGAATGTAAAGCATCAGTACATAACCAAAGGTGGCTCTACAAAGGTTAAATATGGTCTCAAATGGTGATTATAAATGGTTTCAGACCTAGCTTGAATGAGGGTTGAAAATAAATCAGATTACATCAGACATACAGATTGGGCTTCACTTAACATGTACCCTCAACCTATAACCTCGATTCAATCAGAACATTAAATATATTGGGTTTTCAACAAATGTGTTGAAATTATCCAAGCAGAGAATGAATTTAGATTCTAGCTTGATTGTCTACATTGGTCTATGGTGGGATTACAAATGGGTTACAACTTGACCCAAATTGGTTTTTCTAAATGGGTTAAGACTTGGCCCAAATTGGATTCTCTAAATGGGTTTCACCTCAAACTATAATTGCAAACTGTCTTATTATTGGGTTACAATTTGCCAAGATTTTCTTTCGTAAACTCTCTCATTATTGGCCTGAAAGGGATTGAAATTGGCTAGAGTTTCAACTCATTCATAACAAAGATATTGAGTCTAATTCATGCCAAATTTTGGGCCTAAATAAGGCCAGATTTTGGGTCTAATTTAAAACAGAATATTGGGTCTAAACCATGCCAGATTTTTGGGTGTAAATTAGACAAGAACTTGGGTCTAATTAAAGATAGAATATTGGGTCTAAACTAGACCAGATTTTTTTGTCTAAATCTGGCCAGATTTAAGTCTAATTCAAGGTAAAATATTTGGTATACTTCAAGCCAAATTTTGGGTAAAAATTCAGGCCAGAATTCTAGGTCTAACTTAAGCCAGAATGGCAGTCCAAATCAGGCAAGAATTATAGATTCAGGTCAATCCAAAATTAGTCCATATTTATAATTCTAAACCAGTTTAGATTTATGGGTCAAAAAACAGGCCAAGATTAGGCCCGAATTACACGCCTAAATCAGGCCAGAATGCAGCATGATTGAGGCCAGAATATGTCTTATTTTATTTTTTTTACACTTGCCCGGGCTTTATTAAACTCCATTTACATCTCACGTAAAGAATAAAACATCTAAAAAAACACATAAACATCAAATTAGCAACAAAAAAGAGGACTCAAAAGTTTACTAATTAATAAATTTAATAAAATTAATTCGTATAAGTCTGTACATTTCGTGGTACCGTGGTCCGTGCATAGCATGGGGTTTTGCTGGTTGATTTGATAAAAGAGTAAACAAGTGACTCATTTGATAATCAGTAAACTCCTAATAAAGAAAACTTGTTTGGATAATTTTTGAAACCCCATTTTGCATATAATCTAAGTTACCTGCACTCAAAAGATCAGAATGGCCCATGATGGATTAGAGTTGAGGCATCTTCCTCAGCAAAGGGACGAGGGAATCATCCCCGGTTGTTCCTTTGATGATTAGGGCTTTGTGCAAAGATTTGATGATCCTTGTCAATCTTCAGTAAATTGGATGTCAAGGATTTCTGGGTAGATCACGGTAATCATACAAGTCCCCTTCACCATCAAAAGTTTGAATTATGGCATGGGTATAAAACATTATTTCTGCTTGATCAGGCAGGGTCCAAGAATATGACCAGATCCAAAGCTCATGCATGTTGGACAATCATTTAATGACCATCAAGTTTGGGGACATGGCCATATGGATGACAATTGTCCATTCTCTTCTAAGGCCACTCTTGTAAACGTCCTACTGAATGCCTGCAAATTCATAGAAAAAACGGCTTTGATCAAAGTGGTGAAGAGATGGGAGTTGTGGAGAATATTGGATATCCATAGAACATAATCCCATAGGTCTAAGGGTGGACAGTCATTCCATATCCAAAGGGGAGTACTCTGAAGGCCCCATTTTTGGTCTCCAACTTTGATCTGTCAATCAAGGCCCCAAATCATAGAATGTTCCGAATTAGGAAAAAAAAGCCTTTGATGAAGTTGAAGGATCAATGTAATTTCTGGCACATTTCCTTTGGTCCATCCATGGAAAGCTGCACTGTGATCTCATACACAAGTGTCACATTTATGAAAGTAGAATCGGCTATCACAGAGAAGTGTGAGCTCAAATCTCATCATAAGAAACAGAGGTCAAAAAAAAAACAGGGAAGTTTACAATAGCAGTAGGATTGTGCTCTTGCAATTGTTGTTTTTACCCTTATGTTGAATGAACTAGTATGATTGTGCTCGAAGTGCATGTTCAAGCTTGAATATCTGTTCAGCCTAGATGATTTATGGGTGTAGATCAGGTGCCTTCAATTCAACTTTCCTGGACTACATCTTCAGATCCCTATGGTTAAAAACAGGGAAGAGAGGTATCATATGATATGCAGTCTAGAGAAACTGCAGTACTTAATTTTGTGAAATGATCACCACCCGCCGGCAGGACAATCCTACAACCATTTTTGACAAGTGCAGGTCCCACCTTCAGCTGATCCAACCGAACATCATGCACCCCACCTTATATTGGCATTGGCACTGGCAAAAATATCACACTGACCTGAGTGATATACTGTTCGACAGGTCATGCTTTTAAGACATAACTAAGGTGTATATCAACCCAGTAGGAGTCAAACTTTGGACCAATGACTGCATAGGGTTGGGGGTGTGATGTGATAGGGCTAGATCAGCCAAGTGTGGGAAGCACACCTGCACAGCAAAGCATGATCATTTCTATTTTACTTAAGTCAGCAACGCACCCCCTTTTGCTCATACAAGCCACAAATCTAGTAAACCCCATCATAAAATAAGCCATGCTCCAATATTTTTATAAGATGAACCCAGCCATCTGATAAAAATGGCCTATAATTTAGAAATAGCTACCATGAGAGAATTGAGCCCTTGCAGATCACAGGGGAACTCAAATTAACTTTTCTACAGTTGCCCTAGCCTGCCCATCCGATAAAAAAACAGCACATTGTGCATGCATGCACATACAAATGATCACAAGCACGAGCCCCACAAAAATGAAACGGCCTGGTCATTTAAAAGTTTATTCACAAGGAAAGAAGTATACCACTGCAAGAGTTGGCCGCAACACAAGATACAAAGCAGGCCCCAGGAATGGAATAAGTGCTGCAGGTAGAAGCCAAGAACCTTTGTCATACCTGCAACCAGGGAGGGGAAATAAAGAGAGATACAATGTCAACGTTATATGCCAAAGATACAGATCTGGGACTCCTTTCTCTTTTTCAAATTGAAGGGAAATGCTAAGTTTGAGGTTTATTGCAATTCCACACCTGCAGGACCAAAGGATACAGGTCACTGATGTGCCGGGACCCAAAGTCTCCCATATTGGAAGAACCTAACTCTTCAATCAGTGGCACAAAAAGACATTTCTTTATTGAATACAGTGACAATCCTGAGGGGAATAATGATAACAAAAAACAACAATCCTGAGGGGAAAGGGCAAAGAAAGGAATAATGGTGGCTTCAGTCTTCCTATCCTGGAGCTTTCAGTCTAAGTCCTGTATCCTGCCCAACAGTCTGGGTCACTCAATGCGTGGGCCCCAGATGTATAGAATTGGGAATGCCAGAACACTGTACATGTTCAGAACCCTATAATTCCCCATACCTAAGTCACATAAATAGGAGTGATTTAGAGATCTCACCATTTTCTGGCTGTCATGTCATTGTAAACCCAAAAAGGAGCAAACGCTGACAGAAGTGAGAAGTCAATGCATGTGATATGAATCTGTAGCAAATGAGTGATGGGTAAGTTTCCAAGTAAATTCATAAGCAAGTTATATTGCATCCTAGTCATGCATAAGTTGTGCGATATCACCAAAAGAATTGCCACTTATGGACAAGGCATGATAAGAGTAACACTGATCAGACAATGCCAATCATCCCAATCATCCAATCAGCATCCATTTAATAGATTAGTTTAATTATAAATGAAAAACAGTCAGTGATAATTAAATGCTTTCAGTCATTGAATAAGTTTAATTTTGAAACTTGCCCTCTACATGCTACATGATTTGGATGGTCTGGGTTCACGTACAATTTGTACGTCTTGACTTGTGCATATGTCCATGCATGCATGATTTTGATTCACCATACTATGGCAGAAATATAATCTCAGTTCCTTTACAAATACAGCAGTAATAAGATATCTAGGTACCATTCAGGAAAACTGCACTTGGAAGATTTTGGGTACTTACAAACTTGCTTTCTCTAAAGTATTGGAAAAATTCCTTCCATACATCACCATTTGCTAGTCCTGCATATGTAATTATGCCTAATCCTGCAGCAAACAATATCTGATGTGCTATTGAATTACTTGAGTTTCTAATTGATAAGAAAAAAGAACAGTTTTAACCATGGTTCATAGTATCGTAAGATAAAAGGACAAAACATAAAAATCCAAAAGGTTGACAAGAAAAAAACACACCAGGAGGCAACTTCCAATTGGTGAAATATCTATTTTTCTTATCAAGATACTAATTATGTAGCTACTTCATACCCCTGCGGTTATTTTCGATTCAAGAAAACTCAGAGGCCATTTCCCAAGTTCAGATTCATTGACTGGAGGCGGCGGAGGTCTCCAAAGAACGAAATATGGAAGTAGAGCATATACACCTCCAAAACACGAAAGCACCAGAAATGGCCAGACAGGAACATTGCCCCTTGAACTACAAGCAAAGGGTCGATCAAATAATCAGATCTACATTACTGTCAGTGAGTATAATAAATAGGAATAATACATTGCACTTGGCTCAAGACTCAGCATAGTATCCTTGAGTCACTCAGCATAGTATCCTCGAGTCTTGAGCTTATTATATATGGGTCCAATTGCTATAATACTCAGATACTTGAACAAGCCTAGCATATCCATGCGGGACGATATGAGTACTCAATACTATACGACAACTTTAGCAGATCCAACTTACAAAATCCATTATTTCAAATAGATCTTTTAGTTTTCTTATTCTCAACATAAAAAATGCAAGAAAGGAATGTAAACAATAATAATTTCATTAATTCATAACTGTTCTAAAAAAAAAAACTAGGACAGACATATACACATTCCTATCCTAAATTTCCAAAACTGCAGAGTCATATCCTCAGCTACTGTATCTGTACCTGGGCATCTTAGGCCCATGACTTCTATCCAGACCATTGACCTGATGAGCTCCACCATCAATAGAACATGCCAGAAAAAAAAATACTCTCAGATGCAAAGATCCTCTCCAGTTTGGCCTCTCTTCTTATATTAGCTGTATGCCGTCCTGCATTACTTTCTCAGCCCTTTGTCTTCAGGTTAATGATCTATGATTGAGATTATAGTCACAGAGATTGTCATGGCAATCTATTGTGGAGAGCCAGACACAAGACCAACAATTTGTATTACCAAACCATGGGCCTCACTTGCACATTCTCAAGGCACAAGGACACTATGGATATCCAAATATTGAGGATTACATAAATCACCACAGCAGAAATGAAAGCCAATTAAGCAAAAAATAACGATATAAGGCCAATATCAAGGCAGAGAACACAGATATTGAAATTGAAATTGTATAAAATGCTTCAATACTCACCCTCTACCACTTGGCAGTAAAAGCATGCTATAAACCAAAGGCCATAAACCCATGATGTACCACAGCGCGACAAGCACTTCATTCATTCGAAAGCCATCATCTCCTTTCAAATATAGCAGCTTTTTCAAAAAATACATGTCCCTAATCTGTGAGGTTCAAACATCATCAATAAGAAAGATTTCGCACAATAAACTCAGAAACTCAATTTGAGAGATCTTCACAACTACAGTAAAACAGTTTAACAAAGTAGAGAAACTTGTCCACACTGCAGAATACTGTGATAAGTCTGACCACTCTACCAAACCAGAGACAACCTAAATCACACACACACACGCACGCACGCACACGCACACACAACCTAAATCACACACACACACACACACACACACAGAGACACAGAGAGAGAGAGAGAGAGAGAGAGAGAGAGAGAGAGAGAGAGATTACCGGCGTCTGGTTCGGTGTGAGCATGAAAACATAGTAGATGAGAGCACCCCAAAGTGCAAAGAGAAGAATCGACGTCCGCCAATCGCTTAAACCCCTGCCATTTCCATCATTGCCAACTTTGGTGTTCTCCACAGAAAGTCCCTCTTCTTGAACTGGGTCTTTTGGGTTCTCTGTTTCCAGGGAGCTGTGACAAATTTGGAGAAGAACCCTTCTAGAAGATGGGGCAATTGGATTGCTGGGTCTGAAAATGGGACTTGGGTTTTTTTGGGTTCTGAGTGGGGGTTGAAATTGAATTCTGGGAAGTTGAGGGGATTTGGGCAAGGAGAGGAAGGAGAGTGTAGAGTTCTGGCTTCTGGGTGGGAAAGGAATGGAAGGGAAATTGCAGGATATGATGTTGGAAAGGGCCGGCATTTTTTGATTGAGAGCTAGAGTTGAGGAAGGAGGAGGGGTTGTGTCTGTGTCACTGTGTGTATGGTTTTAAAATGAGAGTGGAGACGTACAATGGGACAATTTTGGATATTTCAAGGGACTGGCTAGGCGTGGCCACTTTGAGATTCTATTTTGTTAAGAGTTTACAAGTTAAAATGATTTTAAACAATGATTT
Source organism: Persea americana (assembly GCA_029852735.1). NCBI lineage: Eukaryota > Viridiplantae > Streptophyta > Magnoliopsida > Laurales > Lauraceae > Persea > Persea americana. The sequence continues at coordinate 73,051,522 of CM056811.1, forward strand.
AATATACCTGAGTAATTAGATTTCTTGACCTTACGACGACGATGATTACAATGATAATGACTAGCACAATAACTCGTGTTAAACACAAATAGGTCCAAACGTTGCAAATTAAATATTTATTTATAAGATGCTCTCCGTAACAATTTTTTTTTTTTTTTTTTTTTTTTACCGGCGGTAGTAACTTTTATTGATAAGAAAATGTTCTCCTCACAGGGGTCTGCACTATAGAACACACTTGTTTGGATCCACCTTTGATCAGTACCCACATTTGATCATCTTGTCGTCTTATAATTTGACATCAAAATCAACACTCATTTTATCTTCTCCTGCAGTGTGAATTAAATTTAAACAAAAAATCCTACATTCAAAGCGCATTTCTTTTTTTTTCCCCCTGTGCTTCACTCTCGAGACATTTTCATCTGCTAAGTGGACTCTAAGAGCTGGATATCAAGCCTAGCTCATGAGACAGACCACTTGTCCAAACAACACTATCCAAACCAGCGCAATGGAGACTGGGCTTGGACCATGGCAAGGAGGTCTCGGCCCAGGGTGAACAATAGTTCCTCCTTTCGACCCACTTAAAAAATTATGGATGAAAATGACTTCGGGTTGAGATAGGGACCAAACTGTTAACGACCTGTATATTGGACTCTAACCTAATTCATGTTGAAGTTTCAGGATCCATAACATAACTGAAGATTTTTTTAAAGATCCAAATATGGACGCAGAATTAGGAAGACGAAAACAAACACAAATCATGGCCCAAATACTTTGATACTTAAATCAATACATATATTATACACTGCCGTGCAATTGGATATTTGGGTCTCGGGCATCAAACCCATATATCGAACCCAAACCCATTTAAACATGGGATAAAATATTGGACCCATGCCCAATTTCTTTAATTTTGGTGCTTTTTCTTTACTTATTTCTACGAAATAAAATCCTCTTAAAATCAAATAAAACTGCAAAGGACCCAAACTCTTCAAAATAATGGGGTAGAATTGTCATTCCACAATATCACGTGGAATGAGGGTCAAAAAGTAAAAGCAAAATAAAATTTTGGCTAGCTCAGCTGGCATAGAACCACAGTTTACTTCTAAAAGTTGAGAGTTAAAAATGGCACTACCACATTAGAATGGCTCTCCTTGGGCGCGGATGGATTAGTCCGGCTCAAAGGGCCAGGACACCCTCCAATGTAAACAATTAAAAAAAAAAAAAAAACCATTTTCATCGAGATATGCTGCCTTCACACTACTTTTCACTTTCCACACTCTCCATTTAAAAAAAAAAAAAAAAATCCCTAAACTACCCCTCCATCTCCTTCCCTCTCTCTGCTAGCGACCAGCCTCCCGCGACCAACCCCTCTCCCTGCTCACTTCTGCTTGTGTCACCCTCTCCCTCTTCCTCTCTTTATCCCAGTCCTTTCTCTACTCATTGCCCACCTTTGTCAGGTAGGTTGGGCTGCGAGTAGGGAGGGAGAGAGACATAGAGAATGAGAGGGAGAGAGCTAGGGAGAAAAAGAGGAAGAGGGAGGCGCTTGGGGAGGTGGGCCACGAGCAGGGAAAGGCAAAGAGACAGGGAAAGGGAGAAAGAAAGAGGGAAAGGGTGGCACGAGCGTAGGTGAGCAGCAAGAGGGTGAGAGAAAGAGGGAGAGCGTGGTACAGGTGGAGGTGAGCAGCAAGCAGCCAGAGGGAGAGGGGTGGGGGGGAGGTGGGCAACAAGTAGGGAGAGGGAGAGAAAGGGAAGGAGTGGGAAGGGTAGTTTAGTAATTTGTTTTGTTTTGTTTTTTCTTAAGGGACTTGCTGTTGGCACACAAAATTTATCTTTTCCCACACAAATTCTCTCCATACACATCACAATAATTTAAAAATTACATTATTTCTTTCCACACACAGGTAAAGTCCCCATTTTACTCATCTCTCCATTTTCCTCCTTCTTCCCACACACATCTTCTTCCCTTTTTTCACCATTTATTCTTTACTATTTTCTCCATCTTAGATTACCCATTCTCATTCAATGTAAGATTTTACAAACAATAATAGAGTTTTTTCATGCATTTGGGCTGGTTTTCATCTATCATCGCAACCATTTTTCGCCTAGAAATCGCGACTGTTTGGACCTGAACATCCGAACATAGTCCAATTGTTCGGATTTGAACATCCGAACAGAGTCCAATTGTTTGGCCCTTAACATCTGAATAGAGTCCAATTGTTCGAAACATCCGAATAGAGTCAGTTTGTTCGGACCTAAACATTCGAATATAGTAAGTTTGTTCGGACCTGAAAGACCGTATATATCGGGAACTCTACTCGTTCGCAGGCGAGAAAAATTTGGCAAAAAATACGAAAAAATAGAAACAGTCCTTTCTACTGCTGCTCTGATTAAAAGGAACCATTTCATTGTTCTTTTCTTTCTTCATTGCACTAGAAAGATCAAATGAAAAAAGTTAAGTACAAGAAGAAGGAAAGATGAAGGAGATGGAGGAAAATGAGTTGGCTAATAACAGAAAATGGAGGAAGATGAGTTGTCCAAAACAATAATGAAATGGAGAATGAGAAGTGGAGAGTTAGATGTGTATGAGTATTTTTAGGAAAGAAGATGAGTTGTGTGTGAAAAGAAAATATGTTTTGAGTTTTTGTGGGAGATTGGATATTTTGGTCATTTCATGAAGGGGTTAAAATGTAATTAAAAAAAATTAAATTTCTTGTGTGGAAAAAGATAAATTTAGTATACCAATAGCAGCTCCCTTTCTTAAATAGGGAGTGTGGAAAGTGAATAGCAGTGTGCGGGTGGCAGCCCTGTTTTCATCCCCTCCACACAATGAACAAAATACCCTTTAGTTTTTCCCTCCATTTGAGTAGCCCAAGCCCAAAAGCCCAACTGTAAAAAGGCCATTTTCCAATGTCCTATCATCTTCTTTTCTCTCTCTCACTCTCCTTTCTGAAACCGCACATTCTCCTTTTCCCAACCAAAACAGATAAGAAAGCAACTCTCTCTCTCTCTCTCATGGCCGACGCTTCTAGAAGCAGCTATCCCTCTCTTCTCCTCCCAAATCTCTCCCAAATCTCTATCCCCTTCCTTATAAACTCTTATCCACCAATAGTCTGCAAAAAATCCCAAATCCGCTTTTCAGTTTCTGCAAAATCAAACGATGGATTGAAAGTCGCCGAAACGACCACCAAGACCATCCCTTGGGGCTGCGAAACTGACTCTTTGGAGAATGCTTCGGCGCTGCAGCAATGGCTGTCGGAGTCTGGGCTTCCGCCGCAGAAGATGGAGATCGACAAGGTCGACGTAGGGGAGAGAGGGCTCGTTGCCTTGAAGAATATACGGAAGGGGGAGAAATTGCTATTCGTTCCGCCTCCGCTTGTAATCTCGCCGGATTCGGTAAAAAAAAAAAAAAAAATCTCCTTTTGAACTTCTTGGGTCAATCATGAGTTTGGCTTTGAAGTAGATTGCATTTACTGCTTCGTTTTGAGTTGAAAATTTTGAATTTAACTACAAGGTTTTGAATTTTTTGATGAGATATGAATGCTGACTGGCATGGGTCACTGCGTTGTAGAGAGAGCATACTGGGAAAAAGTTTATTAGTAAGATTTTGGTCACTCTTTGTTTGTCTCTTGAGTAAAACGCATAAACCCAATCAGTAAATCCTAGATAGATGAGATGATATGAAGATGAGGATGATGGTGATGGTGATGGTGATGTACTAGTTGAGTCTGCCTTGGAGAGTGAAACCGTTCATTGGGCAGGACCTGGTGTGGATGGGTTACATACTTACATTGGAAAAACTTTACCGACCCAAATGGTTTAAACCGTGATATTGATGTATAAAGAGTGGACAGGTAAAGTTGGCGTGACCAACTATTCAATTCGTTGAAGTCCAATGACTGGATACATGAATGGGGTATGCCTGTAAGGATTAAGTAGCTCAAATTGTTGGGTGGTTTCAGTCGCCTAAGTAGTTATCCTTGTTGATTTGGTATGTTCTATGGCTTTGAATTTGTCTATTATGGGATTTGGACTTGTATTATATCAGCATCTGAATAAAGCAGAAAGGGGTCCTTGCTGGATTTCTTTGATTTGAGTGGAGAAAATATTCCCTGTTTTAGATCTTGTGGCTCTGTTTGGGACTTATCCATGTCCAACATCTGTAGTGAAAACAGAAAGCCCGAGCATCTTCCCATCCTAGATTAATTTCATCTGAAAATGAATCCTCTCAGGTTTCCTACTTTCTATTATCCCAGACATTTTATACTTCTTAGATTATTTTTTCCAAATGTTTTTGAAACAATACTCTCTCTCTCTCTCTCTCTCTCTCTCTCTCTCTCTCTCTCTCTCTCTCTCTCTCTCTCACCCCACGCACGCACAAGAAGAAAACATGTACAATTTTTTCATTGAAATGACCATTTATCTACAACTAGAAGAATTATATGATCCTCAGCTTGAGGTTAATTGTATACTTGCTGGACCTCAGTTTGTACAAATGGAGCCCAAAGATTGCTGGTTGATCTTGGCCATTATTTGATTGGCCTCTAGTTGCTGGAGCAACTCCTATATATATTAGTGGCCTTCTGACAGAAATTGTGAATGCATTGAAGAGAATGAAGGCTGAATGTTGGGTGGGTTGGACCTTCAATTATGTGAGACATTTGAAAGCATGATCCTGTTGTGGGGTCCATCAGATACTGTTCTAGATCAATGAATTGTGGGTTCCACTTGTAATTCCTTTTGTGTCGATCTGCTGTTCTTGCACCACTACTGACTGTAATTACCTTTGGTAATAGGAATGGACCCGTCGTGAAGCTGGGGAAGTTTTAAGGAGGAACTTTGTGCCAGACTGGCCCCTGCTTGCGACATACCTAATTAGTGAAGCCAGTTTAATGAAGTCTTCAAGATGGAGCAACTATATCTCAGCTCTGCCCCGGCAACCCTACTCGCTTTTGTGCTGGTGTGTTTTTGGATTTTAACTCCATTACATTATGAAGGTGTAGGAAATTGGTTAAGAGTCAAAACCATATAACCACAAGTACTTGAATTTTTCATCCATTGCATAAGGGCCTACTCTCAGATTTCTTCCCTACAGCCTCTGTCTATCATTGCAGGACGCGTTCTGAACTAGACATGTATTTGGTAGCTTCACAGATAAGGGAACGTGCCATTGAGAGGATCACTGATGTAACTGGAACGTATGAATTTTTCCTTTTCTTTTTTCTGTTGTTATAATCACCATATTACATGAACAGCTATGTTTCCGTGAGGCATAAGTATGTGTAAAGTGACCTGATTCAAATTGAATTCAAATTTTAGTTTCCAAGAGGAACACAGCCATTGATCTGATTGGGCTTTCATGGCCCCAAAATCTTCCATTCACATTGTACCAATCATATCAACTGTCTGGTAACTGATCCATGGTCTTATTGTAATGGATGGACCTTCATGACACTATACACATTTATGCTTGCTCGCTTGCTTCTTTCTGTTGGATTCCCTTTTCTAGCTGTACCATAATCTGTGTAATTGTACAGTTTTTCATTGAACTTGGTTGGCTGAATGGAAAATGTATTTGCAGATACAATGATTTAAGGCTCAGGATATTCTCTAAGTATCCGCATTTATTTCCTGAGGAGGTACACATTTTATCTTTGAGAACCATTCTATTAACATTAAATAACCAGGATACTCGTATTTGCACTTTTATTTTTAGTTCTTAAAATTCCATAAAACAGCATGACTTCTTTATCATCTTTCCCTGATTATGTTAACACTATTTAAAATATGAGTGATTAGAGAAAACAGTAGGGAAAGACAGAATCAAGCTTGGGCATGAAAGTCCTATCATTATCCAGAATTTCTGCTTCACCAAACCTTCCACAATGTTGATTTTGACACGGCCACTTGTATTTTAATTTCAGGTGTTCAACATGGAGACTTTCAAATGGTCTTTTGGTATTCTGTTCTCACGTCTAGTAAGTGGATCTATAATTAGTCGAATCACTATTTGCAAGTCGAATTTTATTATCACATGATCTGTTCCTATTAGCTATATTACTGGTCAGTATCTTTCATCTTATCAATGAACTTTTGGAAAATAAATGATTTTCTTTGAATTGTCGGATTTAGAATTTGGTTATTCTTGATGTGACAGGTTCGATTGCCGTCAATGGAGGGAAAGGTCGCATTAGTCCCTTGGGCAGACATGCTTAATCATAGCTCTGAGGTAACTTCTTTATATTGTACATAATATGTCTTATAAGTCTGAGGGTGATGTTGATTATTTCTTGATGGAGAGCTTATAAGTTTGAGGGTAGCTCTACTAGTGAATGCTAACTATTAGTTAGACAGAATACCCAATATCTACTATTTAGGGGAGGCATGTTCTATGATATGAAATTTCTTTTAGTCTGCCACCTTTTTCTCTTCTGCTCACATTCCTTCTCTCATTGGTGACAATTCTCATTGTAGCTTAGTAGCATGGTGCCATGCTGTAAGATATTTGAAAATTCTTTTAGTCCACTACATTTTTCTCTTCTACTTGCATTCTTTTTTTCATTGGCAACAAGTCTCATTGTAGCCGAGTCACAAATTCACACGTATTGAGAGAGAGAGAGAGAGAGAGAGAGAGAGAGAGAGAGAGAGAGAGAGAGAGAGAGAGCTTACTATTTTACACTTAATTAGTAAACTCTTAAAGTTGATCACAGATTGATGGAATAAGGCTATAATGATAATTGCTCTCTCTCACTCTCATGCATAGTGTAATGTGGATATAAATCTATAATGATTAAATAGCTATAAGCTCTTTTTTTAAACTTTCAAGAATTTCACGTATTTTTTTTTAATGGAATTCTAGGTGGAGACATTTTTGGATTATGATAAATCTTCACAAGGAATTGTTTTTACAACTGATCGGTCGTATCAACCAGGTGAGCAGGTAAAGAAATACAGTTTTTGCTCTATATTGATTGGCTACTAGTTAAGATGTTGAAGCAGAAGATGTAGGTTTCCTTAATTTGGATCATTCAAGTCATTTTCACTATGAACTCTAGAAAATTGCATTTCCTTGTAAGCAAATTCATGACTTTCTAAAATTCAGGGACGATTTTAAGATCTTTTTTTTCAGTGACTTAAAAAAAAAGAACTGAAAAGTGACTCTTAAAACCCAAAAACGTATTTATTGACTGACAACATGACTCAAACGCACAACCTCATGGTTGTGACAATGATCACGTTCCAATTAGGCTATGGCTCTTGTCTAATGGTGAAGAATATATTAATAAATCATGCTTGTCAATGACTAGCGTCATTAATTAACCCTAATTACCTTCCAAAAGTTAATTGTCGTTACTTTAATTCTCTTTTTTTCTTTCCTCTTCCTGCAACCTCGTCTTCTTCCTCTCTCCCTAGAAACTTTTGGCCTACTCATCAACCTCAGATTGGCTTGATAGTATACCAAATCCATGAAGGAAGGCAAGCCCAGTTTGACATTACTAACATCTTCAATCCATACAGTTGATGTTGCACCTTATAGACGTGTGGGGCCAAAAACAGCAAAGTTGATGAATATGAACTTTATTTATTTTAGAAGATTTTTTAATGTGATTTTTTTCAGAATTTCTTGATACCACCTTGAAGAACTATTTTGGTTTATTTCCCGACTACTTCCTAATATATAGGCGACTCCTAAGTCCTAACCCCACCTACCTTCTTCATCACAGTGCATATAAGGATGATGTAGACTAGTCTTCTTCATAAATATACTCTTCTATGAATCAACTGGCAGTCATTTGGCAAGAGATGTTGGGTCCTTGCAATCTGTAAATTATGTTTTGCATAGAGTTTAATGTTTGTTTTGATCTTACCAAGGCTGCAAATGGGTCGACTTGAACCATAGACTCAACTGGACTGAAACAGAGAAATACAGGGTCTAGTAAATTTTAGCCCCAAGGATCATGACTCATACCTGGCCAGATTCAAATATTATAGTGATTACACAAATGTTAAACAATAATATATAACTATATTATGTTCATATAATCTTTGTATGTGTTTTATATAGGTGACATGATCATATCTTATTGGCCCAGACCTACCTGGGTGGATCCCAGGATGGATCCTTCGACCTGGACCAGGAACTGATTAAAAACATGTATTGGATGGAGGTGGTAAAAATGGATGAGAAAGTGTAACTTATCTGAGAATTTGGCTAAGATAGATCGGAATGAAGAAAAAAAATTCATGTAGCCGACCCCAACATAGTTGGCACAAGGCTTTGATCACTTTGTTTGGTTGGATGACTTGCTTTCCGGCACATGGACACTTAATGTTGTTTTGATTATACATTAACAAATCCAGGACCAACTTGCAATGTCTGGCGGTTGTAATGGAAAGAAATATTAAACTGCTATTCATCATTGTTTGATCTTTCCTTTATAATTGTTCCGTTTATCTTGTAGGGACCCAAATGCAAGCTACTCATGACTTCTTATCATCTCTTACTAGTTGCAGTGATTTATTACCTTTAAAATGTTGATTGCATCGTTGAGATGCACTAGATGTCTCTTATGTTCTTTTGTTGCACAATTTTACCACAGGTTTTTATATCATATGGTAAGAAATCTAATGGAGAGCTACTTCTTTCATATGGATTTGTTCCTGAGGAGGGAACCAACCCTAATGATTCAGTAGATTTGCCAATGTCACTTAACAAGTCTGACAAATGCTACAAAGAGAAGTTGCAAGCTTTAAGGAAGCATGGTCTGTCAACGTGAGTACTTAAGAGACTGAATTCATAAAATTTGTTTTTTTTTTAATTTTATATATGGTATATTTGTTTGGTTTGTGTAGCATAATATATTTTTTGAGGGAATTATCCTAATCTACTACTTTGAAAGTTCAGTTGGGTATACCTATACTGAAATCTTAAAAGATCCTTTGTCTACCATTTGTAAACTAAGATCTGTTAAACCTTCATGTGGAGGATGACATACTTATATTTGAAATAGTTATTACTATTCTGCTTTTATTTCTTCAATAATTCTATTATTACTATTCTTCTTTTACGTCTTCAGCAATTCTAACTCTTGCAGAAGAGGTAGATCACAGCAAATGTGTGTCTAAGCTATCATCATGTGGGACCCATCATGCACATGAAATGCCCAAAAGTAAATAGGACCACTTATTAGGTGGGTCACACAAATACAATTAGTAATACAACTAGTCAAATTTCTCGTCCTTGGTATTTTTTTCCTCATACAAGTGTGGCCTTTTCGATTAAAGGACGGGACTTACCTCTTGGGCCAGGTCATGCTTTTCGCTGGCCTCAATTCTGACAAAACAAATGGTTTGGATATTTACACGTGCACCACATAGGCTAAACATGCCAAAATGGTACATAGATGCCACTTCACAGCCCGCAACAAGTGAACCCCATCATGTTGATGACCTGGTCGAAACATTCTGGTCTACCTACAAGATTTTTGTTCATTTAATGGATGACCCTATGCTCCAAATACTGTACATGTTTTTTTTTTTTTTTTTGGACCATTCCTTTTTCTCATTAACCATCCACTTCATGGTTGCTGATATAATAAAGAGGTTGGTTTAGGTTTCATATCATCTAAAATACATTATTTTCCTTGGACGTATGTTTTGATAGGCAGAGGATAAGAGAGTCATGACAGGATAAGAGATTCATGACAGAGGACTTTTATCTAGGATTGGAATATGAAGGAAACTTTTTTTTTTTATTGATATTGAGGGTATTCATGAAAGAGGATGTTTGTCTAAGGATACAAAGCAGACTTGTGTAAAAGAAAGACAGAGTGATCTCTAAAACCAAAAATATGTAGAGCCATCTAAAAGTCGTAGGCTTTAGAAAAAAGTAGGTTGTGGATGGCGTAATTTTGAATATGCTATAGAAGTTGTAGGTTTCCTATTTAAATACTTGTTTTGTCGTCTTACAAGAAAGCACAACATTACAGTTTGGAGTATGTCTGCAAGTAAATGAATAAGATTTATTTATTTAGAACTAGCAATGTCTTATTTTGTACTAACAGTGTGAACGCACCCTTTAGGCCTTTACCATTTTTTTATGTCATTGGAAGACCATGCTTTACTTAAGTAGACATTGAAGGCTATACTTTCTTCTTATCATTCATTTTAACAGTTAAAGACAGTTTCCTTGAGTGAACATGTGAATGGTTTTGGTGTAAATTATCATTATGCTTAAAAACTTGGCAGTTTGATTTACATTTACAGGCTTTCTCAGGTTAGCAATCTTATTCGAAGGTATCATAGTGTTGTTGCAGTGGTGATGTCAAAATCACCATTGTTGGGCATTTCTTAAAGACATTTTGACGCAGTCACAGGGATCAACAGGATCCAATGACAGCATTTCAAAGTATAATACTGATGCTCGTGAATGCCGAATCTCTTTGAACCACCAGAGAATGGAAGTCTTCTCACTCAGGAAGACTGAAACACCAGCGCACACGAGAGAGAGAGAGAGATGGGGTAGGGTTTAAAAGCAAACCAGCACAGAGTGATTAAATTGCAAATAAACTTGCTGCTATTAAACTTGAATAATGCCAACTATGCTATCCCCTTTACAGTCGACTACTAATGTTATAGTTTGACAAAATCCCAATTATATAATCTGCTGAATCCTAATAGGCTAATACACCCATATTTCCTAAAATACTTCTAATAACACCTCTAATTGCCTAAATAAACCAAGAAAGAAAGGAATCGAAAGAGATTGCCCAGTGTTGACTGTGTCTGGGTTGGCACATTCGAACATTACATGTGTAAAATCCCCAAAATCCAAAAAATTAAGCAACCAAATCCCCAAATCCTTTCCACTAATCACTTATACCACCTAATGATATCTTAAAGGAAATAAATATCGAAAATCCAGCAAATTTCTAAAACATGGTTGTTCCAGACCAATTCTATCAGATTGATCAAGCGCCCCACATGGCCCACACTTTTGGATGGTGAACCATACCAGCTGACACTACACTCTTGGGCAACCCTTAGATGATCATGGCCCCCAAATGGATTTGGGCTCAAATGGGCCCACTAACTGAAGCCCAATTAACCCAGCCGAACAGCCCATTTCATTGACTGTGTTGTGTGAATAGAGTTTACAATTTTACAAATACACCCTTTGGTGCATTGAATTCATAAAACAGTTCCTGTATGAGTAAAATCTTGGCATTTGTGGGCTGTTTTAGGCTCCTTAATGCAGGTGGGACTGCTACACATGGGCTTGGACCCCATGTGTTTGATCAAATGCCTCCATGAATGCTAATGCCTTTTTAATTGCATCTGGGTCATCCACAACACATTTACTTAAGAGAAATGAACCTCATGTTTCTGCATGTCATGCTGGTTAGTAATTCTGAGCATTTTGGTTGTAATGGGACAGTTTAGTTTAGTTAACTTCTTTTGGGATCAAGCCTAAGAAACGAGATTGCTTTTTCAGAAGGTCTTCGTATCAACAAGTGATTGCAAAACCCTACGCTCATCATCAAAGACCTATCCCATCAATTTGTAATCAGTTAAAAGAGTTCTACTACAAAAATGTCAAAAGGGTATGACCAAAATTCTGACTATGGCGATCCATGAAAGTCTCTCTTTCCCACACGTGTGCGTTCGAGTTGTTGGTTTTGTAAACACTAATTAACTCTCAAAATAACACATCAAGAGTTGGGTTATTATTTCTTTCCCATCCCATTTACTTCCCCCAAAGTGTGATGAACATAGACCTATATAACTGATAGTATCCTTGATCTTATTAATAAATGAAATGGTACTTCCCCACCTCCCCTTTGTACTAAAATCTAAGAAATGGCACTAGAAGAGTCACTTTCAACAATAAAAGAGCTCGAGGAAGATGCTTTTAACACCCACAATGCTACATGGACTTCCTAAATCTAAGCTTCATTTGAATTTCTCTTTCCTAATGGACCAGGACACTATCTATGTCTCCCCCTAATCGTTGTGAAGAAGTCCACCTATTCTCGCTAGACTTGGTTTTTATTGTTGCCCCACCTACACTGAAGTAACATGCTTGACAATGGAAGGATCCGATGGACTTTGTTTGTCTTCTCCTATAAGGTATACAAGCTTCCCAATTCCTCATAATATTATTAATCTTTCGGAAATTCAACTCCTTCCACTGCCATTGGCTACTCTACTCTTATCTTCACTATTTTCTTAGTGTCATCTATGGGGCTTTCTTTTCCATAAAAAACTTTATAATTCCTTTCTTTCCATGTAGTCCACATGCTGGCAAACAACAGTAGTCTCTATAAGATTTACCCTCTTCTGAAAGTTGCACCATTGCAAGCTTCCACCATATTACCAACTGAAACTAAATAATATCATCTATCTCCTGTCTCCACTACTTTGCACAAGGAACATGAAGATTGAATCCGATGTCAGAACCCTCTTGTTATCAATAATGGTCACTTTTCTTGATACTGCCAGCCAACAAAAAGACTCCACTCTAGGAGGGCCAATCCCTTTTAAATAAGCGAACAAGATGGACGAGTGTCAGTGTTGGAAACAAAGGCCTCAAGAAAGACTCTGAAATGAACTTCCTCCAAGGGTGATGTTCTCAAATGCTCACACCACTGTCTTCCTCGTGAATTAAAATTTTTGTTTGTAGACTCAAAATGGACTCATGATCTCTCCTCTAACTTGGTCAAATTCTTTTCTCTGACGCACTTTCCATGTGATCTTTCTCCCTGACTGATCATATCATTCATTGACTGAGGACTCATTATTAGACACCAGCCTGAATAACCTCAGAAACAAGATTCTTAAGAGGCCCAACCTGAGGACCCACCTCTTCTTTTCCAGAAACCACATCATATCTAAAGGGAAGTTTGCTGCTTTTCTTCAAGTAGACTTGAAATTTGCTTGGCAAGCCGCCTCCTCTAGGCTTGGGACTGTCACATGCCTGAGGCATATCACATGGCAAAGGAAAATGTTTATGTCAATTTGTTGCTTCAGCCCATTTTTTTAGCTATAATTGCTTTGACACTATATTTAGTTGCATGATGATTTTCCTTCCATTGGCAATGCTATTTGCTGGCAATAAATTAAGTTGGAAATTGAAACATGATAAGAGAGAATGAGAAGTAAATGTTATCTTTATAAAGTGCTTCACATCAAAATCATTGGGATACACTTTGGAGATATATAGACATGCCTTAATTTTAATATGCATTTTTTCAGAATAGATGAGATCTGTTATTCTTATTCTCAATTATGAGAATATTCATTTTTATTGAATCTTCATCATTTCAACATGTTACGTGTAAGTTACATACAAATATGTGGTGCGCTGGTGCCATAAATATTTTTCATCACTCTACCATAATATTTTCATTTGAAGGATGTTGTAAAGAATGGTTGAAACTTGGCATCATTTGATCTGTGATCTGTTTTTTCTTTTTATGGAATACATGCTTTTCTGTTGTCTCATTTCAAACTTTGTATATAATTATGGCCAATATATATATTTTTTTTTGAGCAGGGCTCAAAGATTTCCTTTGCAGATCACTGGTTGGCCATTGGAGTTGATGGCATATGCTTACTTGGTGGTCAGCCCCCCCAACATGAGCCAACACTTTGAAGAGGTTTGACCACATTGATATGAATGAAGTTGAAGGATTTAAAAAGTTATGCTTTCTGATTTGGTACCTAGAAAATTCTAGCAGTTTGCTAAACATGGGAATATTCTTTCAGTATCTGCTTGGAACATGTCATATTTCTTGTTTATTTTTGAAGTCCTATTTTAGAAGTTGATTCGAAAGTTTACAAGTGTCATATCCAAGTTATCTATCAATGTCTGGATTTTGCACGTGTCAAGTGTGCATCAAAGGAAACTACCAAGCGGGCCTCCCCTAATTGACATGGCTCAAGCCCAAATATTTTGAAAATGGACAATTCTAAGTCCTAATGATTCATCTGGGTGATTTTTAAGGAAAAAAAATGGATGAGGGAAAAATCAAGAAGAGATTTGTTGATCACTTTTTTCTAGTTGAAACTTTTAATCCCCACAGATGGGTGGGGATGGGGATGGGGATGGGGATGGGGATGGGGATGGGGATGGGAATGGGTGGTGGTGGTGGTTTATAGAGAACCATAAGGACTAGTTGTCCAACCAAGCCCTAACACTTAAATATGATTCACTATTTCAGAGAATACAAAAAACCTTCTCACCAATCATCATCATCAAACATAGGGTTTGGCTATATAAATTCTATTTCTCCGTTCCGATCCATTCTGAGCTTAATCATTGGATAGGTTGCACTTCTTCATATCCAAACTTCCTATTTCCATCTATGTCCTCTTCGGCTTAACCCTTCCCCTTGGTGGGCCATTAACTTGCATAGAAACACTTTTCCTCACCGGTGCCATTGTTGACCTGCGTTGGACATGTCCAAACAACCTCAAATGGGTTTCTCTTATTTTATTACCTATTGATGGTAGCTCTAAATGCTCCCGAAAGCATTCATTTCTAATTCTATCCTACCTAGTTTTACAACATGCCCACCTCAAACTACTCACCAATGATTTTCATAATTATGAATTTAGTCCGTAATTACTAGGAAATGACAAATAAGTCTCTAGTTGTTTCTTAGTTTTGTTAGCAGTGCTGCTGATTGTGAAGTTTATGCTATGGAGCATATAAAGTTAAGTTGTTTGTTGGTGTAGCTGTGTTACTGATTATGAAGTATATGTCGTAGAGCATATTAAGTTATGTTGTTGATTAGTTCAGCAGCGTTGCTCATTTGGGATTTATGCTGTGGAGCATATAAAGTTAAGTTGTCAGTTGGTTCAACAGTGTTTCTGATTGTGAAGTTTTTGTTGTAGAGCATATAAGGTTAGGTTGCTGGTTGGTTTGTAAATACTTTTAAGCAGTTGTTTTGCTGTATGCCGAGTGCAGTGTGCATACAGAAAGGCTGTAATGTTGTTTGCTAAATGGGGTAGTAAAGGTGGCTGGTGACCAAGTGCAGTAAGCTTTTCCAGATCTCCATTATCCAGGTCATTGGACAGATCGAATATCCATCGCAGGTTATTAAAAGATCAAGCTGATAAATTTCCTCAATGTAGCAGTAAAAAAAAAGAAGCAGCAGCAGCAGCAGCTATGATGTTTATTTCAAGCTGGCATAACAGATAACTATTCACCACTTGAAGGGGAGTGTTGAGCTGAGAAACAACTAAGAACTTATTTGTAATTTTCTAGCAATTATGGACTCATTTTTAACTGTGAAATCATTGGTGGGAAGGGGCCTTGTTGTAATTTCTGAAAATATTGAATAATATAAATAGAGTATTAGATCTGGTCATGATTAGGGTTGGATGACCAGTCCTCGTGTTCTTCTCTAAATTCTTTCCCTTCTCTAAAACCCTGATATTGTCTCTTCTTCTCTAATCTTTTAGGCTTTTTTAATTTATTGTAGATGGACTCTCAATTTTTCTGAGAAAAGCTTTTCCTTAGATGAAAAGGTAGATCCAGTCAGTATGAGTTCATCAATTGTAAGTCACAAAAGGAATGGTTGTTCATATACATGCCTCATGTAACGAGATGGAACTGCTGAGAACCAAAAATTTCAAAGCTACTTATTGTCTTGATCCAAAACCTTTTGTATTTTAGTAAAAGATGTGAATGTGATGACCAGAGAAAGATAAAAAAAAAAAAAAACAAGTTCCAGCGGCGCAATGTAGTATGATAAAGTATGAATGAGTCAGGTATGAGTGTTACACAGACTTGCTTGTGTTTATTGCGATATGGATTTTTTTCCTTTCTTGTGTTAATGGAATGTATGTAAAAATTGATAAGGATCATACTAAAGGTGGAGATAAAGCATGTCTCTGACACTTAAATAGTCCTGATGAATGTGCAGATGCTTGGTGCCATTTTGTCTGTGAAAATGTACTCAGTAGAGGAAATAATTTTTGTTGGTGTTTTTCTCACATTTTGTTTCCAAATCTGGATGTCACTGTTAAATTTTTATGATTTGCTTATTTAACTTTTTTATTTTGTTCCAGATGGCTGCTGCAGCATCAAGTAAAACCACCATCAAGAAGGACATCAAATTCCCAGAAATAGAAGAACAAGCCCTCCAGTTCACCTTGGATTGTTGTGAATCAAGCATATCAAAATATAACAAATTCCTGGAGGTGTGAATTAGTTTCATTTATTTAGAATAACTGATTCACTAAGTAGCTAGCTGAAGCTATCATTTCTGGACATTTGAAATGGCTGCAATTGTAAGAAAATATTCTAGATTACACAAATCAACAGGACACCAATTTTCTTTTAAAAACCTGAACCCGCCTCATTTGCAAATGAGTTAGTCATCTTTGGTGTAAGCATAAAAAATAAGCGCTTGTGTTGAAACAAATAAGATTGTGCATGCATGCCTTAAGATAGCTGGATGTGTGCCCTTTTTACAATATTTAGGCTTGGAGGCGTTGTTTTGATATTTCATTTTACACATGACCAGGGAAGTGGATCCCTTGATGTGGTTGTGACTTCTCCAAAGCAAGCCAATCGAAAGTTGCTACTGAAACAGTTAGCAATTGATCTCTGTACCAGCGAGCGGAGGATCCTGTTTCGTGCGCAATATGTAAGTTAAAAAACCTCAGTTAGCAATCTAAATGGTTAAAGTTATGTTTGGCTGATTACTCTTCCTCAGAGCATTCAGGACAACGAGGCTTAACCGTGTAAAGTTTTTATTAGAAGCTTCTTTAGAAATCAAGAAAGTATATCTCTAAGCTTGATGGAAACTTTAGTGGCAATTTCTCTGGAGATGATCAAGTTGGAAGAGATAGTACCAACTTCACTCTTCTCATTTGAGTTCTTTGTATGGTTGACACTGAAATGACTAATTAACCATACCTGAAAAACTGTCATTTCCTTTTCGCTATGCCCGACTTGCTAAAGTTTGCCTTGGAGAGGCCAGGAGAGGTAAATTTTGACCAAATATTGATCTTAGTTCTGAGTTGATCAAATTGTGCAGACATATAAAGTTAGATGCCTATTGCATCAAATATACTAGATAGTTTACATCCAACTCCAAAAAATTCCCAGTGCAATTAAACTGTTTTTTTGCAAGCAAAAGTGTCCCTTTATATGCACAGCTACATGTACAGCTGCTTTCATGTACAACAAAGGTATCGAACGAAAACACAGTAGAGCCGACAATATATCTTTTTACACTGTTCAAGGAATCCTGTTGAGTTTCATCGCAGATGCCTTAATCATATCCTAGATCTAGTTGCAATGATTATTTCACTTCGACACTTATACTCCGAGCATACAAATGGTAAATGAAGCCCTATCATAACATAGTTGAATAACTTCTATATCCTCTTCCACCGCATGAATATTAAAAATAAAATAAAATTATGAGTTACTGACAATGAGAATATCAGCATCATCATCATTGAAGCCTTGTTCCAACTATGTTGGGATAGACGATGAGAATATAAGAAGCTCTATACCAACTCCAACCATTCTTTACAAGGTCAGTGATAACCAAGCACTGAACAAACAAAGACCGAGCTCCAAGTGTGTCTCAAACTTTAAATGAAAACCCCTCTAGAAATGCATAAATGAAGTAGGAACTTGTCATTTCCGATTATCCATCCCGCAAGGTAGGTATTATCATAGTTTTCCGACCTCTTGGGTAAAGTAGGAACTTGATGGAGTTGACTGGGCATGGTCTCTAACTAGATGACTGGTTAGGGTATAACCCAGTCGGGGCGAGTTTTGCTTTGAACATAATCGACTTGTTGGGTCACCTAGGAACTTATTCAACACGGCTTTCGTTTAGACAAGTTGGCTGAGATGAACTCATGTGAAGCTTAAATGAAAATTTTCAAAAAGATTTTGGCCTATATGAAGACCATATCCTTGAAATGCTACCTTTTTGCTAGTTCTGTCCCAAACACTCTTTTGTGGCCCTTCTCCCCTGCCCCTCCCAGGCTTTCACCAAGCAAAATGAAAACAATTATCCCTCTCTTATTCTTATTTTCGTTTTTTCAAAGTTTTTATTTCATTTTTGTTCTTTTGGAATTCACTGGTTTATGAAGATGCACTCTATGACTTTTCCCCTTTTTTTCTTTCACTTTGCCTCTCTCTCTCTCTCTCTCTCTCTCTCTCTGGACGTGGGTGCGGGTGCGGGTGGGTGGGCTCTCTCTCTCTCTCTCTCTCTCTCTGGACGTGGGTGCGGGTGCGGGTGGGTGGGTTTGGGATTAGCCTAAAAACGGAAGTTACTTTTCTTATGAAGAGAGCAATTACTCAATTAATTTTGTGCTTGCAAATGGCAGTTCTTATGATACTTTCTGTTTTTCAGTTTGTCTTTTATTTCTTTCTTTATCTTTGCAATTTTTTCTCCAATTATTTGTTAGTACTAAGAGGAACATAGTAATGAATTTTGAGGTTTTCTATTTGCCATGCTTTCTATCAATATAAATATGCTTTGTAGTTATGTGTTTGGCAATGCTTTCTAGAATTCTGTTTTCCATTTTTTCTACCATGCTTTTTGTAAATTTTTCTTTTTCAATTACTTACAATATTATGTAAACAAGGCTGTGGATTAGAATATATTAGTTTTTCTAATAGATTTTTCTATGAGAATATTTATGTTTAGGGACTTTTTGCATGTTCTCATTTGTTTTACTTGTATATTTATGAGAAACATTAGTAAAACTTGCCGACTCTCCCGACCAACTTGACCTGGTTACTAGTCGAGTCTGATTGACCCACTGGGTTGGAAGAATATGTGTAGTATTACCTTGGGATAAAGGTGGACCCAATTTGATCTGGAAGACAGTAGGCTGCTGCCTTTATGCCAACTCTACCTTAATTGTAGGTGAAGGGAACTTCTCTGTAGAACAATCGAAATAGCGAAAATATAAGCAATGTGGCACAATAAAATCTCACTTTGTGTTTGCTTGGAAAGGTACCATCAAATAAAGGAGAGGCTATCATCAAGGTAGTAAAGCAAATGGATCAAGCAATTGAAAAGGGACCATTTAAAGAGATCGTCATTAATCCATTCTTGTGTGCCACTGGTTAGCTGATGAGTCTTTTGGATACCTTTAGAGCCCTTAGTATTAGCTACTAAGATTGTCAAGGCGCGAGCTTGACTATTGAGCTAATCGACTAATCAAGTGAAGCTCAAGCTCAACTTGATTAGCTCAAGAGTTGATCTCGAGTTAGGGCCTTTAAAACTCAACTTGGCTTGCGGTTGACTGGCTTAAGGGTTGGCTTAAGCTCAGCTCTATTACATTAATATATTATGTGAGCTCATGCCAAAGCTCGACTCATTAATCTACATAAACCTATGCATCAGGAAGACAAGCCAATCTCATGCTTCCTATGCATCAGGAAGACAAGCCAATCTCATGCTGAAGCATGAGCATGAGCTTGACTCATTTACTTTAAAGCTTGAGCTTGGATTGAGCTTGACTTAAGCCAATCTTGAACTTGGCTCCTCGTGCTCAACTTGAGCTCTAGCTTGTCAGCCAGTAAAGCTCAAGCTTGAGCGTGGCGAAACTTACCCCTGGTCAATTCATTTACACCCCTATAAGCTACCCATAGAGGAGAAAAAACACACACACATGCACACACAAGATGTGGTATTGTTCGACATTGATCCATAAACTTTGTGGTGGTTGGCGAAGCACCAACATTGCAAAGAACCCCAGCAGTTTTTGAGTGACATCAAACTATACTCTGTTTCATAAATAGGGTGGTGTAGATTGTGGCAACAAATAAACTTTCCTTGCTAGATTGGATTGGGCACGTTCAAATGCTTGATGATGGTTTTATCTATATCTGGGTTATCCGAGTTTGATACACTATGGGACAGAGTGAGCTGACAAAAATGGGATGGCTAATATTTCACGCCAACTAGTGCATCAATCACTGGCTGACTTTCGATTATCTTTTGTTTGATTTTGTTCCCACAAATGCTTTTTTAGTTTTTCCTATTTGGATGAGATTGGATATTTTCAGTTGCATGAAATCTGAAGAACTTCTTCATTTTCTTTTTGATGTAGATACTGAGGAGACGGCTAAGGGATATGAGGACTGGTGAATTAAGAGCTCTTAGGATACTGGATGGATTCAAGAAGCTTTTCAAATGAAAATTGAGCTCCAAGTTCTGACTTGAGTTTAGACGAATAGATGCACCTTCTTCTTTTAGGTTCTGTGTAAGTTACCAAATTTACTGTAGATTGTGAAAGCCTTTCTGAGGTTCTAACACAATATGTTGAAGACCCTGCATTTAATATGGAGGCCTCTCTGCTAGCGATGATTACATTTTTTAAAAATAAAAATCAGGCATGTTACTCTGTTACCCTTGGCAGCGATGTGTTTAACTGTAATCCCCCTCAAATTGGGAGAGCTGAAAGGACATAGAAAACATAAGAACATGCCTGGGAGAAGTAGTTGTCTATGCTCTAACAAGTCCATGGATCTGACAGGTCAGACATGGGTGTGTTCTTGGGAATCTCCACGCAGGACATCCTATTAGTTTGAACAATCCTTCCTATTTTGAGCTTCTACCCCGCTGTTTTGGAGTTTTTATGCATCACTTGAATAAACAATTCATGTACCCACCATGTCATCATCATCAAAGGGTTGCCCGAAGACTCACCTATGTCGGGGTTGGCTAATTGAATTTTGTTTGAATTCAACTTTGGATTGTGACTAGTTTTATGCTGGCTGTTAAATGTACCCAACAGAATCCTCCTTTATATGGGCTTGGGACCCACAAGAAAATTTTGTAAGTAGAAGTTTTACACTGGCGACACAATTTATGTATCCATCAAACTATATAAATAAATAGGGAGGAGAGAGAGATCTCAAATGTGACATAGAGCAGTGGTGCGGCATGTTCCCATCCTAGGAGAGGTTTAAAGATCAAGTTCGCGGATCAATCTACATTGATCTTGTTTTCTAATAAAGTGGAAGAAATTGGGAGAGAGAGAGAGAGACACAAAATATATGTCCTCTCGGTGGCCAAATGTCACTCTATAAGCATCTTTCCATTGTCCTTTCCACCGTAAGATTGGGCATTTACATCAAATTTTTGAGTCACTCCATTTGCTGTATAGTTTATTTACTCTATTCATAATCAATATCAAAACTAGGCCTGTATGTTGAGCAGATTGGGTATCCATCAGCAGGCCATTGAAGATTACATCATATTAGGAGTAGCAAATGGCGGGTCAGGTAAAAACATTTTGTGTTGACTGCAGGTTGAGGCTCAATTATGGGCGGTTTGTTTTAAAACGGGTTAGGCAAGCGCAACCTATATATATGATGTGGGTCAACTTGACTTGACCTGCATAACTCATAGTAGCAGCGAAAGGAGGAGAGCCATCTTTTTTTTTATTTTTTCTTTTTAAGAATAAATTAGTTCTTCATTTTCCAAAAATCATAGAATACAAGAGACGAAGTCTTATCACCGAGAGTGAGTGAAAAAGACTTATAAAATAACACTATAATCAAGAAATAAATCATATAGACAGCACTGTTCCACACCCACAGCCCAGAGGAGAACCATTTTGGATACTACTATATTTTCATTCCCATTCTGTCTTAATGAAGTAAAATGAAAAAAATATATCCAAATTACAGAGCATGCTTTCCTGCTGCTCAATAATTTGCCAATTTGATAGGTGCCCAAATAGCTCAACATGACCTACAAAACACTTACCAGTAGCAATTGCCCAAATGCCAAACATCAATTTTTCAACAAAACTAGGGCATGCTTGATAACATGTGAGAAATCCATAGATATCAGGATTTCTTATTGCACCCAGAATAAGGATTCTTCGCTGCGAATTTGTATAATTGAGAATGTCAGATCTGATATCAATGATGCAGATTGATACATGTGTCTAAGAAAAAAGATTTTGATATCAATGCATATTGATACATGTGTCTAAGAAAAAAGATTTTGATATCAATGCATATTGATACATGTGTCTAAGAAAAAGGATTTTCAAAATCTAGAGCGGATGTCGAATTTAAAATTCAAATGAGGATTTTAAATATAAAAATTTACCATTACCATCGTGGAAAGTGAAAATCTTTTCCTCTATAATTTGGTGGCCAAACGTCACCGTGTTGATTTCCAGCCCCCAATAGCCAGATTTCGCCACAATAGTGAAAATCTTTTCCTCTATTTTTCGCATGCATTCCCCAAAATATGTTGATTTTCACATGTCTTGAATCTTTAATTCCCCAAAATTGTCATACGTGGCGGCATTTAAGTGCAGGGCTTTCCACACCCTCTCTGCTGTTTTGGTGACTACTTCTGAAGCCTCTCCTTTCCCTCTCTCTTGATTGCTTCTGAGATTTCACGGGGCTCTGATCTGACCGAGGGGGGACAAATACAATGGAAAGGACATGCTCCTCCATCAGACCGTCAATTAGGGTTCCTTTTTCCAATCTTTCATCCCTCAAATCCATACCAATTCGAAATCTCTCGTTTGGGAATGGAAGTTCGATTCATGTAAATGTCATGGAAATCGCATCCCGAAGATCTTCTTCTCTCTGCATTCGCGCCCAACAGCAGGTACTGATCTATAAAAGTTGTTTTTTTTAGCGAACTCCAAGATCACCTTTTGAAAGTAGTGATTGTAGATTACAGATTTTCCCCCCTCTTGTGATAGTGGAAGAATACAAACTAATCAGAAACAAGAAAGCTTCATGCATGGAAGATAAAGCAGAGAGATGGCTCTGCCATATCATTTACTTCTAAAAAACAATACTTTTAAGCAAAAGGGGATATGTAAAGCAAGAGATTTGATTTCTTCTTTTACAAGTTCTCAGAGGCAAGGAAGAAAGTATGGTGTTGCCTTTGGCTCTGCTGAAATGTGAAACTTGTGATTTGATGTGCATCTAAATGCACTAACACTTTGAATCTCTAAAACCAGCTTCTTTTACTGTAAACAGTAGAAATTATGGTAAGATGTGCTCAAGTAAGCTGTGTGATTACTCTTTGTCATAATGCATATTATATTTTGGTTTTGAAGGACTCCGGCAATAGTTCTATACTTTCCCTCTCAAGTGAAGCTGTTGGGGATTCTATCAAAATCAAGGAATGGGAATTTGGGAGATTGCAAGATGAATTGGCTGCTACCCAGGGTATTCGAATTCGAAGACGGCCTCCCACCGGACCCCCTTTACATTATGAGGGCCCTTTTGAGTTAGAGGAAAATGAAGACAATGCTCCTCGCAACATTTTAGAGGATATAATCTGGACCAAGGACAATGAAGTTTCGCAGGCACTTTCTAATCCAATTTCTGAAAACATTTCGAATAGATTTTTCTTTTAATTACTTTTTTGTAATGACATTTTATTTAGTAGTGATGGCTGTTTTTATTACAGTTAAAAGAGCGCATGCCTTTGTCAATGTTGAAAAAAGATCTTGAGAATGCTCCTCCTGTTCGAGATTTTGTTGAATCTTTGAAGGTGTCCTATTTGCGAACGGGTGTGCCAGCTTTAATAGCTGAAGTGAAGAAGGCATCTCCTAGTAGAGGAGTTCTGCGAGAGGATTTTGATCCGGTAACTTTTCTACTTTGTTTCTTGGTTGATTAGATTATTTCTACCACATGATATTGGATGTGAGGATGAGTTTATTCTTTATCGACAAGTAGGATTTTCCCAATGCAATTGCCATCTTTATTCTATTGGGAACATAAACATTTTTAAAATGCACCATTCAAATTTAAAAAAACATTGTAAAAATGTGAGCCCTTCCAGGACAAGACACATTGTAGGAAATGAGACATCCAATAAATGTGGGAATAATAATATGGTTATGATTTCTGTAATACCCTTCTCTGGCCAATGTTAGCTCTATGACGTAGGCCAAGGGCCAAAAATGACTTATTAGAGAAGGCTCAAGATGACTAGCACTAGCCCAATTGACTAAAAGGGCCCATGACATATGTAATTATGCTGAATAAGGGCATTATAGTTATATTACATGCCCAATCAATTGCAATTTCGTTTTTGTGGAAATTTTGTTCTAAAAAAACGTATTTGGTTGCAATTTGTTCGAGTTTAGTAAGGAGTATTTGTGTAACATCTTTAAAAGCAATAGTTAGAAGATGCAATATCTAGTTAGTAGTCAATATTGTTTTCCACCCTAATTAGAAGGTGTAATCTCTAATTGGAAGCTGAAATTGTCAGTCACTAATTTGTATAGAGCTTCTAAAGTCTCCCTAAAGAATTTAATGAATCTCTTTCTCTCTTTCAATCTTGAGTTGGTGAAATAAATCCTCTTTAAGCCTTGAATGAACATTCCTTGGCATCTCCAATGCCTGAAGACTCCGTTGACGTGGTTTTAAGATGCGTGTCAACACCCCACATGGGTCCGTTCTTCGTTATCTTTGACTCCACTTGCCCACCCTCCAT
Organism: Persea americana; assembly: GCA_029852735.1. Taxonomy (NCBI): domain Eukaryota; kingdom Viridiplantae; phylum Streptophyta; class Magnoliopsida; order Laurales; family Lauraceae; genus Persea; species Persea americana. The sequence goes on from CM056811.1 coordinate 73,075,995, forward strand.
TAGTTTGTTCATTTCCAACAGTAAGCTTCTTGCGAAGCGAATGTCTTAATCCATGGAACCTTACTTTTAGATGGGGGTATTAAAATAGGGGAAATCTGTCAGTTGGTTGATTTTTCTAGAAAATATTTGAAACCTCAGTGAAAGAATATTTCAGTATTTGATAGCAAGGAGAATGAAGCCTAACATCTTCAAAACCTTGTCCTGACTATGTTGGGTTTAGGTACATGAATTCTGGTTCTCCATTCTAGTCTATCTTCCAGTCTATCTTGGGCCAAATCCTCGGATAGGCTGCACTTCTTCTGATCTATCCTTACTAATATTATCCACATCTTCTTCGGCCTACCTTTTTCCTTGAGGTTCCATTGACCTGCATCAAGAGTATAATTAATAAAAACTCATCAAATTCTTTCACATGCCTGCCAAAAGCGGCCTACAGAAATCTGTGCTGCTGCAAGGCGACAGAATCAGGAGTCAAACTTTAATTATTAATATGGCCGTCTTCATTTTAATTTCCCTCTTTTTAAATATTTTCATCCAGGTACAAATTGCTCGAGCTTATGAGAAAGGTGGGGCTGCATGCCTTAGTGTCTTGACAGATGAGAAGTACTTCCAGGTTTGTATGACCTAGCAGTAGATGTTATTAATTTTATTTGTGAAGTGTTGATTGTAGGCTGTCTACTCAATAAATTCACGTTACTCATCAAAATCTGTTTACTTTCAATTAAGGGAAGCTTTGAAAACCTGAAGGCGATACGTACTGCAGGAGTGAAGGTCTGCTTTCTTTAATTTATTCTTTTTGCTCCTATGCATTTCACTTTTGTGCATTGCATCTAATTTTTTTAATTGTTTAACATCTCGTTTTTTAGTCTCTAAGGTTCTTCCTTGTCTGTGAACATGCAGTGCCCTCTTCTTTGCAAGGAATTCATTATTGACTCTTGGCAAATTTATTATGCTCGAACAAAAGGTGCAGATGCTGTTCTTCTAATTGCTGCTGTGTTGCCTGATCTCGAGATCAAATACTTGACTAAGATCTGCAAAATGCTTGGTTTAGCAGCACTGGTTGAGGTTAGTTACTGTTCCATTTCATTACTAGACCTAAATAATCATGCATGTTTTTTTAAAACCATTACTCTGGATTGTTTTTTATAAAGTATATGTTATAAAAAATCATGTTGATAAGAAACTTGTTTACACATTAGATTTTCCTTGTAATTAAATGTTTTCAAGCCTTTCCACACGATTGATTCTGGAAGGACCCTGGTCTAATGTATGTCTCAAAGGTTTTTGTGAATTTATCAAGTATTTTTTAGCTTTTACCATCAAAACAAAAGTAGTTTTGGGCTCAGCTGCATTTCCTTTTATTAGTTTAAGACTATACTGTAGTTGACAGAATGGTCGTATGTTTTGATCTTTTGAGATCCAACTTAAATATTGGGATCTCGTTGTGTGATTGTTGAGTGTTGAGATTCGTATCTCATTTTGTTATCGCTATTTTTATTTATTTTGTATTAAAATATTAAATATTTTAATTAACTTGAATATCGTGTTGGATCTGCTAAATGTATTTTTTGGGATTTGCTGAACTGGGCACCTTGTACCGGTGTCATTTCCAGTACACAGACCTCGACTATTTCAACTTAGAATATTTTATCACTGTTGGCCTGATACACTACATTAACTAGCCATTGTTTGGTTGTTCTTTCCTCTTTACAAGGTGCACAATGAAAGGGAAATGGATCGTATTTTGGGAATAGATGGAATCCAACTCATTGGCATCAACAACCGTGACCTGGGTATGCTACTGCCTGCACAGAAGTACAAAAAGAATATGCCTAAACATCATGCTGCCTTGCCTCTGTGTGAAATTTCTAATGTTGAACAAACCTGTCCTCGTAGGCTTTCCCTGGAATCTAAAACTGGATGGACTTTCTTCTAGTTATGGAACCCCTGCAATTTCATATAAATGATCATTCAAGTTCTATGATTTCCATCACAGTTTCTGTATTAGAAACGAATAATCTGGGATTTGCCCAATTCAACAATAATTTGAAAAAGGCTATTTGTCCCAACGTCAACTTTCAACCTTGGATTATACTTTTAGGTTGCCTTATAAGATACATATTGTGTGATGTACATAATTGTCATGAACCATCAATGGTAGGTGGCTAGGTGCAAATCAGTCCATACCCATGTTTTCACCTTGTAGAGTTCATGTTCATGCAAAGCGGTTGGCGCCCTCACTTTTGGACTTTTGGGTACTTCAATGTTTTGCCTAGGAGGGGTCAGGGGAGCATATATGAAGATACATGTCGTAGTGAGTAGATGCTTATGCTTGTACATATGCAAAATATGTTTGTAAGCTGTTGTCAACTAATTCATCTTCAAACCAAAACCTAGTGGTGGCGGGCTTTTCTGTTCTATTCATCATGCATGTAACTTTTCTTTTGTCATTATCTGCAGGAACATTTAAAGTTGATATCAGTAACACAAAGAAGCTTCTTGAAGGAGAGCGTGGTCAAGCACTCCGTGAAAGAGACATAATTGTAAGTATCTTTTGCCTTCACTGACAGGCTTGAGGGTGTGATAAAGGGTTTATGTGAGGGTGTGGAGAGTGATTCCAAAAAATCTTCAAAAATATCCCGAGGGACTAGCTAACCTCATTGCAGGAGAATCCCAACCATCGAAGAACACCAGGTGGGCCCCACAATGACCCGCTCTTACAGGCACAGTGACGAGTTCTGAAATCATCTAGAAAAAACTTTTGTAGCTCTGATACCACATTAGAACATTGAAACAGTAGAAAAGGAGAATTTCTGTGTCAATTCAGTGCCTCTCAATCTAAAGGGTTGTCGATCTTTATGGGATGCACTATCCTCTATTTTTTTGAACAAAAGGATTGCTGATTTACAGTAATAAATCCCCATGATTTGGGTGATTATATTATAATTAAATCTTGGAGATTATTATATTGTATGGTATACATATGGTGTATCGTACATCAAGATTCCCTCAATATGGTGGTCCAAAGTACTATTCTAATACAGGGCACGGATTTTGCATATTAAAATGAAGAATTGGATGCATTGTGATACAGATATGCTGCCTGTTTTACATTATACAGGCTCATATGTTGGGGAATGTTTGAGGGGAAAAGGATGGTTGGTTAAAATAACATTATCCTAATTCCATCAAAATATATCTTTTGTCTAAAAATCCTCCAGTCAAAAGATTACATGTGTAAGTTTTATCTGGAATTTGGGTATGACTCAACCATGTTAGCTTCTTCTAGATAAGCAGCAGATTTTTCTGATTCATATGCGTGTGTGTATTATAACAGAGAGTCTATAATAACTCAAGTAAAAAAAAAGTGATAAATAGCATAGGTTTCCAGTTCAAAGAAATCACACTATGTTTAGATTTTATGTTCTACCTACTTTCTGAATCAGTTGGGCTTTAGTGTCTGATTCTTTTTGCATTTTTTTCTTGATTGGCGTCATGCAGTTATGTTGTATAGGTACCAAATCCGGTTGCTTTACATGTTTCAGGTTGTTGGGGAATCAGGGCTGTTTACTCCTGATGATATTTCTTATGTTCAAGAAGTTGGAGTTAAAGCAGTAAGCTTGTGAATACTTTGTGTTGTTCTCCTCTGCCTTCTCTTTCCTTTTTTTTTCTTTTTTGCATACAAGAAACTATACAAGTGTGAACACAACTTTGTTGTATACAAGAAGAATGCCGAAGTGTCCATCAGAAGAGAACCCATCACCAGTACAAGGATTAATAGCCACAAAACAATAAAACATTCACAGTTGAACCCAGCACTATGAACAGGACCATCCCAAAAGTGCAGACAAGCACCTTGACCCCCACTGTGGGAGAGAAATAACAGAAAAACATACCCTTAAGGCCCACTGATGGCTTACATTCTCTATTTTCTTTTTCTTCTTATGTTGAACAAGAATTGCATTGCATTCCTGTTACACACTAAACTCTCTTGAATTGCCTTATTTGGCAAGAATCCATGCCGTCCGATATCACCTTTGAGAATATAATAAATATAACCGGAAATCCTTCTTTTTTTTTCCTTTTTTTAAATGGCAATGGACTCGAACTTTCAACCTCATGAGTGTAACAATGAGCAGCTTCCAACTGTGCTAGAGGCTCTTTTGACCCAAAAAATGAAAAATAAAAAAATAAAAATCAAACAAACAAAACGTAAATTCTTCTCAGCAGGTTTACGTTTGACGCAGGAGTGTATGGCCTAGATCCAATAGATCGTGTGATTGATCAGTCCCTTGATCATATGGATCAATTTAATCAATCACAAGGATTTTTGTTCCATCTTAACAGGGACTCAATCAATCAGAAAGGCTCAAATCAAAGAAGGAATGTGCTTAATTTTGGTTTCAACTTCGGAAAGAAAAATGTTGAATTTACTGTGGGAGCCCTCTACTGGGATCTATTTACTCAACAAGTGGGACCCATATCCCTATTAAAATATGTTATACAAGTAGGACCCCATAGCCCACTTGGAGTGGCGATGCAGGATAGACCCATGATCCATGGGTCGAACAGCCCTTTGGGCCCAGTTCAGTCCTGCCATTTATATTTTGTTTTGCCCATTTATATTTTGTTTTGCTTATTTTATTAATTGAGTTATAAGTAGGGTCCACAAGTCTTTGTTTTATTAATTGGGTTGTAAGTAGGGTCCACAAGTCTTAAGCAGATGTTTTAATCTCAACCTTTAGTATGTTTTCGACAGTTGAGATTGAGTTTAGGGTTAGTTTTTCTCTATTTAAAGCTTTGTAAAGCCTCTTTGGCTCCTTAGATTCGATGAATGGAAAAAATAAGAAGAAGAAGAAGAAAAAAGAATTTGAGTGATTCTAGAGTCTCTCCTGTGATGGGAATGGCGTGGAGCCTCAGAATTCTGGGTGTAAAGTCGATCAACTCCATCTTCCCCTACCTGCTCGGCACTGACCCCCATTCCACATTAAGTGGGACATCCAATGATTTTCAAGGAGAGCACTGTGAAATTAGAAACTTTACAAGGGGAGAATCCAAGTGAAGAATGCTACCTTGAATCAAGGACTAATACAGGATCAAAAAAAAAAAAAAGCAAAAGGAGAGAAGTTCTCCAAAAGGGGATGTCCCAGTGAATTTTGAAACCTAGACACTTTCTAATTTTTGCTTGTTTCCTTCTTTTAAACAAGTGGTTGAGTATTGTAAGTAGTTTTATCTTGTAAGTTTCTTATATGGATGGATGGCTAGGATTAAATCTCGAGATTAAGGTTGTCTTGTTGGGAGTAGTATATAAGTACGTAGGATGGGACGTCCAACCCATGTTGATTTTGATTATTTTCTACCTTAGTAAACTTGTTGCATGTTTGCACCTTTTTTTCTTTTACATTTTTATGTGTGTGTCTCCCAAGGATTGAAAGTATTGGCGGTGGTCTAGCGACCATTGCTAAGCATATTATTGCCTTTCTCCTTGGTTTATGTTAGATTTTATGTTGACTGTAGATAATTGGGTTGGGTTCACAAATCAATCAAGTCACGTTTGGGTTTTGGCTTCCTCGTTTGCGTCAAAATTTCACCAAATACATCCTTGATTGTCCAAGGTTAGCCACAACTTCCTCTCCCCCATGATAACACTCATCAAATTCCCTTCAACAATAAGGTGAGGGAGGTAGCAGGCAACGTCAGTACCCCCAATACCAAGTGCATAGAGGAGGTATGAAAAATTGACGATGTAGAGGCCCTGATAGGTTACCACCCAAACCAGCTAGATTAGGGTTGCGATGCGTGTTTCTGTTAACGTTGAGCTTTGAACCACTAGTTGGAAGTGGAGACTAGTTGGGGCTCATTGTGACCAGATGCTTGGAATCCTCAATAACATCTTCAACCAGCCATTATTAAGAGTAGCAGGTTGACCCCTTGGAAGCACTTCAAGGTAATTACCCATGTGGTGGCACAAAGCCGCACCTAGGATCACAGTTAGTTGTCGTCACCTATGATACTTGGATACTTGTATAAGCCTAACATATCTGTGTCAGACAGATGCGACCCTCTTATTGGTGTCCGATATTGCACCGATACTTCTACAGTAAAAATTTAGCATATCCTACTTGGTTAGTCTATTATTTCATTTGGTTCTTATGATTTTCTTACTTTTAAGCATAAAATATGTTAGAAGGGAATGCAAACAATGATAATTTCATTAATTCAAAAGTGTTCTAAAGGAGAAATTAAGACAGTTATATCCATATCCATGTCCTAGATTTTCAAAAGTGTAGAGTCATAACCCGGTCCCTGTAGCTGCCCGTACCTCTATCCATAGGCATCATAGGCTGTCACTGTCTTGCTCTCGAAACATCACTTGTGCTGCTTCCAAATCAACTATAATTTCCTCCCATGTGCTGCTTCCAAATCAACTATAATTTCCTCCCATGTGCTGCTTCCAAATCAACTATAATTTCCTCCCAAGGCCATTTGGAAACAATAAGAACATCTAAAACTGGTCTCTTTTATGACTAAGATTGAACGTCTCTTTTATGACTAAGATTGAACGTCTCTTTTATGACTAAGATTGAACGTCTTTAGTTTTTGTACCATATTTTTCCATTTGAGTGGTTGGACCCTGATCATAGTTATTACCATATATTGATTTTAACTCTCTCTCTCTCTCTCTCTCTCTCTCTCTCTCTCTCTCTCTCTCTCTCTCATGCATGCAAAATAAATAAATAAAAGGAGAGTGAAAACCCTCTACATTGAGTTTTATCTTCCACAAAAGGGGACCCTGTGGCATGTAGATGGGTTCACTAGAACCCATTGGTCCTAACCATCCTATCTATAGCAATGATTTAGAGATCTAACATTAGATCTTAGGCAAAATTATTTGACCATCCATTTCATTGTAACAAATTGAATATCTGGAAATGATCAATGGTGCTTAATTTTGGAAGGTGCCTTATCCACACACAACCAATCCTTGTCGGGGACAACGAACCTTGCTATGTGTCACACCGCCTTTTGTGGTTGAACCTTGTATTTGTACAACTTTCATGATCATAGTCTGTTGGTCGTAGTTGGTTTTACAGCACAAGATTGCCGGTTCAAGTCATGCCAAAGCCATGAATCATGACCTTATTAAAAGTTAAAATGTATAGAAGGTAAACAATTGAAGTAGATAACATGATTGCTAACTGAAATTTGGCAAGATTCAGTCATGTGCATTTTATTTGTCTTCATACTAAAAGTGTATCAAGAGAATGCAGGAGAGAGATTGAACCAGTCATGTTCTTCATTTAAATTCTCATCTTTCCCCATTGGGTTGGGTTGTTAGCTTCATTCTTCATTTGTTCTTTGCTTGTGTGCCTGGTCTGTGGGCTTAGACTTTTGCATGTCCTTGCTTTTCGAACCCTGGCATGGCCCATCCATTTAATCTACATATTTGGTTTAATGTTGATACCTTGCTAGTTTGTTGTAACTACCAGTCCTAAGCTCGAGTAAAGGAGAAGGATTGTGTCAAGGAGAGAATCGGGATCATCTGAGGATTTGCCCCGCGGTGACCATGATTGCTCCGCTAGGTCACCGTGGGCAACCCCTGCCCAGATGTATGGCAAGCGGCCCGCAGTGACGTGGTGGACCGTGATTGGTCCACTCACGGTCACCGTGGGCTAAATCCTCACAGGATCCGGACTTGTCAAGGAGGTTGACAGTTGGCGTAAAACTTTTGTTCACAACTATAAGTCTATAACATGAAAACTAACCCCCAACATAGTTGAGAGGGCTTTGATGATGATGATGATGATTTGGTTTAATGCCGAGGGGCCCATTGTATGCTGATCATCCAATTGATGCCAACCTTTTGTACGACACATTGTTATAGCCTTTCTTCTCTTTCCTTAAAAATGCTTTAATTTCTTTGCTTTGTTTCTTATTCTTTGCACCTGTTATTATTTTTTTGTTGGCATCCTAAGAAGGGGATTGTTGTGTTTCTTCACAGGTCTTGGTAGGCGAATCGATAGTCAAACAAGCTAACCCTACGGAAGGAATTATGGGACTTTTTGGTAAAGATATTTCTGTTACGTCCTAACATTTGGTTTTTTTTGTTTAAAGATGGTCGAGAAATGAATAAAACCTAGCTTTGTCCATGTTTTTTTTTTTTTTTTTCCTTTTTGTTAAGTGTTCCTGAAATAGAATCTTGTATTACTTTTTAATAAATTATAGACAATGGTAATTCAAAATAATTGATGTGGTATACTATTCTGAAAATGCATGAGAGCTGTACAGAAGGCATGCTTACCAATGTTTCTTTATGTATTTTTTCATTGGTGGCATATGCACAACTGTGGCAAAACATTTCTAAAGTTTTTCAGGTTCATCATTTTATCACCAACTCTTGGTTCATTTATGTGAATCTGGAATTTCCATCTGTTGGTCCCAGTGTAGATCTCTGCAGTAGAAAGACTTCCTATCAGTCAAAAAAGAAAAAGAAAAAGAACGAAAGAAACAAGTTATGCATATGGGCTTCAAACTTATCTTCAAATGAATGATTCATCAATTGGAATGCTTAGGATGTCACCTCCGGTTATATGGTTGATTGTCCCTCCTAAGGCCCCCACTGGGTGGATGCTTCAGGTTCAATATCCAGAGAACCTGAATTGAGAAAGATTAGCTGTGACTCAGCGAGATAAGAGTTTTACTGGGTGTGACCCACCATGCTAAGCTAGATTGGAAGAGGTCTGTCCACTCATCAAGTGGTCCACACATGTAATTTGCATAATATTGACTTTTGGTGTTCCTCCGCAGTTAGTTTTTGTCATTGTTGTTGGTTTGTCCGCTAACAACTTCAAAAAGGGTAAGTATTTTTGTTTTCCACCATGTTTGGTGATCCCTTCTACTTTAAAAGAGCCGGTAGCACAATTGGAAGCTGATCCATGTAACAACCATAACGTTCCAGGTTCAGCCATTGCTATCAGAAAGAAAAGAAAAGAAAATCCTTGTTCATGAAGTGGCCCTACCAGGGATTGCTCATGGCTCAAAATCAAGCCACTTAAGGATGTTGTGTCTAATCTCCCCTCAAAAGCAAAGCCACTTGGTTGGAGGATGATGTGCCTGCACTACACTTTAAAAAAAAAAAAAAAAAAAAAAAAAAAAACAAAAGGAAGAAGAAAAGAAAAGAAAAGAGAAGGAAGAAAAATGAAAAAAAAAGAAGAGAGCATATCATTTCTTTGAAAGCACTAAAACTCAGTTGTCATTTCCTACGTTTCATCACTGTCTTGGAAGTTGGAACTGCTGAGGCCGACCTGCAGACGCTTAGAGATTGTATCGGGCACTAGTACAAGACTCACAAATCACAATACTGCTCATTGCTGCTGTAACCAAGCTTTTCTCTCTCTCTAAAAAAAAAAATGATCCCACAACACGTGCACCAGGAGGGATTGTCAAATACAAACATACCTCAAACGAATTAACCATCACCCAAGAGGGTATCAAGCCGGGCGAGGGACTAAAATAGAAATTAGTGCCCCCAAGGTAAATTTTCTGGTTCTGCGAGTATCAAGCTGTCATGCAGGGTTTCCATTTTCTCAATTCGATTCTCTGTCCTCCCCTGAACCGGTAGGAAAGGTACTCTTTGGCATTGTTGTGTTGAGATTGGATTGTGCCAAGATAATGCAGTGCAGAACTTATTTGATAATATTCTAATAAACTACTTTGCTGATAATATTGTACGATCTTATGCACTCATTGATTTACCATTCCTTCTGAAACTAATTTGTGATAGAAGAGGCACAACTCAATGTTTTATACGCCATTTGACATAGTGCTAGCAGGCCTGTTTTTAAAAAGGTCGCAGGGAGTGGCATTGTGGCGCACCTCTGCCCGACAAATATGACATACAATGTAGACCCACCTTTATAAAAATTATAATGTGGGGTTACCATTTTGTGATTGTGAACACAATACCCACCTTTAAAAATTACAACGTAAAATTAACCTTTAGAAATTAGAACATGGGGCCATGTCGTAGGATTCACAATGTGGGTCCACATTCATGAGATTTTTGAAATGTCGGTCCACCTTTTGTAATTGTAATCATATAACCCACCTTGTAGGAATTACAAAAGTGGAGGCACCTTTTCTGTGATATTGTGGACACCGAACCTACTCTAGAAATTACAATGTGATGCCCACTTTTAGAAATTAGAATACGGGGCCCACATTCATGAGACTTACAATGTTGTCCCGCCATTATAAGAATTATAATATGGATATGTTTTTTTGTGAATGTGACCATATGACCCACCCTTGGAAATTATAAAGTGGGCAACTTTTCTTTGAGATTGTGAATATGAGACTTGCCTTTTGGATAAGTGTGAAAGTATTTGGAGTCATTAAATGGCCTTCTTTAGAAGTCAAAAGATAAGTATGGAACAACTATGATAAGTACGAAACAACTATGCCAGTAAGTCATTTAAAAAAAAATCACAACTTTCTTATGCAAGCAGTTAACATTTTGAAATTCCTTCGAGCCTGATCAAAATTTGAAAGAGTACTTTACACTTGTTAAACATGTTTTCCCCAGTCTCATCTCAGGGGAATATAGAGCATGATGCGAAATGCACCTAGGGGCTGTTTGGGGGCTTTACTAATCGAGTTAAGTGAAGTAAAGATTATTTTTATGAAAGAATAAAATATAAGTGGGTTATGATGGTATTTTAGTTTTAGTTGTTTGTGATGGAATTTTTTTGAACTTTTTGTATTGAAAAGTAAAGTTTTTTTTTTTTATTTTCGTTTTATCTTTTACAGGAGAAAGGGGATTGCTTTTTGACTTTTTTTTTAAAAAATATGGCGGAAAATTTGAATTAAAGTGCTTTTGATGTGAGTTCTTTTTTTATAGAAATGGAAGCTTTATTTTATTTGACTTTATTAGTAGAATTGCCAAATAAGAAATTTCCATTCTAATGACGTGGACTCAAGTAGTAAAGAAGGAAAGAGAAACACAAAACAAAAACGGGGTTGTTGAGTGAAGAACAGAAGTGGTCATTTGTTTTGTGAAGTCGTTTCTAAGGCGGTTACTCTCATTACAAAATATCTCATAATCCAGTGTTCATTCTACAAGAAGGGATAAAGAATTTTGACTGATTTTTAAAAAAGTACATGAAACTTTGAATATTTCAAAGAATTATAAACAAAAAATTCACAATTCTTTCAATCAGGTCCTGTCCATAAAAAAAATCTTGAGAAATAATAAAAATACCCTTATATCACTATTCAAAACTCTCCTTTCATCCATCATTTGAGAGAAATGATCAAATCCAACCCAAATGACCTAACGAGGCCCACTTCAACTACCTTCATGAATGGATAGTTAGAAAAAAAAAAAAAGCCGGCTCCAAATGACTAAAAAAATAGTTTTATGTAATGGTTATAATCATCAAAATCAAAATTTCCAATTATAAAGAGGAAAATGGTTAAGAAAAAAAAAAAAACATATCATTATGGAATGATATTTTTATCATTTCTAAAAAAAAAAATTATAAAGAGGAAGACTTGATTTAAAAATTTGTGGAAAACTTATATACTCTTTTTCAAATATTTAAACCCCCAGTTACTTTTGTAAAAATGAGTCAAAAGTTTTATATTTTTTGAAAGTTCCCATTATACATAAATCCCAGTAGTGGGAGGGTTACTATACTATTAAATTAGATAAGTGACCTGCTGGATTTGGGACAATCATCTCCTACCGGAGGACTGCTGAAGTCCAGCTCCATAGGGCCCACTCGGCACCACCTTTAATCACATCACCCCTTTTGCATACTTACCCCGCGTGATCGAGTATCATATCTATTTTTATGCTCATTAAATCTTTATTTATCGTTGGATTGACTCTAAAAATCTTTTATGGTAATAAACCATCAAATCTTTATGCATTTTAATCAACAGTAAGGATAATTAAATACAGCTGATTTTTTTTTCTATGATTCTTATCCATGAATAGTCCATCCAACCTTGATCCTACCAAACTATTTCCAGGTGCCTTTCACTAGTGATGGTTTACTTTATTAGTAAAATGGCACTCCTGTTTTTTCTTTAAGTAACGGGCATCACCCCTCTGTAACACTTCCCCACATTCATGCAGACACCATTTCGAAATCTTCAGGCAGCGACACAACTCCTTCTCTCTCTCTCAAAGCGAAATCGAACTTTCGCTACATTTCCGATACGCCACAAACCCCGCTTTCACATGCTCCCATTCAGAACCTCGAAGCTTCCCGATATATCGGCCGCTACGCGTTCCGATAGCATAGAGTTTCGGGCGTCCGAAGATGACGCGTGGTACGGCGTCAACTTGGTTCTGGAAGGCGAGACACTGATGGTGAAGTTCTCCGATTTTCCAGACGATTCCTCGGACGAGAGATTCCGAGCTTCCGATTTCGGGGACTCGAAGGCGCTCGAGGATTTCACGGAACGGTTTCGGCCGGTATCGGTTCAGTTACAGGATCATGAGTGTCGTAAGGTGATTGAGGGCAAGATGGTTTGCGTTTCTCAGTCTTGTGGAGAAAATGAGCTTAAGTTCTTCGATGCTATGATAGAGATGGTACGGTTTTGATTCTCTCTCTGTGTATCTAACCCTCTTTTTTCTTACTGTTCCGATATCTCGTTTTTTCTTTGATTTCGTTTCTGTTTCTGTTATTTAGGTTTTGTGTTGTTATTGTTTAACTTGCTTCGATGATGGAACTGCTTCATTTCGTTTTTTTCCTGTTCTTCTTTTTTGCCCTTTTGTGTCGTTGATGATAGTGTGGGTCCACATAGATGTATGGTAATTATGTGTTTGGAGGTGGAAAGATCTGATTGACTACTTATTGCATGAGTTCCTAGTACTTTAATTTTAGCCCTCTTAAGTTTAAGTAGTTTTGAAGACACTGATAGTTTTTATTTTCAATTCATCTGTCTGAGTAACAGTTGGATTAGGAATTAGGATAAATGTTTGCCTCAAGCTGCTTTGCTTATTGATGATTCTAGGGTTTGGTGCAGAATCCTAAAGCCCATTTCCTTGTAATTGTTGGGATTCTCCTGCTTCAGTTGTTATAAAATTCTATTGTGAATTTAAAAAAAAAAAGTTGGATAAGTGTCAAACTGGGGAAATAAATATCAAAGGTTAGTTCCTTTGGAACAGCAACATTTGCGCCGGATTTTTTTTAATGTATATAAATAAAGCGGGGTCAGTCTTGAGTCACAATTTGCTAGTGAGAGTCTCTGGGGGCTCGCTCACCTTAGATCTCTGCGTGAGTAGGGAGTGGTCCAAAAGTCAGCTTGATTGGAGGTCAATGGTTGGGATGTGAAGGCCCAATGATTATGTGTGGGAAAGGGCTTTTCTCAATGCCAAAATACAATGGTGGTTTGAGCACAGATGAGTATCAATTTAGGTGGGGGAATTAAATCATAAATATAGACTTTTTGGAAGGATCATTCCAACATGCGGCTGTAAGCCATTCTAGTCCTATGAGTGATATCACCCACAAAATCATTTATGTATGTGTAAAAAGGAGTAGGTAAACTTTTTTCTCCCTTTTTTCTTTTCATCTCTTTCTTTCCCAAACCATCTGTGGAGCTTCCATAGACTATGCTAGAGCTTCCCAAGCCTCTTTTTCTCACCAAAACCCAATTGATTTGCTAAATTTTGGTGGATTCTCATATAAAGGCTTCTTCCCTCATCAACCACAATACCTCTATGTCCATACTTCAGTGCTTTCATAAATTCATTCATCCTGATGTAGTAGTAAATATTACTCGAAAACTGAAATCCATTCTTAACTTACTTGGTAATTGAGTATTGCACTAATGTAAGTAGTGTCTTTAACTTTAAGTGTTTAACACTAATGGTTAGTTCAAAATTATAGTTGTAATGTATACTGGAAAATTTGTGGTATTTCAACTTATTTTAATATATACATGTAAATTTATTTATTTCAGAACAGACTTTACAAATTTTAGATAAGATATCGATTAGGATGTTATGACTTAGGGGGACTGATAAAAAAAATATATTCCTTTCTAGCATGTTATAATATTGCGGATTTTTTTGGATTTTTTTTTTTAGGGTTTTTTTGGGGTAAAATAAAAAAATTGCATCGCAATGACCGTGACGTGATGCCGTGTCATAATGGTTTTCAGCGTCGACCACGATGGTGACCACGGCCACAATTTTGAACCATGTGGAGAATCCCAAGGAGGCCGTTGTGCAGCTGAATTAGGATAGTTTACTGTTCTCTCTCATATACTAGCAAAATGAAAAAGACAACTTATAAAGAGAATGTCAGACTACCTTGCCTCCTAGAATACTCCCTACAAGGTTTTCCATCGGACAACTTCTGCGGATTGCAGCGGCCCAAATTTCATATCAGAAATGCTTGCAATTAAACATGCACATGAGTGAGCTACAGTGGTAGCTATAGCTATGTAAAGCAGGCAGGAACTGTTTTTGTATGGGAGGTGTATTGTTGATTGTATAATATTATAATCACTAGCAAGTAACCTGTGCAATACGTGGGTCAGAATAAAAGAAAATAAATAAATAAGAGAAATGAAACTTGTCAAAAAGAGGAAGTTGTCATATTAATTATGGTCAGTAAAAAAGAATTTAAAAAACATTTTAAAAAAATGCATGTAAAGTAAAAGAAAGAAAAAAAAATTAAAAAAAAAGTGAAAAACCGTAAACCTACAAGATGTAAAAGAAACAAACTTGAAAAAACTAAAAAGATTATGGAATATGGAATAATACTTTAAAGAAACATAAATTTATAGATGAAAATGAAATAGCATTCATCATCATAATCGTTGTCGTCATCATTGTAATCATCATCATCATCCGTGGCGGACCCAGGGTTTTCATTTGGGTGGGCTGGACGATGCTCATGTTGGGAAGTCCCACATCCCACAGCGCCTAAGTAATAGGCTTGGCATGTCTTAATATACCCATTTGGGCCTTTCACCTATCAGCTTAAACTTTTTTGTTAGTATATGATTTCTTACATGGTATCAGAGCAGGTTCCGATCCCGTTGTTCTTGCGTTGCTCACGTAACAGGCCCATCTATGAAATATGTTGGGCCTGCATGTGCGGGGGAGTTTTCACCTATTAGCTTAAGCTTTTGGGTTGATATATGGTTTCTTACTGCTCAATTGAAACCAATTAAAGGAAATAAGAGAAAGGAAACTTAATTCCTAACAAGTTGTTCCAATAGAAATAAATTAATGGTAGAATATTTTAGTAAGAATTAAGAAATATGCAATGGATTTTACATAGAGACCTTGATAAATAAAAGAGGCAAAAAATAGCTAATGGGTTTTACATTTTCCTTTTTCTATACCGAGTCGTACTTTGGAGGTCTAATGTAGAGAAAAACCAATAACAATCCAAATATCTCCCAATAGCTCAAGAATAAAAAATGAAACAAATTAATAGAACTCCTACAAATAGCAAAAAAAAAAAAAAAAAGCTCATCTCTTAAATTCTTTCAAAACCCACAAAAAAGGTTGCAGTTTCAAATTTTAAAGGTGCCTTATGCTCTTACCCAACAATCAAATGCCTAGAGAACCTATAAAAATAAATAAATATACAAAATGAAAAACCAAAGTTAGGAATTCAAACAAACCCAAGAGTTCAAATATCAAAATTAAACAATTTCAGACTTTCTACGAGGGCATCTAAAAATCTAAAAATAGTCCATTTCCTATCAATTCCTAGTACCAAAACAATGATTTCAGAGAGAGAGAGAGAGAGAGAGAGAGGAATACCTACCATATGTTTGTTGGAGAGAGAGACCGACCCAAGCAGGGGCAGACAGCTGTGCCCAAGCCTCCGCTGGAGGGGAAGGTGCAGGCTGAAGGAGAGATCAGAGATGGAGAGGGAATAGGGTTTTTTTTTTCTTTCCTGAGTAGAATGTGGGACGATGGATTACAAGTAACAAGGGCATGCCCGTCTAGCACATATCTGATTTGGGAGTTTTGCCACCAGATCCACATAACATGGGTCCACCCCTGAATTCTTCATCATCCTATCCTTATACAAATTGTAAAAAGGTTTAAAAATACAATACAACAACAATAATAGCTAAAAGGATGAATATATAGAGAAGTAGAGAAGGGCAGTAATTTGTTTCTAAATATTAATATCAAATTAATAGAGAAATGGAAATGTATAATACATTTAAACTTCTAAAAACATAATTCATAATTTTAAGAGTCAATGAAAAATGGAAAGTAAGATATAAGGCAACATATGAAAAAAATACCAAGCATATAGTTAGTTGTTGACTTTGGAGAAAATAATGGAAGGGCATAGCGTGAGGAATGACAAAATCAATGAGAAATAAGAAATAAGACAAAGAAACAATAAAGTGAAAAAAATAAATAAAATTTTTATCAAAGAATTAGAAAAAAAGATAAATGGTCTTTGGTAAGCGTTGCTGTTAACAAATTCAATGAGATATGAGAAATAAGACAAAGAAACAATAAAGTGCAAAAAATCAATGCCATTTTTTAAAATTTTATCGAAGAATTAGAGAAAAAAAAAGAAGATAAATGGTCTTTGATAGTAAGCTTTACTATTAACCATAAAGAAGAAGTTATTTTTTACATTCTTTCTATGTTTTAACATACAGTATGTTTCCATATATGGCAGTGATGCTATTTTGGCAAGGCATTTAAAGCCCGATTAAAATTGCAATTTCATCAAGAGAACTTACAAAGCAAGATCTTCCTTCCATTGTCAATCTGAAAAGGTAGATAAACTAAAACTAACAAATGGAATCATATAAGCGTTCAACAAAAGTTTCAGCTCTAAAAAAGATCACATTCAAGAAATGGTAACCAAAACAATCAAACAACTACAAAGAACAAAGCCAACACACTCATGGTTGATTGGTATCAGCACCTTAGTTTCATACACTTGCCTAGGGACCGATCCCTGGGTACTCAAAATACAATTATAATATTACATTTCAGTTATAAAAGATAGAGGAACACGATGGCTCAAATGATTTCTAAGGAACTTTGTTTAGTAGGAAGAAAGTAAATGGCGTAGCCCCGGAACCTGATCATAATGTAGACCAATCTCGAGAATGAGATTGACCGAATCCAAGGGATTCCTGCCCTAGGGCTCAAGACAAACCATAAACACTCAGAGAAAAGTAACTCACGATAATATATTTGATTGAATAAAGCATAAACTGTACAATAAAGATCCTCTGTATATATAGCGTAGCATTGTTCCTAAATAAGGAAATACCTAATCCTAGTCAACATATAATTTAGAAAGCAATCCAATTAAGTAATACTACTAATTCTAGAAAGCTAGAAAATCATTTAGGTAATACTACTAATTCTAGAAAACTAGAAAATCATGTGGACCCCATCAGGCAGTTCCCTTAAGTTCCGCGGACGGCGCTGGTCTTGGATCTGGATCGGGGTGCATCAGTAAATCTCAAGATGAATATAACGTGGTTTTACTAAACCATTGACTTTTTTTTTTTTTTGTAAAGGTGTCAGTTTGTTTGTTTAATGCGCTTGTATCAAAGTTGATTTTCTCCCTCTAGATTTCTAAAAGAACCTGAAATCTCTAAAATATGGATGGTTACTGTAGACTGTGAAAAATCCAAGACTTGTTCTCTAGAGTAAATCTATCTCAGTAAGCTGAGATTTGACCTTTGTAAATAAGTTCAAATGGATACAATCTATGTATCACTTCGGTCCTATTTGATAGCTTTCCAACAATGTATAATGAAAGTTTGGCCCTTTTTAGATTACTAGAATGGATTAACTTAATATAAAAAAAATCAATCAACCAAAAAGAGAGGAGCCACAAGATTTTTACGTGGAAAACCCTACTTGGGAAAAACCACGGGTGGTAGCGACCACCGGAAAACAAGTACTATATAAAGAATGTTACAAGGACGCACAGAACCTTTCCCAGTTGCAACTCAACCTAAGGACTGCGATGGACTTGCCGACTACCCACCGTTCACCTTCACCGTGCTTGAACCAGTCACACTTTGATGCCTCTCAAAGTGATGCAATCTCAACCCACCTTGATGCCTCTCAAGGTGCTTCAATCAGCAACTAAGAAAGAAGAAATCTTCTTCTTGAATAATCAACCCAAATACCTTTGCTGCAGAACTCTCAAAAATCTCTCAAAGTGATTCTCAATCTTTAGATGGGAGAGAAGTAAGTTCTAGGGTAGCAATAAGATGCTTATATGGCCTGAGGGTCGTGCATGAGGTTTCCAATTCGATCAGAACTCAAAAAACTGAAGTTTGAGTGAAATCAGGAGAACTTTTCGCCGGCAGAAAATCCCAGTTTGCTATAGCCAGTTGCCTCTCTACCCAAGCTCGTTATAGCCAGCCTCAGGTTCTCTATAACAAACCTGCCTGCTGGTTTTTGGCTTGATTCATGAGTTCAGTTCGGCTAGGGCTCTTCAAACTTTGTCTGATCCATCCAGGAGTCTTCAAACTTCATCTTATGCGTCCAAGAGTCTTCAACCTCTGTCTTGGGGTGACATCACAATCCATATCTAAAAAGAACAAGAATTACAACTTGATTTGGACTAGAGTTTTGTCTAACCCATGAATTAGCCAACACATGATATTCCTAACATATAATAATAAGATATCCAATGTATGAGTGAAAGGATATGGCCTCTTTCTTTTCACTAGAAGCTAATGGGATCAAAAGAGGGGGAAAAAAAGAAAGTGGGACTACTCTTACATTCCATGCTTGTAAGTCCTGTACAAATGAATGCAGATGGGAGGAAGCCCTTCACCATTATGATCTACCTTTTGAGAGCTTTTGAAGGCTATATATATAATTCATTAAAACCTGACACAGATGAAAGGATCAGACCTGTAGAAGTTGGTGCTCAATAGGGATACCCTGCTTGTTCTCAAGGCACATTGTGCATATTACTTCGTTTTCACCCATTTTCAGTGTAGAACTCCTATTTTTTATAACAAACCTTCCTGAAACTGTTTCTTGCACGCAAAGTCATTCAAAACCTAAAAATAAGTGTCCCTAGCACGTGTAAAAACACTCATTCTCCCACATTGACAACTACAAACATCCAATAGGATTCCAAGGCATCTTGAGCTTTGAGAAAACCAAGAACTAGAAACCTTCAACTTTTCGATTCAAGTTTATGCTTATAGATAGAGATTGGACAAGGGATATGGAGACCATGGATATCTCATCCAATGTCTATTGGCAATTCTTCTCCGAAGAATATGAAGATCTGGAAGTAGGTTTTCCCTTCTTGTTTGTTTTCTTGTGCCAAGTGAAGGATCCCAACATAATGGGTCCTAATAGACATTGAACTAATATAATTGGTCTCTTATGGCAGGTATGCCCTGCAAAGCATGCATTAGAAAATGGGACCGAGGTGTGTACGTGCACCTTTGTTGTTTTCTGGCAACATGGTCCAAATGCTGGGCTGACGACATCTGCTACTATTGAGAATATTTGCCTGATAAAACATGGAAGTGTAGAAACGGATCCAGCTTTAAGTTCCTTTATGGAACTATCCAGAAAGAAACGTGACAAAGATGGCAGTGGAAGGTCAGCGCCTAAAGATGGTCCATGCTGTACTCAATCCTGTGGGCCATATGTCAATAGCGATTCCAGCAGATCTTACAAAAACTCAGAAGAGGTAAGTTAAGCTCTTATACAACCGCCGACTTTTAGGGCCTTTTTGGAGCATGGTCGAAACATGTGGTTAGTAAAATAGAGCTTGTATTCTCATGGAAGTGTATCCGATCATTTCGGTTTGTTACACTTTTCCATGAATAGCTCTCATCAACGAACAGAAAGATAAACTGACCTCCCAGTTTGTTGCTTTTGACCATTTGCTGCACCCCCACTGTAAACAGGTACATGGTTTTCTTGGAGGTTGTGAATCCAAATTGCATTGCACACACACATATTGTATATTTAAGACATTATGAATTTATGATGAATCTAGGTCTAGAGTTTGTTTGATGCCCACTCTTTCCCGTCTTTGCAGGAACTGCAGATTCTTGAACAGCCTGATACTACGATGCAAACATTTATAGGTTTGTTTCTATCTGCTACTGCTTGGGAGTTTGCCATGCCCACATTTAGGGGCTAGCTCCTCGAGAAATGCTAGTTGATGGTTCACATGCATGCTACATCAAAATAATGTAAAAGGTGGAACCCAGTATGACCTAGCCTAAGATCAGGCCAAGGATTTATAACCCACTCCATTGTGTTTTAGATGCAGCCAACTTTGTCATGAGTGGTATGGCCTGACATTTGGGTGTATTTTGTCGAATTGGTTGGTGGCTTGGAGTACAAAACATGCCATGTTAGAGCATGTAGCCATGAATGTTGAGTCTGGAACTATAGACTACATGGCTTTTGTCGGTAGCATGGATAAGAAGATAAGAAATCCCTAAATGCTTTCTTGATTTTATTACTGCAGGGAAGAGAAGTAATGGTACAAAAAGAATGAGACAGGATACTGATCTGGGAGGTGATTCCTTTTCTTCAGAGGACCTTAAAGGAGCAAGCCGCAAGTATTTTATATTGATCGAGAACATGGAAAAAGATACATCTGCATCAATGATAGTAAATTTCATATATCAAGAAACATCCACTTTGTGCCAGGCCTTGGTATTGCCTAGCACTTTATCAGAAGCACATACAAGGGGAGCTATCTTCATAGAAAACCAAGAGAAGTTCAATAGGTTATCTAGGTTGTTATGTAGTCCGGACCATTTTATAGTGTCTTCAAGAGGAAGGTATTGTGTTATTTACCTTCTTTGTTAGACAGATCCTTAAAATTATGCAATGTTTTTCTCTTGAGTCATGTCTATCTTTATCTGTGTTTCTGTCATTTCAATGTTGTAGGCCATCATTGATTTGTCTCTCTCTTATTTTATTTTAAACTGCACGGAAGCCTTATTACATTGCAATCTCATCTTCCTTAGTTTCCTTTGCTATGCTGTTGCTTTTGCTTCATTTCTGTTAGTGAAATATCATTACATTTATCACAAATTTTATTTGTTTGAGTTCCCGCTGTGAATCGTTCCATCTTTCCTTCTCACATATATACCAACACTCAACCCAGAAACTACTTGGTTGAAAAATCCCATCCTAACCAGGTGGAAAGTAGAGTAGCTGGTAAATATTTCATCTTTCACCTATTCTTTGGTTCTCTCATTTTGATTTTCACATCCTACTTAATCAGTTATTGTCAGTCCTTATTTTGCTTCCGCTTTCTTTGCAGACCATGGGTTATAACAGGGAATAAATGGAGCCTGGAAACATTTGGAAGCATGACACCAAAATCTGAGGTTAGATATTAGCTATTTGTCTTTCAAAATGTCTCATATGTAAAGCTTTCTACTTTTTCTTTGTAGTATATATTTTTCGTATCTAATGAAATGAACTAGAATAAAGAAAGGGAGTTGTAATTTGTAAAGCACTGATGTCTTTAAGGCACGTCAAACATCTAAATGCACTCTCCCTGAGGAATTCAGGATTTTTTCCTAACAGATAACATATCAACTTATGGATGGTTTGTAATTGTGAATATTGTTTAATTGTCTATCCTCTTTTAGAAATATACTCATGGTGCAATGGAGTATGTACAACCTGCCAAAGCCTAAGATTTTTCTATTGAATTGGTTATAATCAAGAATATATTTTGGTGTTGTGATTGTCCTCCCACTGTGAGAGACAAAACCTAACATAGATGAATTCAATACCATCTTGTGGGTCTTGTTTAATTGTCTAATCTATAATAGAAATATATGTGTACTAAAATGGTGCTTTTAGAACCTACTAAAAATAGAAATTGTGTTGAAGAGACAATAAGCAGGACAATGTTTAGGTGGAGTTGATTGTTCTGATCTTGTGGGGGACAAATCTTTACATAGATGAATTGAATCATAACCCCTTTGATTAGTGCTAATTATAGAGTTCTGAATCCCCTTCTATTTGGGCTAATTTACAGATATTATAATCTCTACTAACGATCTAATTCAATGCCATCACCTTAGCCCTAACCACCAATCTGGGGTCAGCTTAATTTGGTCTACTTGGTAAATAAAGATGACAAAAGCCTATCATTCTAACATAGTTGTTAAAAAGTGAACTCTCTCTCTCTCTCTCTCTCTCTCTCTCTCTCTCTCTCTCTCTCTCTCTCTCTCTCTCTCTCTCTCTCTCTCTCTCTCTGTGCGCACACGTGTGTTTGTGTGTGTGGACGAGACCATCTTTATGTCCTAATCCCAATTATCTGATTCTCTTTTGTGATTTTTTTTTCTTTTTCCACTTGATCCTATTGAAGTCTATGTTCACAAATCACAACTCCAGAGTCCTGCAATTTCTATACTTATTGTTTCAGCCAAGGTCTTAATCGCCCTTCCCCTTGTAGTTCCTTAAACTTAGTAAGCCTTCAAAACCAGTTCGTGGGCTAATCAGGCATTCTGTGCACATGGCCAAACCATCTCACAAGGTATTCCTTCTCTTTTCTAGAACTGATGCTGCCCGTAGGTTTCCTATTGTGCCTCCATAGTCCATTCCTAATTCTATCCTTTTAACTCCCACGTGCATCCTAACATTTGCATCTGTCTTCCCTTTTCTTCCATGCCCAACATTCGGCTCAATGTAGCAGAGCAGGTCAAATTGCCATCCGTTAAAAAGTGACTCTTTAATCCAAGTGCCATTCTGCAATAGCATAGCACTCCACTAGCTTGTTTCCACTTCACCACCCATCCTATTTTGTTTGCGAATGACCCTAGATACCAAAATCTGTCACATTGTCATACTAAGTTACCTTCAATTTTGATCAACTCAGAGAGAGAGAGAGAGAGAGAGAGAGAGAGAGAGCTCAATGACAAAAACACCAGTAATAATAGATTTGTTGGTTCTGGTAGAGCTGAATCTGGTACTCATAGGAGCAATAGATCCTCCCTTTAACTGAAGGATCATCTTACTAACTCAATCAAGTAGCCAGTGGGATACCGCATCCATGCTATTTATTTCCTTAACTGATGGCACAAATATCAGTTACTGTGGCATTTCAACTAATGAAAGCCCCTACTCTACAAAAATGATGCATTTGTCATATAGCTTTACTTTGTCCTTTTTCCCACTTTTTTCCTCTCATTTGCTTGTCCAGGGGAACTTTGCATAAGCATATAACTTTTATCTCCATCAATGTGTATTAGTGGCTGATGTGCCCATTCCATAAATCGGGGAACATGATTCAATAATTCAGAAAACTGATGGGATGGACGTCATCTGGGATGGAGGATTCCCCAAATTATTTCTAGATCAAAGATCCCAGATGTATAATTCAGTTGTTAAAGAAATTTTTTTTGCAGGTTTGTTAGAGTAGTTGGGCCATGTTTTTTGTAGCTTGTTTTCATACCTTATGGCTCACCTCAATGAGATTGGTTTTCATTCTCACCATACCTTTTCTCAGTATCAGTAGCAATCCTACATTCCTTAAAAAAAAAAAAAAAAAATTTCATTTGGTTTAATTTTTTCAGCTGCATATTTGAAGCCTATAGCAATAATAGTTAGATGTATATTAATCAGGAAGTCTGCAGGGCCACCCCCATGTGCAGTGGGCCCAATCATCTCATTTGTCTGGATCACTAATCCATGGGCCTTATTTATATGTTATGGGACATTAAGACATTTGTGTTTTCCTGTGACTACAATTTTAACTTTCGGCTATCAAATGGTTGATTTATTATTATTATTATTATTATTATTTTGTAATGTACTCTTTTTGTTACATTTACTTATTCTGAATTTTAATCATCCTTCTCAATAAATGGACGTAACCATGAACAAACAGCATGTCACCTTTTCTGCTAACAAATTTTTTTTAAAAAAGTAGAAATAGAAGAGAGTGGGAGAGAAAATTTGTGTTCACTTGGTAATTGGCATTGCATGACCCTTAAATAGGAGTGCTGGTCACAAGGTTTCCTTATCCAAGTGATACATGTGATCTTAAAAGGTAAGTCTATCTCAAGAGATAAACCTATCTTAAGAGATTACAAGAAGATAACTACAGTTATAAACTTATAATAACTCATCGATCCCCATCTAGAGATTACAATGGATTCATGTTTCAGTTGACCCATTGGCCCATCTTGGCCCGCCCATTCTGAGGCCCATCAAGCTATGTTGCCTGGTATATTTGAAATCTGCTGCTTTATAATTATGACTGCTTACTGAACTAAAAGTTAATAAGATCGTTGATTGTCTTGACCAAATACTTGCAGAAGATACTGCTGAAAAAAAATGAACTTGTGGGCAAAATAAAGGTTGTTCGAAAGGGAACAAAAGAATATGAGAATGGAAAACGACTGAGAGATTTGTTCTTGGAGTTCTATGCGCATCAACAGCACCTCTATAAAAGACTTGCATCAGAGGAGCAAAAGTTCTTTCAATCACACCATACAGTTGAGGATACCCATTACCAAAAATGGGTAAAGAACTGATTAAATTTTCATCTTTTAACTATGAGGATTAAAAGGTACTTATTTCCCAGCATTCTCAAATTTCAATCCATGTGACTCTTTCAAACTGAGCATTCTATGAACTGCATGACTTCTTAGTGATGCTTTGCACCTTAAAGAATTCACGAAATTTTTTTATGACACTTGAAATGCATTCTACCATAATGCCTTGAGTATGGAAATAGTGTGGGGGTTATGGCTCAATGATCGAGTCCCTAAATAATCTCCAGATTGTTCATCAGGCCAACCACAGTTTGAGTATGCCCCTTCATCATCATCAAAGCCTTTCCGCAATTATGTTAGGGTCAGCTACATGAATTCTGAATCTCCATTCTAGTCCATATTTATTCGTACTACTTTCATCCATTTCCTCTTTGGCCTATAGCTTTGTCTTGAGGCCCTACCAGCCTGCATAGAGGAATTTTTCCTCACCAATGTCACAGTTGCCTTGCGTTGGACATGTTCAAACCATCTCAAATGAGTCTCTTAATTTATCATTTATTGATACTACTTATAAGTTCTCTAGAGAATGCGCTCATTTTTTATTCTTCCTAACTTATCACACGCCATCTCAGCATTCTCATCTCTACTACACTCATCTTTTGAGTATGTTGTTTCGTGGTTGGCCAATATTTGCTCCATAGGTCATAACTGATCTAATCGTTGTCCTGTAAAACTTTTCATTTAATTTTATTGGTTATATGCCAATACAAAGAACTCTAGAAGCGAGTCTCCACTTTAACCATCCAACTCTATCCTATGTTTAAAATCCTCCTCAATATCTTGTTAGTTCTACACCATTGGAAGGAATCTCTTTGAGGTATCTCTTGAGCTTCAATCTCAAGACAATTTTATCTCTTTGCGCATTTTTATTGAACTTACAATTCGTCTATTCTGTTTTTGTACGACTTATATTAAAGCGCTTGGATTCTAAAACCTCTCGCCATCTTTCAGGTATCACATTTACACTATCTCTCGATTCATCAACAATACTATATCATTAGCGAAGAAAATACTCCAAGGTGCCCCCTTTTCGATATGAGCAGTTACAGCTAAAGCATGGGAAAAATGATGGGACAACCCTGATGGCTTGCGAACAGAAGGTTGCAAAAAAAAATGCATCACTTACATTAAAAAAAAGTGCATAACTAGTTCACTTTTGAAGTAAGAGGACAAATTTTGAATAAACTCTAGTCTGGTTTATAAATTTCTGTCTCTGTGGGGGCAATCTTATACACTATGAAATAATGAATTAGGGTTGTGTTTACTTACGCAAGTGAGTTACAGTTTTACAGCTGTGACATCAGTTGGCCCTACTTGTCATTCCAAATTTATTTTTGAGTTCTGATTTTTGTATCTGATAGTTCTCTCTTTGCAAGTTATTTTAGTTCGTAATTTCTTTACCATTGAGGAAAAATGTTTGATTCTATGATCATGCAGATTCGTGTGTTCCTTGCTTTTATATTCGATCATATCTTGGTTCTATTTTGTGTATTGAAATAAACAGTCAATGTATCAAAGGAACAGCTAGAAAATAAATCCAAGATAAAACCATAAAATAGAAGAGGGGACAAGAGATTTACATGGTTCAACAGATTGCATGCGCAATATCACAGCCGAGGTGCTTCCTCTTTTTTGTCACTAGAAAAATAAGGGACTACAAAACTTCAAGTCTCTCTCTTCCTTACAGAGAACTCCTTTCAAACCTAGAGAACATTGTGTATTACTTTTTCTTGGGTTTTCCTTCTTCAAGGGTGCGTTTTTGAGCGGATGGCATTCTGAGGTAGAGAAGAAAACTCGTTCTCATTTTATTTTATTTTTTTGTGCAGCCCACTTTTTCATTGTTTGGGTGTGACACATTTTTTCCTTCTCAACACCATATTTGAATAACATAGATTCTTGTTTGTAAGTGGGGTTCTGGAATTAAAAGGTGGTCCATTGGTAAAAAAAAAAGAAAAAAAAAAGAAAGAAAGAAAGGAAAACGAAGGTGGATCCATAATTTCTTTCTATTATAGTTTTTATTTTTCCACAGGATGTTGCATAATCAAAATGAGATTATATGCTGGAGCATGGCTAAAATGGATCTGAGATGGGTTGATCGTCTTATCAAATCAAAACCACATCACTATCACCTTTGATGTGGGTGGAATTTCTGAAGGCTCTGATTAGATGATTTTTAATGTTGATGTAGACAGAGTAAAATGAGATTCTCTGCATCTAAATGTGTTTAGGATTCTTATTCTACGTAAAACACAATCATTGGATGATTTCTTGCTAATAACTCTCAACACTTTACAAAAAAAAAAAAAAAAAAGAAGAGCTTTTTGTATATACAGCCCTAAGGTTTGTAAGACTTGTATACAGGATCTTGAGGTTTTAGTATTTGTAAATAGGTTCCTATTTTTTATTTTTAATACCTTTTATATCCCCAAAATCAATATTCTTAACAAGAATGGACAGCCACCATGAGATTTATATTGAATTTTTATATAAATGACAGCTTTGCCGTTACATCTATTAAACAAAAATGAGTCTATTATTATTTAAAAAAATATCATTATTTTATCTCAAGTCCCAATGCTTTCTCTCAATAACTCTCTCATGCACATGACCAATGGCGGACCTGAGTACAAGGGCATGAGAACTGGAGCCAACACCCATAAATGAGAAAAGTTTAAAATACCTCCCTGCAAATTCTGAAAATTAATATCTTTTTTGACATTTCCTCGTTCCCCCCAATATTTTTTTTTACATAGAGCCAAACACCTCCCACCACAAATTCTAAAAATTAATAATTTTTTTACATTGACTCATTCCCCTAATATTTCTTTTAAACCCCCTATACATAAAGTATAATCAAGTATTTTGAGACTTTCATCAATCTAATATTGGTAGGTCATGTACGGGTTGGATAAATCATAACCGGTTATAAGTATATGTGTCAATTGTCGTCATGATCAATTTAGATTTAATAAAATGAATCTTGTATTGATAAAAAAAATAAATTTTTGTGGGGTTATTCTCTCACACTAAGTGCAATTGTTAATGTTACACGTTTTATAAATAAAAATAAATCCAAGCTTTTGAAACTATGCATATAAGGATAAAAGAGATGAAAAAAATTGTCATTTCGCTTTAAAAACCTATCGTGGTTGGAAGACTATTGATTTTGGAAATACATAAGGTATTAAAATGAGAATGCGGGGGACTATTTGCAAATACTAAAACCTTAAGAGCCTATTTATAAATCCTTCAAACCTTAAGAGGGTATATACAAAAAGCTTAAAAAAAAAAAAAAAAGACCCTCTTTCTGAACACTAGAATTTAACATCAAACCAAGAGATGAGTGACCCTAACAGCCACCAATCTGAATCTGGTTATCTAACATCGAATTGCCACCAGCCGTAAACCAAGTGGTAGTCAATCCTACATCAACGATTGGATCAATAATGCTTGGACATAATGCATTCTTCTGTCACCATTGACATGGGTGGATTTTGGATGTGTAATATTCGTGAAGACTTTTTTTTGACGGAAAAAAAAACATGAAAAGACACTTTTGGCAGACATTAAGCTCACATAAACAACTAGAGATTGGTTCATGTCAATTCTTTGTAGCACCGATGGTAAGGGACCTGAGCTGAAAGTGTGGGCCGGGTCGTGGCTTCTCTCTCTTAAGCATACATTTATATCTTATGAACTTTTTGTGCACACCTCGTAGTGGGGCTCACTTGATGACTTTATTCTAATGGACCACACACACGAAAGGCTCCTAAATTATACCGGTCCCCTTTTTTATACCCATATAAATGGATTGTACTACAAGATTGATGAGTCATTGTTTAGACCATTGATGAAGGGGATTATAACGATTAGATGAGGCCCGTATTTTGAATGAAGATGGGCTTCAACCAAATAAAGAGATCCTCCTCTCCGGTACCATCCTCAAGTGGGGCCCCACAGCGAGGTCGTGTGCACTCGATAAGCCGCCTATCCTGAATGGCCATTGAACTGATGGAATTATAATGAGCCATTTTATCAGGAACTGTAAAAAGATCATAGACAGCTGGTGGCCTTAAAAATAAGAGCATTATAGTCATATTCTTTTAGCCTTTGATGACGTTTGCTGACGATTACTTTGCCTACCTTAGTCAAGAGACTATTCTATAATAACAATTATGCTGAAACAAGGTTCACACTGGGCCATCTTGGCAAGTCATGATATCAGACTTAGACCGACAGCATGCATCCGCACTTGAACGTTTATAGTAACAAGCTTTAAATGGGTGGATATATATACATGATCATCTATGGCTGCTGAGTCCATGTTTTGAACATGGTTGTAAAATAACAATTTCCTATTGTTATTCTGGTCTGTTTTGTGTCCCTTTTTCTAAAAATCTTCATTTTTAATTGATTTTTAGATATTTCTAACGTATAGAAGCAGGATGGCAGGACCTTTAGCTATGAGACAATTTGACTGTCTCATCATGCTTTAATGCCATAACGTAGACGAATCATGGACATGGACATCACCATGATGGCCACTGTACATCAACAATGTAAGGTTTAATGTCTTATCTGTAGCGTTGTAATTGTTATTGACACAGAAAGAACGACTCTACCGTGGCCAGTATACATCGATAGTTTTGTCATGTCAATGTTAATTTGTCTTTATCCATTGCCATCTAATTCAAGGCACGTTGGAAGGATTGGATGGTGGCGTAGATTGCGATAGTGCTTCTTTAAATAAAATAAAATAAAATAAAAGGGTTGTCCTAACAGGCCTCTACCGTGTATGAGTTTTTCTTTTTTCATTTTATAATTTATCAGTTGAGGAACTTGAATTCCAACAATTTCTAAGTGACCTATTCTTCATCTCATCCCAACAGTACAGATTCTAATTGTTTGTAAATGGGATTTGTGGTCTACAATTAATAGGGGGGCCCCACAACTTCTATCTATTTTATTTAGTCTGTATTTACCATAAGATATTGAGGAGTCAAAATGGGATGATCTGCAAGAGCATGGTTAAATATTGGACCTGAGATGGCCGGGTTGATCATCTCAGCAAACAAAAACCAAATTACATTTGGTGTGGGTGGAGTTTGTGACGGTTCCATTTAGATGGGTTGTAGACCAATGGCGATGTCCAATCTAGAAAACCTCATTAATTATATAGACCCCACCGTCAGATTTTCCACAATCAAACGAGATTACTGACATTAAGGAACCCCAAATCACTGAAAACACCTTTTGTGCAGCCTCCAGCCACCAAGCAAGCGGCATCTGTGAGTCCCACATATTACTGAATGAATTAATACAACTCAAGATAATTACTTCTCTTTATATATATATATATATATATATATATATATATGGGACTAGTGAGGACCGTCCTCACCATTTTTTGTGAGGACCACTCAGGGCCGTCCGATTAGAAACCTGATCCAACGATTCTGATGCAACCTATATAACTAAAGGAGGGAAATGAAAATGAGGAGAGAGAATCGCAGAAACCAGAAGAAGCCCCAAATCGATAGAATCACAAAAACTGGAAGAAGCCCCAAATCGATTCACCATCCTCTTCCGCCTCCTTCCCGTCCTCCTTCCCGGCACGGTCTCGCAGCTCCTCCTCCTCCTCCCCTCTCGACGACGTCTCCTCTCGGCTCCATCACTTCCATCGTGCAGCCAGCAAAGACGCCCAGTGCTCGATTTGATTCGCACCAGAGTTGCATCCCTCTCATCCCTCTTCCTCGTCTCTCCCTCTGTCTGCCGTTTTGGCATCTGAACTTGAGTCAGTGATCTATGACATAAATCCTGGCAGGTTATTGAGGCCAATGCCTTGGTCGCTGGTTCTGCCGTCTTTGGAGCTAAAAACTATGCTGACGGCATGAATCTATTATTTATACTGGTTTAAATCTTCAACACCTGCACATGTGCACAGGTTTTAATCTTTTTGGCATTGGGTATGACACTACATGTTTCTGGCCGTGCAGCTATTAGAGGCATCAAGACTAGCAAAAGGCCTGTAGCAGTTGTGGTGTGAGCTGTGAATTAGTCACGTTTCTTAAGGAACAGATTTGGAAAAAAGATTCTGTGCTTCATTATCTGCTCCTATGTAAGTATCCTTGCAAATACTAGTTGTCACTTTATGTATGGATAACTAATTCTGAAATAATTCATCTGCTAACTCTCATCACTGATGTGCCTCAATGTTTTTTCCTTGTGAACTTTCATCTTTTATTTTCAATTGTGTACTCGTGCGATAAGAATTTGTTCTTTTTATGTCCTTTTGAAATGCTTACACTTTTCTCTTTTTCGGAACTCATTTACTATTGTTTGCTGCTGTTTTTATAGCTGCAATAGTGCTCTTGCTGTTGCTACTAATTGTTTCTTTATTCTTTGACACCCATACTGCATATTACCTCTTTTGGATTGGAAGGTATTACTATTTACTAAGCCTAGTCAAACTTCAAATCCTCTAAATCTCATACTTGCAGACTTGTGAATTCAGTGTACCTATGTAATTTTTAAACTAATCGGTATTTTCCTTTTAGCATCGATAAAAAAAAGTGATGCCGTCCATGAAGATGACCTGAGTGATTGGACGATCTTAGCTACCAAATGTGAAGGGAAAAATGAACAGCATTCAGGAGATTTGGGCAGTGGTCCACTTTAATGCTTGTATTATGCTGTTAAGGATTATCTGACCATCCTGATATTGGTGATACATCTTTTATATATGCTGCTGATGTGCCTATTAAGTCTTCTTAAATACTTTTACCAAAATAAAAATAAAAATAGTCTTCTTAAATCCATTCATGTGTGCCCTGTCCACATTTGAGCTGCTGGTATAGTGAGAACAGGGAGGTGAGATTGTGTGTGGACTCTGCAAAACCTTGATGAGCCTGCCGCATATGGACTCTTGGTGCCATCCCTCACTCGAAGTCTACTACCTTCAAACCTTGCAATGGTGGTCCCTGACTTTTAGATAACCTAGGCTGTCCACCAGTAATAAGGGCCCATGTATTATTTCAGTTGATTTTGGACTGTTGGTTGATGTTAATTTACCATTTAAGTTTCGCATGTATGGACCATCGATCACCTAACATTTAATTTACCATTTTGGGTTTTAGAGTTTGTTACAAAAATGAAATTGGGGTTTCTATGGCATGCAGATTAGTCCACTAAATTCTCTACAATTTTTGTTTTTAGTGTTTTTTGTTGCTGGGGTTATTTTATCTTCCCCAACTAGTCGCTGTTTAACAAGGTGGGATCCCATACTACACCATCAACTGATCATCCAGTAGACCTATCCTGGCAGTTTACATTGCAGAGATTGTGGGAAAGCCTCGTCCACAGCGACGAAGGTACCAGACATTGCATATGCATGTTATAGAGAGTTACATGATTCTTAATAGTGCCTTGCCTCTACTATGCCGAAATCCTAAGGCCTTGAGAATGTACATTGGGACATATATGTCTCCCTGATGCACTTACCTTAGCCCTTAATCAGTGTGTTGTATTTACATTGTTTAGAAACAGTGTGACAACCCACACTCAGATGATTTCAGCCCCTTAACGGGATGGCTAGGATCTTCCAATATGGGTTTTGTTTTATGATATGGTATGTCTACCCTGGACCCAATCAAATTAATGTGCGTGTGTTTAGGCTACCTCATAAACCAGTCACTATGTGTTGTTAAGGTTTCAAATATAGCATTAACTATTTTTTATGTGTGTAAAACTTTATGCAGGATGGAAATGGCTGTGGTGCGTTTCTTTGGAAAGATGAAGTAGCAAATTGGCATCTTGCTGAAGCTAATTCAACGACGTGTGAAAGAG
Source organism: Persea americana (assembly GCA_029852735.1). NCBI lineage: Eukaryota > Viridiplantae > Streptophyta > Magnoliopsida > Laurales > Lauraceae > Persea > Persea americana. The sequence continues at coordinate 73,108,392 of CM056811.1, forward strand.
AAAATTGGAGAGAAGAAAAGCCCCATCCGATACGTCTATTGAAACCAGGTTTGGAGAAGCAAAAGAACACCCTTGAGGTATCATGTCCATAATTAATATTTTAACTTTGAAGAAATTGTGCTATAGCACTTGAACAATCTTGAATGCATATTTTTACCCAGGTTTTATCCTTTCATTCCGCCGCTCGCAAGGGACTATCCATGGATGACCCTATCTCTTTTCACCCAGCTCTGTTTTCTCAGACCTTGCCCGCTGGTAATGAGGTAGAAGAGTTCTCCAGCTCGGACCAGGAAGAAAACCCAAACCAGAATGGAAACACTCAGGTATTTCTCAAATAATATATTTTGGATTTACTTTATTTTTATTTTATCTATTTAATTTTGTGTTCAGAATATATGATGGGCAACTATTCTATGTTATTTACTTGACAATGTCTCTGTTCATGAGTGATCCCTGAGAATATTTTTTTTCCTTCATGTATAATCTGGGACTGTTGTTCACATTTTTCAATGGATGAGAAGTTGGAATCAGCTGCATCTTCCATGAGTAGAATCTTCATACCTGAAGTAGACGAAGATAAGACCCCACGGTTGGGAATGTATTTGCATGACTTGGAAGAAGCTTACGAATTTTATAATACTTATGCGAGGGCTGCTGGTTTTGGTATTAGACGTGGTTCAGATAAAAAAAAGAGGGGTGAAGTATATTGGAAGCAGTTTATGTGCGCTAAACAAGGTCAGAGGGTAGAAAAGGAAGGAGGTGATTTTGTGTCACAGAAGCGTGTTCCATATACGAGAGAAAATTGTAGAGCGGAGATCGTTGTGAAAAAAATTACAAGCAGACATTGGGTTGTTAACAAATTTGTTGAAGAACATACTCATGTCTTATCTACCCCACGTAAGACACATATGTTTCGTTCACACCGTAAAATTACTCCAGCTCATAAAAAATTAATAGATGCATTTGAAGAAAATAACACACGACCGGCAAATCAAATGGAGCTCTTAAGCACACAAGCAGGTGGTTCAGGAGCAGTTGGTTTCAATGAGCAGGACATGCGAAATCACCATCGAGACAAGCAGAACGCAAAGAAGGGGCGAGATGGTAAGATGTTGTATGAGTATTTTGAATACATGAAAGAAATGAATCCGAGTTTTTCTTATTCTATAGAGACAGATGAGAACAATCAAATCAAGCATGTATTTTGGGCAGATCACCTATGTCGTCTTTCATACATTGTTTTTGGTGATGTTGTTACTTTTGACACAACATATCAAACCAATAAATATGATCTTATCTTTGGTGCATTTATGGGAGTAAATCACCATGATCAAACGGTCATCTTTGGAAGTGGTTTTTTATCAAATGAGAGTTTTGATTCATTTGTGTGGCTATTTAGACGTTGGTTGGAAGCTATGCCTGCGGGTCCACCGGAAGCGATTGTAACAGACCAAGATCCCGCGATGAGGAAAGCAATCAAGCACGTTATGCCTGCCACACGACATCGATTTTGTGTCTGGCACATTATGCAAAAGTTGCCATCCAAGTTAGGCGGACTTGCAATTCATGCTGACGGTCTTATGGATGCAATAAATAAAGCTGTTTACAATGCTGTCTCAACGGATCATTTTGAGATGGAATGGGCCAAGATACGAAATCAATATAACTTGAAAGAAGACAGTTGGCTAGAAGACATGTACACGCTTCGTGAGATGTGGATACCAATCTTCTTAAGGGGCATGTTTTTTGCGGGAATGTCATCGTCACAGAGAAGTGAAAGTTTCAATGCATTCCTTAAGCAGTTTGAAACACATAAGTGTGGTTTGCATGACTTTATGATGCGCTTTGAACGTGCCATTACTCGTCAAAGGTATCAAGAGCTAAAAGCGGAGCATGAAAACTTGCAAACGAGGCCAAAGCTCCTAACTAGTTTGGAGATGGAGGAACAAATGGCTGGAATATATTCGAGAAAAATTTTCCATGAGTTTCAGGTACAATTCATGGCAATGGTGTCATCCATTCCAAAACTTGTAAAGGAAAATGCGTCAGAGAGCATTTATGATGTTTGGTCCATGAAAAATAAGTGCAAAACTTCTGAAAGGGTCATTTTCAACAAAGATTCTAAATGTGCAAATTGCTCTTGCAAACTATTTGAGTTTCGAGGAATTCCTTGCAGTCATATAATTGTTGCGTTGAAACACGAGATGATTTTCACCTTGCCTGAGCATTTTATATTAAAGAGATGGACTTCTCACGCGAGAGATGGTACAGAATATAGCAAATGTTTGATCGTGGGGAATACAACTGGTGGCACCTCGTTGATTGTCCGGCATGGTGATTTGTCGTATTGGGGCAACATGGTTTCTAATGAGGCAAGTATGTGTTCAAAGACGTACGAATATGCAAGAAATGTTTTGACTGATCTTCATAAAATGTGTCGCCAAATGAATCAACTTGAACTTGGAGGAGAACATACATCAAGTGGAAAAAACAAAATGGTTAGTGACGCAGTTAGTGAAGCAGTGCAATTGATTGAACCACCTCATGCTACAACAAAGGGCCGTCCAAAAAGACTAAAGTCGTCAAGGGAGAAAGCTCAAAAGAAAGACCGACTTTGTCGTGGATGCAACCAGCGTGGTGTTTCACATGACAAACGGAATTGCCCAGCTCTTTTGAATAGGTAGTTATTTGTTCAGTTTTGTTATTCTTAAAATTAATTTATTTTCCGCAACAGTTTTCTAATAATATCTAGAGAAAACCCAAATATCAAGATTGATATTTTTGACAATGCAAACCTTATTGACACAGGTTGCCACATTTTCATGGTCATGGCCATTTGGTTACTCAAGCACTTGGGCTCGGCCCATTTTTTTAAATAAGTGCAGACTCAATTTTGAATTAGAAAATAGCGTTCCTGATCATATCCAAAGTAGAGTTTGTTAGGGACAGGTGTTGTTTTCATGTGGACAAGGAAAGGAGGGCTGAATGAGGTCCCTTTCATGAATCCAGCTCCTATCTTTCTTGGTTTGGCTTCAGTTTTGAAAGGTTTACAGTGCTCAATCTACAGTGGATATGAGTCTTGCGAGGCAACTGATGCAAAGCTATATGGGGTGCATCACTTCTTCAATTAGACCAAAAAAAAGGGGGAAAAACACACGCACACACAAGCACTTCAATAGTGTTTTTATATCAGAAATTTGACTTTATGTTGTGTAAAGTGTACACCATTGCAATTGATTGCCCATTTAGCAAATGACCCTATTCTTAGTTTAAATTACTAATTACGTTGCATGTGTTTTATTTTCAGGGGGACTGTCGATCTACATGTGGACATTCCAAGAATGCCAGAAGCCCCAACCAATACAGCTGTTGAAGGAAGCTCTTCAGATGTGTCCGGTTCCGATGTCAACCCATGGACATGACACTTGAGATGAATGTTGCTTATGTGAAGGAGAGAATTAGAGCATTGTCATTGGGAAAGGAAGTGGTATGGTGGTTTTTTTGTTTTTTTTTAAGTTCGAAGTCTACCCTTATGCAAAGATTGTCCCTTAGATAATTGCATGTTGCTTGTTTATTGTTAATATTCAATGACAAAAGGGAATTGTGAATTTTCACTCATTGAATGACATTGTGAATTTTGAATGGCAGTGGTTGTAAAAGAGAATGAGTTTTTTTGGGTAGTTAACAGGTGTTCAGATGCCTCACGATTGTGGTAAGAGGAGAGAGAGAGAGAGAGGGGTGGTCATGTACTTTTATCAATCTGCATTCTGGGTTGCAGATATCTGAACACTTAGAACATTGCGGAATGGACAAATGTTTTGCTGAAGGAAGTTAGGGAGTTTACTCTATCAAAACAAGTTGAAGCGATACGCGCCAAACTGTGGGAATTTTTTTGAAGATTGACGCTTGTATGTTTTGATCTAATTAAATTTTTACCGTTTTGAATCTTGCTATAGTGTTGCTTTATTAAGATACTGGTTGTGACAACATATGCTTTCTTTATAATTAATTACTTGGTGGCTCAATATAGTGAGACCCTGCCTTTCAATGTTTTGGGGAAGTAGGACCACCTGTTCCTTCATCCATCACATAAAAAGCAGATAGTATTGTGCCGTCCTTTGATTCATGTCCTAAAAAAATGGTAAGATGAGAAACAAAATAAAAGGATATTTTTTTAGTTCAATGCAGTGTATGATGTATATGCAATCCCGTCCTAAATTTGGAGGTACATCAGATGAGGCTGTAGCTATACAAGGACGACTATGGCATGGCTGTTATAGATTTCACTTCTAGCATGTCAATAGTATATGTTGTGATTCACATAAATGCATAAGAACATTTTGAGCACCTACAACCCTTATAGTGCTGCATAAAGGCATATGGAGATTATTATAAAATGATCCTCTTCCCCATTAAGATTGGGGTCTGTAGTAGTAAATTTTTTAAAGTGGATTGCAGCTTGAAAATTTAGAAGCTGGTTTACTAAATTAGGTCTAGAATTCCTTGAGTGTCAATTAAATTAAAGAGCATACAAAGAAGCAGTTTTGCCCTGAAGGAGATTTATCATATAATCCAAATAAACTTAATTGAAATCACTGGAAACAAGGATGGCCCATTATGTTGAAAACGTCATAAACACGGAGTTGAAACGTTCACGTAAATTGGGAGTGCATCCAGCCAGTCAATGGGTTAAACAAAAATATAAAACTACCATTCACTTTTTCAAATTTTTACATAGGTTGTACATAGTCATGGATAACAAAGAGAAAAACATAGAAAAAAAAAGATGGGGAGATTTCTAAAGGAGGCGCTTCATTGATGACGAAGCTGGTTGAACATTTCAGTCAGCTGATTACGAATGTCAGAGAAACCGGTTGCCATCCTTTCATCCAATTGTTCAATCTGGATAGACTGATCAAACACTGCATTTTCAATCGCAAGGAGACGATTTTCAATGGAATCTGCCTCTGCGTCGTCATCAGCTTCATTTGGGGCTTGTCCCCTCTGAAGATGTCGGGCCACATGTGTATCAGACATTGCTTTGGTTCTACCATCTATTACCTTTCTTCGAGCAACAGGCAATTCATGACTGTACGCTTGGCAACCTTTTTCAATCATTAATTTACATATCATTGCACCAAAAGGAAGGGTGATTTTTCGTGGTTCGTTATAAACTCGCAGCATTGATTCCAGTATCGCCTGTGGGATGTCAACAGAGGTGCTTGTGCCTAAGGAGTAGAGAAGGAAAGCCTGAGAATAGATAAGATCAGATCTATGACTTCTAGGCTCAATGTTGTAGCAGACAAATGTGTTGAGTAACCGATAATCAGTGGTGAGACCAAATATCTTCAGAACAGGACTATCCAGTACAGTGGGTTTCCCACACAGCTCTGTAGCTACCTCATTCGCTTGCATCATCATGTTATCAAGATCATTTGTTGGATAGGATATGTGAACAGGTCTCTGAAGACTGAGTAAAGTGGCAATGCTATTTGCATCTACAGTCAGTGTCTTCCCCCGAACGTATGTCTTGAAACCACTATTGTTGACATCATACATATTGCAGTAAAACTCCCGTACCCAATTTTCAAAGCATTCATTATTCAAGTTCATTAAAATCGTAAGACCGTTCAGATGAAGCCAATGCAAAAACCTAGTATGGATGAGTTCAGAGTGCACAACTATTCTCTCAAATATCACTGTCCAATTGCTGAATCTTGTTTCAAAACGTTCAACACCATCAGCATCTTTAAACCTTTCATTATTGAAACGAGAGGAAGACCCAGCTGGTCTCTTCCCTTTAGAAGTTTCTGGTTGCTTTCCTTTGTAAGTTTTAGGAGGCATACTGTACAAATAAAATAAAAAAGGAAACAGATAAGGTGGAACCCTGATTCAACAAACACAATGTAACACAATGTATATAAAAATCTACCAAATTCCATGATATATAAATCACTTTATAAGGTGCAACCCTGTTTCAATAAACACAATGTGCATAAAAATCTACCAAATTTCATGATATACAAATCACTTTATATATATCCTAAAGGGAAACATCATATTGGTACAGCACTTTATCACAAAATATACAGCCAAACAGATCAACCCTGTCGGAATAACCCAACACAACACAAATTGAAACACAACACAAATTGAAGACGAAATGCAAAAGCCAACACAGTCTGAAATCAGTGAAAAATATCATAGTGAAAATTCCTATTTTTGACAGATCTAACAAAAAAAAGTCAGTTATTTCTTTGAAAAGCAACAACCCACAAACCTCATAAAAGAAAATCTCTACAACCATCCAACCAACAAAGAAATTAAAATCTTAAAAAAATCCAACTGCTCAAGATTTTTACCCTCGGTAGAGTTTGGGATTAATCAAAAACAAGAAATGAAAGCCGCAGCCAACGAGTTTACTTAGGGAAAAAAAAAAGACATGAGAGGAATAAAAGAGGATCATACCTGAAGCAGCTAAGAAGGAAATGAAAGAGAAGAGAGGAAAATGAATGAGATTGATGGGAGCAGGTGGGCAGGAATACTCAGAGAGAAGAATCAAGTCACATGCGGATAAAGGAATAGTGAGAGAGAAGAAGCATGCGGATAAACTTTGTAGATTTTACTTTAGGATGAAACTTCCCTCACTATTCTCGCTATAGCGAGCCCCCTGCCACCATTTTCCCTCTTGCCCCCTGTGCTCGAGACGACTCTCTGGAATCTTTTTTTCAAAAATGTATTTTAGAAGGAGGACCACTCTATGAAATTTTTGAATTTTTCCCGGACACTTCAGGTTACTAGATTAGAAGCCATCTACGGAAGCTCAAACTTTTTCATTCATAAAAAGAAAAAAAAAATGGAAATAATTCAGTAAAATGTTGAAAATAAAATGAATTTCAATTATATATCAAAAATCATTTTTTCATTAAAAGGATACATTATTATGTTTTTGGTAATGTTTTTATTGTGATAATTCCAATTCATTATTTCAATTCTATTTAGATATTATGATAAAAAAATGACATTGCCTGGCATTTGAAATAAAATTTGAACGGACCACCAAATCATAGACCTATCATATGCATCATAGTATACCTATCATATACAAAAAACTACAACAAAATTGTTCTCTGGACTGCTAGTTGAAAATAAAATTAATTTTAAATAAAAATAAAGAAATTAAAAATCATTCTTTCGTTACAATTGCAATTCATTATTTTTTATATTATCAATGGGCTCCATCCAATTCATTACTTTTTATAATGACATTGTAAATTCATTACTTTTTATATAATGCCATTGTAAAATCACGGGAGAATCGAAGAAGATGATTACAGTCAAATGGGCTTTTTACACCTATCCCTGTGTTTCACCTAGGTTGAATGGAGAAGGGTGAAAATTGTGTTTCACCTAGGTTGAAGGGAGAATGGTGAAAATCCGGTAATTTTTCCTAAAATCTGGTGATGCAGGTTGGACTAATAAATTATGGTGATGCAGTGGTTAGATTAGATTTTTAAATTAGGTTTTTAATTTTCTTTGGTTGTAAGTAATATTTTAAATTTGTAATTAATTTTTAATTCAATTAGAAAATTTGATTTCTATAGTTTTTTTTAGACTATAACTAGATTTTTTCATTGGGAAAGGTTTTGCGATAAATAAACCCTACATGGATCGATCCAGTTCCACTCCAGTTCCACCGGTTATTACTATAGGCTGCGATCATTTGGAACGATCCGGTCCTGTGGGCCACTTGAGAGCCTAACAATGACGAGGGTTATAGAGCCTAACAATCACAAGGGTTATAGAAGTTTTAGAGGACTCATGATTTGCCTGTGTGGAAAAGTTGGGAGTCTTGCAATCAAGAGATGTAGTATTTTGAGTTCTTCAAAATTGTCTACGTTATAGATATTGGATAAAGTTGGATGGGAGTCAAAATTTGCATGATCAATTGACCTGCCTAATTCAGATGAGTGTCAAGTTTAAGCTAGATGCATGATCAATTGACCTACCTAGAAATATGATGAAATTAATCTTCAAAGGAGATTAAATTGCTACCACATGAAAAGCAACCCAATGGCGCATCAGATCCGATTATGGAATCAATCTTCAAATGAAGCAACATAACACGAAATCTACACCTATCAAATCAGCACATGAAATATACAGAACTGTGCAAATAACTTCCATGTTCCGTCATGCACAAAACATGTTTTTAAACCTTCAAAGAAACCATATCCCCAGAGCATGTATTTCATGCCTAGCTGAACAAGAAAACTATGATTATAATATAGCACGCAACTATAATAGCATGATAAATTTTTCGGAGATATGCATTTCGAATTTTCTCTACTTCAATAAAAACACAAAATACGAACTCTATCTTTTCAACGACCACTATCAAATTATCTCTTTCACACGTCGTTGAATTAGCTTCGGCAAGCTGGCAATGCGCTACTTCATCTTTCCAAAGAAATGCACCACAGCCATTTTCATCCTGCATAAAGTTTTACACACATAAAAAATAGTTAATGCTAAATTTTAAACCTTAACAACACATAGTGACTAGTTTTTGAGGTAGCCTAAACACACTTACTTTCCAATTTGGGCATTTCCAAAATTTTCGATTTGGATTCAATTGCGTACGAGAAGTATATAATTTCATCGGTCCAGCTCCACATCGGCATTTTGGAGTAAATTCAGATAGGGTTGTATTACAAGATGACATTCTGTGCAAATAATATTGTTAGTTGAAATAACCCCAGCAAAAAAAAAAATATTTACAGTTCAAGCAATCCAAAGTATAACAAAGAAAAAAAAGGGAACTGATAGCCATGGTTTGACAAATGACCATAATCCACATACGTAATTGCGGAAATAAGAGTCGGGCAGCATTGAAAAAATTTCTACATTTTCGTTTCACCACTTTGTTGGGTTCAGCTGTGTATGCAGTGTTCAAATCATTAAGCCCCAAAATATTTCAATCAGAGTAAACTATGATATACCCTGGAGGTTTGGATAAATAGAATGCACTTAGAGGATATCAAGTCCAATACATACGAACATAAGAGTCCATCACAATTTGAAAGCCATCAATTAATACAGAGGTCCATCTCTGCCCCATCATAAACTTTTTTTTGTCTAATCCCCTTCATCAATATTCGACAGCACAAAACAAACACCAACAACAAAAAACATTTAAAAAAAAAAAACCCCAACACTACCAACTCAAATACAAATTGTTATCTGCAACATTGGTTAAATGAAGATCATGAATCACGCCTGGAAATGATTTAATCCAACAATGAACATCAATCTAACTGCTAGCCTCCACCCAACTGTATCCGGAAACACATGGCCATCTTCTAATGTGGAGGTTGCTGATAGACGTCCACCCTAAGACCGTTTTCCTTACAAACCAGTGCTGCGCCAAAACCCTCCTCAAAACACAAAATACCCAATTTCTAAGTCTGGCCCTGTCCCCATCATTACATGAGAAGAATTACTAAAAAAAAAAAAAAACACAGCAAGAGGTGAAACCGCAGCATTGCAGAAGTTTAAGAAATTTGCAGCTAAATGCAGGCCCAGCCAAACAAGGGGATTGATGATGGTGAGCAGAAGGTTCAGAAACTAAAAAAAATACTAAAAAAACTATACCTCACCAGCTTACTGGCCTTGTCCCCATCATTACATGAGAAGGATTTTCAATGGCCGATGACATTCATTAAGAAAATAATAATAATAAAAATCCCAGCAAGAGGTCTTTCTGAGTACTGAAGCAGAAGTCTATAGAAAAGGAAATAATAGTCAGCATTTGAGAGAGTAGATCTTTTTGACGAGCTTAACATCTTCATGAGTTATTACATTTGTTTTTTTTTTTTGTTGGAAATTCTATATTGTTGACATCTTAAGAAATTGATACAGGTTTGTTATACAGATAACAAGAGTCACATACAGGTGATTTTACTAGTACCAATACACAAGATAGTAAGACATTTATTTAGCACTAACGCCTGCAAAATCATTCACTGCATGTAAGAGCAATCTAGCAACAAAAAACAATAATAATATAAATAAAAAAAACCCCACAAATCCCCAAAAACCACCCCCAGCAACAGAGAAAAAAAAAAACCAACAACAAAAAACAATAATAATAATATAAAAAAAACCCAAATACATGAATACTTCTGGCATTCTATTTCTATTGAATTTAAGGGATGAAAGTATGAAACAGAAACTCCATCTAGTCCGAACATGTACAGTGCACATTTCTGTGTCTACTGACCCATTGAATTGACACATACCAACATCAAGGACCAACTACACCAACACAAGATCATGAACAGTAATAGTGAATCTTTCCAAAGGCTCCACCAATTCCTCCTTAATTTATTAACATTCTCACAGCCACTCGCTTGTTCTGTCCTCTTACGAATCTCACCCAACAGAATTAGATTTGGTCCTGCAAGGACACTAAGAGCAATGCCTAATCATTTTATGATATTATGGAAGCCTCTTATAACCCTGGCCTGCTAGTTCTGCTTGTAATGAAAATCTGTGTAGGTGTGGTTGCACTCAGAACCGAGATATATTGTCTACTATTGCATCATGAAAAATAGAATTTTTCTTGGGGGGTTAGAAAAATATTATTAAGAAAGTCTTCATTTTATCAAAATCCTCAGGTCAGCTAAATTCTAACCAGGAATGAGGAGGTAGGGTCTAGTAGTGCTCTTAGCATGATTTAGTCCTCAACAGTCCACATCACTTCAAAGCCATTCTCAATCTACCTTTCATTCTACATACAAACTGAAACTAATCATAATTTGCCATACATGTAAATGCATACTTTCTTTTTAGTAACATGTTTGTAGTTTCCAATTAAGGGAGAAATGCAGAGTAAAACAGATAACATTGCCATGCTTAATTTTTATGTTGTTTTGCATCTCATACAGACTCCGTATAGGGATTTTATTATAAAGATTTCTGCACTCAAAATTTACAATGAGGTAGTCAGGGATTTGTTAAATCCAGACTCTGGCCCTCTTCGCCTGTTGGATGATCCAGAGGTATGCGGACCAGGATTTCTTTTGTCTCCAACACGCTTTTAATTTATTTGTACGCAATTAAGAAAGGAACTGTGGTCGAGAAGTTGGTGGAAGAAACGGAAAATAATAGTCAGCATTTGAGAGAGTTGATCAGTATCGGTGAAGGTACACTCGAAAAATGCATTTTAATGTCAATTGTAACAAACTCTAAAACCCAAAACTTTGAATGATAGCATGCAATAAAAGCCCCAATTTTCTTTATGAAACAAGCACTAAAGCCCCAAAATCTTGAATCAGAGCATGCCATAAAAGCAAAAATCTCTTTTTTGAAACATACTCTAAAGCCCAAATAGTCTTGACTGAGGTTTGGGTAGGATTGGGTGAGAGAGGAGAGGAATAGAGAACGAAAGATAGATGTACCTGTGCACGGATTGAGGGACTCCGGATCAGAGAGAGGTGAGCGTGAACGGCAGACAGAGGGAGAGACGAGGAAGAGGGATGAGAGGGATGCAACTCTGGTGCGAATCAAATCGAGCACTGGGCGTCTTTACTGGCTGCACGATGGAAGTGATGGAGCCGAGAGGAGACGTCGTCGAGAGGGGAGGAGGAGGAGGAGCTGCGAGACCGTGCCGGGAAGGAGGACGGGAAGGAGGCGGAAGAGGATGGTGAATCGATTTGGGGCTTCTTCCAGTTTTTGTGATTCTATCGATTTGGGGCTTCTTCTGGTTTCTGCGATTCTCTCTCCTCATTTGCATTTCCCTCCTTTAGTTATATAGGTTGCATCAGAATCGTTGGATCAGGTTTCTAATCGGACGACCCTGAGTGGTCCTCACAAAAAATGGTGAGGACGGTCCTCACTAGACCGTTTCCATATATATATATATATGAGAGAGAAGTTTTACCTTATCATATATATGTGTGTGAGAGAGAGAGAGAGAGAGAGAGAGAGAGAGATGAGTTTGGGAAGAGAAGGAAGCAGAAGAGATGAGCAGCATCTTCCTCTGTTTCAAACAGAGGAAGCAAAGGGTAGCAGAAGGATTAGTTACAAGTTGTATGTTGGTTCAATATTTGTTGGTGTTTGTTTGATTTTGGTGTACAGAGCTATTCATATCCCAGGAGAAGGAGAAGGGAGATGGGCATGGATAGGATTGTTTGGAGCAGAGCTTTGGTTTTCTTTCTACTGGCTTCTCACCCAATCCTCCCGTTGGAATCCTGTCTATCGCTCCACCTTCAAACAACGGCTCCCACAAAGGTGTCTCTCTCTCTCTCTCTCTCTCTCTCTCTCTCTCAAAATGTAATGGATAGGAAATAGAACCGGGTTCAACTAGAACTGTTACGTGGGTGAAAACTTGGTATGAACTGATCAAACCAGGCAAAACCAGGTCAAAATCACTAAGCCTGTGGTTGAACTGCTTAGATCTACCATTAAACAATTTAAAATAGCTTTTCTTATATTTATTATTTTTTAATAATTTACATTTTAATTGGGTTAAACTAATGGTCTGGCTTTAAGAGCATTGGTTATGGGCCTATATGTAATATTTGTCTGCTATTGGATATACACAATTATTTTTAAGTAATTATTTATATATTTAAAGACTTTTGTTTAGGTGCGAATGTCCGGCCCAATTGCAAGATGAATTTGACTACCAGCTCACTGTTCACTGTTTATTTTTACAAACAGTTCACTAATCCCGCTCAAGAAAACTCCAAATGGAGTGGTTGGGTAGAGGTGTAACGGTTCGGTTAACCGTTCATTTTGGAAAAATTGTTAATTGTACTATGTTTCACGGTTTTTTGTTTTTAAAAACCGTAACTGAACCTTAAAAAACCAATAAAAACCGAACCGCGGCTAACGGTTCAGTTACGGTTAACTGTCACTTAAAAAAAAAATGTGAAAACTTTGTCATTTATCAATCAAACTTACTGTGAAAAAAAAAACCAGTAGTTAGATAATAGCATAATATGTTACTGTAAAAAGAAAAAGAAGTAATTTTCATTTAGGCTCTTAGGTTTTTTTCTTATTAGTGAAACAGTTCGGTTAACCATGTGTTTTGGGAACACGGATAATCGAATTGTGGTTAATGGTTTAGTTCGGTTAATAATTGTGAGACGAGATAAAAACCGTAATCAAACCGTGAAGCACGATTTTTCGATTTCAATAACTGAAACCATAACCGAACCGTGAAACACGGTATTTAACTACGGTTCGATTCAACTAGACGGTTTCTTGGTTTTCTTTTATACCCCTATGGTTGGATATGGGTTTGGGTCACCTGCACCAGAATTTGACTGGGGTGCTATGAGTCTATCACTGTCACACTTCCACTTGTATATATACATATAATAAGTATATAAACATGTGTGGCCTGCGTGTGGGTATTGGTGATGTTGGCCCGGGTCGATGTCACGGATGAGTGAACTCGGTAGGGCCCTTTTACTGATTCTTCCCTCTCCCCTCCATCTTCCTTAAAAAGAGGATATCCTTTGGTACTATAGCTATAGGGACTCTTCCATTTTGAACCCTGACCCACCATTGGATCTCACCAGATTAAATTTAAAGGGTTTGGTTTGGGTTTGCCGGGTTTGTAATTCCGGTTTCGTCGTGCCAAAACTCGACTTGACACACCCGCACTTGAAGGTTGCACCCAGGGAAAGGGCAAGCTGGTCAAGCCAGATTTGTGCCAACTCAAAACTTTGGAAAGCCATCTGAACTTAACTGTGAACCCATTTTCAACTGGCCTTGATCCAACCACAACCTGACCTGCTCTTTTCTTTCAGAAGGGTCAACTTGGACCCCTATGTTTCAGTCTTAGTTTAACAAGATTTTAATAAATAGGAAAATTTCCAAATACAGCCTTAAGGTTTTGCCTTATTTCAAAAAAGAACACAAGTTTTGAAACTTTTCAAATTTGTCCCTAAGCTTTCCAGTAGATTTTCAATTAAGGACATCTGGTCATTTAAATGTATTTTCTGGTGACTTTTTCCCTCAATATTTTAAAAATACCCAAATTACCCTTCATTTAAAGCCGTGGCATAGTTTCAGTAGCGACTACAAGCAACCAATCGCTGTGGGAATACCGGGTGTCTTTGATCATCGTGAGAACACCAGCGAGGAAAATGAGGACAATATAAAGGAAGTGAATGAGAATTTTATTACAATGAAAGGTAATTTAGGTATTAAAAAAAAAAAACAGGAAAAAAGATGCCAAAAATAACTTTAAATAGATGGATATCCTTGATTGAAAACTTCTTGAAAAACTTAGGGACTAATTTGAAAAGTTTTGAAACTTGTGTTCTGTTTTGAAATAAGGCCGAAACTTAAGGACTTTTTTGAAATTCTCCCTTTCAAAAATATACAAAACCTGAGCATGACTCAAACCCATCCCGGGTTATGGGACACCGGAGTCTACCCAGTATAGCCCTGAGTTTGACAAGGGTTAGACCATATAATGTGGGTCCTGCCTGATGAAGGATTTGGAGCCTAAACTTGATTGTTTGGCTCATCACCCTTGTTGGATAGACTGAATCTGTTGTTATTTTGATTCTGGGTCATATAGATACAGATCTGGGCCTGTCACATAGACCAACCTACATTTAGCATTGGGTCCTATGGCCAGTCAATGGGGGAAGGTTGGTGTTGAAGTTCATTACTATTTCCTCTCTTTTTTTAACAGATAAAGTATCCACTTATCATTGAATTTGGACCGTTGGATTGCTTAACAGATATGAAAATGATGTGCCAGAAGTGGACATATTTGTGTGCACAGCGGATCCCATCATCGAGCCACCAACCCTAGTCATCAACACAGTTCTATCAGTTATGGCATATGATTACCCTAAGGAAAAATTGAGTGTCTACCTCTCGGACGATGGTGGGTCAGATTTGACCTTCTATGCCCTCTTGGAGGCCTCCCACTTTTCCAGGCATTGGATCCCCTTCTGTAATAAATTCAAGGTGGAGCCCAGGTCCCCAGTTGCCTATTTCTCCACGACATCTCAGTCCGGCCCACCAAATGCCATCAACAAGGATGAATGGTCAACGATCAAGGTAATGTGCACTACTGGATGTTATTGAGTGGCCCAGATCTAGTCTAGGGCTGGAAATGCCACATCCTTCATCCACTGAACATGGAAGCTTACATATAGAGGTTAGGTTAGACCCACCACAGGGATTGTCTGAAAATGGTCTTAACCGGATGATCATAACCATCCATCTGAATGGTGATTGGGGGGTTAAGAAAAATGCAAAATCAGATGGTTAGGACCACCGGATGAATTTGATTTTCTGCCTGTACTTTACTTTTTAATGAAGGCCCACAATCAAAATGGTATGGATCATGTCTGTTTTTTTTGTGGTTATGGCCTGCTTATTAAGGGCCCACATCTGTATGACTGTATCTAGGCTTCATAAAGCACAGCCCTGTCATAGTTGCTAATCTTGTTAAGCATATTGGGCTAGCTAGGACAAATAATTAGGACTTTAGTCATGATGTAGATCCAGCCTATTTAGTATCAGGTCAAATTATTAGGCCCATATCAATCTCATGAGACAGTAACCTCAACCTAAGATCCAGCCAAAACGCCTGCTTGCCTTGTACTAGGCCAAGGCTGGCACGGCCTAATTCAAGTTGGGGCCCTGATTAATAATACACATAAAAACTAAGGGTTTAGAATTAGTGATGAACTTAGTGATCAATTGTTGATTTTTTTTCCTTGCAGAAATTGTATGAAGATATGGAAAACCGGATTGAAACTGCAGTTAAATTGGGTAGGATTCCAGAAGAAGTACGCTCAAAACACACAGGATTTTCTGAATGGCATTCAGGAATCAGCTCAAGAGATCACCATTCCATCCTTCAGGTGTGTCATCACTTTCATTTTATACTGACATTTATATGATATTTGGGTAGGTGAAATGATTAGACAACTCATACTTGAGCTCATCTATGATTGGTCAAAAATATTCCAAATGCTCAACTCTACCTCGTTCTAGAGGTGCAAGTGTAACATGGGTTGGGCCAAATCTGGCTTAAGTTAAATTTCAGTTAACATTCTTTGGGTTTGGCCGGGACCGGGCTTAAATTTATTAATCTATATGGTACTTAGGCGGATAAATCTTTGCTAACCCATTGAAAATTCAAAACAGAACTTCTCCCTCTATCCCGCCCTGAACTAAAACCACCGGGCTTCACGACATAGCTTTCAATTTACATTTGACAGTTGCCATGTAGATAGTTGCTTTTCATCAATCAAATCAAATCACTTGAGATTGATTTTTTAAATAATGCACGGCACTGTGTATCCTATAACCATTCCATAGCATTTACATATATAGAAAATTAGAAAAGTGGTCGTAAATGCATTCATGCACTGTCATGAGATGAATGCAGGAGTAGAGTGACTTGACATTCAGAGAAACATAAAATGAGTGATTGTGGAGCAAAGTGAGCATAATGATCTTGTATTTGTCATTTTATTGGAGAAGCCAACATATGATGAAATGATGAAGGCATTTGCGACAAATGAGATGAGGAAGAGGAGGAGGAAGAGCATTTTTTTGTTTTAATCAGGAGATTTAATTAAAAGAGGTTTTGTCAAATCTTTTTAAGGATGAAGAGAAAGGAGAGAGAGAGAGAGAGAGAGAGAGAGAGAGAGAGAGAGAGAGAGGAGGTTAGATGGAGAGAAAGGAAAGACATCCGTTCAATGAGTCATTTCAGGATGTGGTTGTTTTTCTTTTATTCAAAATTGAGATGTATTAATTGGGTCCCACTTCCATATGCTAATGTGGCTAGTTGTGGATGGATTTAAACTCAAAAAACTTCAAAAATGTGTCTCAACAGCAACCGATTTGTACCTTTTAAGAGAAAGACTAGGGCCTAGAGATGGGACTGCACTTGCAACCCAATCGCAACGCAACCTGGTAGTGTAGGGTCAAGCTGACTTTCCAATCCATCTAATAGAAAGGTGGAGTTCAGGTTGGGCCGTATTTGTGACCCTCAATCCTCAGCTGATCCAGTGCATCTCATAGGGAATTCAAACAACACCTCAGCTTAACTCATGGCACGTAACTGAGCTCTAGCCAATCAACTTTGGTAGCCTGCTTAGAGGTCTAGCTTCTCATGTTCATGACAAAAATGAGCACATATCTCAAGCATGGATCAATTATACAAAATGTATTTGCCAACTTTCATAGAGATTGCCCACAATGAGTAGCATTAAGTAATCTCCACTAGTAGACAATTATGAGATGAATTATTGCCACCGGCCACCTTTTTTTTTTACATTAAAATTTGGCCAACAAGTGACATTTGATCTATTCACTGATAATTATTAGACTCAAGGTTGTGAAATGCTACTGGAATCTTAATTCTAATGTGACTTTGTATTGTGTTTGTGGCTAATCCTTGACTAATCGGGCTAGTCATCTCAATCTGCTTCGATCAGAACTATATATAGAACTCTAGAGCATATTGCGAAAGTGTGGGTTTGAATATTTCATGGGTATTCTTTTGTCACAGAATTTGCTCCACGCTATCTACATTGGCAATGGTCCCTTCTCAGGCTATCAATTTATATGTTTATCCTCCAACCCTGGATGGATGAAATGAGAATCTTACTAGTGACAATGAATATATTTTCTTATTTCATTTGATTTGTTTTGTCTCTCCTGATTTTTTTTATTTTTTATTTTTTGTATCTTCTCAGATACTGATTAGTGGGAGAGACCCAACTGCTGTAGATATTGAAGGAGCTGCATTGCCCACTCTAGTGTACTTAGCCCGTGAGAAGAGACCCCAGCACCACCATAACTTCAAAGCTGGAGCTATGAATGCATTGGTAACATTCAAGTACTTGTGATGATATGATATGCTTCCATACACGTGTGCATGCACTTCACTCAATTTTGTGGTTCACATATGAGGAGAAAGGCACAGTCACAAATCCTATTCTTGACATTGTATGTCCATGGGAGTTTTGAGATATTTTTCAAATTTCATAGTCTTCTTGGGGTAGTATTGGAAACTTCAAATACGAAAAAAATTGTAAATGTAGAATACATAATTTCTATGCTAGGGATGGCCTTTTTGGTCTTCACTCAATTTTTTGGTTCAAAGAAGATTTTTCTGGTAAAATCTACTTAACAAAAATATTTCTATGATTAACTAATTGCCTGACTCCAGGAATGGATCAACAGATCATAAACTTTAGGGCTGATTTGCTACATAGTGAATTCCTGTGGATTCCTTTGAGAATTCTTTTTTACTAATCGAAGGGTTGAGTAAAGGCCCTAGAGGATCAAGGATTGTTGAAGTGATAGACCCATGCTTCTGAAACTGACCAATTGTCACCCATTATTGTCCCCAGCTGTTGCCCAGCTGTTTAGGACCATAGTGTAGCATGTGGTTGCATGAATTCGAGTCTCATGTAAACCAGAAAAAAAAAAATCCACTCATTACTGTTTAGGGATCTTTTGTTTATGCAATCCACTGAAACATGTACTATAACCACCATACAATGCTAAATAAAGTGACATTTCATGCTTGTGCTATGCGCTGGGTTGGGCCTGGCCATCCAACCCAGTCTTTTTAATTATTTGCCTTATATCTAGGACTGCATCAAACCTGTGGTCCTCCTTAAGCTTGGTCCTGGCCGAAAATGTTATCCCTTTGCGTTACACCTGTCTGGTTGGGCCAGGTCTATACTTGGCCTTTAATCACAAAAAGTCCCAGAATACAGCCCAGTTAGCTATCAGGCCAGAAATTGGCTTGACCCAGACCACAGATAAATCCCAAATTTAACCCTGTATGGGCCCACACTTACCTTACAGTGGCTGAACACGAGGAACAGACTAACATTACAGTATCCTGATAATCGGTCCATTGCATGAACCTAGACTCAAACCTAGGCCCACTAGTAGGCCCAGTGATGCTGATGTTTGTTCAGTATTCAGCAAAAAATTTAAGTCTAGTACCAGCCCATATAGCATCTGGATTAATAAAACTACATGACTACATGAAATTCAAGCATCATTATATACAATAAGATGGTACATGTCACGGCCCACATTGCTTCATCATCACAATCATCGATATCGTCTTCATCTCCAGCATTATGATTGTAACGACGGAATGCGCAGTTGCGAGTGTCATCAGAGATTAGCAACGCGCAGATAATTTTGAATGTGGATTGCGATATGTACTCGAACAATTCGGAATCAGTGAGGGATGCACTGTGTTTCTTCATGGATGAAGAAAATGGGCATGAGATTGCTTATGTGCAGTTTCCACAGGCCTTCAATAACATAACCAGAAATGATCTTTATGCCAGTTCCTTGAGAATACTTTCTGAGGTATGCTTCTTTGTCATATACATTTTAGAATATGATTACACTCACATTATATGAATTAAATGTGTATTAGTCAGTAGCTTATATTTTCTGCAATGGTTGGATTTGAAGGTTGATTTTCATGGAATGGATGGTAATGGAGGACCCATGTATGTGGGTACTGGATGCTTTCATAGGAGGGAGAGTCTGTGTGGGAAGAAGTATAGTAAGGGTAAGGTAGAGTGGAAGAAGGAGATTCAGAATAGGATAGATGACAGGACCAGCAACTTAGAAGAGAGGGCAAAGGCTCTTGCAAGTTGCACCTATGAGGAGAATACACAATGGGGTAAAGAGGTACTCTCTCTCTCTCTCTCTCTCTCTCTCTCTCTCTCTCTCTCTCTCTCTCTCTCTCTCTCTCTCTCTCTCTCTCTCTCTCTCTCTCTCTCTCACTTTGAGCCGTATACCGACTGGCCCCACCATTGAATTTGAGATCACTGGGTTCCTAGATGTTGATTTTTTTGAGGCCCACATCTTAACCATGATAGCTTCATTTGATCTGAGAAACCAATCCCTCCCCCTGTTTGAACCTGCATCAAGAAATCGGTATTGGTCCCAGCCCCCCAGGTGGGCCCCAGAGAGGCCTGTGATTGCAGTAAGTGCAAGTGATGTCTCAGCAAATGCAAACAGCGAACTGTGTATGTGTGTTAGTACCTGATGAACTTTTATGTTTGTGAAAATTCAGATGGGATTGAAATATGGGTGCCCTGTGGAGGATGTGATAACAGGTTTGTCAATCCAGTGCAATGGGTGGAAATCAGTTTACTACAACCCAGTTAGGAAGGGGTTCTTGGGTGTTGCACCAACAACATTAGCACAGACCCTGTTGCAACACAAGAGATGGTCGGAGGGCGATCTGCAGGTCCTCCTTTCCAGCTATGGCCCCTTATTGTATGGACATGGGAAGATAAGCGCTGGCCTTCAAATGGGCTACTGCATATACTGCTTGTGGGCTCCCACCTCCCTCCCAACACTCTACTATGTTCTTATCCCTTCTCTCTGCCTCTTTAATGGCATTTCTTTGTTCCCTAAGGTATGCCTCTCTCTCACATATCCTATATACATTTTTTTGTCATGTTTGTTTGCTTAATACAGATGGGAGATTTTTTTTAGGCCTCGTTTGTTTGTTTGTTTAATACGTTTGGGAAATTTTTTAGGCAATGAGCTAAGAGTGAGAGATTAATGGTGGAGATGTACAGTAGACTTTCAAAATATCCAACACTTGTAGAAAATGAGAGGCCATAGGCCACCTCTACCCTAGTAAATTAAAACCTACAAAATTGATGGTCCCTCAAAAAATATTTACCCGCAAAGTATCATTCACTCATCAGCCATTCAATTCTCCCCGGATAAAAACCTTTATTTTCATGAATTCCTAAGAATTGAATGTGGATTAGATGAATGACCATGCTAATCTCTAATCCAGACCATGGCTTAAAAAACAGGTTTCCAGCCTATGATCAGAGCCACATAGTAACGGATTAAACCATTTTACCAGACAATCCACTGTCTCTAAACTTGGACCTAGACCTACTAGTTTACTCCCAAGTCCAATAGGGTCTTGGGTCTGACCTGACTCGTTTACAGCTGAATATTTAGAAAGCAGTAATGACCCTATACCAATGCCTTGGCAGGAAAAAATTACATACATTTTGACTATGTTTCAAAACCATAATCAACATGTATCCACACCTATAGCATTAAGTAGGGACAAAATCTTTCAGATAGAGGTTCAAGCTCTGCTCACCTTGGTGAAAGTTGAGAGAAAGTAATATAAACAAACACTGGTCCCATGCCAATTACCAACCCACATGTTCATGTATGCATTGGTTGTGCCAATACTGAACAAATTCATGG
The DNA here is from genome assembly GCA_029852735.1 of Persea americana. Lineage (NCBI taxonomy): Eukaryota > Viridiplantae > Streptophyta > Magnoliopsida > Laurales > Lauraceae > Persea > Persea americana. Next base: position 73,129,677 of record CM056811.1, read on the forward strand.
CCTCAGATCTCCAGCCCTTGGGTAATGCCATTCTTGTATGTGATGGTTGCACATAACGCATACAGCATAAGCGAATCACTCCATTATGGCGAGACACTCCATGGCTGGTGGAATGAGAAGAGAATGTGGATGATGAAGAGGACAACCTCTTACCTCTTCGCCCTCATTGACACTGTCTTGAAGCTGTTGGGGATCAGCAACTCAGCTTTTGTCATCACTGCCAAGGTGTCCGACGATGAGGTGTCGAGGAGATATCAACAGGAGATCATGGAGTTTGGTGGCTCCTCACCCATGTTTACTATCTTGGCCACAGTTGCAATAATACAACTTGTATGCTTGGTTGGGGTGGCCATAAGGGTGGTGATCAATAGTGAAGTTGGGTTTCTTGGGGCATTGATCTTGCAGGTTCTACTATGTGGATTGCTGGTTATCATCAATCTGCCAGTCTATCAAGCACTCTTCTTTCGCAAAGACAAGGGCTGCTTGCCCAGCTCACTCAAATTTACTTCTGTTGGTTTGGCCATCTTGGCATGTTTGATTACTTTGTATTGAGATTACACAGCTGCTGTAACAGAGAGAGTAATTTGAAATGTAACACAAATAAGCATAGTTGAAGATGTGATGAAAGTGATTTTTACATTTTTCAGCATTATTAGTATTTCGATTGAGAAAGTCAGATTTTCCATAGAAACTCTGGCCACAAGTTATATCTAAGGACAAAGGGTATACTGTTAGAAGTTTAGCAGCTTATAGCAGTCGTAAAACAGAGTGATGTACTCCAAGGATCGCTAAGCGGGAGTGGAACTTCGAAGTGGCAGTTTAAGAGACAGACTTCGGTGACATTTCCTGACAAAATGATGGATACTTGGATCCATTATGATCTCAATGGCCTATGCTTTGTATATTTGTTTGGCATTTGATGATTCCAAAGGATTGGTGCTCTAAATGATTGTGCCATTGAATCACCTTCTTAATTTACTCGTTGTGGCTGTTGGTTAATGATAAAACACTTGAACTCTAGTTACTAAATGTGTGCTGATATAAAGATTATCCCTTATAACCAATTTGCGAGGTACAAAACTTAGTAAATGTCAAACACAAATGGCACAGCATTTTTTTTTCAAACATGGGTCACACATGCATCATTTCTCCTTTTCAAATGACAAGAATATGAACCTTCTCTCTCTACGGGCCAAGAAAGTGGAGGAGATGCAAGTCATGCATTAGAACTAAAAATTCAAGTAGTGCCTAATTGGAAAAAGAGATGAAGAGGAGTTAAAACTGCCAGAATGAACAAGAGATTAGAAACGGGCCTTGAATGGTCATTCTCTCATTTCATATCGCGTCAAGGGCTTGTTTATGTAACAAGCCGTGGAGATGCTGTTAGGGCCCCAGTCGACGGCCCATTGATGCACCATGGCACAAGCTGAAGGTTACTGACAAACTAATTCAAATTCTTGTTTCTTTTTCCTACATAGTACGAGTTAAAAGAATTGTGAGACTACTGCCTAACAACCAGAGATCGATCCCAAGGTGTCCCTATAAAAGAGAGGTGTTTACGAGTGTTCATGGCCGGGCTGGGCCAGGGCCAGGCTGAGGCATATACAGGCCTGACCCAACTTTTAAAACACCCGCACAGGTCAACTATGGGCCAAAAAATTCAGGCACAAGCCCACCCATTTAATCAATTAGGCTGGGCCAGCCCAAACCGGGCTCTCTACCAATTGTTTGGATAAAATACACTATATTACATGCACTCATTAGTCAGTCGGGGTCGGGCTGAGCTTTGGGCTTTCTATCACTTAATCCAAGCCCAGCCCAAATACTGAATGGGCCCAGATTATTAACCCAAGCCCAGCCCAAAGCAAACTGGACCCGGAAAAGGCTCAGGCTGGCCGGCACATGAGCACCCCTAGAGTGCCAACACCATTGAACTATCAGTGTTATCTTCGACAAACTAATTCAATTTGGATTGCCATCAACCTTTGAAGGACTTGGACAAGTCCCCACGCCTGGAGCCCACGAGGTCGGCCTGCAGCATGTCCCATGATTGGATACATGCCCAAATTTTACTTCTATCCCAGTTAAAATATTTGATGGTTCCTCTACATATCATTCCTAGCAAAATGTCAATGTCTTGGAAACTTTTTAGAAAAGAAAAGGGACAGGTTACTAAGTATTAATTTGTATACCATGCATGCTTACATTTTAATAGATCAATGCTAGATGAATGATGAGCACCGAAGAAATGGCTACAAGACGGGGGAGAAAAAAAGCAGGACAATAGGTACACGGAACAGGGACACTGATGGAAGAAAGAAACAACAATAACAAAGAGTCGAAAGTGAAATATTAGATTGTAGAGTGACAAATAAAAGAACCCAAAATGGCAATGAGGGGAATATAAGTCACCACACAAACCCAAACAAAATCTGACAACAACAATAAACTGAATCCGATAAGTTTCAATAGACAATTACACAGAATAACGACATCTGCAAGGCCGCCGCCATCACTTCCATGTATTTCATCCCATTTTGGTAGTCCATACACATTTTCATTATTTTCTCACCTTGACTTCTTCCTGGGAAGGACAGGTAGAACTTCTATTAAAAGGGATTGAAAGCATTGCCTCCAAACATTGTGTTGATAAAGAACTACTCTAAAGGCGGTTGATAATCCTACTACCCGTGTTCAGTCCACATGAACGAGCAAGCAGTTCACCGGTTTCACTAAGTAGCAGTTACAATGCAAAATGAAAATTCATATTTCCAAGTTTCTGGAACTTCCAGAGAAGCCCGTGAATTCAGATCCCACAAGCACACACTAAAGACTGGCCAATTTATACCTCTGGATGGAACAGCCTGACCTCTTGAGGCACATCTAGAAGCATGACAATCATCGCGAGATAGGGGATTTAAAAAGTCTTCCCACGACCAACTCCAGTGCAAAAAAATGTAAACATCCATCAGGTGCTACACCTTTGAGGGCTTCAAATTTCTACATATCTTAGCTGTTACACAGAGTTAAATATAAAGTTCTATTGAAGTGCTGATGCATGCATACATACATATATACATATATAAGAAAATACAGATCATTAAAGTTCTCCCCCGTCCATTCGGATGTTCTAACCTCCTTGACTGGCAAATTTAGTTTAATTGTTTCCATCGCATCTTTTTTTGACAACGGCAGGCCAAAGTTCGATCCAAAAGGTGTTCAGTTCCTGTTATCCAGTGTCGAGGTTGTTCCCTTAAACTGCCCAACTGCAACATTCCAAGCTTTCATTAATTAGAAGCTGCAATCCTCAAAAAGGATTTTCTTGACACTCACCACTTAATTATTTAGATCCTGCAATTTTCCTTTCCAATACAAGCCCCCCACCTTCTTGCTAATCAAAGCATCAGACAAGATATGCTCTCTCGTAAATTCTCAACCCAGTTTATCATACCCTTTTTTTTATTGGTTACAAAGGATTTCATTACTAAAAACCAAAAGATCAAAGGCACCAATCAAAAGATTGGGATGGAAAGGTATAAAAGCATTATACCATCAAAATAAAAAAAAAATAAAAAATAAAAAGTGCAAAGGTAAGAAAAGCAAAGGAGAAGGTCTATCCACCCCCTGCTTAGCCAAGTAGCCCGCCAAACCATTTGCAGACTGCTTCACAAGCTTGAACTCCACTTGGATATACTTTTTTTATCGGTAACTCCACTTAGGATATCAGAAGCCAAAATTTTAATCTCATAGAAAAGGAAATGGAATCTCCATGGAATGATTGATGGAGAAGGAAGCCCAAGAGACTGTATTGGATGTGTCACTTTCCACTACAAGGAGATCATACAAGTCATTGAAGTGCACCCAAAAGATGCAAAGGGCTTCAAAAATGGCTGCTTCCCGATTCATTGGATTCTAAGATCCTAACATCCCCCACACCGTCACGAAGCACTCCTCCTATACCAGAAGGATAAAATTACTATGAAATGGCTATGAACTTACAAGCCACCCTGAAAGATTCTTGGTGACACAATTAATCTCCGTTAAGCACAAGGTTCCAATGAATGAGCAACAGCTCAAAGTTGAATTAGTGAATGTTTAGGAGGCCAATCTTTCATAACTGGAATGAGATGGTTTTCCATCCAATTTGTGAAAGCCAGCTGCAATCCAAGCACATGCATATAGTCCATCATTTCAGTTACTACTCAGTACCCAGTACAAGGTTACACCTGCGTCTTCATCTCCTTAACATCAACCTGTAATTAGTCGGCCAAGTTCAGCAACACAAGGAAAGTTGATAGTGCTCAAATTTTACAGAAACTACGCAATGTCTTTCTCTTGTACTGTGGCAGAGGGAATGGAGGGTTGGGACTGACAATGTAGCGGGTGATAATGCAAATAACCCACAGTTAAGAAACCAAACACCAATTTAGACGAGCATCGTCATCCAGCTGGCAGTCTTCACACTGTCAGTAAGACCTTTAGAAGGACAGCCCATTGTTCTCACATGTTGAGACTAGAGAGAAATTCTGCATGTGGAGCAACCATATATATGATCCTCCTTCTGTACGCTTAGTATGTGTGTTCATGTACATCCACGCACGTTCACATGTGTCTTTCTACAATGTACAATGTCATTCGGCTCTTTCGAAAAAAACTCAGAAAACAGAGGGGTGGGGCTGCATCGATGTTCTCACTTGTGAGAGAGTAGTAGTGAGAATTTGGGCAGTTCAGCACGGGTTTCTGAAGTTGAATTCCTCTCCTAGGAAGGGACATACCATACACCCCCCCCCCCCCCCCCCCCCCCCCCCCCACCCCCCCCTAAAACCTCTAAAAAAAAAAAAAAAACCCTGAAAATGCAGGAAGAGTAGGGCTGCGACAGACAGACACACGGAGAGAGAGAGAGAGAGAGAGAGAGCTTACAGTCGGAAGTAACGAGCATTTGGCAGTGTCAGCATAGTGATGAACCCAAATTACCCAACATGACGAGCAAACAACTGTCAGTATCTTCAAACTACCTGCTAAGAACAATGTGATGTGTGAGTTTACCACAGAGAAGACTTCATTTTATATGGACGATGAAAATAAAATTTCTTCTGGACATAAGTAACAGCTATGAAGTGCAATGAGATTAGTATGATGCCCCAAACGGAGTGCGATTTGACTGGAATAGGAGTTATCTAGAAAACCCCTGCACCGAAAAAAGCATGCTGATCACATTGGTAGAAGAGAGAAATTCTTGAAAGAGAAACTTTAGATCATAGAGACGATGAAGAAAATAATAAAATATAAAGGTCAAACTAAAATAAAATATCTATTAACGCACAAAAGGCACCACCAAAATTAAAAAAACTAATAGTATTAAAAAACCAGAAGCATTGGAACCAGTTTTCTCAGTTCATTTTTCCACTTTTCCTTGCAGAAAAGTAGCCGCATCAAATATAAAATTTATAGTAGTGCGGAAAATCTTTTCCACTTTTCATACTTTTTTCATGAAAATTTGGGTACACAAACATGCCCTGGGGTTTTTATGGGCAAAAGGAAGGCAGGGGGAGAGAGATTACATTGTCACTTCCCCAATTATGAAATGCCAGACTAGCCAGCTTTTTAGTCATATCTTAATTTAAGTACAGGTAACTATTTGGCTAATCCATCATGCATCGCAATGCGTTTTTTTTTTTTTTTCTTTTTTTATGCTGAGGATTTCCCAATGATGTCTAAACCTTTTGGATAATCCTAAGCCTTTTATTGGTGCAAACTGTTGGCTATATCCTTCAACTTCTTGTTATGAGAAAGGTCGTAGTGTATCCAGAAATGCAGCAAACTGTTAAAAAAAAAAAAAAAAAAAAAAAAAAACATTCCTACCTAATGTGCTTTGCTTTCTGATTTCTGTCCTGCCCTAGAATGTGGAATGGATATCCTCCGTTCTGTAAAAAATAAAAGAAGAAGAAGAAGAAAGGAAACCTATTACAATTTTCAGGAACATCACCCGTTACATTATTCATATAAGAATTTGAGAGGAACATATAAATATAAAAAATAGAACTAAAAAAAGGAAAGAATAAGCTTACTCTGCATGCCCCTCCCATTTAAGGTCTTACAAGTTGCCACAACGAAAATAATTTAGTCCTGGAAATCAAAGGCGTATAACCATATTACTACCTTTTATTTTAGTTTTGACTTTTAAGAAATGAACTATTATAACTTATTTATAACACTACTAGGAGGTCCACTTGCCACCATCATGGTCCCAAAAGAGTGATAAAAACTTCTCCTGTGAAAACAGGTCAGTATTAGGATTTTTATGAAGAAGTAGGAGAAATATTTTATTCACAGTATAGGTCTTGCATTAAATAATTGAGGCCTTTTTTCATTGGTAACACGATGAGAACCCACAATCTCATGACTACAACAGTTGAGTACCTTTGATGTACACTGCAGGTTGCATGTGTGGGTCACCCACAATCTCATGATTGCAGAGCACCTTTGATCTGCACTGCAGGTTGCATGTATGGTTCACACCATCAACTGATGATGTCCCACAAGTAATTCATGCTGGACAAGACTAGCCATCAAATGTTCCATTTCCACGACCACGGTACCAAAAGAGCAATAGAAGTTTCTCCGTGAAAAAATATCAGTATCAGGATTTTTTTTGAAGAAATAGGATGAACATTTGGTCCACAGTAGAGGTTTAGCATTGTATCATGAGGCCTTTTTTTTTATTGGTAAAATGTCGAGAACCTGCAATCACATGATTGCAACAATTAAGCACCTTTTATCTGCACAGAAGGTTGCACGCGTGGTTCTCACCATAAACTGATGATGTCCCAAAAGTAATTCATGTTGGACAAGTCTAGCCATCAAATGTTCAACTTTTTTCATTGAATGTGGACCATTGTTGTGTTTCTGTTTTGACCATCAAGGGGAACCTGTCAATCCAAGGGTCAGGAAAGGGGGTGATTAGGTGGACCCCCAGAAATTAAAAAAAAAAACACCCAATGGTTATTGGAAATTTATATATTTTTACCACACCCCCACCCCCCCTCGAACTTTTGTTTTTACCTAATGGTTCCCCAAAGGAAAATTTCCTGATTCCAACCATGTTTGGAGCATCAAATAATGGCCGCATGTACAAACACAAGACTCAACGAATTATGCAAAATCTAAGGTCGAAGATCATACAATTCCTCTAAAAGTAGACTCTGAGGCAATTACTCAGTTTTGAACAACTACAGGGACTAGAGCCTCTACATTGTACAGTTTGCTGAGACGTCCAACTATCTGAGGTTCAATGACTCAGATGGTTGATCTAGTGAGATCCACTGTCGTCACCCGAAAAGTAAACCATATTAGAACGTCCGAGACATATGTTTCTTGGCCTCTAGCTGGACGATTGTTGCAACCCTTTCATTCATTGCATTCATAAGACAATGGTCCAAGAAATATATTACTCCAATCTTACACATTTTGGAGCATTCCCCATTCACCTGGGATGCACTGGATCTGTTATCTAGATTACAGAATTCTGAGAACTAGATTTACAGGACTGAATGTCTCAATAAACTATACATTTACCAAGAACAAGACCATATAATTCCTCAATGTTACATGCAACAAACCTCATCTCCGAGATCTTGATCCATTGAGTGGCATCTTAGCGCAAGCAGCTTCTATGCAACGAGCATCAATGATAGAGTAAGCATCTTCCCTCTCATTTTGCATCGATATTGTTTTTGCTTCTGCTGTACCTTAGGAAACTCAATCTCCTCGATGCACATGCCAGCGCCTCGTGCAAATCACCTGTTGTTTTGATTTGAGGGATCAAGCCCCTATTCTCCAAATCCATCAAAAGTCTTTTCCCTTTATCAATATCAATTTCCTTAGAGATGAGAACAATGAGGGCAGCATAAGTGGTGACATTAGGCCAAAGACCAATTTGTTTCATCTCCTCGTAAATTTTAAAGGCCAAATCAACATGCCTATTATAGCAGAGTCCCATAATCAAAACGTTGTAAGCAATAGTGTCCGGTCTTATCTTGTAATGTTCCATCATGTCCAATAAACTCAAAGCATCAACAAAATTTGATTCTTTGCAAAATGCATGCATGAGAGTCGTACAAGTAGCAATGGTTGGAACAAGCCCTGCCCGAAGCATGTAATTGAAAACCAGCACTGCTTCCTCAAGCTTTCCACACTTACAAAGGCCTCTAATGATAGCACTCTCAGCCACATCACTTGGCACAATGCCTAACGCCTCCATCTCATCTTTCACTCGAAATGCTCCATGTATATAGCCGACCCTGCATTTTCCATTAATCAATGTAATGTAATGTGTGTGCTTAGGAATGAAACCCATATCAGGCATTTCAGTCAACACAATATGGGACTCTTGAAAAGCGCCCTTTCTGTTAAGTCCATCAATGATGTTATGGTAGATATTTTCATCAGGAAGCATCCCCAATTTACTCATATAGTTAACTAGATTGAAGGCATTTGTCATATCACCCTTCTCAGTATACTTGTTAATAAGCATGTTTAATGTCAAGTTATCAGGAATAATATCTTCTCTCATCATCTTGCCTAGGAACTTAACCCCAACGTCAGGCATGCCCGACTCACAAAACCCAAGAATTAGTGCATGATAACTTATTTTATCAGGGATGAAGCCTGCCCCAGCCATTGTTTTATAAAGAGTAATAGATCTCGATAACATCCGGTTTCTAGAGTATCCCAGCAAGAGAATGTTATATGTAATCTGATTAGGACTTAAACCTTCACGTTGCATCGAGGTAACGAAATCCTCCACCTTTTGTATTTTTCCCGCCTGAAAGCTTCCGTCAATCATTACATTGAACACACCGTTATCCAGGTATATGCCTTTTGAGGTCATCTCTTCATAAAGATAGAAGGCAGCCCTTTGTTGCCCTGCTTTAAACAGACCTCCGATCAAACAAGTGTATGTCACATGGTTCGGAAACAAAGCCCTTTCAGCCATTTTCTGAAACAGATAGAACGCAGGAACCATCTTCCCTTTCCTACAAAAACCACTTAAAAGAATATTGAATGTATAAATGTCAGGAGCTATGCTACTTTGAACCATTTCATCAAATAATTGCAATGCATCCTCCAGCTTCCCCACTCTGCATTTCTCAACCAGTATGGTATTATAGATAACACTGTCAACGGCAAAAGGAATATCTTGCAACTTCTGAAAAAATCTCTCCGCCACCTCTGAATGCCCTCCCTTGCACAACCCTTTCAAAAGATTCCCATATGTTAGAATAGTCGGAAAATGGCCCTTTCTAACCATTTCATCAAATGCAGCAAATGCTCTCAATCCGTCACCTCTATTTCCATAACTATTTATGATACAGTCAAAGCCAATGGAATTTGTAACCCTTCCAATTCTAGTCATATGCTGCAAGAACTCCTCTGCCTCTTCCAATTTGCCACTTCTACAAAGAGCAGCAACCAATGTGTTACATGTGACCAGGCCCACATCATGACCCATGAGATTCATATTGACATAAAACTTCACTGCTTCATTGACATTTCCTTGTTTGCAGAAGTTATAAATTATTGTTGCATATATGATATTGTTGGGTAGAATACCAGTAGCATACATCTTGGATAGAATTTCCTTTATATAGCTCATCTTCCCAGCCTTGCAACATCCATTTATAAGAACTGAATATGTGACAACATCAGGAAAATAACCAGCCTCAAACATTTTATCAAGTAAACAAAAAGCTTCATAGATTAGACCATTTTTGCAATGCCCATCAATCAAGATAGTGTATATTTTATAGTCAACTACTAGGCCATTTTTCCTCATTTTTTCAACAAGATTTCCTGCAGCATCTAGTTTTTGTTCCTTGCAAAACCCATTCAAAAGAGCACCATAACTGATCGCATTCGGTGTAAGTCCAATTGCTTCCATTTCTTCCATAAGCCTCGAAGCGTCATTTATGTTTCCACTCAAGCAATGCCCATTGATCAAAGTGTTGTAAGTAATACAACTCGGCAAAAGACCAAAACTCAACATTTCTTCAAAAACACTAGCCGCGGCATCAATCTTCCCTTCTTTACAAAACCCATAAATGAGAATATTGTAGGTGAACTTGTCAGGAGAAAATTTATTTTTCCTCATTTTCTTCAGTACTAAATAAGCACGTGCACTCCTTCCATGTTTACACAAATTGTCCATAATCACATTATATGTGCATATATCCGCCTCGATACCTTTACTAGCCATACAATCCATCAGCTTGAAAGCTTCCTTAAACCTCCCCTTCTTACAATACCAATCAAGCAATGTATTGTAAGTAAATACATCAGGTATATAACCAGTCTTTTCCATCTTTTTCAAAAGATCGCCAGCTTTTCGAAGCTTCCCTTCCATGCAAAGCGAACTGAGCAATATATTGTAAGTGCTCACATTTGGGCAAATCCTCCTTTTCAACATTTCCTTAAAAAACAACCAAACCAACTCCATTCTCTCCTTCACAATTGCAGCAAGGAGAGAATTACAAGTATAAACAGACGCCTTAAATCCCCGGGCACTCATCAGCAGGAACATCTCTATAGCATCTCCAACCATTCCCTGTCGGATGTAAACCTTAATCAAAAGGTTAAAAACCAAAGGATTTGACTTGCAGCAGCTATATGTATCCATGAGAGCGTCAAAAATGGGACGACACCCAATACCCATTTGTGATATATGTCTCAAGATCGATTTCGCTGTGTCAAACATCCTCGCTCTAATAAGTATATGCGTGGTGCTGGATAAGATGTGGGCGAAACAATCAAAACCCTGTCGCCGGATTGCCCAATTGAGAAATGCCAGTGCCAGTTTTGCGTGAACAATGGGAGGTGGCAGCAACCGATGGTTCATGTTATACAGTGATTCCCAGTGGTGTGCTGTCAAGATAGTGTAGATGCTATTCTCGATTTCTTGGGCTGTTTTTAATAGCAATTGGTAAGGAAAGAACATAGAATCATTCAAAACATCCACTAATATAAGAATCCACAAGTTTATAGAAACAGCTTTAAAATAAGGGTACGAGGATAGAATAAGAAACCCAAACACAAAATGTTGCTTCCACACATTGAAAAACATAGAAAAGCTTCCACAGAGAAGAAATAAGCGAGATTTTCAAGAACCCATATCATTAGAGTCATTAGATTAAAGGAAAAAATGGATTTTTTTTTTAAGTTTATAAAGACATTAGAATCATTTGTAGAAGAACCCAGACTCTGAAGTTTGTAAAGACAACTTTAAAACAAGTGTACGAGGATAGAATAAGACACCTAAACACAAAATGTTGCTTCCACACATTGCAAAACAAAGAAAAGCTTCCACAAAAAGTAGAAAAACGAGAAATCTTCAAGAACCTATATCATTAAAATCATTAGATTAAAGGGAAAAAAAGGATTTTTTTTTAAGAGTTGCTCTGCAGAAAGCTGCCAGAGAAAAGCTTCCACAAACAGAGAAAAGAAGCTAAGTTTTCAAGAACCCATATCTGTAAAATCAGCAAATCGAAGAAAAAGAGGATCTTTTATGATTATTATGAGAAACAGTGGGGGCTTGGACTAGGTACATACCAGAGGCGGGCCTTTTCTTCTTCTTTTTCCAGTTATGTGCTTGTCCAGAGATTTTACGGGTATTTGGAGAAGAACCCAAGGTAGAAAAGGCACTGGATTTCAAGACCCTGCACGGAATCGAAGAAAATCTCCTCGCTGTTGGAGGAGGAAAGTGATGCATCGTTTTCTTCCTTGTGGAACTTGCAGGCGTTTTTTTGCTGGAGAAAGATCGTTTTCACTGGGAAAGATTTTACAGTGTTTTGAGCTGCCTCTCTAGATTTCAAATGGAGTCAGGATTTTCTAATCCGGCCGCTGTAAATCCATCAATGGGGTCAATCCACGTGCAGCCCAGGTTAGTAGTGAGGCACCTTGGGATATAGAAAGATGACGGTGATCTTTCTAAATTGTAAAGATAAGAGAAAACGTATAAGAGCATATCCAACAGAGATATGAAATCCAAGGTAGATATACCTCATGAGATTTTTTTTATATAGATTTTCACTCCTAACAGCTATGCAAAAAATGAGGTGTCATTTGGCATATAGAAGTGAGATGCCAAATTTAGCATGTAAAAAGGTAAAATGTCAAATTATATTTTGCATTATTCTATTCCAAATGAACTATTGTGGATGAGTTGAGTTAAATATATAAAAGAGGTAAAATAATAATAATAATAGAATATCACCTTTGACATATGAGGTGGAATTTACTCCAACAGAGATGTCAAAATATAAAGGATCAATTTGCCACATAAGCCTTCATTTTCAAAAAGGCATCTCCAAATTTAACACCTCTCTTGGAGATGCTCTAATAGTGTGGGTATTGTGTGTATGTCTTGGGAAATAACAAAGTATAGTAGAAATTTCTGAAGTAAGGCCTGAGGATTCTCATCCATTGGATGAGGGCATGTGGAATAATCCTGATCATTAGTTGCATGAAGTAAAACTATAAATAGTGTTCTCCACATTTATTTAAAACAAACAATTTTACATTAAGCATTCTAGCAATAGAAGCTCTAATTTCTAAAGGCTCGTTTGTTTTGCCATGGAAGCAAAATCGTAGGATTTCAACAAGATGGTTTCATAAAAGTGGTTAAATTTTGAAGAACAAAAAACAAATGAAAAAGATCTATAAACGGCCATCAGGCACACTCCCTTTAAAAGAAAAATGGAAAAGATGAAAATGAATACTCCACTACCACCCTAGTAAATTAAATTTTAAAAAATGAAAACATCATCTACATCTCTATTTTATATCTTACACCGTCAATCTGGAATGCCTACTACATCAAAAATTCGTGCAGAACACGTCATGCACGTTCCAGATCGACAGTTCGATGGGTTCCACTTTACTTGGACGAATGCCACATCAAGCTCCATGCCTTACCAATTAGGAAGGGGAAAAAAAAAGACATCCCACAAGCTTGATTATAAATAAGCAAAGTATGGGTTTTGACCTGAGCTTAGCTTGTGTTCCCCATGGAACACGAATGATGTATTTTTAATGAGAAGAGCTTGTACTTGAGCCTAGATTTCGACTAATATATAGATTTGTCTATAGTAACTGAATCAACCCAAGTTCTAGCAAAATTGAGCTGCACAAACCTTAGCTTGAGCCAGTGGAATGAAGGCTCAAGCTTGTGGCCAAGCCCACCCGAGCTGAATCGAGAGGCTTGGAATGCTGACAGCCCTAGTGAGGCCAAAAGGCCATGGGGACGTACGTACAACCACCAAAGACTCCTTTGGCTTGATGGTAAGAATTACGAAACGCAAGATGCCAACAAGCTACTTTTGGCTATAAAGTATAAAGTCCTCACCAATACCTCAGTACAGAATTAGAACGCCCTAAAACAAAGGCTAGCTGAATCCAGCCTAGCACTACCCTGAAACTCATTAGACTGCTTAACAAATCAATCAATCTGGGCAAAAAAAGGATAAGCTATAACCAAATGTGATCTTAAGTAAATGATGGGCTATAATCTCATGACAGAGCTCAAGTCAACCATCGACAGACTTTTGTCCAAATCCTTGCTCTCAACCACACATGCATGTCTAGAGCCATGGTTAACGCACCAGATAAACTTCCAACAATCAGTTTTCAACGAGTTGGGAGGTAGGCTGAACTTCAATCACAACTTTTGTGCTATGAATAATTCAAGAAGTACGTAAAGTTTGAAAGCCCAGATCCATCACCTGTGTACTAGAGTTTTGAACCATGCATAAAAATCAGAAAGATGGGTAGGCCTGCCATAGCATCTGAACTCATGGTTTGCACTCTTCGCGTATTGAATTCTGAACCACTCGTCATGCAGATGAGATCTTTTTTACTAGCAACTGCACAGAGAGGAAGTTCCAAACCATTCAATGAATTTGCTTCCCTTACTGAATATGAAGCATTGGCTACCTTAATCTTGATTGCAGGATCATAACTCAGTACTGGGCCACTATGATTGTGCATCGTTGAATTTCTGCAATCCATAATAGGGCTGGATGAAGAGTTCTGTTAACAACATTGGATCACGTGTAAACGTGATATGGCCACCAATTAACAACAGGCTAGCAAACTAGGCCTTCAAATGGATGAACTTAAAGAGGGCTGGTAAGTTTATGAATTGATTGAATGCTGAAAAGGGAAGTTTTTCTAGTTTTTCTAAGGATAAAACTGGGGAATATCCACTTTGTAAGTTCTCATGAGAAAGAACACCAAATTATTTGTGCTTTTGTACTCTAGCTAGTCACATAGCCAGCGGGGTGTTTAGATAAAGATAGAATATAATATAATCAAATTTGAATATTGTTAGATTTTATTATCACATAATAAAATAGTATCATATTATAATACTAGCAAATTAAATACGCCCGTGCTAAGCTAGGGCAAAAAAATAAAATTATTTTTAATTTTAAAATATTTTCTAGATACTATTGAGAAAAAAAAATCTAGAACAAACAAATATACCATTTTATATTGTTATTGGTAATGGAAATATTTTAGTAAGGACAAATATACCATTTTATCATTTTTAGAATTCCATTTATTAAAATTTATTTAAAAGTAAAATGTATAGAAAAATCATATAATTTGAAAATCAAACCTAAATTTATAAAATTTAATGTTTTTTATTTTTCATGTAAGAAGTCTACATAATTTTGTTTTAATACAAAATAAATACTAACAAAAATATAACAATATCTTTTGAAAAAATAACCAGAACTTTTATTTGAAATTGATGATTTGGTTTATGGATATCACATAATTTTATAATTGCATAGACCTCTTATAGTGTCAAAGCTTTATCATCACATTGGTCATGTGATAAGCTACTATGTTTCATGCTAAATTTGAACCCTTATTTAGGAAAACATAAGTGCCTAACAGAAGAATTATTTTTTTCAAAGGAAAAGTTAATAAATTAAGAATCAAACTTTTTTTAAAGAAAGAATTAATAAAATTAAGAATCGACCACAAAGAAACAAGTAAATTCATTTACATGGTAAAAATCATTTTTCTTTGTATCTAAAATAATATAAAATGAGTTCAAATTTTATAGTTTGTATTTTAAAAAAAAGCTACTTTATATAATACATGGATGAAACTAACTTTTGCAATTCAAACTCAAGGTTACTTGATCACTAAAAATAATTACACATAAGGTATTTTTTATATTTAAAATACAAATCTTCATTCACAAAAGAAATGAAACAATTCCATTGCATCATCTCCCTTCAACAATGCAAACACAGATCTCCTAGTGAAAGGAGGAAAATTTTATATAGAAGAATTTGATGTAAAACATTGGGATTGTGGCAAATACCGATGAACATTAATTTTTATATTAAAAACAAATAACTTAGAAAAAATTTCATCGACCGTCCAAGAGTTTCTAAATAGTCTTTATCTTCTTTACCCGACCAATCAATTTGGAGTTGCCTTAAAAGAAGAATCTTTGTGTCTACATCTACCGATATAATAAATAACTACAATAAAGTGAAAAGAAACAGAAAAATCCACATCTTTTCCTTCCATGATTGAATTTTATCATAAAACATCACATTCCAATCAAAATTTATATAAAAGTGTGGGAGGAGTTTCTAATGATAGGAGTTATTGGAGATGTTACAAAATTGAATGATAAAAACTAATGGGAGAAGAGTTATTCAAGAAGTTATTAAATGGTCAAAAAAACTCATGGTCAAAATCAATTGGCAATTGGCAAGTAAAATTGGAAATAAAATGTGCAGAAGATTAGAGAGAAGGTAGATGTGAGAGTCGCTGATGAAGAGGAGAGGTCCAAGGCTATGCATCTTATCAATGGAATTGTGCTCCTTGATTTTAGGAGATACAAAACTGGAAGAAGACGGACCACAAAGATGAAAGGGAGAAATTAGGAATTGAGAAAAGATGAAATTAACTTGCAACTGTAATTGAAAGGAAGGAGTTATAGTTTGAAATGGTTATGGAAATGGTATTATGAGAAGTTAAAAGGATGGTCAATGAGGAGTTACGGTTTGCAATGGTGGTTAAGATGGTATATTATGAGAAGTTAAAAGGACGGTCCAAATGAATCAGTTGGAGGGTCAAAATAAATTTTCTCAAATTGTTTGATTTCAGTAATTGAAACAAGTTTGCTTCATATTATATAATTGTGCCATTTATGGTGTTTGGTAATTCTACAAATTTCATATATCTTTTAAGCGTTTGGCTATTTATAATATTAATGCATCGAAATAATTAATGAATAGAAAAATAGGGACGATTGGCCTAGTGGGAACCCACTAACTAGTAGTCACACTAGAGTGATTTAATATTAGTAATCACAGTAGGGCCCATTTAATTAGAAAATCATTAGACTAAAAACTATGAGCAATATTGTTTAATCAATGTGGGTCCAGCAAATGTTAATAACCATAATATAATACATCCAATTGTGATTATAAAGGAGAACCCTATAAGTGTTGAACATCATTGAGGAATCCATCTATGATAAATAAATGTAAAACCCATTTGATGTTAATAATCACATTAACCACGCTAATTATAGTAATCACGAGGGGGCCATTAAGTAATATGACTCATTTAATTATGGCAAACTAGTAATTAGTCCTACAATCCAATATTGATAATTAGTATGAGACCCTTCTAAAGTTGGTAGTATGGGACCCACTTAATGTTGATAATTATTGAACCCACTTAATGTTGGTAATCGTGGTAGAAATTACATAATGTGATGTTTGTAGGACCCACCTAATATTAGTAATCAATAAAGAAATTATGTAATTATGACAGGGCTATGGGACCTACATAAAATTTATAAGGATAAATTAGCGATGGGTCCTTGAAGTGGAACTTGTAGAGGCTCTGGTCCACGGAATTTCCGTTTAAGGGTTTTAGTCCACGCAGCTAGACTTTTTGCAGCCAGAAGTCCCTATATTTGCCATATCACATATTTCGTGACATGTTTGCCCCTGTAACTGCCGCAATATGTATAACATAAGTGTCCTAATACGTTACGCAAATTAAGCCCTTAATTTAAGGACCTTAACATGATATTTCATGATTGATTTGCCCCTCTATTGGATTTTTTAGTTTTAGATGAAGTTTCGAAATTCAAATTGGAGGGAATAGATCAAGTTTTGTAATTCAAAAGGGAGGGAATGATCTATGTTTTCTACTACACACTCATGGCGATTTTCCCATAGATGTCTCCTTGATGAATGTCTAGTAAATGGTTTTATCTACAGTTTTTTTGCTAGAATGACCGAGCCACATTCGTAATACAATTATTTAGATAATTCTCCAAAAGAGGAGGAGAAACTGCATTTGATGTGTTTTGACACACTCAAATAACCATGCAATCTTTCCTGTTTTTTCTCCTTTTTTTTTCTCGTCATTTGTTTCCCTTGATTTCAAAAATTTATGGTTTAATAATACCAAATATAATCAGGAAACTAACAGCATTTAGTGAAATGTATCAGGGGGAACTCAATCGAATTAAAAATAAGAGGAAATTTGTTCTTTTGAAATTTTAGTTGGAGTCTTGAGGTTTTATTTTTTATTTTTATTTTTTATCTCCTTTTTTAGTGTGACTAAATTTGAAGGAAGGGTGGAGAGTGTGGTTTTTTTTATAAGACTAAAGATTTGATCCATCATTTTTTAAATTTATCTAAGTTTGGCATGAATTTATCTGAGTTTTAAGTGAATTTATCTGAATTTTGCATAAATTTATCTGAGTTCTCAATAAATTTATCTGAGTTTTAGAACATTTATGTCTAAGCTCTAGACAATTTTATCAGAGTTTTGGAATAAATGTATCTGAGTTCTAAAACAATTTAAATGGATACGAGACACAGATGCTTCTAATCAAAATCGTTCATCTGGTGTGCCCCACTATGAATAAGGCATTTTAGAGGACATTGGCTTTGATTGGGTAATGTTAGCCACTTGATTGATGGTAGATCTTTATACTTGGTAATGTCAATTTTTTCTGGAATGTTTTTCACCAATTTGACAATCAGGAAGATCTGGTTAATTGGATTTGTTGATCGATGCCCATCCATGATGAAATCCGCCCTATAAACTGTCTCCTTTCTTGATTCACTTTCCTCCTCCTTGTGCCCGGTTTTCAAAATTCCTAATTTCTCTTTCTTTCTTTCTTTGGCAAGTTTCCACAATTTTAGGCTTATTGTTTTTTAAAAAAGAGATAAGAGAATATAAGAGCATTATTGTCCTCTCAAGTATATGAAACAATGGAAAGGACCTTTGCCTATACGAAATTAATTCGTAGACCGTTTGTAATAAAAGGTAATACTAAGAGAGCTCCAACCAAATGCCCCAATTTATAAATACTAAAGGGCCCATCTAATATTGAGTCATTATAGGATTCCTATAGAAACCATCAATATTTTAAAAAATGCAGTGGGCCAGACCCTTGTTTTGGTTAGTTGTCTTAATGAAATATTGTTTTATACAGCATATAGCTGAATATTATAACACGAAGGTTTTTGTAAGAAAGTCAAATATTATAGAATACCTTCTAAGTTATTCAAACGCCTAGTTTTTAGGTGGGTAGATTTTATTCTAAACCAGGATATAATATAGCAAAATCTTTAAAAATATATAGTTTCCAAACACCCCGTAGGCAATTACAAACAACTCCGCAATAAAATTTGACAGAATTATATTAGCTCTAGGACAAGTGCTGATGCTCCTCCTCCCCCGTTGCAAACCGCAGCAATTCCGAACTTCCCTTGTCTCTGTCTCAATACCTGTTGTGCTATGATCAATGTTAAATAACACCTTAACTGAGATACAAATTAAAATGCAATATACGAGGCTCAAATTGCAGCAAGTATTACATTGAGGAAAAAAAACAACTAAGCTCCCAATAATCCTTCATCTAGTTATGGACACTTGAATACAGGGAAAACAATGGAAATGCCACCTTTTACAAAATTGTGAGTCTTAGGTACATATTTGGACATACGCCTGAGTTATTTATAACAAAACCAAAAATTTATCTTATTTATATTTTTTTGGAATAGTTATATACAGCATTTCCATTTTAAAGAAATAAGAATAATTAAATTTGCAGAAATACTCATAATATTCACCAAAAAATAATTACTAATATACATAATTATGATACACACACACAGCCAAGTCAAGCCCCTTAACAAGCCAAGCTTGGTACAAGCTTAGTCTAGTGTATTAACAAGCCAAGCTCGAGCAGATCAGAGCTTAGCTGAACTTGGCTTGAGCTTTGGTTTATGAGACAAGAAGTCAAGCTTGAGCTTGAGCTGAGCTGACTTGTGGGCTAGCTTGGCTTGTTGACAACCCTACTCCAACATAAAGATACTGGAAAAAGACATCAAGTTCATCAAAAAAATAAAAAATGGAAAAGGTACACGGCAAAGATGGAAGTGCATAGTTGCACACCCTGGAATGAAAATCAGAATAGAAAACTTAAGATCTCAAAACACAAAGCAACAGGAGAAGATAACTTTACCCCGAGAAGGGTGACCAATATACGAGCTCCACTGCAACCTAGAGGATGCCCTAAGGAAACAGCCCCGCCATGCACATTAACTTTATCCTGCACGCAGGAAAGGCAATTAACAAAAGGGCAGACGGTTACCATTCTCCACCACTGGTTTTTGGCCTTAGAGTTCTTTCTACGATATGGTTTGGCCTTTTTAAGTTATTATTATTAAATTTTCATATATTTCCACTGCTAACCAAACCTACCAAAACCACAAGACATTAGTAGAGGGGGCAAAAATAATTCTCAACACTCCCCCTTGGTCGGCACACAGTTTGTGACGTGCACATTTCAGCACCAAGTTGTTCCTCCTAATTTTGAACTCGCAATCAGTTGGCTCCGATACCATATTAAATCTCCTCTACTAAACAATCCTACCAAAACCTCGAGGCATCAGTAGAGACAACGGAAAAACTTTTCAACAATTATACATCCAAATCCCTATTTTGATAATTTTTCTAACTCCAACAATGAGCAATCATCTTCTTGCTTGTTATGAGAACAAGTAAAAAAGCTGATTAGTTATTTCGCAGTTACAAAATTAAGAAATATGCCTCCTTATAGTCTGTCCCCCAAGCAAAAGTAATTTTTTTCCGCTAAGGCATATATTTTTTTGTCCCTCGCAACCTTGAATCTATAGTGTTGACTATTTGGAAACTCTCACTCTGGTTGTGAAGCTTAATCTGTTTATTATGGAAGTAAATTTGGGTTTGACTACAGGAGAGAAATTTTTCATTTCAAGAAAGCTATTTATAGATTGAAAACAGCCACCAAAGGCATTCTTTCTTTTAAAGAGAAAAAACGATAACCAGGATTTTAGAGCTAACTAAAAATTACAAGGAATCAAAAAGCCAAACATCTACAACAAAGCTAAACAATTTTAGCCCATCCTTTGCCAGTACGTCCAACCTGATTAGCATGACATAAAACACGAGACAGAGAATCCTCCCTCACCCTCTATGTATCTAACCTCCTCTATTAGATCAAGAGGCCGCCACGTGTAATCACTACTCACAGTAGCACTCTAAAGAAATCTCGCTCAACAATTGCTCCTACAACACCCACTAGAAGAAACTTCATAAATCCCACGAGCATAGGTGTTATGTCAGCTTCATTGGAACTAGACATTAATCCGTCAACCTGACCATGGCTTGACCCGCCTAACCCAAGCCAAACCCAACATAAAACTCATATGGGTTAGGGAACTTGACCTGTTTAATAATCAGGTCACTTTCAGGTTTAAGCCCAACCCTTTGTGTTACTTAATTCCCAAAGTTTAGCAGATCCTTCACTCTCTGTGTAAAGTATTGAGAAAAAGATTGGAACTTAATTGAAATTTTCTAGTAGTTATGGATAGACATAATTATGGAAAACTTTGGTACGAAGGGGTTTTTGTAATTTCTGAAAATAGTGAAAAATAAAAACCAACTGTTAGGGCTGGTCATACTGAAGGGGTTGGGTGGATGGTGGGAAGAGTTGTTCTCCTGCAGGTTTGAAGCATCATGGAAATTGGAAATCATTTGGCAAAATTCTTTCATACCTTTCCAGCCCAAATCATCAATTATTAAAGTAATACACTTCGGGGGGAAAAAGGCAGAAAAACAGTATCTATCTAACACATTTTCCAATTTCTCATTAACCTAAATACACAGTAGAACAGATGACTCTCCACCAAAACATTCGAATTGGTTATGTTTAGCAGTGTATCCAAATGAACCTTGAGAAGACACCTCAAAGAAGGAATTCAAAATACTCACAGATGGAAGCCCAAGCAGCTTCTGATTTGCAAGAGCCACAACCTGCAAATGAAATTGAGTAAATGAAGCTTTGATTATAGTAGCATTGATGTAATTTTACTCATGTGATATCCACTTCATTGGCCTCTGACAATCATTGTCAAAAGAAAGTAAACTTACAGAGAAAGCTTCATTTATTTCATAGTAATCAATTTGAGAAGCCTCCAAGCCTGCATTTGAAATGGCTTTTGGTATTGCAAGGGCTGGAGCAGTTGTAAATAACTCAGGTGCCTGCATACCCAATTCCATTGTCAGCAGAGTAAGAACTAAAACCCAAGAATTCAAGCTCCTTGTAGGGCCGACAAGAACCCATAATACCACAACCATATATGTCTGCATGCCAAGATCCAGTTCCTATATACTATTTCCTTCATGCTGTTATAATGATGTACTATATACCAAAGCCAGTTCCTGCAAATTGTCTGCAGCTTCTTGGCCACAAGTGACATGGGATGAGAATGCTCTTACATTACCATTCAATTCAAATGGTATTACCCTTAAGGTATTGCCAACAATTTTAAGAAAATTTCAACACTCCTAAGATTCAACCTGTTTTAGTATACTCCAGGATTAGAAAAGGTAGCCGACATGATTACCTGTGCCGCATCAGCATATCCCGTAATCTTCGCAATGACTTGCAGCCCAAGCTTAAGAGCTTTTTCTCCACTCACTAACACTAATGCAGCAGCACCATCACTGTCATTGAAGCTTTGTTAGGCAGAAACTTGGCTTAATTTCTAAATAAATATTAGAATTTATGGCAAAACATTTTTTTTAATGGTGAAATTCATTAAAAGAAATCTTAACAGTACAGCAGAATTATACCGGAAAGCAAAGGGCCGAGAAAAAGCACAAAAAGAAAAGAAAACACCACTCAGGAAGAAAGAAGAGAGCAAAAGGCCAACAGAAGAAGGCCAAAAAGCTCCCAAAAGCAGCTATCAAGCTATACTAAAACACTAGCCAAGTTATACAAAAGCTAGCAAAACAGGGGACAGAGAGGGAGAGAGAGCAATCAAAAAAGGGCCAATTCCATCCAATTGAAAAGAATGAAGTTTAATGGCAGGCCCCAAAAATCAGGAAAGGTGGAGACCCAATGGGTGATGCAAATCCTCGTCCTAAGGAAAATGTCTTCTAAGGAGGGTTTCCCTTCAAAACTTCTTTGGTTTCTTTCTTTCCATAAAGTCCAAATACTTGCAAAGAAGGAAAGACACCACAAAATCTTCCCTTTTGGGGAGCTAATAGGAAGTTTCCAAGCATAATAGAGGTCAGTGATGGTCGGACGGAGAACCCAGCTGCATTGAAAGCTGCTTAGAAGCATATTCCAAGGCTTCTGTGCCACAACACAATTTAGGACTAAATGATCTACTGATTCCTCGTCTGAGAGACACATAGGACAGGCATTGACTATGATCACTTTCCGCTTGTGAAGGCTGTCCATAGTAAGAATTTTTCCTCTAAGTGCAAGCCAACCAAAAGCTAACACTCTCAGAGGGGCATTAGTTTTCCAGAGGAGATCCCGGCAACTACTTGAAGGCGTATGGGCCTATGGGGAGAAAGAGTGGAGAAGAAAGAAGAAACTGTCATCGTTAAAGGAATCCAGAGTCCAGAGTCCAGACTCTGCTATCACGACCATCTTCCCAGGTGGAAGTCTGGCATCAAGCTTCTAGGAGGCTAAAGAGATGCCCCTCTTCCGACTCCCGAAGATTCCTTCTGAAAATTGGATTCCAAATAGTTCAATAAGGGGTCCTCCCAAAGATTCCCTCTAGGACGCTAAAGAGAAGCCCCTCTTCTGACTCCCGAAATTCTGGCAAAATTCAACTTGCAATTCTGACCAGTCTTTATCAAATGACACCAGAATAAGTTATAAGAGATTAATGAAAGCTATCTGGTACACTTTAACAAATATTTTATAAATATATACTGCATTGCTAGGCAAAGAACCTAGTTATTGTGAAAATAATTGAGAACACCCGCAATTCTGACAAATGAAATCATGATTTGTCAGTTTGTCCAAATTTGTGGAGGCATAAGCTTATCAAAAGGAAAACTTTATAAGTCTAGTTTAAAGGTGCCATCAAAAAAGCATTAATTAAAAAATTCTCATCCATGAATCTTCAGAAATCAAACCCTATAAAAGTCTGACATATGTTGTTACTTTGTCACGTGCTCCTCCAAAAGCCAGATAGAGGGTCTTTCAAATAGGCAATTGGCTGTCAAAACATTCCACAACTAAATAAGACTTCTACCTTCAGAGTTAATCCTAACGCTAGGGCGTTCGCCGGAGGCAACAGGCTGCAACATTACCCAACTTTAATGTCCAGTGAGAAATCGGTTCATAATGTGTTTTCTAGAAGTGATGTGCAGCAAAGGTGCCAATTTCCTGTAAAAAAAAACAGCCAGGGGGGTTTCCCACCTCTAAGGGTGGGTAAAGAAAATAGCCCAAAAGATACGATTTGCCTCTAGAAACAATGATACCTGCATACTTGTACAAGCCCAACGTATTCGTATCGGACCGATACGACACTTGTATTGGTACCTGATACTACACCAATACTTCTAGGAAACAAATTTAACATATCCTACTTACAAAAGTCCTTTATTTCATATAGTTCTTTTAATATTTTTACTTCTCACCAGAAAAAATGCTAGAAAGGGACAAAAACAATGATAATTTCATTGATTCAAAAGTGATCTGACTAGGACAAATGTATATCCGTATCCGTGTCCTAGATTATCAAAAGTGAGGAGTCGTGTCCACAATCCCCATATCAGTGTCCATATCCATATCCGTATCTGGGCATCATAGTGTAGAAATATGGGTACTTTTACAGGAAAAGTCTATGGACCTTGGAAAAGGGTATAAGTTTCAAGAAAGAGCAATGCAAAAAAAGTAGGGCAGGCATTGTGGTTGAAAGAAATCTAATGAAGAAGATTGCAGAGATTAAGAGAAAGAATGATAGGGTTAAAATTGCTAAGATTGTATTAGATATAAAAATCCTAAAGATCATTAATGATTATACAATATGCAGCACAAGTGGGATTAAGAGAGTGAAGAAAAAGAAATCTCAGGGATGGATGTTGTTTATTACAAAATAAACCTGTTGGGGAAACTACTATAGTCTAAGGAGATTTCAATGGTCATGTAGGGAAGCCAGGATTTTCTTGTAGGAGGGGAAAGCTATGGTTCACTTATTAGATTTTATATATTTATTGATTAATTTTCAATAATATCCAAAGAATATTTCTAGCTTTGAAAAATACCCTGACATTTTGAAAGAGAATTTCCTAAAACCTTGTGAGGCAAATGAAATAGAAAATACTAACACTCGCCATAAATCCAAATCACTCAAAAGAATCATTTTCTCTGCATTAGCACTAACATTGTATCCTACTCCAACCAAAAGTAGGACTCATGTCATTATAAAATAAAAAAGTAGGACTCATGTCAGATTGATCACATGTAATCCAATCCGCCCACAATTAATTAATGAAAACTGTTGATTGGTCGTTTTCATCATTTTGATGGACCATGATACTCGGTATAGGCATGCATTGTTGAGAGAGACACTGAAAGGCATTCACCAAGTCATGATAAGGTGGACAGTGAAGGTGTAAATGAAATGATAATGCAGGGTTAGGAGTATGGATCCTCTGAATGTCTCACTCACACTTCCCATGATTATGTGAAACTCCACAGTAGGCCCCCCTATTGAATATCCGAACAATTCAAAATAAACGACCTCCCCTTCAGTGGGCTTTCTCCAAATTTTACTCCAATAGGAGTTGGTCCCAACATAATATTGAGCAAACGAAATATTATGGTCGGATCAGCTCCTATTGGAATTAAAATTTCGGGTTCAGCCCACTAAAGGGCGTGGCCTTCATTTTGAGCAGTTCGGATTTTCAGTAGGTGGAAGTCCACTGTGGAGTTTCGCTCCCCTGATCATAGCAACCCTGCGACACTGTCCAATGTCCAAGCTTCAACATTCATGTATCTATGACTATCAAATAGATGATTTTGCACTCTTAAAACCCTAGCAGGAGCAAATCAAGAGAAGTTTTCATCTAGAAAACATAATAGATGAATCACTGGTTAGAATAGAACATGGCCATGTGGACAAAAATTATTGGGTGATAGGTGGTTGTTTTCTGGCAGTTGGTCTAAGGACACCACTGGACAAGTCAGGGTAGTGCCAACCTAATCACCCATTTATAAATCTGGCCTTAAAATGAGGCTAGATCTTAAAGCATTTATTAACTAGCCAATATGTTGGACCTCAAAACCATAAAAGAACGTCAATAGATTTCTTGCAAAGGTTCAACAAGAAATATATGTCAAACCCAGATATATACCTAACCCATTTAATAGCCGGGTCTCAATACCAAGCCCAAACCCGAAACACGTTCCTAAAAGCATAGGTCAAACCTAGCTCATGGCACTTCGGACCAGCCCCAGTAGGCCAACCTGACCCATTGCTAGTGCTACCTGTTAGAGATTCAAGTTAGTAAAGTGTTTCAGGATGGGTGAGGTTCAAAGTTAGGTCTAGGAAGTGTCTTGGGTCTTGGGAGGATATCAGGGTCGGGAACAAGTCCTTTCAGTCTTCACATCCAAATTTATTGTTGATGTCAACAAAAGAAAGTGTCTTGTGGTTCAGTATTTCAATCTTTGGTTGGGAGGGAAGAATTCTTAGGTATCTTAGGTTAAGGATGTCGAGCTGGTAGAATGAGAGTATCGGTGAAATCTTCTTCAAAAATGATAATATTTGCAAGGGCATGTTGGACAAAAGAAAATGGAAATAGAAACAATCAGGAGATTTCTCCACCAGTTTTTTTCGTTTTTTTATTACTCCTTTTAGTGAGGGAGAGGATTTTGCCAGACTCAAGTATGGAGACAGAAGTGGTGTTGAGCCATCAAGGCTGGAGGCAGTTTGTTGGACAGCTACAAGATTCAAATTAACAATAAATCATGTTCATGGTAAGTGCACTTCCAAATGTGTATTCTTGCTGTTTCAGGTAAAAAGAAGAATTTGACTTTGTCCTCTAACAAATCGAGAGCACTGTTGCCGGGAATGAGTGTCTTTCGATTGCATTAGAAGATGGGTAATAGGATGGACAGTAACTTAGCTATTAAAGGCACATAAAAGAATACTACAAGGATACAAAAATTACTTAGGCTAGTAGCCTTATACAAAAGCTTTAAGTTTGCCTTCCATCATTGGACTCCTTTTGTATGTGTTTCCTTTTACTTATGAATTTGTCATTACCTAAAAAATTTATTAGAGAATGAAATTCCATGAAATAGTCATTTTCCAAGTGGACATGGTTTTTCAAGATTTTGTCGTGAATGCCATAGAAATTATAGATACTTCGATGAAGTATCAAAATTCCTGAGCTTTCGGTAAAAAGTATAGACATTTAAAAGTACAAGATATTTACAAAGCTACCACTCCTAGAGAGATTTGACTTGATTATGTTATTAAAGACATCCAAAACATGCATAGAAGCTGCAACTAAACCTTATACTAGATGCATTGCCAGCAGTAACAGAACCTCCATTCTCCTTAAAATTCGGCCGGAGCTTCCTTAGTTTTACGGGATCAAACTGGCAAGATAGAAACACGACATATTAACACTAGAGCTAAACAGCAGATCTAAATGCAAGTAAAAGCATTAAAAAACTCCACATGAGTACATAAATTCAAACTCACCACTTGAAAAAAAATAAAATGAATTAAGTATTGAAAAATGTGGCTGCAAGCAGCCATGTGCCTGATCCCATTTTTAATATTTAAGGCCAACCTCTGGGCATCAAAACACTATGAAATTAGTATCATTGGACTGCCCAGCTTAATGATTTTCTCATGAAGCGAGCCCAAGATTGTAAGGTAACAGCCAAAAATTGGACAACTTAATATGGATTCATGGGCCAGTTATTAGCAGATTAAATTAGAAACATCTAGGATGTCCGTATTTACAACTTTTAGTTAACACAGAAGTCTAGGCAACATTGCCATATCAATCACTAGAAAAACTGTTATGCACAGGTTGGTACATCCAATAAGCATTGTTCATCAATTTGCATCGACATGAATTCTTTTTATTGCCAAAAAAAATGCAAGTTTGCTCCAATTCATAATTTTTTGCAAAGCTGTAAGGGAATGATGAAAAAGAATGTTAGATTTTCCCCTACTTCATTGAAAGAATATGGTGATAAAAGTTGAAAAGAAAAGAAAGAGAGGAACGGTTCAAGTTTGCAACTCCTCAGCGCATAGTTATGATTTATGAAAGTGATATAGGAGTTATATATCATCCATCTAGTGATAAATTGGGAATTTATTATGGGCCAGTGTCTCACACTGTACAATATATCATGTAGTAAATGTTCCTATTCTAATTCGCATCTCATCACCCACTATTCTAAATCATGATTCCATAATTTTCAATTTGAGTTGTAAAATATTACATTCATGACAAATTTTATTTAAAATCCCATTAAGACCAGAGGTCTGTGGTTTAGTCGCAATCAGCAATATTTGGAGTATGTGTAGGGCACAAGAAAAGGTAATGGTGTCAAAAAAAATGCTAGAATCTTTACAGATACAATCATCAAAGAATAATTTTGGATAGAAGAACAACTTGCAACCAAAGGTGTTAATATATTAAACAGGACGCACATAGGTAATGTTATGGAATATAATTTTACAGAATATAATTTTTTATGCCCATAGGTTATACTTTTAATGGGCATTAATATAATTTTATGGAATGCCAATGAGTAGAGAAGGTGCATCTCCCTCCACTCATGTATAATATTTGTTGTTTGGCTGCATTCATTGCTACTTCTGTTGAATAAATTATTGAAAAATATACATATCTAGCTTTCTCTAGAGGGACAAACACTAAGGAAATCACTAAGCTACAACTCCCAGTCTCTCCCTACAAGTTTGAGATAGCATGAAGTCAACAAGAGTACACTTAACTCCCACAATCATTCAATAGATATAATTTTACAGAACATAATTTTTTAAGCCCATAGGTTATACTTTTAATGGGCATTAATATAATTTTATGGAATGCCAATGAGTAGAGAAGGTGCATCTCCCTCCACTCATGTATAATATTTGTTGTTTGGCTGTATACATTGCTACTTCTGTTGAATAAATTATTGAAAAATATACATATCTAGCTTTCTCTAGAGGGACAAACACTAAGGAAATCACTAAGCTACAACTCCCAGTCTCTCCCTACAAGTTTGAGATAGCATGAAGTCAACAAGAGTACACTTAACTCCCACAATCATTCAATAGATATTACGTCTTCTACATGTCCGTCCTTATCATCAAGTGTGGATGTTTTTCCAGACCATCATCCACCTATGAAATACATGTGCCAAAGGGAAAAGAGAACACAATATCTAGATTTCCCTACAGTGAAACACTACGGAAATCCTAAAGCGAGAACTTTGTGCTCTACAAGTTGTGAGATAACATGAAAATATAACAGAAGTTCATTTACTACCTTAATCATTTAATAGAAGTTACCTTTTCTAGGCCTTCATCCTTATCAACAAGTGCGGATGGTTTTCCTCGCCCCCCAGAAACTTCAACCTGCATGGGATAGAATAATAGTAAATAAATCATAACTCTCTATCAGTGAAGACCAGTTTTCATTTACCAATAGCTAGTATTCTAACCGGTACTATTTCCCATGCAAAGGCACCAGCATTTTTAGCAGCAATACCACGTTCAAAGCTTTGTATAGCATAAGTATCCTGCAGAATTAAAAAAATAAATAAAAACAGATCTTTTTGTTAATAAGATTCAAGAAAGTGTCTTTCAATGGTGTAAGAATTTCGTATGTCAAGTTAAAAACGATAAGAGATAAAACAAAAACTATAATTTGCAAACACCAGTTCTCATGAATCATGATTGTTTTTACTTGTTGGTAGTTTGACAGCACCAAGTTTTTTATGCCATAATACAGTGACCATTTCATTAAACTGAAGGGAAAAGATGCAAATGAAATAATATTGCATAGACATGTCAAACAGATTAATGTGGCAACTATACCTGTTCTTCTCTTGTTATTGTATGTTGTTCTGAACAGAGCTCACCGCACATTCCCATTGCATAATCATTGTAAACATCCCATAGACCATCTTTGAGCATTCCATCAACGACAGTATCGTGTCCAAATCGAGAACCTTTTCTGTATTGAATGAATTAAATGTCGATCATATGGTGGCATATTTTGTGTAACATTACATTTTGAGAAAATTATGTGCTGAAAGTCTATAGATGACTTAACAATTAGCGTATGATGCACCTGCAGGTAACCATAAACCCAACCAAAAGCCCAAAGATGAGCAACAGTACACAACTAGTATAAGTAAAGCAACTATCAAGCAAGCAAAGGTTATGTCTGTATCACTAAGCTTGGGAGGGAAACATCACCAGTGCGTGGCAGCCAGTTTGACAGCTCTCACATAAAAGAAGACACAGTACATGCACATCAGAACTCAAGTTGTTTGCATATCTCCATTCTTACAGCCAACCAGAAGATTTAGGATTCATTTCTCTTTCTTTTCATTTTTTTTAACATCATACCGAGAGAAGAAGAAAATCTCCAAATGGTCTTCATTGATCTAGAAAAAGCCTATGACAGAGTAACTATAAAAAATTTAATTTGGCGGGTTTTAGATAAAAAGCATGTTCCAAGAGGTTATACTGAAATCATTAAAGACATACATGAGTGAGAACTAAAGGAGGACAAACAATGAATCCGAAAAGATGCCGTAGGGCTGGAGATCGCTGAGAAGACTCAAGTTTTCAGATCATGCTATATCTTTTACTTGATTTTTTTGTGTCGATTTCATGAATCAAGGGTTTGTTTTTATCACATAACCCCAACGATCTACTGCGAGCTTTTCGGGAAACTAACATCCGGATTCGTTGCAACATTCTTCACCTAAAAGGGGAGGAGTTGTAGAGGGAGTCAACCACCTAAAACCAACGAGCCTTTCAGGCTCTTTTGTGGCAATCAAATGTGGAATATAGGCCCATATGCTAATAATAACGAGTGTGAGAACTATAGAGGGAACAGTTGACTTTCCAGCAACCATAGGCTCGTATCAAGGGTCAACCTTAAGCCCTTATCTCTATACATTGGTTATGGATAGGTTAATTACTCATAATCAAGAGGAGGTACCTTGGTGAATGTTGATTGCAAATGATATAGTGTTGGTAGATAAAACAAGAGATGGCATGAATGCGAAACGTGAGAGATGGCAAGAGGCTTTAGAAGCCAAGGACTTTAAAATAATCAGTAAAGATGGAGAGATTGGGGAATATGTTAGACATAGGATTAGGATAAAAGCCAAATGATTGAAGTGGAAACTTATTTCTGGATTGCTTTGTCACAAGCACATACCAACAAGACTCATCATCATCAAAGCTATGTTGTGTCAGCTACATGAATTCTGTTTCACCATTCCGATCTATCTTGAGCCAAGTCCTCAAATAGGTTGCACTTCTTCGTATCTATGTTTACTACTTCAATCCACATCCTTTCGGCCTACCCCTTCCCTTTAGCGTGTCATCAACATGCATTGCAAAACTTTTCCTTACTAGAGCCATTGTTGGCCTGCGTTGACATGTCTAAACCATCTCAGATAGGTTTCTCTTATTTTATCAAGCAACATACCAACAAGATTGAAGGAAAAATTATACAGGCCAGTGATAAGACCAGTTATGATTTATGCAGCAGAATCTTAGCCAATCAAGAAGCAACACATGCACAAAAACGAGTGTAGAAAATATGACAATATTAAGGTAGATGCATAGTAAGACTAGGAATGATAGAATCATAAATGGGGGCTTTAGGATTTTTCCACCTTCTATTCACTAACCATTAGAGCAATTGGAAACATTTGTGGATCTGCATTGTTCAAACTGATTTATTTTTTTTCTCTTTCTTGTGAATAAACTACGTGAAAATAAAAAAGAACTAACTAAAGTAATTTTTGGAATCAAAGAACTTAAGAAACCCAATAGAACTAATTTGCTCTGAAACCAAATATGATGGTAATAAAATTAGGGGATGGGGTTGGCCAAAGAGGATATGTATAGAGATAGTAAAAACAGATCCGAAGATATGCAACTTATCTAAGGATTTGGTTCTAAATATATCAAAATAGAGAAACAGAATTCATGTAGCTGACCCCAACATAATTGGGACAAGGTTTTGATGATGATGATGAGTGATGACCAGTTACGACGGTACCCAATGACAAATGAAGTCTTCAAACTCCCACCACAGGCGCCCAACCCTTTCACAATTTCCTTTGAAAGAGAGAATTTTCATTAAATTTTATAAATGAGAGATTGCAAGAGTATTTATAAAGACAACCCTACCTAGTTATGATGAGTATTTATAAAGACAACCCTACCTAGATATGACGGCAATCCTGCCTATTGGGGATCCCAGCTAATATTTCCTTTCCTCTCCATGAAATTGTTAGATGTCCAACTCTTTTTACTTCATAGAATTTTCTTTCCACTCTTTTGTTGATTGCATGTCAATCTATTATCTTCTATTAATTATAAGCAATCAATTATCTTGCAAGATTTAGGAGACTTTGTTAGGATTTCAAAATTAAAAATCTAGATCTAAGAAACTTTGTTGGAAATTTATAAGCTAATATACACATGGACAGGGTAACCATGGATTAGACCCAATGGGACACTCAGCTAATATACACATGGACAGGGTAACCATGGATTAGACCCAATGGGACACTCAACTATGGGATTGGCCCAATGTGCTGGCCCACTATAGGTTAGGCCCAATGGCTTGGCCGATAATGGGCCTATTCTTGCGCCTTCTTTGATAGATCTTAAGGCCCATGGCTACATCAGAGTGGGTGGAATTTTCTAGTCTCTTTAAAAATTTTGAATTTCATTTAGTGTTTAACTATATGTTAGCCTTTTGACAATGCGATAATAAGCACCTTCCAAAGCTGCTAAGTGCTCTTGTCATCATGGCACATGTGAGTGTACCCACACCCCAACATACATGTGCAAACAATATACAGAAATGAACATGCACACAAACACAAACACACACAAAAGAAGGGGAAAACATTAATTTCAGGTTCATCTTCAGACAGTTCTGAGATAATTCTACTGCCAGTTTGATTTTGCAGTCTGATCATCTTGAATAACAGGTCATATGAAATATATCGCAATTTTCATCTTCCATTGTTTTGGTAAACATATCTGACCGTTGTAATTCAACACATGTACTAGAGTTTGCAACTGCATGAGTCCAAGCAATTGGTAAACCACTCCTCAAAACAACAACGTTGAAGACATCACAGTTCAAGTATGCAAGCTTAAAACCATTTCAGTTAATGACATGCCAGAGTGGGAAACAGCCTCGTAAGTGAAAGGTAAGGATGCACGTGATTGTCACTTTAACTCCAAGTAGCCAGTCTTCTTTATGGTTTACTTCTCTCAAGTTTACTCACTCTATTACCTTTTTTAGCATTTTCAAAGTGCTTCCTCCTAAATGGTTTGCAACCAACAAAAGAAGAAGAAAAATAATCTCACACGCTTAAACATGAATCCTTTCTTTGAGCCTCGAGTGGAAAAGTAGAAGACCTTGAGCCGGCCCCAAATAGACAGCATAAGGCTTTGAAGATGATGATGAAAAAAAAGGCATGAATAGGACAACTGAGATTTCAGTTGTAGTATAATGCTGACCTTGCCTCAGATAGATACTTGGGTGCATTGGACATGCTTTCCATGCCACCAGCCACAACAACATCATTAATTCCCAACTGGATAGTCTGTGCCGCAAGCATTGTCGCTGTGAGGATCGGAAAAATAACACATCATTATACTATTTATATTGGAATCGCAGAAAAGCAAATGCTAATTTATACAGATAGTGCATACCCTTCATCCCCGATGCACAGACTTTATTAATCGTCGTGCAGACAACTGTATTAGGTATTCCAGCACCCAAGGCAGCCTGCCTAGCAGGAGCCTGCCCCAAATTTGCACTCAAAACATTTCCAAAGAAGACCTCTTGTACGAGTTTAGGATCAACATTAGCCCTTTTAAGTGCACCTACAAGTTAAAATGCAAGAACAGAGCAGGTGAAAATTATAGTGATGCAAATATATTGTGCAGATAAAAACAAAAGAGAAAAAGAATAAAGTTACGGAACTTACATTCAATAGCTATAGAACCTAGCTTGGTGGCAGATAAAGAAGAAAGGGTGCCAAGAAACCCTCCCATAGGTGTACGAGCAACACCAACAACACATACATCTGCTCATAACAAGACATGTAAACTAATGGTGGTGTAAGTTTTTGTTTTCTTTTAGTGGTATTCTCTGTCACAGCCAAAAACAAAAAGCACATCAACACATTGTCTTCTGAAAGAACCTTTCCCATTTATCTCAGTGAAGCAGCCCTGCTTCCTTTCCTCTCACAACCATATGGTAGTTATATGGTCAATGAACCCAAACCGCCCACATAATTGATTCTATAATAAGCGGACAAAGTACAGCCTTTATAGTTAAAGCCTCATGAATGCTACTCCCCTCCCAACTGATGGCCTTCTTCTCTTACAGTTTGGATTGCTGACCTTTCACTTTTTTCTATCTTTATTTTTTCTCTTTTCTCTTTTTTAATTGGTAACATGACTTGAGTTTCAATGTGGCCTCTTCCCCAAATTCGATTTAGTGTAAACATATAGAATTCACATGATTCCCTCAACCCAAATAGGTTGTAAACAATGACTGAAACAAGCTGGGGAGGCAAGTCTCCTAGATCAGCTCAGTCCGATCTTAGCAGCGTGCGTGCCCCCATTCAAGCCGGATTTTCCAACTTCAAAAGAAGGCACTAGCGCCTCTATTACTTGGCAGCTAGTTTGGGTAGCTGCACACATTACTAAAATGGGGCTTTTTTCTCTTCCAGCTGTTTGCAGGCAAGCGCCTTCGCTTGCTGCTTTACCCAGAGGCTGTTAGCATTACATCCAAAAAGCACCTAAAATCTCTACACACAAATATACCTCGAGGCTTAATGGAATCTGAAGCTGCAGCTGGAGCCATGAAAATATAGATATAAGATCCGCACAGAGAATACTTAAAACAGATCTGCACAAGATCGATCCATACAACTGTCAAAACCTGATAGCAACACCAAATGCAGAACTGTTCAAAAAAAAAAACCCATATGCCGCCGGAATCATGCAGAAAACCTGGTCATGCTTCTTCTATCAAATCACCCAGAAATCATGATGAAAGATTTTTCCTTAAAAAAGTAGAAATCTTTTTGCAGGGAATCCATCTATAAACAGAAAATGCTCTAAAGAAGGTTCAAAAGTGAGATTTTTCACGAGATGAAGCTAAAATAAACAAAAAGAAAATTCATATGCAGAACTGAGATAGAGAAAAAAAATGCAGATTGAGATCTACTAGAAAATGGATCAGAAAGATTTGAGCTTTCCCAGGAGTTCGATAAGAACAAAAGAGCCGATGCGATCAAGCGAATCTGATAGATAAGGGGCAGTAGAAATCAAGGGTTTGAAGAAAATATGCTGACGATTAGTGTATCAACGAGAAAGCAGAAGGAAATCCAAATCAGATATCTGAACTTCAAGATCTTAAAGGGGATTTCTGGGGAGCTAGTAGCTCACCTTCCTTTCAGACAGAGAGAACGACAGCGCCGGAGAGGGCCAGTAAGCAGATTTAAGAGGAGAAAAATATTCGTGAAGTGCATTGCATGTACATTACTTTATTATTAGAGGAAAAAAAAAAAAAAAAAAAACCTAATGTCCACTAACGGAAAAAGAAGTCTGGTCAATATTATAAGAAAGTGGTCTCCTCCGGTGACCATTTTTATTTTTTTATTAAATATTTAAATGTGTGACGACGTCGTCGCTTAATCGCTTGAAACCTCATTTTTCCCTGCTTCTTCTCTATCACAATTCCTCTCTCACACATCATAGAAATCGCCTTGTATGCCCAAATCCTGTTTTTGCACAGGCATGCAGAGGCTCAAATCCCCTGCCCAGATCTCTCCGATCTCTAAACGCAGCACGAGGTCGACCATTTTCCAGTCGTCTTCTGCAACAACGAAACCTACGCTTGCTCGACAGAACTCAGCCCTCTTCATCTCTCTGCTCTTCCTGTTTCTACAAGAGTGCCTGCAACAAATTTGCACTACAATCACAAAAATCAGAAACTCAAGGAATTTTCTTGATCTTCTCAAGGTGTTTGGGAGAGGTGAGCCTCTAGTCTCGAAGCTTGCAATAATCTCTGAGTACATAATATTTTCAAGTGCTATGTTTGTAGCCCTCATCTACTCCTCAGAAAATGATCCCATCAAGTGCAAGGGCAACCACACCTTGGGAGGAAGGAGGAAAACGATGGAAGGAAGAAGGGGAAAATGGTGTTTCAGGCGATTAAGCGACGACGTCGTCACACGTTTAAATCTTTAATAAAAAAAATGAAAGTGGTCACAGGGAACCACTTCCGTGCAATATTGACTAGTTACCTCTTTTTTAGTTAGTGGCCATCTATGTTCCTTTTTTTTTGTAGTTTCCTCTTATTATTACGGGATGCAGTAGGTAGGTACAGATAGCAAATGGGAGGGGTTGGGATGGGTTGGGTCAAGCATGGGAATCTAGCCCATTTGTTAATCAAGTTGATAATCTCAACATGAATCCTTAATTAACATGTCGGATTCAGATCGGGTTGGTGGGTCATTGTTCAATTGGTTGTTTTGATCAAGTTCAAGTTAGTTGAAGGTTGGATTGGAGGAATGGGCTCAACTCGAATCCCATCTGTTCACTTAATTAGGTGAAAAATGTCAACTCATATTCTAAATTACCGAGTTGGATTTGGGTCACCTTCATGTGTTGGATTGTGAGTCGCCAGTGGCCACCCCTGGGTATAACTCGGACAGGGATGGGACTTGGGAGGGTATGGCTCCAATTATAGCCCACAACTGCACGAAGGCCCCCCAATACTGAAACCCACACCCAACTGCAGCTTCAACGAAACCTGGTCATACTGACCCAAGCCCAATTCCTGCTCAAATGCAATTTTGATTTAAGATGAGTTTTAATTGAGTTAGTTCTAGTGTTTACTTTCTGTTGTTTTACCTTGTGTTCTATGAGTATAAAATCTAGAAATGGGTACGCCGCGTGTATTGCATTGAGGGGTTTTGATTAAAATTCAAATGTAATGCATGCCTATCACTGGGGTAGTGAAAAGTGGAGATGCCAAGGACTCCACATGGATAAGGGATGGGTAAAAAAATCAGACCCATTAAATTATCTTGGTTTTTGATTAATAACATCAAAAGTTTATCAGGCATTTAAACTATCAATTGTTTCAGGATTTAAGCAAACGTAAATAGAGGTCCAGTGAGCGTAAAATTTGACCCAATGTATATCTTGAGGGTAGCAAATATGAAGGGAATGCGCGGATTAAAGGCAGGCTACTTAGAGGTCGATTGAACCTACAATTTGCTTTCTCTTTGTTTGAGTACTTGTAAGTTGAGTTTGAAGTGAAGGCTAGATTTAATAGACATTAAAGAATACTAGCAACGCAAGCTGGTGCTCAGCCCTAGTCCACAAATAAAATAAAAGCTATATTTAATTTAAGACTATCTTTTGAGATACAAAATGAGAAAAAAAATTTAAACAAACAAATATATCATTTTTTCATTTTAAAATTATATAAATTAAATTTTCACTGTTTATTTTTTATATAATATTTAAGAACTTATATGAATATTATAATGTATGTTTAATTAGATAATATTTTTAAAATAAAATATACTTAATTATATATGGAATATATTAAAACTCAAATGAAAACATATTAAAACACACAGAGAAAATATGTATCTCAATATAAAATTAATATTTGTATATATATCACAAAGGTAAAAGTAAAAAGGATTTATAGAGGAAGCAAGATGAGGGAAGTAGTAAGGGAAAGATAAATATTTGGGTTGATTAGGTGGGCCCCTCTAACCCCAGCTATCATATATATATTGCCCATTGAAGTTTGGGCAATAGATAAGGAAAGAATCATTTCCTATCTAACTATTTATTGTGTGAAAAGGTGGCCAAATGGGTCCCACAAATTTAGTTGGAATGTTTTTGTAATCCACTTGGTTTTAATTGCCTATCCATTAGAAACTATGACTTGATTAAAATAGATGGAATTCAATTAGATTTACTTAAAAGAGTGCTATTTCAATAAAACCCTAAAAAAGTAAATTTGCAAATGTATAAATGCGATATGGATAAGTTTGTCGAATAGTAAAAATTTATCAAGAAAAAATGAAGAAAAAAAAAAAAAACACTTGTTGAGTGAGTGTTCCAAAAAGCCTCCATGGATGTCATTCCATAACTTCAATACGGTCCTCCAAGCCTCGCAGATACATTCCTCAAATGGGTTTTCCACTGTCTTCTTCTTATGAAGTGGCTATACTATGCTGCCCGCTTATTTAATGAATCTATAAAGTCCGAGTTGATTTTTTTTTTTTTTTTTGAGGCCCAAATGTTTCCTATGTGGGCCACACTATGTAGTCTCACCAAATACTCATCTATATTATGTATACTTTTAAGCCTTAATATAAACCTGACAAGGTCTTATATATATTTATTTTTTTATTTTTATTTTTTTTGCAATTGTTCAAATACACTAATGTTATGAAATTAGAGGGGCCACTTAAGAATCAATCTAAATCATTAAACAATATGTGGCCTCTAATTAATATATTTTAGGTCTGGATTTTTTGAAAAGCAAGCTATACTGAGTACTTCATCTAGACAATTGGGAAATCAAGAGAGTAATTTATTGTTATGATTTTTTTTTATTTCTATACGTTTTTGGACCAATCTTCATTTAAATGACTTGCATGAGTATTTATCTTATTTCTTATTTTACTTTTTATTTGGAACTAAATTTAATAGTTATTATTTTACATTAACTTAATCTAATTTAGTGATTCGATTTCATTGCATCAATGTCTTTGATTCTCACTAGATGTATTAGATAATAAGGCAAAATCTTAAAGATTCATCTCTTCTTTATAAGTTTGCTTTTCTTTGGGATTTATTTTCTCTATGATAATACTCATCGTCCAAAATATATATATATATATATATAAATATATTTTTAGGCCAAGGCTTAGAATAGGCCTTTGCTGCTAGGTTTATGTTAAAGGAAAATGAAAGGCACTTGCATAGTCGAATTTGCAACTTTTCCTCCTATGAGAGGAGGAAAACTTGCAAGCATAGATATCATGTGCAACTTTTCCTCCACTTTGAGAGGAGGAAAACTTGCATTCTCTGCCTCCCCTTATGCATGCTGCTGTAAGGGTATGAATGCAATGTTCTCTAGGTATTTTGGCAACTAAGGCAAAACAATAACACATTTTGACTTAACCCCTCAATTGTCATTCTCTCTTCATTTGTACTCAGCAAGTGAATTGCCCAAACAATACAATCGATGTCATGCCCCCATTACAACAGGGCTAGAAAGGTAGGTTCATTTGTACTCAGCAGGTGAATTGCCCAAACAATACAATCCATGTCATGCCCCCATTAGAACAGAGTCAGAAAGGTAGGCTCATCTGTACTCAGCAAGTGAATTGCCCAAACAATACAATCCATGTCATGCCCCCCATTACAACAGGGCTAGAAAGGTAGGCCCTGGTACAACCTAAGGCCTAAAGAAACTCTATTTTGGCTAATGAATACCGGGCTTGTGTTGTCCCAATCCATGAGCACCACTAGACACACTCTTCACTTGAGCGAGTAGACACGAAGGGTTGATACCAAGATCTCTAGCTTTGGAAAAGGAAGAATCATAGTCTTGACCACTCGGCCAAGCCTGCGGGGCTGTGGATACAAAGGTTGAGACAATGATTTTAATCTGTATGTTATTAAACTATTCGTGAATAACATCGAGAATCCAAGGTGGTGCACATTTAGGTAAACGAATCTACTACAATACGACCTTTGTTATTACAATAACTGATTTGAGCAAATCATATTCCCTAGTGTTGAACTGATCTGGGCAAAGTTATTTTTATTGTAGAAGTGGGGACAACATTTCAAATGTCCAAACCATAAACATTGGATTGATCCACATGAAAACTTCTCGCCCATTTGTAAAATTTCTATTGAATTTCTTACTATTGTAAGAAACAAGGTCTAGTAAGAGTGAAAGATGATAGGTGAAAATATAGAAAGACTGTTAAAATGTTCTCCCTTTTATCAACGAAATGACAACGTGGGCTTCCCTATAAAATTCAAATAGTAAAAAATAAATGTCTCTTTTTATCCGTCGCTAAATTCTACCACAGCTGAAGTTGATCTCGCCATAAGATTGATCATATTATTAAGAGAAATTTACCATAAAATCACCTTAGATGTCTAGTGCACCAAAAAGGTCGTCATAGTTTCTTGATAATAGTAAAAACTCTCCCACCAATGTTCACATTTATTTGAGTGATGATCTTGTCGCTTGTCTCTTCTTTCTTCCTCATTTCTCTCCATCCTCCTCGTTGTATTTTTTGTCGTTTCACGCAGAAACACACCGCTTCTCATCTTTATCTCTTGGCACAACAATCCTGTCCCTACCGCCTCCAACCCTCACAATCAACTCATCACTCCATTACCTTTCTCTTTTTCTACAATAGCTTGCAAATATGCAAACTTAGTCAACCCTTTATAACACACAAGTCCAACATAATCTTCACCACGCCACACACATCCGAACACCACACTTGCAACTACACCTACAACAAACCATCCTATCTTCCATTCATCCCTTGGTCTTCTAGCCTAACATGACACGTCCATCACGCTTCTCGACTTTCAAAACATCACTCATCCATATCAACAACCCATCTTCTCTTGCCCAACACAATCACACTTGCATGAGACCTCATCTTCAACACCTTCCTCAACCGAACAAAATGCAATCCCACCATCACCTTCACGGTTTTTCAAACCTCACCTACATCAGCCAAACACAACAAGAAGAACATCTCTTCGTCAAGGAGAGATTGAGAGAAGGCATAGGAGGTAGAGGTGAGAGGGCGAGATATAAAGTGAGGGGATGGAGAAAAACGAGACAGAAGATGAATAAAGAACAGAAGGAATAAGAGGCGGGCATAGATATCATCGCTCGACTTAAAATAAATAAAGATATCGTCGCTCAAACAAAGATAAAAATGAGCAGAACCTACCTTTACCAATACAAAATGACCCATAAAAACCTTTTTAATGCTCCCAACATATAAAGCAACATTCGAAGTGCAACTTTCAAGGGGAATACCAAAGGATTGATCCCCCATGCATGTGTGTAATACTAACAAAACTACCCAACCACTAGAGGTGAAATTTTAGGCGACTGGAGTGTAGCCCTAGATGGCGGGGTCCACTAACCTGACCACCACGTGCAATGCCTCAGATTAATTTATTTAGTTTGCAAATCTCAATTTCTATGATTGGTTTGCTCGTGCAAATATGATAGTTATGGATGGAACATGGATGGTCACCACGTGATTTCTGGTTGGTAACAGAAATTCCGATCACGTTATCTCCGGCCCAGTTTCAAGAGTGTCCAATCCATCCATCATTGGTGGACTGAATCGACTAGGGGCTACTAGACCTTTGGTCCCTGGGCACGTGTGTGCGTCTGCGAGTAATATAACCTCTAATCGGATCTATATTAGACGTAAGATTGATTTGAATAACACGATATATATAAATTTGAAATTAAACACAAACCTTGTTTCAATCCAAACATCTAATGTTAATGGCAACTTTTGAATGGGGATTTATTACACTCCTACACTGACGTCTTTCTGCATGATTTTGATGGGGTCTAAACAACATCCTTCCCCTCATGGAGTCCTAACTTAATTGAGATTCAGATTTTTTTAGGTCAACAATTCTTCTAAAATACCAAAGATATCTCCATAGAGTGATTTACCAATATGAAGAGTCCTTGAAGTGAGTTAATCATCTGAAGTGGACTAGTTTATGTCCCTTGAGCTTAATGGATTTGGGACATTACTCTTTTGGATTTCAATCCAATGGTGAGTGATTGGAATGCGTGGGGCAGGGAGGGATGTGCCTTGGGAGGCCCACCTAGGGCCACGTTAAACACGGAAGAGTTGGGGGCTAAAATGATACACGTGGAACCTATCTATTTAAAATTTTTCAAGCCCATTAGATCATCTAATGATTTTTGAAGGCATCATTTCTTTAGAATTTCAACGTAATATTTGGATGAGCGTTGAATTTGGAGCTTATATTATTTATTTATGTTTTTTTTTTCTTTTTTGGTTGCGGACCCAAGTATTGTGCCCAGGCAGTCACCCGTGTTCAAACATTATTAATAAGACATCACTCTAAAGCGCGGTGTGTTTCGTGGGGTGTGTGTGCGTGTTCAGGACGATGTCTTGCTAATCAATAGGTTTGATTGGAGTTTACATATTCAACCCAACTTATAAAAACGGGTTAGTAAGCTGGACTACGAGTTTACCCATTATATTCATCCCAACCCATAATGACTCAACCTGAGGCTCTAGGCAAAAGAATGGGTTGAATGCATTTGCTATCATTGGCACTCGGATGGATGGGAAGGGTCTCTTTACGGATTAGGTTGTTAAAGATCATCTCCATCAAATTATTCTAGCATTTGATTTAATAATTTTAAAATTTAGAAAATATTTCACAAAAGTATAAACTTTTCACTCATTTTCAAAAAGTAACTAAATAAAGGTTTGAATATTTTAAGAGTATAAAGTTTTTCATAATTCTTTCAATCAAGTACTCTCCGTAAAAAGAAGTCATTATTTTTTTCAAAAAAGTATACTGATAAAGACGGTATAAGGTAGTGCGTATTATTTTTTTACCACGTGGTTTCAACTGTCATCCAACATATGATTTTTTGAAAATCTTAAAATAAAAACAATCATCAATTAGAAAAACCCCAACTCCATATTAGTCGCAGGGCAGGTTGGGCGTGGGGGTAAAAGAAGTGTTCGAACTGCCCTACACTCGAGTTGAAGTTGACCCATTGCCGTCTGTAGCAGCCATACATTTTAGGCAAATTTTCACCTGCAAGCAGTCCATAGACCGCATACTATGCTTTTGTGGTTCAACTTGTGGGGCCCATTGGATGCATTTGCTACCACTGGGAGTGGGATGGATAGAAAGTCTCTTTATGAATTAGGTTGCAACAGATCATCTCTATTAGATTATCTTAGTATTTGATTTAATAGTCTTAAAATCTAATGGTCTTTTAGTATATATATATTTTTAAATCCAATTTAATGGCGAGCAAAGGTTGATGAGCGTAAAACTAGGGGGCTCCATATATTGGAGAAAATTATCCTAACATCATGGGGGATAGAAGCATAAAAAGAGTTGCATTGATCAAAGATGGGACCTAGTGTGCTCCATGGATAGGACAAAATTATCCTAGACTTATTTACAAGCTTACATTAAAGGCACATTTTGTATACCCATGTGGAAAATTAGTTATGTGAACTTTTTCCTCTTTTGCATGATTTTTGTAAAATTCTTTAAACCCACCCACCAAATGACCTTTTCAAGTAATTATAAAAATTTCAGCTCACTTTTTACACATTACCAAGGAAAAAGTATATGAACTAGATGTGAAATCTTTTCTTTTAAAGGACTTGTTCTTGCGGCCTCTTTTTTATATAGAAAAAGATGGAAAATAGGAAATGCTTCGGTAGAGTGTTGAAAATTTCAAGTAAAGTACATCTACTAAGTTTGTCATTCGCTATCCATCACCATCACCATCACCATCACCATCAACCTATTAGTTGCCCTTCATATCAGGATAGTGGGTCCTTCATTTCTTAAATCTAAACCATGAACTCCATCTATATTTGATGTTAATCACAATTCCCATGGAAGTCATGCCCACTAATAGGATTTAATCACAAGAGACCGTGATTATCTCTAATCAATATGAGATTTTGTCCGAGGTCTGTTTCTTGTGACCAGATTCTCATTCGATGGCTCAAATTCAGAAAAGCTGAGATCCACAATCCGAACACTGAATTAACCTCAAGCCAAAAATTGAGTTCAGCTAGTCAATGCTACCATCTGATCTGAGCCAATCGTTTCGGGGTGTTGATCAAAACAGTCCTGATGGGATCACAGGTGGGCCACACAGACATGGCTCTCTCCCATGTCCCATCCCATGCAATACCATCTCGACCGTATCTATAAATCTCTTCACATCTCAAAATCACATTTCCTTTCCCTCTTCTTCTCCTTCCACTGTTTGTTTCACAGACAAATCAGAGCCCTAAAAGAAAGCTGCTTTTGAAAGCAGATGAGAGGCGAGAATGAAGAAACCATGTATGATTAGGGCATTCTCCAAAACCCTAACCCTAGCTCGCTCCTCTCCTTCGCACCGTCACTTCTCCTCCTCACACGCCTCCATTTCCATAAAGCGAGTGACGAAATCGAACTTCGAGTCGGCTCTCGAAGACCTCCGCCGCCATGTCCGAGCGGCTGACTTCGTCTCCGTCGACCTCGAGATGACCGGCATCACGAGCGCACCGTGGCGGGAGTCGCTGGAACTCGACCGCTCCGACGTCCGGTACTTGAAGGTCAAAGATTCTGCGGAGAAATTCGCCGTGGTTCAGTTCGGAGTATGCCCGTTTCGTTGGGATGGATCGAAGGAATCGTTTGTTGCTCATCCGTGAGTTCTCTCTCGTCTCTTCTAGTTGGTTTTTTTTTTTCTTTTCAATGGTTTTGTTCTATCTGTGTTGAATGGTGCTAAACGAGATTGTGTAGGACGTAGTAGAGTGGAATGGAATGTTTTCATGATATGCTAAAATGGTATAACAGCGAAATGTGATG
The DNA here is from genome assembly GCA_029852735.1 of Persea americana. NCBI lineage: Eukaryota > Viridiplantae > Streptophyta > Magnoliopsida > Laurales > Lauraceae > Persea > Persea americana. Next base: position 73,174,046 of record CM056811.1, read on the forward strand.
GGAAGTTGCAATCTTTTTCCCCAATTTATGTGGTTCGCCTAATGGTAGGCAAAAGGTTGGCCTCTGAGATGCAGCAAGTTATTAAAACTCATAAAAGTTAATTCTTTGTTCTTCTTTATAGAGGTAGTAATCTCCCTATACCCCATTTCCTGGGATTTTTAATACGAAATGATGATGTTGATTTTCTTTTCTTTTTTTAAAATTAATTTTGATTTTTTAGGGTCTGTCACCCGTTTGACGCTGTGTCTGTGTAGTGGGATGCTTTAATCCTTGTTAAGCTAGGTTTGGAGAAAGGTTTTTGAGGAAAAATGGTTTCCGAATTGGCAGAGTAGAGACATAATAGACTGTGTGTAGGTGTAGTGGTCTTGAGAGAGTGGAGAGGAGTAATGGGTTAAAATTGGGAACTGCTTGGTTCTTTAATGCATTGGCTTTTGATGATTGACCCAATTCTTACAATTCAACCCAAGTCCAGCTCCAATCCTGCCATAACAAATCCTTAAAACTTAGCCAAACCAGCTGACTAGAGGCCCATCAAAACCCATATGTTGCCCCTTAATTTCTGTGCAACACTGTGAACAACAGAAGCCCCACATTAGAATACGTACTAGGTTCTCCAATAAAAGCCATAAAATCTCACCAAATCTTCACCTAATTTTAAGTTTCAAATAAAACCAATTTCTTTTCCCAAATTTCCTCTCAGAAAATCTCTAGTTGTTGACTGCCCCTGCACAACCACATACAGCAGAAAAACCCCACACCAAAATCTCCAATTTAGCTCTTTTCTTGAATGCCAAATTTTTCTCCAATCCCAAACTCTTGTAGAATTCCCTCTTCTCATGCCTTTGTCTGGAACCCATATTCCATACCAAATTAGTCTTTAAATTCTGTGTGTACAGGTGGCATGCTTTAATCCTTGCTCGAGACTAGCAAGTCATCAGCTAGTGGTCATGGCAGTTAAATTATAAGCCAGGACATTGGAGAGAGCCTTTTGATGAAAATGGTTCAGAATTAGCAGAATTATGGCATGATGTAGATAAAGTTTGACCAAACATTCTAAGAAGAAGAATAAGAGGAACAAGACAATAGCTTTATGTCTGTTGGTATAAATATCTTGATTTGGACATTGGATTAAGGCAAGTTTTTGGGTGTGTCCAAAAGCTTTTTAATAAGTGTCAAAAGAGTCAATACATTCTGAGTTTAAGAGTCATCTGATTAAATATACCTCATTCTTCGCGGTTTAACTTGAAATTTCAGGAGTTTGTGGGAAGTATAAGGCAGTAACATAAGAATGTAATGGCTCAGTCTTCTATATTGACTGTAGTTAATGTTTGGGTAATCTAGGCCGACCAGTGTAAATTCTATTGTTTCCAATAGGTATTCATTATTAGGGTTGTTGCTAAGAGGTCTATATAAAGTTTGTAAGAGGTTATGAATGTCATACTACATAAATACATTACAGATTTCTTGAATGAATCTAGATCTTTCTTCAAACTTATTTGCTTGGATTACTGACTTGAACTAGCTTTTTTCTTGATGTTTGTTAAAGAAGTCTCGGCTTCAATGGAGATTGGAATTTCTATTGCAAGTGGATTGCTTTTCTCTCTAGTTGATTTGGGAGGCCTCGCAGTAGATGCTTTTGGTTCTCTAGAATCAGTTTTGTTGTATCTTGAACATCCTGCTTTTGTCATGGAGAGCTTTGGTTTATAAAGACAGTAGAGGCTCTTGTATGGGAAGGAGAACATGGTCTGTGTACTTTCCCAGTGAACCTTGAAGAATGGGCTGGAAGACTGGAACTAATGGTTAATCCAGATCAATTTGGTTGGATTATACAAGTGTTCAAAACTCCAAATGTAACTCACTAATCTGTAGTCACAGTGAGATAATCTACATTTATTTTTTATTATAAAAATTCTGAAGCATAACCGTGTTATATGGATGCACTGTAGTCTGTTTGCCATTTTTTCTTTCTTTTTTCATTTTTAGAAAAGCATTCTTCTTTGTGACATTGGTTTTCTGTTTGCTTTCTCATAGATGTCATTTTGACTTTGGTCTCCCTTGACAGGCACAATTTTTACATATTTCCTCGCAAGGAGCTTCCAGTTGATGGCCCATCTAATGAGTTTCTCTGCCAGACAACCTCCATTGATTTCTTGGCTAAATACCAATTTGATTTCAATGCTTGCATACATGAAGGTATCCGCATGTGTTAAGTGTCTTGCTTTTGCAATGTTTCATTTCTCTTACCTATATTTCTCGTTCCTACATTTTGCAACCCAACTGAAAAATGATTTATGGGTAGTACCTGCCTAACTTTTGGTGTCCAACTTCCAACATTCGCATTTTATTTTTTATTACTTATATATTTCAGTGCAATATTTTCGAGCATTTACAATGTTTAAGTAATTACAGGAATATCTTATCTATCCAGAGTACAAGAGGCTGAAGCATTGCATACTCTCGGTTCAGCATACGGGGATGAGCTGATTAATTCTCAGTATCAGTCGGAAGACGTGAGAGAAATACCAATAGTGAGTACTTTTGATGTTCTTTTCACTGAGCGGATGAAGAATACATTTCGTCAATGGCGTGATGGGTTATCACGGACCTCAAATGAAGGATATCAATTTGAGGACAATTCTAATGGTCCCATGCCTCGACTCCTGACTTTTTTCTTCAAGATGCGCCCGGCTCTCAAGCTGAATGGTTTCACTTCACATCAATTGAGATTGATTCAGCTGGTAAGGTTGCTGCCTATGCTTTTAATCAGCTTGGTTTCAGGTTTCCAGGTTTTTTTTTTTTTTTTTAACGAGCCTTTTTGTATTTTTAGAGTTATTTTCTTCATATTATGGTATTAGAAGTTTAAACTTGAACATGGTTGGTTGTAGGGGTGACAATTGGTCAGATTTGGTGTGGTTTAGGCAGGATTTAGCCCCAATGGTTGCAAGTAGAGATCTAACTTGAACCCGACCTGTTATTAATTGAGTTTGAATTGTCAAGTTGAAACCAACCAGGAAGTAAAGTGAAAAAGATGTAACTTGAGGCCTAAGTTACATGTCAAGTTTGAGTTAGGTTGGAGGACTGGTGTGCAATATCTCAGTTTGGGCCGACTAGCAACACCACATAATAAACAGGGTCACCACAAACCCTAAGTCACTGGTGAATATGGTTTAGGCTAGTGGGTCAGCTCGGGAATTGCCACCCCCTGGTAGCCATGAAGATTATAGACAGGAGATTGGGACCAGGATTTACTGATCCAAGATTAATGGGAGGCCCTGTTAATGATGGTGATGAATAGGGACCAGTATTCCTTCAATATCTGTCTCTTTTTTTCTTCCTACGTCCAAATATCCTTCAATAACCTTTATTTTCTTCTCCTTTAAATTTCCCTGTGTGACAAGAGCCCATGGCATAGTTGGAAAGTGCTCACTGTTGCAGTAACCATGAGGTTGCAGGTTCGAGTCATGCTACCCATTAAAACAAAGAAAAGGAGAAAAAAGCCAGTGCAGGGCCTGTTTGGCATAGGATACAGTGTTTAGTGGCAAGCAGGGTTAGTAGAATTGTGCCATTGTTCTTGGAGAACTGTCATACAATTCAAACAATACTGTTTTTTTGTGTTTTTATGTCAAGAATGGGAATACACATCAGGGTTAGTGTTTTTTTTTTTTTTTTTTCGTTGTGGTTTTTGTGACAAGATTTTGTTTTTATTTTTTCTTTCTTGTTCCTTCTTGCTGAATTTCCTCTGTGGTTAGATTGACTGAAACAATTTTTTTTTTTTAATATGCATTGAGGGAACATTGTTGACTCTGCTTATGTTCTCTCATGCATTTGCTAATTAGTTTTAAATTTGACTTGAACTGCATTATCAAGTACATTGCTGACAGATGAATCTGGGAACATGCAGGTTGTAAAAAAGCATTTTAAAGATCTGGTCTATGTCCGTGTGGATGGTGAAAGTTTATCCAAACTAGTAGTGTATACTGATTCTGATGAAGATAAGGCCTTGCTTATGGTAAGAGAAAGAAATTGCAAAACCGTATGATACCTTGATAAATTGACCATCTCTGAAGTTCCAGGAATATATGGTGGTCATCAGTGTTAGGAGATTCGGTTCGTTTTGGCCGAAATTTCAGAATAATTTCGGTTTGTTTGCTCTCCTAAAACGAATAGGACCCCTGCAATTATTCGGCCCATAATTCATTCCAATTTGTCCGATTTGGTCCAAATTTCATGATTTCAGCCTATTCATCCAATTCGTCTAATTATTCATCCCAACACGTGGGTTGCCTTTAAAATAGAGAAAATAAAAATTGAGGGGGCTAAACGTAATTTTCTTAGCTTTAAAAATAAAAGCAAAAATACCTTTTTGGCCTTTTAGCCTAGAGAAATTCTTAGGCTCCACTGTGGAGCCCATCTATTAGAAACCTAAATAACTATATGGGTCCTAATTAAATTTTATTCCAATAAAAAACATTTTAATATGAATAAGTCAGCCAAGCTTCACTCTAATATGAAATAGCCCATCAAATATAAATTGACATATTGCATTGATTTAGCAGAATAGAATATATTAAATGTATCATATATTAGTTTTATATTTTAATATAGATAATAATTTTTTTTCCAAAAAAATTCTCCGAAATTTCCAAATCAGCCAAAACATTTCATTTGGAGGCCAAACCAAAATGGCGTCCGAACTGAAATTCACAACTATGGTGGTCATACACGATGTTTCCCATGATTGTGACAACTTTGGAACATGATAATGTACATTTTATGGGTATTTCGTGTTTATAAGACACTTCTGCTCAAACTATGCCTTCTGAGATGTCTATTAGTGCTATTTATTATACTTCTCTGTCAATGGAAATCCTAAAACTGACACCTGCACATGTCCCCTGTTTATCGTGTAATTTTTAATATGTTTATTATTGCGGATGAGTTTTTCACCTTTTTCTTCTATAAATGTAAAACTATCATCAGGCAAAAAAGATTTAGCCATTTTAGTAATCATTCTAGCTATAGTTTCCTTGCAATGCTTCAGTCAAGAGGCCTGGAAAAATGGATTTTAATGTTTCCAGCCACTCATCTTTGAGCCAACTGAATTTCAGGCCACAATTGGAATTTCCAGCAGTCAAGCAGTCATTTATAGTAGTGGTTTGTTTGTCTTTGGTGCATAGGGATTATGCGGCAGTCTTTCACTGAGAATGGATATGGGACAAGTCTTTTTACCCCGTTCTTATATTTGAACTGGTTATGGTAGGCAGAAGCAGAACAGTAGGATGGCATATACACATATTTGTGTTCTGACCAAACATTGGGTCCTGCAAGTCAAGGATGAAACAATACATGAATGGGAGGATGTGCAGATTGCTGGTGCATATTAACAGGCCCTAAATTCATTATTTAGAATAAACACATACTAGTTTAGTTTCAGATACAGAATTTAAAGCTTTTATTGATAACAACTCCCCCCCTAGGAATGGCAGAGAAGCATTAATCTCTGTTTCATTTATCATAAATTAGGGAAGTGTATCTTATATTGATCTGCATTTTCCTCAGAAAGAGGTCAAGGAAGACTTGAGCAAAGAAATGAAGGGAAAAGTCAAAGCTGCCGTGGGTTTTCGCCATGTAATTGACCTTCTTGCTTCTGAGCAAAAATTAGTTGTTGGTCACAATTGCTTTTTAGGTATATATCTGACAAGTTCCTTAAGAGATCACGTATTTATCTCTAGAAAACTTTCTGATGTTTTTCAGTTTTTCTGGTGCAGATATTGCACACATATACAGTAAATTTCTTGGTCCACTTCCTCCTAGCATAGAAGAATTTGCTGCTTCTATTCACAAAAATCTTCCATTTGTTGTGGACACTAAGAACCTTTTGAAGGACAATATTGTTCAGCATTTGATGAAGAATAACAGCACATCACTTTCTTCAGCCTTTGCTCTCTTATGCCCGCAGATTGCTTACACTTCAAAGAGATCTGATGTGCTTTCCCGTTCTTGTATGAAAGTGGAGGTTCAAGTGGATGAGACAAGGTCTGCTTTATACTCAATTCCATGTTTATTTTGTAGCCACTCAAATGAATGCTCTTTTCATAATGACTATGGTTGCCTTGCACTGGACAAATGTTTTGATTGACTGGACTTAAATTCCTGCTTGCTTGCTGGAATTTCAGCTTAAACTATCTATTAAACAAAATTTGGAAATTACCTCATCTTTCACCAATCACGATGAGTCCAGCTCTCTCTCTCTCTCTCTCTCTCTCTCTCTCTCTCTCTCTCTCTCTCTCTCTCTCTCTCTCTCTCTCTCGCATAAACACACAAGTCAGTTACTTGAGTAAATTATCATATACACGCGTGCACACACAATTGCATAAACACAAGTCATTTGCTCAAGTAAGTTTCGAGTAAATTATTATATACACGCGTGCGCACACACAATTGCATAAACACAAGTCGTTTACTAGAGTAAGTTATCTTTCAGTTTCAAACATTCATGTCAAATGATTTTCCCTGGTAAAAGATGAAGAAGAAAAAGGTCTAACTTTTTAAAGCAGAATCGTCGGTTTGATGATGATGATTGTTAGTCTGATAGGATCACCTTGGGCGAACCATACCCCAAGTGTATCCAGATTGTTAGATTCTAATGGTTTGATATGTGACCTTTTTATTGTTAAATGTCAACTGTTTTTTTCCCCTTGACCATCTATTTGCACGACATGATTATCCCAAATAAGAGATCTTTAAGGCATGATCCAACCTAGACGTGCCCATAAGTTCACTGGTTTGGACCGCTGGTTTGTTGGCTGACTTGTATGTTTTCAGGCCTAAGGTTACTACATGTGCCCTCTGTCCAAGGATCATATAACAGCTGTTCGCTGACCTCAATTGCCTTTATCTAGCTAAAATTAAAAAAAAAAAAACTCCGGAGACACTTCTTCGTTCCTTCCTATAACACCAAGGAGCCTTTTGATGTCCTGTTGCAGCTTTGTTCACTGTTGTTGCATGTCTCTCATATTTTCATCAGCAATTTCTATAGTATTTTGAGGATGATCAAAAGAATCAAAATCACCTTGCAGTCCAAGTGGTCATGGTTAACTCGTGGAAATTTAAATGATGAAACACCTTCTGATTATGGTTCCTTCAGAATTTTAACAAAAAATTACTTATGTTATATTTGTGGAAACTTGAAAGACTCCTTTTTTGTCACTTGAGATTCAGGTTAGTTTCAACTACACTACCCTTCTTCATTCTGGACTATTTATGCTCAAGAATGCAGTCTAAAAGACTGAAGTACAAACCAATATTTCACTTTTTGTGGGCTGTATCTATAGCTGAGCTGTGTTCTTAGTTGTCATTTTCAGGTGCTTAATCAAGGAACCAAAACCGCGAATTTTTTAAAATACTATTCAAAAGAATAACTGAGAACAAGTATGATACCAAATTCTCATATAATTCTGTAATTAAAAAAATGGAGTAACATTTTTTTTGTAGGTAGGTTTATTGCTTTATTTTTCTTGTCCTCTTATTTATCACATTTTTCTGTCCTCGTCATCCACCTACGCAACTGTGAGTCCTCTTATTACATTTTTCTGTCCTCTTGACATTCACCTACACAACTGTTCCCGTTTCTCAAGTTTTTCAAACTTTTCTCTGAACAACACGGTTAATTGAGGTTTTATCTGCAGCCCATCTAACTGGAACTCTGGAGCCAAGCATGAAGCTGGCTATGATGCTTTTATGACAGGGTGTGTTTTTGCTCAAATGTGCAATCACTTGGGTATTGATTTCAAACTCCATGCACCATCAATGCAACTGGCGCAACACGAAAAACTGCAAAAGCACATGAATCTTCTGTATCTAGGCTGGAACAGTGGTACGCTCATTGACCTTAGCACGGGTACTGAGATCCTGGAGACAGGTTTCCGAAACCAGAAACGAAGATATCCAAAAGTAGTGTTTGAGAATATTGTACTCATCTGGGGATTCTCATCCAATTTCAAGCTACGAGAACTTAAAGAATGCATTTGTAAAGTCTTTGGTGCCAATTCTGTCACAGCAATCTACTACTTGGATAAAACCGCTGTGTTTATTCAGTTTTGCAAGTCAGAATTTGTTTCTGATTTTCTTAATTTGAAGGAGAGTCTAGAAAGACGAAATGATCCGATATCGGTTCTGCATCCTCTTGCAAAGTTATTGGAAGGTGGCACTACTCGCGCCGCCATTTACGATACATACAAACAGATCTGTAGCTCTTCCATGTCCAAGGTCTCGTTTGCCGACCAGGCTGAAGCAGTGGGCATAAAATTGCGAACTACAGAAATGGATTCAAGAGAACTGGAGAGTGCTAAATTAAATGTTCGCAGAGAAAATAGGCTGGAGAACCCAAACTCTGATTCTGTTGTCAAATGCACTCCAGGCAGTAAAGCCAATGCAGGGAAAGATGAGAATCGCCTTTTATTTTGTGAAGATATATTGGATTCTTTGTATGTTAACCAGTCTCTGAGTAGGAAGCGGACCAGAACTAAATAAGAAATCTGTATAGTACAGCACAATCTGTGTACGCATCAAAGTAGTAAAATTTTTCCCTTCCAATGTTGTTTGTATTCATTTATTTTCTAGCATGTTGCTTGAATTAAATTGCGCCTAACATTCCATAGGGAGCTCAAAATCTCTGTATTTAAGTACCGTATGTTAGAGCCCTAGAAACGTTACTGGGATCAATTTTAGATCAAGTTAGGAAGAACATATTTTGTTTTCAGTCCTAGGCAGGCATAGCGTACACCAAACAATCACTGGAAAGGCTTCACAGGGGCGATCAGGACCATTCCTCCGTTGTTGCCTTGGTGGTTAGGAACTTGTGCAGTGTGAGTGCATCCGTGAGTTTCTACTTGAGGATAAAAGATGATGGTTTGTTTCTTTGGCAAAAAGGACAAAATGTTGTTTGCTATTAGAGATGGGTACCTTTCTACCGTGTAACATAGTCTTTGGAGAAAAAAAGGGACCCAGGCCGGGTTACCTACTTACCTTCCCTTCATCATATGCAGTGGTATTGTGCATTGAGCCAACAAATCCACAAAATAGGGACTGCAGGTCATGTGGGTTTAATACACCTGTACTAGACTCAAATCAGGCTCACTCCGGTTGGGACAGGGCCAAAACTGGTCGCCTCGGCCTCGCGAACAATGACAGCTAGGTGGCTGGTACCTTTAGTGCAGAAAAATAGAAAATGAGGCAAGCCTACTCTGTGTCCACATTCCTTATCTAGTTTCAAATTCAATCTTGATTTTGAGTTGTTTATTTCTTATTTTGCCTGCATTAAGACTCTTTTAAGCAGGTTTTCCTAGTTCTTTGAGATTTTTGATGAATGTATGTGAATCGCTTTTTAGGTTTTCGGGATTGTTACGAGCCTCAAACAATGTTTATTTGCTTGGAATTAGACTTTGAGTCATAGTTCATGTTTTTTCCCGTACCATTTCATTAAAAGTTCTACTAAGTATGAAGATTTTATTTGATTGAATTTGCTGTACTCCACTGCTTTCTCCTCCTTACTGCATTGGTGGTTGATTAAGCTTAGGGTTATAATTTATTTTTATTTTGCAATCAATAAGGGCTTTGTTGTTGCGTCTCTCTCTCTCTCTCTCTCTCTCAAACATACACTAAATGAAAGATATATATATATATATTTTTAAAATTTATTTCTCTTGTGTGTATACCTCCATGCTCTTTTGTCTAATGGTAAAAATCATCATAATGAATTGATAATTCTTTATAACTTTGGCCTATCGATGTCGTGTTCATGCGATATTCTATCACTACCTTGGGAAATGCTTTCTCTGGTGGTGAGGTATTTGGAGATCCATTCATCCCAAAACTCGCCCAAACAACTTTGGTCTTTTTCAAGTGGAGTTTTCTTATCTTTGTACAACAATATCAATAAATTTTCCTTTATCTGTCTTTCCTCATTGCCGTCAGCTCTAATGGTCGAAACTAGGCATCCTTTTTTCCAAACTATCATAGTTGAAAAGGAAAGTACACTTATCTTTTATGTTCTATCAATTTATTTGAAAAACCATTTAAGCATTTAAAAAAATCTGAGGTAAAACATTTGATATCAATATAAAAATCAACCATAATAAAACATTCATATCATACAAAAGATCTAAAGATAAATAAATGATGTTCATTCATCATTGTCATCATCAAATCCTCGTCCAAATTATGTTCGCATTAGCTGCATGAACTCTGTTTCTTCAATTCAATCCGTCATGAGCAAAATGCTTGGATATGTTATACTTCTTCGTATCTATTGGCATTATTTTTTTCATGTCTTCTTTAGCATACCCCTTCTCATTAATGAACCATCAATCTACATAAAACTTTCTAAGAAAAACGTGCATGGAGCTTGTTCATTCACGTCCATTCATATAACCACCTTGTGTATGTTCTCTCTAAGTAAACATATATCTCGTTTTATATCAATTTCGAAGGGTCTAAATGAGAGAGAGAGATGGTTGTCTATTTTTATTAAAAATAAACAATGAGAAAGGAGAATATTCTTGGCTTCTACAACAAAATTTGAAAAAGACCGGAAACTGGCACATAAAATTTGGGCATTAGAAACTTTAAACACCAAACACTATTTTATTCAATTAAAACATAAATAATTATATTGCATGATGCACCCACTGATACACACTACAAGTACTCACCAGTTGGCAGACTGTAGAGTATTATTAATCAGTGCCACACAAGAAAACAATATATACACACACGGTTACACATTCTACCTTAATTACGTACACTTAAGAACAGTAGGATACTGGCCACTAGTCATACATTGAGTTTAGCAAGTGGGTCATCTAGTCAATCAATCGGATGGTTCATCATCAGCTGGATCATCTTAGGCATGAAAATCAGACGGTTCATCATCGGCCAGGTCCCCGACAGGTGGGTGATCTTCAGATGTTTCATCATAAGATGAGTCTGATCCACAGAAGGTTCATCTGATGGGTGTAACACCCTGTCCCGAGTTAATTAAGATTAACTCTAATTAATCAGGATTAGTGCTAATTCAACATGTTTTATTGAATTAATGTTGATTAATGGCTAAATTGATTTAGAATTTGGCTCAAATGGTCAAATTGAACTTGATGAGAAGAATAGTGAATAGTATGAATGACTTGAAATGGTTTTAGGCTAAACCATGCAATGTAAGGACTTTTTCGTAAATACGAAATTACACGTATTTCGTCGAATACGGAAACTCTTGATACTCACACGTATATCTTGAGGAGTACGTTAACTTCCGTAAATGTAGCGATTCCATTCAGCGTGAATTGGTTCAAATGACCATTCATTTGACTTAAATTGTAATTAGAGAAATAGGAGGGGGGTTTAATGCAATTGAGGGCTTATAAGATGTGGATGAACTCATTTGAGTTCATTCCTTCATCCCGGCCGATCTCTCTTCTTCTCTTTCTTTCTCTTCTTCTTCTTTCTTCCAATTTCTCTTCATTGAGTGATGATTGGGAGAGTTGGCAAGTGATTGTGAAGAGGGACTCCATCTTCACCATCATCTTCTTCATCTCTTTTCTTACTTTCTTGGAGTTTAAGCTTGAGAAGATCTCAAGATTTCCACCAAAGAGGCTACAAGTAAGTGTTTGAGTTGAATTCAACACTTCCATGTTTTAATTATTGAGATAGAATGGTTATGGCCCAAAGAATTCACAAGAATTCTGTTTTGTGAATTGATTTTGGGTTTTAGGTTCAAAAGAAGGTTTGGCTTAAGGAATTCAGCTTGGATTCAAGCTAGACAAGGGAATTCTTGCTGATTAGTTTCCAAACAAGGCAAGTATACTCAATTGTATTGATTTCAAATGTTAAGTGACTTGTTAGAACTCAAGGAGTTCAGTTACAGAAAATTCGGTTCAGAATTTTCTGATCTTCTGGGCACAATTCGGTCAGCCGCCAGGCTGACCGACACCTGACCGAGAGCTGACCGACATAGGTCGGCTAGCCGAAAGTGTGAGTTCGGCTAGCCGAGGGTTGACCGCAAGGTAACCGAAAATCTTGTCAGGGTTTTTCCATCAAAAGTTGAGCTTCTGGAAAACGAACCGTGAGCTGACCGAAGAAATTCGGCTAACCGAAATTTGAATTTCGGTCAGCCGAGTGGGTGACCGAATAGGTGACTGAATTGAGCAAATTGTCCTGGAAATTGAGAGATTCTGAAAAGCTGACCGAATGTGGTTCGGTCAGCCGAAATCCCTAATGCGGCTAACCGCCAGGTAACCGACGAGGTGACCGAAATTGAGGGAATATCAGAATTTATTTCTGATAATTTCCTAAACCTTCATGGGTGTTAGCTAAACTTATGTGAATGTAAATTTCACTAAAAAGTGATGTCATCTAAAATAACACCTACATTACATAATGAACGTTTCACCCGAATGTTGTTTTAGGAAATTTAATTGTTTATGACTTGAGTTGGCTTGTCCTCTCTCGTCTATTACTGTTATGCTCCTTGTTGAGCTATCATTGAATAATGTATTGAATTAATACAATGAAATGCAATGAAATGAAACGAAAAGAACTGAAATGAACAAACACTGTAATGTATGAAAGATTAAGTCTGCTGCAGTAGATGGAGCGTTCCGGAGCTCCGTGGTGATGCCGGTGATCTCTGATCAAGACACTGGTAAATCCCACCCATTTGAAAAGCCACTTAATAAAGTGAGTAATAATGAAATGAAATGAGTCCTTGAAAGGCTGGGTTGTGAATGGTGCGCCTTCCGCCTATGCTAGAGGATAACGAAAAGATACTTGATAAAGTGTATATAAATGAATTGAATGCTCTCTTCAGGGAAGAACTATATGCATTGAATTGAATTGAATTGAATTGTTATACATTGGAACCACAATGCTAAACATATGATTATCATAGAATTGTGTATACATTGTTGAACCGTCGTGTTCACAGTGTTATTGATGACATTACAGGCCCAGTTGGCCGTTCCAGTGGTTCCGAGACCGCGCCGCCAACGGAGGAGACCAATCCGGTTCCCCCAGGAGGATTGAATGAATGGATGTGAATCGGAGGCGACCGGTTTAGCGAGTTTTGAGAACATTTTGAATAGATTTATTTTGTTGTAAATAGTGATCACATGCATTGTATTTGAATATGCATGGTTAATTTAAATAGGAAATGAGATGTGTAAGTAAACTTTACTTTCTGTAAAAGACTTGTATATATTAAAGTTGGATGTCAATGTATATATATATGTTTTTCCGTAAAAATGTACATTTGACAGGTATATGTAAGATCCCTTGTGAATCTCATATTCGCTTCGGCGATGCGAGGTTTACGGGAGTAAGTATGGTGTTCGCGACTCGGGGTTTGGCCGTGGTAACCCTGATCTCGGGCCCGGGTCGTGACAATGGGTCTATGACTGGTTCAGATGGGTCCACTTGGGGTTGATCGACGGATGGTTCTGCTGTGGGTTGATCATCAGATGGGTCCAATAGGGCATGCCCCCAATGGTGCAAATAAGATAAGATAAACCACTGTTTTGCAATGGCAATGGTTGCAAGGCGGGCAGTCATCTTATGACTACGATGAGCCATCACTATGATTTAAACTCAATCTGACAATTGATTGGTAGGATTACTAAATTGAATTCATGGGCCGGGCCATATATTGCAACCTTTGCCTTGAGGCCTTTATGTATAAGAAATCTGGGACTTTTTCTTTTTTTTTGTGCGTGTGTGTAGATTAGGAATGTCTGGAAGATGTCGATATTGGGCGAACTCCAAAAATCCACTGCATTCTTTGCATCATATATGGTGATGCAGGTCGTATCCAGAGTTTGTGGGCTATTAAAATTTAACACGTCGTGTCAGATCCAAAATCCCATAAAAAAATTTCTGACAAGAATTTCACATGTTTGGAAAATTTTCACAACACGTTGGTTGATGCCTTCCGACAATTGAGATTTTGTGTTTGACCAGTGAGATACTACAATTCAGCCTTGTAGATTGTTATCTTTGGCTTATAAAATTATCTAAATTCTAGCTTTTTAAATTTTACGGGAGGCATTTTAAACATTTATGAATCCAATTGAGAGATGGAGGAGTTAAGATTTGCAATTTAAAAAGCAGATCTTAAAATTGGCACCTACTTAAAAATCAATGTTATTTAATATAATTATCCATTAAATCTAAAGCTTTTTTTAATGGGCGGTCAAATTTAACTTTTTTTTTTGGTAACCCAGTGGGGCTGGGACTCAAGAGAGAGCCTGTACGAGCAAGAAGAAAGTTCACAGAAGTGGGAAAAGAGCCTGCTTGTGCGGGAGGAAGAAAGCCCACACAAGTGGAAAGAGGTGGCGTACCCAAGATTCGCGCCCTGGACAGTCAGGTGAGAACCGCCGCCACTTACCAGTGAGTTAAGTGGCCCTTCTCAAACTTGATGGACAACTTATCATCATTGCCTGACATGGTTAGCTCAGATGAACTGTTTTTTCATTAGATTTTCAATTCAGAACTTCATCTATAAACCCTCACATAAGCATGATCACAGGAATGGAAAGGAAAGGCCCTCGCGGGACATTGCAAGTCAATCACAGGAATGACAAGGCCTCATCGTAAATATGATTTTGGGTTAAAAATCATGTCAGCCAGATCATAAAAACCAATGATTTAATGGTTCCATTGGTAGCAATTTTTTTTTTAATGAAATCTAATCCAAAAGTGAGTAATTCAAGTCAGTGTCAAATTAGGTTGGAGAAAGAGGCTTCCACCCATTTCATGTCTCGCACTCTTAATCCATTGCCATGAAACTTGTGAATTCAAGATTGTCCATGCCTGCCTCGCACAGATTGTCCATGGCACAGTTCATGGCGGTCTGTGAATGGTGGATCTTGGAATCTAGAGGTGGGTCACCATCATTAGTCCACTTGGCCAGGATGCACATAATATTGTGAGCATGGGCACCACAGAAAAGGAAGAGCAGCATAGATAAGTAGGAAGGGAGGAGCTATATTGGGTTTTTGGCCAGATTCACAAAGTAGGACCTTTTCATCAGATTCATCATGAGTCTTCCTCATCTTTTTCTGTTTTATTGAAGTAACTGGTAACTCAAAAAAAAAAAAAAAAAAAAAGGAAATCCTTCGAATCAGCTGACCCCAGTTTGATTGGACAAAAGGCTAAGATGATGATGATGATAACAACTAAATGCATCAATCCCTTAAAAACTAATAGCAGAGACTGCTTGTCTAAAAATCACCATCAATCTTCAGAGTTAAGAGACCTACAACTATTCTTACAATCAATCCGACAGTGGAAATGAGGCAAACAAGTCATAATATCCAAGCCTATCATCATCTTAATAATTAATAAACAAAATGTAGCTCAGTGTCCAACAACCAAACTCAATGTGCCCCATAGACTCACCACAATGCGCCCAAGACCATGAAGGAGAATAAAGGTTACGTGAATGGCAGTGTTGAGACTACAGTTTTCTGTAGAAACTAATCTGCAGTGTGGTAAGATATGGATCTCACCTTGAAGAATAGTCAGATGAGGCAAATAAGGACCAGGTTGGGAGGTGCAAATACCATGGAAGTTTCGAAGGGACAAAAAATCTCAAAACAAAGGAAAAATGGACGCCAATATTGCAGTCACCATTCATCCATATATGTATTAAAACTAAATCGACATTTTTGTATAAAAGCTATTCTACAGAGATATGGAGGTCACCTTTGAAGAATAGTGAAATGGGTCTCAGGAGAACGGTATAATTAAGACCCGAGTTGCGACATACAAATACCGCATGAGTTTCAAGACAGAAAAAAATAATCTCAAAACAGAAAAATTGGTCACCACACTGCAGTTACCATTCATCTTACACCTGAGCAATTGCTTTTTGACCATAACTGCTGGTGTTGATATGAGTACGTCGCATCCTTACACCAAAGTGCATAATGCCCATCTTGAAAGACCTGTGCTTGTCCCCCTCTCAAAATGGTTGTGGATTGTCAACAGCAATGCCTTGAGCTGCAGGCACACCCATGCTTGAAGTACCAACCAACAAAGCAGCCTCTGCATCATGAGGAACATTGACTGGAACCGCGGAGTTTTCAATTTGGGCTGCTTGCATAGCTCCCATGTTAGAAATCCCTTGCCCATTTTGGTTAAATTTAGGCACCATGACATTCACATTTCCAGAATTTCCTGGGATTTGGACATTGGATGCACCTGCGGTATTTGATATCCATTGCTCATTTTGGTTAAAATCTGGTCCTGGTGAAGCATGAGCAATGGACAAACAATCCTTGCTAGCAATTGCTTGAGAATTTCGATCAAAATTCAAGCCCTCGTGCTGTCCATCTTGAAAATCTTTATTACCCTGTGACATCTCTGTACCTCCAACTTGGACCCCAGACCCCTCTTCCTTGTTCACATTTCCTTGCCCGTTTTGGTGATTCTTTAGCCGGTCCCCCTTGTTTCTAAGAAATTTCTTTCTAGCCCCTTTTTTCTTGAAATCTGCCTTCTTGGGTTTGATGGCTTTCGCTGTTTCGCTGCGTGCATCTGACTCACTCCCCTTCTTTTTGCACGGTAAAACAGTATACATGGAACTACCATCTGGTTTTTTGGATTCAGGTCCACCTATCAAAAAGGGAAAAAAATACCTTAGTGTGGATGGATGTAGCATTAATTGCTCAGTAAAAACATTTTAGCATAGCTTGGTATTTGTTGTGCTGCATGTTGATGGGAGCTCTAAAACAAGCATGAAAACGGCCCATAACAAATTGCATTACATGTAAATTCAAATCAGGGCGTACTAGGAGGTGGCTAGTCATTGGTCAGGTTAAAAAGGAAATCCAGCACATTTACCAGTCTGGTCAAATAATTTATTATAAAAAATTAACACTATAACAACTAAAGATTAAGTCAATAACAACTAAAATAAAGTCATTTGACTAGACAGGGCAACTCATTTAAATTGTTTCAAACTGGATACGTCACATGAATGACAGGTCGACCCAGGTGATCAACCCAGATTTTACCCATAACACAGGCACTTGTAATTTAATCCATACCAATGATCCAGTAGAAGGACCTGGCTTTCTGACTCACATAGTTTTTGAAGAAAAAAATATGAGGTAGGATAGTTTTCTTCTGCTGCAAAAGAAAGCTGGAGTACAACAAACACCCACATTGACTCTACAACTGTTGCAGATTGTAGAAATTGACAGTAGGTTGCACAATAGGGGATGGCTTTCTGGAATTATTAGAAAAGGGGATTAGGCTTAGGATGGGATCGAACAAAATAGAGGAATTGAGGTTTTGATTTAAACTGAATTTAAGGGCAGTTTTAAGGCTTCTTCCCAGTTTCTGAAATCTGAGCAGCCCCAAAACTGAAACGTGGAACAGATAAAAATCCACCGCGCCAACATATTCAAGACAATTGGATCTTGCTATACATCCAAATGCACCTTTAATAAAAGAGGAATTGAGTATATACCTGTCTTTGATTGGATTGCTAACAGTGCTGTCCGTGCTGCTTTTATTTCGGCTTCTTTTTTGGTTTTTGCTGCAGCTCCAATATACTGAATCCCTCCAATCTCGACAGTACAGATGAAAGGAAAGTTACCGGTCATAGCCTGTTTGTTGCACACATAAGAAGGAATTGCATAGTTCATCTTCTGTGCATATTCCTGAAGCAGATTTTTGCATAAGCCTGTTTCATGCTGAAGACAGCATCATGAACGTGAGCAACAAGAAGAATCGCATAATTAACAGAATTCCTTCGAGAACTGAAAACAACCAAATAATGGAGCATGAAAAGAAAATCTCACTATCCATACCTAACATTTTTTTGGTAAGGTAAGCACTTACACACCCACACCCACACCCACACAAGCCCCTCACCATCGGCGTTACAGCAAGGGATTGATCCTTGGTTGTTTCTATAGAAGGGAGGTGCCTCACCAAGTTGTTTCGATGGAAGGAAGGTGCCTTGCCAACTGAGCTATTTCACTCAATTCCATGTAAATCCATTTTCTGCATCACTCCACAGTCCCCAGTCAAACATTTTTTTCTTTGAGTTATATTAGTCTCTAGGAGCTTCCTAGTCTTTTGAATTGTACCACTTCAATCATTTTTAACAAATGTAAAAACTTTAAACTCATGATAAACTTCAAAGCTCATTTCCTCAATTCCTCTCTACGATGGGCAGAGTGTTTGGTAAATCCAAAGCCAGGGCTTGATCAACCTGAATTTATGTTCAAAACATGAACGAGATCACATTCTTATGTATGACCAAACCATTTGAACAGCCTGATTTAACCTATTCAAAGCCTTTGGGGTTCAATATGTGCACAGATCCATCACTTGGTCACCAACCAACCTCCATAATATAGTTGACAATTTCGGTTCAGTTTCGCTGAAATGGATGAACAATTTCAGTTCAGTTTAGCCGAAATGGATGAACAATTTCGGTTCAGCCACTGGTCCAAACTCCAAACTGAACCACACATTAGAGAATTTTGGTCAGTATTTGGTCCATATCGGCTGAAATCTGCAGTTACAGTCTGAAACTGCAGATTTCAAATGAAATAGTTGTAGGGGTGCTTTTGTCGTTATGTCACGAAATATAAACAACCACCGAAATGGTTGAGGGGTGTTTTTGTAATTTTTATTTTATAAAAATATACCCAACACTGCTCATTATTTCACAAAAGATACCCAACCACTGAAATTATAGATTTTGGCCGAAATGGTTGAGGGGTGTTTTGTAATTTTTTTTTATAAAATATACCCAACCCTGCTTGTCTTTTTCCCTCTTCTGCACTTGCTCTCTCGTCGCTACAATGTAGGTACGCTTCCCTTCTTCCCCTTTTATTATCTTCTATATTTTTTTACTTGTTCTTCTTCTGCTTCTTGTTCTTTTTTTTTGTCTGTTTTCCTGTCTCTTCTTCTTCTATGTCTTTTTTTTCCTTTTCTTTTTTCTGTTTCTTCATCTTATGCTGCTGGATTTTGTACATATTGCATTATTGATTTGATAGAATAAATTAAATGTATATATTTACATGTTTTTTATTTATTTTTACATTTGTTCTACATTTATATATATAGATCTCATTTTTTTTTTATCTATTTATCAAAGGTATTTTCAAATGTTTTAAAGTCATATCAGGCATAAAAGTAAACATGAGTAAAGCTTGGAGGTGGGAGTATGTTTAGGGGAAAATGAGCCCTGCACGTTGGGAAACAAGTTAAAAAGTGAGGTTGACTTTCCGCTGATTACATATATAGGTTTGCTGTTGGGAAAAATCCTCATTCCAAGGTGATTTGGGAACCATCGTGTCAAAATGTGAAAGAGGCTTTTGACATGGAAAAGACAATTTCTCTTCTTTGGTGCCTCTCTCACTCTTATTAAAGCAATGCTAGCGAATCCAGTTGTCTATTCAAGGATCTGAGTTCCATAGTTAATTGGGTGGAATAGGTTCAGCAAAACTTTTTATGGGAGGGTACTGAAGAAAAGAGAAAACTTAAGCAGGGATGTAATGGTGGTCGAAGGTGGGTTGGGAAAGGATAGGGGAGAGTTGGGTTCTTTTAAACAAATGGTGGTCTTGGTTCAAGATTGAGAGTGGGGTGGGTGATATGGTGAAGGGTGACTGAGTATGGTAATGGGGAGTTGGGGTGAGAACAGCAGAGTTCCTAGGAATAATTTGTCATTGTAGTGGGGTTCTATTTGTGTAGGAGGAGATGGGTCCACTAATGTAGGAAAAGTATTTATTATTTAAAGATGGGGTGGGGTTCAAATTAGTTGTTAAGGATATTCTATTTCTTGTTAGATTAATAGGTAGGGGAGGGTAGGGGAGGTCCCTTTGACAGTCAACTTTCCAAGGTTGTCTGGGTTGCGACTGATAACGAGTCCACAAGTGATTGACAATCTAGTCTTGTCTTTTATCTAATCTTTAGGAAGCTCTCCGTCAACTCTTTCCTCGAGCCCTTTGTTTCCAAAATCGGGTCTCCATAGTTTGGCAAGGGCTAGTCCCATAGACAAGGTGCTGGTTTTCTGATTCTGCAGTAGAAAGTTTTTTTAATCAGTTTGTTGTAGGGATAATGTGGAGCAGCAGTAAAAGGTGCAGCACATGCAGCAGTGATGCACTGTGATATTAGTCATCTCTCAAAGTTTTAAGAAGTTGTCAAGTCATTTTAAGTGGTGGGATCAAGATGAAAAGAAAGGTCCCTACATTGCTGGATGTTTGTGTATCCTAGGATTTCTTAAATTTGGTTGCTGAATAAGTGCCATTCTCGTCTGTGATTGGAAGTGCTGTCTTATCTTCTAGAGAACTTTTTTTGTCACAAGGAGTCAATCAATAAAATCTAGGGTTTCCAATAGTGTCTAAAGCAGCGAGAAAATTCCTTCAATACTTCCCAATCACTCAATGTTGTAAATCAAAATACTCGGATTACAACAATCTCTTTGATGGAAACAACTGCAAGGAAAAGAGTATTCCCAAGAAAATCATCAATAGATGTTAGAGACTACAAAAACTGAAGAGGTAATAATAGCCTTCTCATTAACTAGTATTGTCTCATGTCCTCCAACCTGGGTCACTTGGTCAGGTGACATGGATCGTGTTTACAATTTCAGTCATACATTCCATCTTGCTGTAATGTATGAATTGCTACTGGCACCTTCACACAGGTAGTAGTGAAAAGGTCCATCAATGCAAAGAGTTGAAATTCTTGTGAGAATTGAAGGTCAAGAGATACTGGAAAGAGATTCATTCTGATACCTTGGGTCGATAATTAGTAAGGATAGAGAGATTGAGGAAGATGTCGAACATAGGATTAGACCAGCTTTGTGATCGGCATTGCTTTGTGATCACCGCATACCAATAAGATTGAAGGGAAAATATTACATGATAGCGATTAGACCAGCTATAACTTATGAAATAGAATGTTGGTCAATCAAGAAGGAACAAAAATGCACAGAATGACTGCAGTGGAGATGAAAATGTTGAGATGGATAGATGGTAAAATTAGGAAAGATAGAATCAGAAATGAACACTTTCGGGAGCATTTAGAGGTAGCAACAATAGATGATAAATTAAGAGATACTCATTTGAGATGGCTTGGACGTGTAGAATGTAGGCTAGCAACGTCGCCTTTGAAAAAAAGTTTTTCTATGCAAGTTGATGGCTCATGAAGGAAAAGGGTAAGGCTGAAGAGGAAGGATGGAAGTAATAAGGATAGATATGAAGAAGTTCAACTTATTTGAAGATTTGGTTCAGGATTAATCGGAATGGAGAATTAGAATTCATGTAGCCGACCGATCCCAACATAGTGAGGACAACGCTTTGATGATGACAATGATGATTATCCTTGTCAACCATTTTGTAGGTTCCTCAATTAACAAATGATCTTGTTTCCATAAGTTCACTCGCAAAAAACTCATAACCCACTTTCTTTCGATCTCATTGTATTTTCAGGATATGAAGATAAAGTAGATGATTGAGTGTGGTAGTGAAAAAAAAAACTACGTATTGGAGACCATGTATGAAGCCTACAGTTTTGCAGTCATGAGCTGATGTGGAAAAAGTCTTACTTTAGCATCGGTGTCTTAGACATATGCCAGCTCAGAATCTCAGAAATGCTTTGTCCTCTTCAAATATTAGGATTGCTGCTAAGCAAATTAATTGCAATTCCAATCAATTGCCAAGGAGAATAGTTCTTATCCAATAATTGTTACTGAGAATAGTATGTTCCATTTGAGTTGATCATACACAAGTGTGGTATGCTCCTGTTACTTCCATTAATGGATATCATTATTTTGTCTCTATCATTGATAATGCTACCACGGGCACATGGTGTACCCCATAAAGTCTTGCGATGATTTATTGGCAATGCTTGAAAATTTTCATAAAGGGGTTAATACAAGGTTTGATGGAACAATTAGAGTATTGATGTCTTATAAAGGAGGAGAGTATCTCCCTAGTAGGTTTCTATCGCAAAACTTAAAATATTCCCGAGCATCATGTGCATATACTCTAAAGCAAAATGGGGTTGCAAAATGCAGAAATGACATCAGTTGGAAGGTGGCAAAAGCTTTATTGGTCGAGATAAATGTTCCAAAATCTTACTAGTTAGATGCTCTCTATTAATTGCAGTTTTTATTTTATTTTTTTAATTAAATCATATGCCATCTCGTGTTTTTGGAGGCAATAGTCCAATAAAAATCTCACTACCGACTGCTACAAACTTTCTTATTTCTCCTAAAGTATTTGAATCTACACGTTTTATGCATATTCCCACGCAGCATGTAGACAGGTTAAATCCTAAGGCAATATGTATCCTTGTTGGCTATCCAAGCACACAAAAAGGGTACAAGTGCTATCTTGTAAAAAATAGGAAAATTCTTGTCACTATGGGTGTAACATTTCAGGAGACTTATTATTCTTCATAGATTAAAGTGTTCATGAGATAGGCAGCTGGGAGGAGATAAGAAGATAGAGGAAGACTCCTTCACTAGTTCAATTAGTGTATCTATAATCATACATACATACATAAATATATATGTATTTATTGAACGGTTATCCATAATCATATTTGACACCCATCACCGTTGAAGGAAGTTTTCAAAAATACCGAACTCCAGAACTCCAGAAAAAGGCAACTTTTCAAAAACTCCAAAGAAGCAGGTGCAGGTGTATTCTCACAAGAAATAGAAGACAAGTCATTTTCATCTGACCCATCATCAACAGAAGTCCTAGATTCAAATATACTCACAAGTAATCCTTTTCAACCCAATTCAGATCTTGATTTTCACATTGCTTTACGTAAAAGAACATGATCTTGAGCTCCCTGATATCTCATGTAAAACTTTGTTTCGAATCATTTTTTATCACCTTCATATCTTGCATTCATTTCTCAAATATCATTTGAATGCATATCAACTCGTGTTTCGGAAGACTTGTCTAACCTTGGTGGAAGGATGTTGTGATTCATGAAATGCAAGCTCTTGAAAGGAATGAGACAAGGGAGCTAATGGATCGTCTAGCAGGAAGTGTAAAGTGGGTTGCAAGTGGGTCTTTGCTCCTACATATAATCTAGATGGTACTATTTAGAAGTACAATGCTAGACTAGTAGCAAAAGACATAATGAGCCCGATTAACAGACTATTCTAAGATTTTCGCTTTAAAATGCCTTCTCTGACCAACTCACACATGCATTTTCCATATCTTCGCTTTAGTATTTAGCAATTGCATCCTTATTCTTTTTATATTGATACCATCAAATTCTCATTTTGCTCCTCTCTAAATGCTTTCAGCAATAACAGCCATGCAAGATAACCCCACAATGCATCACTTCTAGTAATGACAATGAAAACTGACATGACAATTTACAACAATAAGCAAAACCAATTTGCTACAAAGACAAAACAATTTGATGAACAGTTAAAAAGATGCTAGTCCAAAGGGAAAGTGAACTTTCTTTTAGTTAAATGGACTTTATGTAACTTGAAATGGGAGACTAGAAGGAGCCAATAGTTAGCCTTCAAAAGAGAACTTAAGAAGGTTATTATTAAACATTAGCACAAGGCTAAAATGAAACTTGAAACTAATGCAGCCATTACATGACAGATTCTCCTTTTTGTTCTTCATTTTTCTAAAAATTAAAACCACATAAGTTGATGAGCTCCAGCCTCCACCATTTCAAGAAAGAGTGAAGTTGTAAAAATTTTCAAAAACAACAATGATTACTTAAAAATGACACTAGCCAGGTTTTAATAGCAGTGCTCAATAAGTTTGAAGCAACGAGAGATTAGGTAAACTTACTACTGGTTGAGGGATACACTCAGTCATGTTTCCTGATTTATGTAATTCCATAAGAGCAATCTCGGCTGCTGACTGCTCTGCTGCCTTACGATTGAAAAACCCAGCCAGAGAATCATATCTGACATTATTCACAATCACCGTAGATCTGAAGCAAGGCTCATGAGAAGGACCTTCCTTCACAGTTTCATACACAGGAGTGGAGATACCTGCTTTCTGTGCATACTCTTGTAATCGGCTTTTGAATACATAGCAATTTGATACGCCTGAAGTCAAAAGTACACGTAATGTAAATATATGATATAGAGAAGTCCTACTTCATGTTAAAACTTTAAAGTAGAAAATATGTTCCACCCTCTGATAGTCAATAATCAATAATTTAATATATCAATAAATAAATAGAATCGTAAGAGAATCGCATTCATGGTCCCATTACCAAACCAACACATAACAGAAAGTAGTTTAACTATTTCAAGAGCCCATTGATAAATTCACAGAGACATCATATCAAAATACATCCACATTTTCCTCAAGTATGCTTTAAATGCCAGAGTACAGTTCAACATAAAGATTGCAAAAATTATGGCAGTTAACAAAGCCAGCTAGATTGTAAGCCAGCCCCGCTTGTCTAAATTAGCTCGAGCTCAAGACCGGCACATTGTCTCTATCGATAAATAAATAGACCCGTAAGAGAATTGCATTCATGGTCCCATTACCAAACCAACACATAACAGAAAGGAGTTTAACTATTTTGAGAGCCCATTGATAAGTTCACAGAGACAGCATATCAAAATACATCCACATTTTCCTTAAGTATGCTTTAAATGCCTGAGTGCAGTTCAACATAAAGAGAGCAAAAATTATGGCTGTTAACAAGGCCAGCTAGATTGTAAGCCAGCCCACTTGTCTGAATTAGCTTGAGCTCAAGATTGGCTCATTGTCTCATGAACCAACTCAAGCTTGGTTCAGCACTGCTCAGATTGGCTCAAGCTTAGCTTGTTAAGAGGCTCAAATAGGTTTGACTCAATATCGACTCAATTATGGGGCTTGACCTGGCTGTGTGTATGTTGTACACATATATTAAATATAAAGTTTTTGGTGAATCTCTTATAATGCAATCAATTAAAGTTTTTTTTTTTTTTTTAAATAAAAACAACTAAGGCATATTACTCGGTATATTCAAGACATAGTAAACTAAACTTAAATTTATTCACAACTTTTCGACAAACAACTCAGTAGGGTAATAACAACATAAGAAATGATCATATCAACACAACGGAACTATGTTGTTTTGACCTTACTAACCATCTGAAATACATACATATATGGCCCTATTTTAACACTTCTTTCATGGTTGATTTCAGGGCATTAAAATCTAGATGCCTGAGATCCAACTAGGTTGATCTTTAGGAATTCTTTATTAAAGCATAGGCCTTTTGCCCCTTTGTCGTGATTTTTGGTGTCTACACATCGTGGTCCTCCAATGGTGCTCCTCAAGTGGTGCAAAGGAGAAGTTTTCCCTATATTTGACATGCATGGTCGTGCCAAGAATGCAAGCCAACAATGGTACCAATGGGAAAAAGTTTTCTATGCATGTTCAAGGCTCTTCAAGGAAGAGTAGGTCAAAGAGGACATGGAAGGAAGTAGTAAGGATAGATCTGAAGAAGTGTAACATATTCAAGAATTTGACTCAGGATAGACTGGAATAGCAAAATAGAATTCATGTAGATGACCCCAACATAGCTGGGACAAGGCTTTGGCGAAGATGATTTGATATGCTTGGCCATGCTTGATTCAAGCAAAACCTTAATGTGCATTGTTAAGACAAGATCAAAACTGCCAACATTGGTCTTGATTTCTAATCAAGCTTTTTAGTACACTCAAGCCCAGCTCAACTTAATTCATGCCAAGCTCAGCTCTTCTCAAGCTCAAGGTGCTAGTTTAGTTTTCAAGAGAGCTTGGCTTGTAGACAACCCCAGATAAAAACATTCATGTAACGTCTTGGTTATATGGTCATTGCAGGAAGAACTTCATACCGTAGAAACAAACATATTTTAAGAATAAGAAAAGGAGGAAAAGGAAAGCATCTTTCTGGTTTGCAATCCAGTTTTAGGTCTTTATGATTACATAGTGGGAAACAATCTTTTTGGTTTCAGAATGGAAAACCCATATGCAGCCAAGTGCTGGGGCTTTATGGTTGCATAAATGAAAACTCATACATGTATCCATGTGGTGCAAAGTCTCATTGATGCAGTCAGGGAATTAGCAATCCCAATTGACGGTGAACCCAATGATACCCAATCTTCAATCAAACAATCCACGCACAAGGAGAAAGATAGAGATTCGCTTACCATTGATCACGAAATCCACCTTCAATGCCTTCGATCCAATGGGAGATACTCAACCAAGGAGAAGGAAAATAGATAAATGTGCACACATGCAACTTTAATTGATTTTTCATAAAATATTCCCATACTACTTTCATTCCATACAATGGACTTGTATATATTCTATGCCAACAAAGAAGCGCTAAACTATGATTAAATCACAACTATTAATCATGATCCTAATGATAATAGAAGCCCTATTAAAGCATATCCTAATTATTTTCAAACATGGAAAGAACTTAAGAAAAGGAATAGGGATCCTCTAAGGCTTTTGACCCACGGTGACTGTGAGTGGACCAATCACGGTCCCCCACATCACCATGGGATGCCTGCCTTGGACATGCCCACGTGAATGGTAGGCATACCCACGGTGACGTGGCGGACCGTGATTGGTCCACCAACGGTCACTGACATTCAGAAACATATGCCAAAACGAGAGAGAGAGAGTCTGTGAATTGCTTTCATTCGATCCCAGTCATCTTGGATTTCTTATCTTTAAATAGACTTTACAATGCCTAAGATTAGGCTACAAATCAAGGAATTAAAACTAATTAGATCAATTAGATCTCTAAAAAAGGGAAAGACAACTTGGTATACACGGTTTTGCCTTGCTGTACATATTATGACTAAGTCTCCTCTTTATAAGCGGGCTGGGCTTTATTATCATACAAGTGGGCTGGGCCCCTGGGCCTAATACAATATTACACTTTAACACCCCCCCTCAAATTGATGCTGGGAATCAACCAGCAACAATTTGCGAACCAGGAATTCATGCCGCGGCCGTGGAAGGCCCTTGGTGAAAATATCAGCAAGCTGGAACTCAGTGGAAATATGGGGAAGAGTAATGACTTTGCGATCATACTCGTCCCGAATGAAGTGACAGTCCACTTCAATATGCTTTGTCCGCTCATGAAACACAGGATTTTCAGTAATTCGAATGGCACTTGTGTTGTCGGCATGAAGAGGAGTCGGTGTAGTCTGGTAGAATCCAAGCTCGGAGAGCAACCTGCGTAGCCATAGGATCTCAGAACAAGCAGAAGACATGGCTCGGTATTCGGATTCCGTAGAAGATTTGGAGACTTTATCTTGCTTTTTACATTTCCAGGATATCAAGGCGTCTCCCAAGTAAACACACCATCCTGTGGTAGAGCGACGTGTGTCCGGACAGCCGGCCCAATCCGCATCAGAATAAGCAGTGAGTGTAAGTGGTGTGCCAACTGGAAAAAATAAGCCGCGGGTCGAGGTACCAATGATATATCGAATAATTCGTTTGACTGCTGCCAAATGATGATGCCGTGGGGCGGTCATAAACTGACTAACCAGATTAACGGCATAAGAGAGATCTGGTCGAGTAATGGTTAGGTAGACAAGGCTACCAACCAAACGACGATAGAATGTAGGATCAGGAAGGAGATCGCCGTCTTGTTGACGAAGCTTGACATTTACTTCCAACGGTGTGTCCACTGGGCTAGAATCACCAAGATCGGCGAGATCCACTAGGTCAGTAGCATATTTGTGCTGATGAAGAAACAAGCCTTTCTTGGATTGATGAACTTCTAAACCCAAGAAATAATTCAAAGGTCCCAAATCCTTCATATGAAACTTATCTTGCAGAGAAGCCTGTATCTGTCGAATCATATCACTGTGAGAGCCAGTAATAATGATATCATCGACATACACAAGAAGAATTGTGGATCCTCTGGATGAATGAAGTGTGAAACCAGCCTTAAATGGTGAAGAAAAAATCCAGAAAAATCCTTAAAAAGATCCTTGAGGTCTGTCGATCATAACTGAGTGCATCGCTGGTGGACCAAAGTTTGATCGGTGGTGGGCCACTGTTGATCAGTGGTCAATCAGTCAGCAAGGAAGAAGAAGAGTCTCGCCAGAAGAGATTTGATCAATAAGGAGACTGATCAATTGTGATACTTCAATGAAAGGATTGGTCATAACCAAGCTCTGATACCATGACATTCAGAAACATATGCCAAAACGAGAGAGAGAGAGTCTGTGAATTGCTTTCATTCGATCCCAGTCATCTTGGATTTCTTATCTTTAAATAGACTTTACAATGCCTAAGATTAGGCTACAAATCAAGGAATTAAAACTAATTAGATCAATTAGATCTCTAAAAAAGGGAAAGACAACTTGGTATACACGGTTTTGCCTTGCTGTACATATTATGACTAAGTCTCCTCTTTATAAGTGGGCTGGGCTTTATTATCATACAAGTGGGCTGGGCCCCTGGGCCTATTATGATACAATATTACACTTTAACAGTCACTGTGGTGAAAGGCCTCAGAGGATCGGAATCTAACAAAAGAACAAAGTAGAAAATTGTGCGTTGGAGATTCCTAGGGGTTGTGGACCCCACTGGCTGCCTTGTAGTTGCCAACCACTTTCACAATCTTGATCATAGTAGATTCTTCCTTAAAGAGTCCCTCTTGTCCACCCGAATCACTAAGGTAGCAAATCCTCAAAGAAAGAGATATAGAAAGCCTTCCATTTTTTGGTGTCTTGTTGCTTCATTAATTTCTATCCATAGATAGTAACTGATAAAGCTAAAACCCTTTCTTTTCTCTTAAGCATAAAGCGTTGCCAATAAAGGAGACTTGATCGCACTTACATAGGGAGGCATAGTCTCCAAATAAAATCTAAGCAAGTGTGAATAAGGACTGCACGACTAGATCAATAGAGCCCATGCTTGTAGTGAGTGTACAGTTGTACCATTCAGTAAATTCCTCTTCTAATCCAATTAGGTAAGTACTCAATGAGAAAATTGCCTAATAAATGGGAGACTCCACAGAGCAGGCGAGCTGAACAAATCTGCACACAACAATATGTAGAGACCAGTAGAGGGCCATATGGGACCAGTTAAAAGCCAGGAATGGGTTGCCAAGTCTGACCAAACATTTTAGGTGCTGTCCCAGACGGGTTGGGCCTTGTTTGGGCCTGGTTCAATTGGGTTGAACCCAATGGACTGCGGTCCATATATTTTGAAATATTGGATCTTTGTGCGTCACGTTGAGCTTGATGGATTGGGTCAATTAGACCTTTTAGGAACTGATTTTGATAACCAAATAATTCAGAATATAAATGATTAATATGTGGAATATGTATGGATCCATCTTGACCATCCATTTGATGTCTTGTCCCATACTTCTTGATCAAACCCTTGGTAAGGTAGGTCAAGGCCCCATTTGAATTTTGCATCATGGAGGATTCAACCAATTCAAACCTTTGATAAAAAAAATCAACTCTGCATCACTGACTTTGGGACTTCTTCGGTTCACATCATACAGAACACTGATTGTGTTCACTAAATGGAAAACCTTCATAAAGCCCGCTATTGAAAGTTGAGACCCTATAGCTAAAAAATGGAAACCCCACATACTCCTTATTCTAATTGTTACATGATCCAAACCAAGAAACTCTACCCTGAGGCTTCCATTCAAGGAGGAAAAAATCTAACCTGAGGCTGATATAACCCAAAAAATTTTCAGTAGTAAGTAAACATTAAACTTATAGGCCCTCATGTACATTGACTTTGGGACTTCTTATGGTTACATCATAGAAAAATGCAGATTATGCTTACTTGATGGAAAAACATATACATCCCATTTTTGGGGCCTTACAACTAAATAATGGAAAATCCACATACTCCTTACTCAAATTGTTACATGATCTCAGCCAAAAAACTCTATACTGAGGCTGATACAAACCCAACTTTTTTTAGTTGGAAGTAAATGTTAAAGGAATTGGCCAATGTGCATTGATCCGTGGACCTCTTGAATAATAAAGTGTGTGCATTGGCACTGTGCCATGCGCTAATAATAGAAAGAATACAAGCTAGTTCTAATTAATTAAAAAACCTTCCTTGCGCGAAAGCCCTCTCAAAGAAATTGGCCCTCATGTACATTGATCCCTGGACCTCTTGAATAATGGGAGTGGTGCCTCACCAATGTGCCACACACTGGGACATAACCCAAAGGGAGTTAATAATAGAAAGAATAAAAGCTAGTCCTAATTAATTAACAAAACTTTCTTGAACGTAAGTCCTATCGGAGCCCACCTCAAATGAAGATAAAGGACTGCATTTACTTGTTCTGTACATCATTTTCTGACCCAGTGGGTCAACCAGACTCATCCAATTACTAGAATGAGTTGATCAATAAACCGGCGAGTCGAATAAGTGGGTCAAGAAATTAATTTTTGAGTACTTGTGATACACCTGCATCTATAGTAACTTAAATATAGCTTTCTGATCCAGTGGGTCAACCAGACTCATTCGATTACTAGAATGAGTTGATTAAAAAAAAGGGAGTTGAATAATTAGTTCAAGAAATTAGTTTTTTAGTACTTCTCCTACACCTACATCTATAATAACTAAAATATGGAGATCTAAAGTTATATATGTTGAAGAAACAACAAAAAATTGAAATAATTTGTAAGTTTGACCTTTAGTTCTCAATTGCGTGTATCTTAACTTCTTCCATACTATCAATATAACGGTTCTTCATTTGTTTTTTGTATGTACAGATGAAAATGCCTTTATGTAGAGTTAGCCAACTTGACAACCCAAGACAATTCAAGCTGATTCACAAGTCGACCAAGCTAATCGACTGGGTATTGACAAGTGTCCACACTAAGTTGGCTTTATGTAGAGA
Source organism: Persea americana (assembly GCA_029852735.1). NCBI lineage: Eukaryota > Viridiplantae > Streptophyta > Magnoliopsida > Laurales > Lauraceae > Persea > Persea americana. Next base: position 73,204,943 of record CM056811.1, read on the forward strand.
TAAAGATGAAAATGCCTTTATGTAGGGTTAGCCAACTTGGCAACCCAAGACAATTCAAGCTGATTCACAAGTCGACCAAGCTAATCGACTGGGTATTGACAAGTGTCCACACTAAGTTCAACCCAACCTAGTCACCCAATGCAAGCTCGACCAAGTCGACTCTGCTGAGATCCTAGTCAACTCATTGGATCAGAAAACTATGCTCTAGAGTATGTACCTCAGTGCGTTGGCATCAACTTGATGTAATTATCTTTGTTACACAAATCCAAAGAAGTGCGAATAGATTCGAGCATAGCCACGGGAAGCAGATGCCGGTAAGGGTTATTTGGATCACTGGATCTTAATTGGTGGTTCGTGGTTCAGAGGTTGTGGTTCGCTTCATGTCAATGATCCAATTTGAGAGGAGTGCAATTACATAAATTCTTTCATGGACCCAGCAATTTTGTTTCTATAATTCTATTTCAAATGGGGCCAGGTTTAAGAACTAGGATTTCAAGCTGGTGATATGATAAGGCGAGGTCCCAATCCTAATCTGCAATTCGGTTACTGAAGATATAAAGGGAAAAAATATTGGGCCACATTTTAAGAGGATCAAGAATTCTACCCATTGATGAAATGAATCCTGAACCAAAATAGAGTAGATAGTCTGATATTGCAACCATGGTTTCCAAACTCCACATAAACGGTGATTAGCTAATTTTAATGGCTTTTAGTCCAGAATCGAAAAGATACAGAGTTTGCACTGAAACTCTATTCTTACCACCTGTTTATGCACTCCACTAAATTATATCCACTTTGATCACCCTATACTGATCCTATTTGAAATATCCTTTTAAATCCCTCCATTTTGTTCCAAGTTATTGTTGTATATTTAAACTTATCACACTGTATCACTGCGTGATTTTAAATTTTGACTCCATAATAAATCTTATTTCTGGATCATAAAACTAATGTTTCATGTACATGATTTCATTCTGCAAATTCTCTGACCAACTCAAAGCCTTTCCCTCAGCAACTCATTTAAAGGAAGAAAAAAAAAAAAAAAGAAGAAGAAAGAAAATGGGATATGAAGATCAAATCCGAAAGCATACTAAAAAGTTACTATCACAGAAAACAGCAAAATCGATAGCTCTCAATCAAATTCTGGAAAAGAAAATCCAGAGAATCCTAACCCAATTCACCATGAGAAGGAATAAAGATTTTCCCCCAAAAGCCAGCGGAATAAAAGTTTTCTCAAAGAAAACATTCCACATAGAAAACATACACAAGCAATCACCAAAAAAATAAAGAGAAGGAGAGACTTCATTGAACAAAAAGAGAGAAACCCAGAAAACAGAACCCCAAAAGAAAAGGAAACAAAAAGAGAATTTTCCATCACTGTTATATCAGAATTCATCAAAATAATGAATTTTGTATAGAAAGAAATCCTTTCTTTGTTCTATCTGCTAGTATTCTTAAAACCCACCACCTAAACAACACTTTCTGATTTTTTTTCATCACTAATCCAAAAACCCAGAATGAAAAAAAAAAGGATCTCTAAGAAAGTAAATGAAAAATACTAAATCCTTTGTGGGTTTTGGTATAAAAATCTAAAACCCAGAAAGAATATCCATTTACATTAAAAAAAAAAAAAAAAAAAAAAAAAAAAACAATCTGAGTTTTCAATATTGTAAGAAAGGAATCATTTAAGGTAAGCCCAACTACAAATACTGAAGTAAACTAAAAGAAGATGATGAAGGGAGATGGCAATAAGGGATTAGTTCATTTCTATATGACAGATACATGAAAGAAGAAAGTGAAACAAAAAAACAAAAACAATAGGAATTTCAAGGAGAAGTCTCTCACCAGCAAAGTCATTTCCGTTCAACATATCTTCTTCTTTCCTCTTGCAATGTCTCGATGGAGAAGCCTTACAAGTTCCTCCTTTTAGAGAGCAAGAGCAACCCAACCAGCCTTCTTTTCCTTTTCCTTTTCTGGTCTTCGTGGGCTGATAGAAATATCAGACGGTTTCCAAATGGAGAGAGGCACACAACCTGAAGCAAGGGCCAAGGCTACCAAAATCTAACCCGATCCAACCCAACCCAACCCAATCCGCATTTGACCCGTACAACCTGACCCGCACAATATACGGCTCGGTCAGAGGTTAGATTTTTCTCTTTACGGTTAACCCCTATGACCCGCATAACCCGCATAACCCTTTTATTTTTCTATCCAAAATGTATATATATTTATCATATTGATTGCTTCAATGCATGAGCTGAAAAGGGATAAATGCAACTTGACAATTGGTCTAGGCTTTTTCCATATGGAAAATAAAGTAACGAACCTCGTATGTTCTTGAAATGAAGTTGGGCCTGGTTAAAGAATTCATAAATAAGCTATAGTCTATATGATTTGGCTCAATGCATGGAGAACAAAAGGTTAATGGACCTTAGCCCCACTTTTATCCAATGGAAAATTAGGCAATGGACCTCTTTTAGTCAATAACATGAAACTAGGCTCACGGTAAGCTTGTGAGTCAATAAGGGTTTGGTCAGGGTAAATGGATGGGTGGGTTGACTCGTTAGAAAGATGGGGTTATATGGGTCAACACAATCTGCAGTAACCCACAATGGTTGTGTGGGTTACAGCAGTTCGGGTCGGGTTGACCCTAGTGGGTGCGGGTTATGAATATCTGACTTATTAAATAAACTGATCGGGTGCAGGCTTGGAGTATATGACCCATTGAATAAATGCCTCTGACCCATTTAGCCCGACCAGTTTGCCACTAGAAGGTCAGTAGCGTACAATGCGGGCGCACAAATTAAAAAGATTGCATAGGAGGTGGATCAGGGTCGGTCCCTGTGGTGGGCCTCCAAGAATAATGAATCCAGTAAGGTTGGGTAACATATATATTTATATATATATATATATAAATGTATATGATCAAGTAAAATCGAATCAACATATATGAATTGGTCGAAATTGTTGGCCCGAGCCCAGCTCAGAAGTTAAAAATGGCGAAAACCCTCGGGTTGGATTGGTAAGTCATAATTTGATTAGTTGAGTTTTGATCTATCAAGTTAGCAAGCTGCACATTTAATAATTACATAAGATATGACAACCGTAAAATAGTTTCTGTTTTTTTATATTGTCAATATCCCCAAGGTCTTTGACCCGATAGAACTAATCATCCGGACGGTGCCCGTTAAACCTACACAAACACACACCAGGTCAATTTAGAGTGGTTTTAAATCCATGCCTTATGCTACTCAACCGACCCCATATGGGCAACAACCCAAAAATAGTCAGAAAATAGATATGGTCAACTTGAACTTTGAACAATTAGTTTAAGTTCGAATAAGATTGGCAGTTAATCGCAGAACTACCACCCCTATATCTTTATGCAAACAAACTAATATTTGAAACCATTGGTTGATTGATGAATTGCTTAGTCACAACATATTTTTACTAGTAGCTTAAAAAAATCTCCACATAAAAGACAAGTAAACTTGTTGCTTTACTTACTCTCTATTATTTTATTTTATATCGTGCAAAACAAACACAAATTTCACTTTATCAAAAATTATACTTTCACTTTTTCTTAACCACACATTTCTCATTGATTTGACATTTATTTTTACAGGAACAAGCAAACAAACAAACATGCATGCGGGAAGGTTCATTTAATTGAATGGTAATGATAATGACCTTCGCATAGAAGGAAAACGATTTAGAAAGTCAAGTCATTTGTGTGTGTGTGTGTTTTTTTTTTTTATTGTTTTGTAAACCGTGCCATTTGTGTTATATGACTAGTTGGAAGAAGGGAACGGGCAAGTAATAGAAAAGTGCATCATGATGTTTTGATGGTTTTCTACCAAAAAAGAAAAAAATGTTTTCATGATATACTCCAACAGAAATAATCAAATCACATGTGAGGAAAGGGTCATATTTTTTCCCAGGAGCATATAAAAAAAGTAAAAATAACATAAATGTACACAAATAATCCAAATCAAAATGTTTTGATTTTTTTGAGTGATGGATTTAAAAATTCATCGCATTTTTCAAAAATGTTGAAAGGAACAAGTTATATTGCATGCTCTACCTTCACATCTATTTCTAAAATGATCCAGATCTATAGATTTCCTTTCTTGACAAGCTTATACAACATTCCATCTCTTCGTTGGTTTCTAACTTTAAGAACAAGTTGCCAATCCAATGGTAGCTCATTGGCGAGCACCTTTCCTCTACAAAAACAATCAGGGATGGATCGATCCTAGTAGTGAGGGAGAGAGAGAGAGAGAGAGAGAGGGGTACAAGTCAAGTCATCATAGGTTTCAAACTTGGCTTTACTAAAAGTTATATTTGTTTTATTTCTCACAAGTTTGTACCTGATCCAAACACAATTGGTTATGCCAGTGTTGGAGTTAGGAGTAACATTAATCGTATGAATGCTTTCATATAAAATTCTAACTCAGGAAAATGCTCTTGGTATTATAAATCTGGTGATTTCACATTGTTGACTAAACACACAAACACCCAAGTAAATGTACCCAACCCAAAAAACGCATGGAATCTTAGCCACAGGGGAGTAACTAGTCGAATAAATTGAATAAAAGAACATGTCCACATAATACACATTTGGAACAAATACAATAAAAGAATAAAAGGGAAATATCCCACACACTCTAGAGTTTATTCTTATCATACTCTACAAACAATTAGGGAAAAAATGCAACCAAATCCCTTACCAATACACAAACTAACAGCAGTAAATGAAGTACATACGAAGCAGAGCTCAGCTGAAAAAATTCTCCACACGTCACATAAATGGACTTTTTCAAGGCAAGAGGCCACTGATGATTACTTGGGATGTCTTCGTAATTCTCGCTCTTGGGCAACTTCTTTCATCTCTCTGTATAAGCAAGCACAGTAATTGAATTACTGAAAACATATTCTTGAAAGCCGGTCAATAGCAAAAGATCAAAGCAGTGCAGGGGGTACATGATTTAACCAGTGTAGGTTGTGCTCGGTTAGTAATACAACCATAGCATGTCTGGATGTGAAATAGCAATTTGTTTAAATATTTTGGTAGAAAGTAGAACAGATAGTTATACATTCTGCTTGCTCTAGTGTGAAAATTGGAAATTGTCGGATCCCGCCTTTACAAATGAAGATCAACATGGTGGTTGGACCTGATAAAAGGGAAGAAAAGGCAGGAAACAGCAACCCACCTCTCAAGTTTTACAATTTCCACATATAGAATTTTGGATTAAACAAATATCCTATCTACTTATGTTTCGGGTAAACGGAAAGCACCAGCACTTTCACAAATTGTGAAAAATAGTAAAGTTCTCATTTACACAAAACTGGCATGATAATTGCTTGAATGGATCTCAGTACCCAAACAAACAATAGAAAAAAAAAAAAAAAACAGTTCCAACAAGCACTCAAGTCATGGTCTCTGACAAGCAAAGCGGGCATATATCCACAGAAAAATTAGTATGAATAAAGCACTCAAATTGTTAACACAGACTTGATACACTAGGCTATGTTTACCATTGAATATATTTATTTATTGTTTGTCAATGAACTTGGACATTAGACCATCATAATATGATTTCCTTTATACTCCTAACATAAAAATTCACAAAATCTTCTAACTGAATAGGTAAATAGAAATACTATTATTTTAAAGGTGACAGTCTGATATAGGCATGTAAAATTTGCATCAAGGAGCCACTTCTTCCGAGGTAGGCTTATGAATTTAAAACTAGCAACGTGAATTGAAATTGCCCTGAATATTACTCAGATCAGAGGGAATATCACCACTGGATTAGTGAATTTGAGTATTCTTCACCACAAGAATAAGATCAACACTTGAATGAAATGGTTAGTCATGATCTAAGTGATTCGATGGTGAATATCACCTGTGATTTAAGTGAAAATCAAGCCATTTCCAATTTATATGGTTTTTGCCACAAGAATAAGATCAACACTTGAATGAAATGGTTAGTCATGATCTAAGTGATTCGATGGTGAATATCACCTGTGATTTAAGTGAAAATCAAGCCATTTCCAATTTATATGGTTTTTGTCATGCTTCAAAACTTTGTCTTCCTTGTGTATCTATGGTTGTATGATTAGAAGTACATGCAAGAGGTCAAGGGTTCAAGGATTGGTACCACCCTCTTCTTCTTCAAAAAAAAAAAAAAAACACTTTTATCTTCCAGGACGAGAAGTAGAACACACTATGCAGGTTTTACTTGCATGTCTCAGAAGTTAAGTTCTAGTCCCCTGTATCCATTGTTGTTTATCATAAGCAAACACCGCTTTATAAACAAAACACAAAGGAAAAGGATAATATATCAAACAGATATATAACATCATTTATGAACAGCAGAAGGTTATGGTTCAACACTCACCAAATGATCAACCATCGAATAACAATGAGAGGAAAAATTACAATATTTGCATATGATTGAGCAGGTAGCAGCATTGCAATGGATCATTTAACATTTTATATTCACAAAGATCAGCATTTAAAGATGCCAATTTAGTGGGTTTGGGTTTTGTCCAAAGAGGCTGATTTTATTCATGATCCTTCTGAACCAAACTGATAGATGGATCTGACATATTGGGATTTCAAAGTTTAAACCTCTGGTCAATATCACATACAGTCTGATAAATAAATTCTGATTGTTTTGAAAGAAGAAAAAGAGATGTCAACAATAAACGAACGATCATAGATGCTATGCTTTTTGCACAGGCACTGAATCCTTAAGGCTATAACACTATTCAGATGGCAAAGAGCGTTTTGCATTCATAGGTTACCATTGGGAAAATTCTGTTATGGATCCAATAGAAGTAATTTGCTCCAATATAACTATTTGTAAAATCAAGCATTCTTATGTGACAGAGCTTACCAGACAATGGAGGATACAGTGGCTTTTAATTCTGATTTGAATGAAATTCAGAATAGTTGTAATTAAAGACCAGAGGATACTTTGGCTTTTATTTTTTACATTAAAGGTGGGCCTTTGATCTTTTCTTTCCTTAACAGTTTTATAACAAGGCTGTTGATCAAAAGAGTTCAGGTAGTGCAACCTGTATGGATCATCTAATTCTCCTATGTTGGGGCGGGGTCCATCCATTGTGGGGCCATCATATTAAAAGCCGATATTACTGAACCACAGGCCCCACTTGTTTGGATCATATGACTATACTCATTAATATACTGATAGATATAAGTCTCTTACACAAATCAAGCAATTCAATCCATTAGAAATGAGATATATTGCCTTACCTCACTGAATTTTCAGCTCAAGCAAAGAGGTGGGGAGTTCTTCTTCACCTTCAGAAACAATCTCATCAATGCTCAATGGCAAGCTGTTAGAAAATGTGAGAGACGGCTTCTTCCTCGGTACAACCAGAAGCTCTGCCTCGTTATCAAGAATTTGCAAAACTCTTCTCATTGATGGCCTCTCCATGCAATCTGGATGCGTGCAGCTCAGACCCACAAGCAACAACCTCCTCATCTCCTCCTTCTCAAACTCTCCGCTCAACCTTGAATCTACTGCTTCCATTAGCTTTTCTTCTGAATAAAGTCGCCACACCCAATCTGCCAAATTGATCATCATTTGGCTCTGAGCATCTTTCTCAATAGGGCGCCTCCCACAAGCGATCTCAAGAACTACAACCCCAAAGCTGTAAACATCAGTTTTTTCGGTTGCTTTCCCATACTGTAGATACTCAGGTGCAAGATAACCCATTGTCCCAGCTGTCAGCGTCGAGACTGGACTCTTATCATGATCTGTTAGCCTTGCAAGCCCAAAATCACCCAACCTCGGGTTGAAATCTTTGTCCAACATTATATTGCTGGTCTTTATATCTCTGTGTATCACTTGCTGTTCGCATTCCTGATGCAGATAAGTCAGGACAGATGCAACCCCAATAGCTATGTTATACCTATGAGACCATTTCAACACTGTCCTCGTCAATTTTGGTTCTTGGTAAAGGATCTCATCAAGGCTCCCATTTGGCATGTACTCATAGACTAGCAGCAGCTCGCCCTTCTCATCACACCAACCTTCTAGCTGAACAAGATTTTTATGCCGCAAACAAGCTATGATTGACAGTTCTGCGATAAATTCACTTTTACCTTGATGATTATGCTTTGATTTCTTAACTGCAAACGTAACACCAGAATGGAATGTGGCCTTGTAGACTGTCCCAAATGCTCCATGACCAAGAGCCCGGCTGGAATGAAACCCTTTCGTCGCATAGCTCAGTTCTCTATAGCCGAATTTTCTTGGACCTTTGATCATGTCTGGCTTGAAGTGCTTACCTGTTCCATACGCCTTCCATCTCTTAACTGAAAACCATCCAAATACAACCAAGAACGCACAAAAGATGATAGGACCTGTGATTCCCAGAGCTAAGATAAGCTTCTTATGGGATTTGTGGGCAGACCTCGAAAAAGGAACAGCAGAAAGAACTGGGCTAATGTTCTGCTTGCTGTCAGATGTGTTGCGTGGCTGCTGAACCGTTGGATTTGAAGTTGAATTTGAAGAAGGGAATCCAAATGTCTGGAAGCTCCAATCTTTGATCACATGAACTTCGGTGCTGCCATCTGTTGCCGCAGAAAAACCTGCATACATCACCTCATTAAAATTCTTCGAGAGGTCGAAACTCACAGATAAGAGCGGGTGTTCAGGCTTCACATTCAAATAGCTCAACCAGACAATTAGCTCCTTCTGCTCATTCTGGTAATCAACCCAAGCCGTGATCACATTCCCACTCTTAAGATCAATCCCAGAAGAGCTCGCATCTGCAGTCTTGATTGAATTTGGCCCGCTTTGGATGTCCAATCCAACATGATTTGAGCTGGGGTCATTGAATTCAGGATTTAAACGGGTATCGAATTCGATGGCAATGATCTTCCTCCCAGCGGCGCCTTCCGACGAATTGAACAGGCCCAGATACCTGCCGGGGCTCCCGTGGGTGTGGTTATCTGAGGAAAGGAAGAACGTCAGCCCGTCCCCTGAGGATTCTGAATTGACATTCGAGATCTGGAAGGAGAAATTCGTCGAAAAGGAGGCAGACGTGTTCGTCTTTGGATCAAATAAGATAATGGGGTCATTACAAATAGCAGTCCCAGAGCTCGTGGATGGGACATTGAGCTCACGGGTCAGGCCTACAGAACCATCCCGAAGGTAGGAGTCCCCAAGGAGAGTGAAGTTCCGGAAGGTGAAAGAAGCAAATGCAAAGCTCCGATTCTGGGCAGCAAAAGAAGGCAAAGTGAAAGAGAATTGGAACAGAAGAACAAGAAAGAAGGAAACAATCCTACTTGAAAAAGAAGAATTCATGGGGGGGCTTAAGTCAGAGAGGAATTTCAACAAATAGGTTGATGATGCCAAGATTACAGAATAGGAGGAGAGGCTGTTTGATGAGGAAATGGGATAGTGGATGTGAATTCATGGAAACAAGAAGGTGGGGTTTTGAGATTAGCAAAGATTCTCAAGAAAACTGATCGAATTCCTCTTGGTTTCCCAGAAATGATGGGGGGATTCCTGCAAAGGGATTGCAGTTAGGAAGGGATCTTTTTGAGGAAATGGGGATGGATGGAGTCAGCAGAAGTGGAGAAAAGAGAGCAAGTGGGAAAAGGAAAGTATGAGGTGGGGATAGTTAGTGAGGGCTTTGACTGGAGGATCAGAAATGGGGTTTTAACGGATATAAATCGGTGCGTGAGGTTTGAAAAATCAGGATTTTGCAACGGTTAGATGGCTTTTTGGCGATATGCGGAAAGCGGGACAATGTGTTGGAACTTGGTGTGGGGTCATGATTTCAATCATCATCAGGGATTGGTGGGGCCCAGCGTCACGTGACATTGCTATGGTCTCGCCTGGCTTGTCGAGAAGCTGCTTAAGCTGGGAGATTCTGAGCTTTTAAAAATGGCACCACGTGGAAGAGGACCATTTTAGCTGCCAGGCTCACCACAAGGGGTGAATTCTAAATGCGTTGGGTTGGGTCGTCAAAAAAAGGGGTCCGGTTGGCAAGGGATATCTATAGGTTCCTGTTCAAAACAGATGTAAATCGGTCTCCAATTTTCCATTAAATCGAGGTGCTGGCCCGCTAAAGATCGGGTCTGGATTGTTATTTTGGTCCTGATAAATAAATAGATATGGGTTTGGGTCCCTTTTTTGGACCCATGACCTAAACGGGTCAAGATCCGGTTCCACCTTGGTTTGGACCTTTGGACCCGGGACTTGACATATTACCTCAATTATCAAGAGTCTCTCATAAAAATTAGGCTTTTTCCTTCATATCATTCTCTATTTAGACCGGGGCCCGTCTCGTATACGGTTCTAGTTCTGATTTCATCTTCTTATTAATGATTTTGGTTCCCGATTCGGTTCCACCTTCTCATTAACGGTCCAAAACCAACCCATTTAATCCTTACGAGTATCCACGCGGGATTCTATTTTGAAAATTTAGATAAAATACCTACATCAGGATACCAGTCAACTTCAGCCAACCAGCATAACTTTCCTAACCGGTAGAAGCTTGGGCTAAGCCCCATTCATTTTAAATATTAATGCCATATTTGAGTTAAGTTGCATGCCATAAAAAGCCCAACGTAAGTTTGGTTGATGCTATAAACTATTCAAAATACCAAAATATTAAATCGCCAATTTTTTTTTATAAATTGATTTTGATATGCGGTCATCCTAAAACTAACCTATTTAAGTGGTTGGGCAAGTTATGTGGGTTGACCATAACCCAACCCATTTAAATACAAGTTAGGTTTTTCTAACCCATTGTGGGTTGGGTTCAGGTTATCAAGTTGGATCAAATCTTGCCGCATTGGATGAATATGGATGGAAATGGATCCTGATTACTATATTAATGGAACTAAGTTGAAAAGATTGAACGTAGGCCACATTGGACCCAGCCCGTGGGGTGTACACATTATTAAGAAATGATGGTGAAGGTTCAAACTGTTGAAGGGCTTTTCAATCTTTTTGAGTGAAAGGTTGAAGATGTGGGTGGCTATGATGGCATCCGTGGAAAGGGCCACGTGGCCGCTCCCTATCACCTTGGGCTTGATTCTGTAATTCATTTGTAAAGTGAAGTGAAGTAAAGTCCACTTAAATGAAATTTTATAAAAGAAATTTAACTTTTAATCTAGATAAAGACTATTTTATGTATTTTTCCTGTTTTTTCTATTTTCATCTAGATAGTATTGTGATTTGATCACACTGCAAAAAGTAAGGTAAATTCCAATTCCACATGTTTCACATGCCGTTGATTTATATGACAATCCTATAAGTTGCAACCAACGATTACATATAAAAGGTGTGTTTATAAATCACACATCCACAATTTCAATTTCATTTGATTGATGCTCATGACTGAGGAATCAAATGAGAAATTAGTTAAAATTGTTCTCCCCATTTATTTAGAAAGACCCTTCAGAGGTAACTAGCGAAATAGGCCCGTGCTAAGCCCGGGTCCAAAAATAAAATTATTTTTAATATTAAAATATTTTTTGAGATACGAATGAGAAAAAATAAATCTAGAACAAATAAATAAACCATATTATTTTGTTACTGGCAATAGAAATATTTCAGTAAGGAGAAATATACCATTTTTAGAATTCCATTTATTAAATTTATTTAAAAGGAAAATGTATAGAAAAATTACATGATTGCAAATTAAACCTGAGTTTATAAAACTTAGTGTATTTTTATTTTTCATGTAAAAGGTGATAATGCTATTAAAAAAAAGAACTATATGAAATTCATGATTGGCTTATGAAAATCACAAAATTATATAACTATATAGCTTTCAATTGACGGACCTCTTAAAATGACCCAAGCTTTATTGTCATGTTGGTCATGTGGTAAGCTATTGTGTTCCATGCTAAATTCAGACCTTAATTTAAAAAAAAAGTATAAGTGGCTAACTTAAGATTTTTTTATTGAAATACAAAATTAATAAAATTACAAATCAGATTTCTTTTAAAGGTAAAATTAATAAAATTAAGAATCGACCACAAGGCAAAAGGTAAATTCATTTACATGGTAAAAAAAGCTACTTTGTATAATACATAGTTCATAATACGTTGATGAAAATTGACTTATTGGTTCCAAGTTTATCATTCTGCCGACTTATGACTTACCAAATGAATTAGCATTTTCAAATAATAATATTCTTAGACTTCACTTACATTTATATATATAACTCTGTTTTTTTTTTTTATGATGATCGTATCCAAAATCAAGATAAATTCAATTAGAAGTGAATTCTCAAATTCTGTCATGCAAAAAACAGAAATAATTGACTTTGATTTGTGAGAACAACACTATTTTAGCTTAGGATAACCTAAGCTACAGCTTATGAGAGCCTTGCTCATATGTATACACACACACACACACACACACACACACACACACATATATGCATATATTTGAGAATAATGACAATGATTCTACGGTAACTTAGCTTAATTTTCAAGTTAGGGCTAACTTTGGAAGGAAAAAACTGCCAAGGTCAAATAGAACCATTTCGTACTACCTAACTAAAATATTATATGACTCAAAAAGATTTAACTTTTTTTAGAAATATATCTATTTCTACTATTAAAAATATAAAATACATTTCACTAAATAATTATATAAAAGTGTGAGAGGAGTTACAAATAATGAGAGTTATTAGAGATGTTACAAAACTAAATGAACAAAATTAATGGGCAATTGGGAGAGGATTTATTGGAGAATTTATTTAATGGTAAAAAAAATTACAAGTTCAAAATCAATTCCATTGGAAAGAAAATGAATGAAAAAGAAAAACGAAAAAAGGGGAGACAGGGAGACACAAGAAATGAGGGCTGATTAACTTTAGTATTAAAAAGTCATTTAAAGAGAGGAGATGATGAGTTTTAGTATTAAATATTCATGTAAAGAGAGGAGCTTTGGAACTAAAGAGTGTTTAAAGGGAGGAGAGTGGATGTCAATACATTAAAGGAGTCAAAAACCAAATTCACACAAGTCAAAATCAAATTGAAAAACGTGGCTGATTTCTCAATTGAAATCAACAGCTTTCATATATAAAAATTGCTATAAAATCAAGAGTCATATTTGAGTCATATGCTAATGCAATGCTCTTATTATCTCTCAGTTAGGAAACTAAAACATGTGCTGCTAAACCATAATAAAACTGCTTAGATTGGATGCCTCATATCAGAGAGAACTAAGACATTCAGAAATCTAAGGCATTGGCCTTACCCAGTCCAAAAGAGCTAACTAGAACACATCGTTCTTTAAATGCATCTCATCCTACATAAACAAGTTTGAGCATTTCTGCAAGTTCCTGTCACATCTCCTCTTTGATCATAATCACAGTTGTTGGCGTAGAATGTATCTCATTCGTCATTCTTGCAATTTGGCAAAGCTACTGGGCATTGACAGTACCTCACGCCATTATTGAAAATCTTGAACCCATGATGACCCGGACATGGATCGTCGGTGGCGCACCCTGCCAAACCATTTTATCAGTAGTAATCATCACAGCTATATAAAAGAATTGAATTCGAAATTAAAAGCTAAGTTGATCGCTCATGGTTGATTACTTTTGGCACTTTAGTATCACACACATGCAGGAGTTTGATATGTAGGTCTTTCAATTTGATTTAGAGTCACTATTTGGAATTCCCACTACGAAGTAGAGAGAGCAAGTGTTACGCCCTTAGGCTGCGTTTCTTTTTTGGAATTTATGACAGGAATTCCGGTTGTCTGGGAATTTCGGAATTCCTGTAAGAAATCCAAAGTTTCTTTAGAGGAATTCTGGGCTTTTAGAAATTCTGGCATTCACAAATGCCAAAAATGTGGCATTTCCAGAACCCACCTTTCCAACGGGTATTCCAAAAACCCACCTTCGTAGGAATTTCGGGTGAGCTTGCAACATCCCTCTGGCACTCAACGGTTGTGACGGATCTTGGTTTTCCGGCCACGGCAAGGAGAAAGAAGGCTGGTTTCTTCTTCTTCTACACATTCTGAGATGGTTGCCGTGATTTTTCCTCTCTCTTCCACTTCCATACTCGCCAGAGAATACTCTCTTCAGCCCACAAAAAACCCATCATTTCTATAAGGAACCCATTCAAGAAACCTTCCTCTCAAAAGAACCAACAAGGAAGAGGTGCTTCTCTCTATTTCTCTTCTCCTCTCTTTATTGTTTCTATTCCTTTGTTTCCATTTCATTTCTTTTCCTTTTGGACTTCATTGTCTGTCTTTTACCCTATTGCAAGTTGAATATGATAGGCAGTCTGGTTTTTTCTCGTGATATTTGTGCTTTTTTTGTTGACTGGATGCTTTTTTTATGTTAAAGATTTGATTTTTTTAATGCTCATTGAGGGATTTTAGTTGTTGTGTGGATGACATGGTCTTTCATCTTTTGTCCGTTCATCAATGAGGTTACTTTCACTTGGATTTATTTGGGATTGTGGATGCGCGTTTGAATATTGATTATGTGAGGATGGTTGTCATTATCTTTGAGGCCATTGGATCCCCTTTGGGGGTTTTCTGATTTGGGTTTGTAATGCCAGTCTTCCAATCTCATATGAAGGCTAGATGCCAATTAAGAGGTTGCAGACATGGCATGGGAGGAGGTGGGAGTCAAGACACTCCACACAATTGTCAACCCAACCAAAATAAATGAAGTGATGATGCAAATCTCGCTCACAATGAAAAATAATCTAGAGTTGCTGTACTATTTAGACGCCCAAAATCCATCCTGAAATCGGTCCATACAAATGAATTTTCAAGTGCCATTTGCCTCATGGAGGTTGATGATTAATCCTACATGTGGGAGCATTGTTCATTCTTTGAAAAGATAATGGAATGTCAATAAGCACTTAGCAATCTTCATCTAAATGGAAAGGTTGTGTTGAGTGAAAAAACTAACATATTCTAGAAACAGTACAAATCTATTCTTTTACCGATTACAATTTTTCTAATTGTGAGTTACTACACACATTTGGATGTGTGAGTGAAAAGGCAGTGAAAATGAATGGTCCAGTGGTAGTTTATGATATGATAATTTCATCATATCTTTTACTTCAGTTGTACTCTTTGAAATGTAAACTAAAGAAGATGTTGCTTATTGTTTCTCTCTAATGAAATGGATAGTTGTGAGACTTGGAAAATGGATTGGCAAGGAGGTGATTACTTTATGCAGGGAGATTCCCATCTCGGTACGCCGGCTTTATATTCCCTTTGATTGTGTTACCATATGCCCCAAATTATTTTTGGCAGAATGGATGGTTATACTCTTAAATTGAAAACTCTTTTCTCATGGACATGTGATTAATTTTTTTATGGAATAAGTTTTTTATTTATTTTTTTTCATTTTTGCTGATTGAATTGTGAAATTGATATATAAACAATGCATACAGGAGTAAAATTCTAGTTAGAAATCCTTATAGTTATGAAATAGGGAATTCAGGAAATTCAGATATTCAGAAATTCTCAGGCAGGAATTTAGTCATAAAAGAAACAGGGAATTCAGAAATCACAGAATTCAGTAGCATTTCAGAATTCCAGCATTTGAAAATCCCAGACAGCCACCAGACATGAATTCTAGGAATTCTAGAAAAGAAATGGGCCCTTAGTGTAAAAGATTCAACCCAAAAGCAAGTGATTGGGACCTTTTTTCTTATTTATAATCTACAGTTAGTTACAAGGAAGTTGAAAGAAATACTTGGACTTTGCACTTGAAATCCTTATCACTGTAAATGGAAAAAAAAAAAAAAACCAGTCTACAGAATCACTGTAGTTGAGTGATATGCATTGTTGGATTAATTATATTTTAAAAATATAACTACATATGTCAAACATGATTAACTCAATTATTTTAATTACTCTAGTTAGAGTAAAATTTAGGCAAGTGCTGCGTGCAATCTTATTGGGTTTAATCACACAAAAGTGAGAGTGACAACGCTCTAAGGTAGCATTTGGTTTACTGTAATGAAGGTCGGAATGGAATGGTCATTCCAACGAAATGATCATTACCGCGTGTGGTTCGCAAAAAAGTGGCGGAATTACCATTACTTCCGGAATCACCGTTCCTCTTGCACTGGGGAGGTAGAGAAATGGTCATTCCATTCATTTATAAATTTTCCTTGAGACCAAAATGCCCCTTTATCACATCAACCCCTCCTCCCTCCTCTCTCCTCCCTCCACCATCCTCCTCCTAGTCGCCGGCTGAGAAGGAGACCAGCAGGAAGGCCCCTACGGTAACCTCGGCCGCCCCCTTCTCCTCCCCCTCTTCCTCCCTCCTCCACCTTCCTAATCTTCTCCAAACGCTGCGAAACTAGGGTAGTTGTTCATCTCCAACAACTACTTTTCCGGCGAAATCCCGCCGGAGATCTCAAAAGCCACGCAGCTCGTATCGATTAAAGGGTTTTGACAGCTTGTTATTCGACAAGAACATGCTCTTAGGCAGAATTTCAGAGTCATTATCCTCTTGCACTTCTCTTCACCAGATAAATCTCGCCCATAACTCTCTCTTAGGTCAGATTCCGGCGACCTTGGGCTCACTGCAATCCCTCAATTCCTTAAATCTATCAATAAACAAGCTTTCAGGCGAGATTTTGGAGAGTTTCTCTTCCTTGAAGCTCAGCCTCCTTAATCTGTCAAGAAACCAGCTGATTGGTCGAGTGTCTGACACCCTCTCGATCTCAGCCTACAACAGCAGCTTCGCAGAAAACCCAGGACTCTGTAATCATAACATTCGTTATCTCCACCCATGTCTGTAAAGTTCCGTCCATGCTGGTGGTTGATGGATGGGGGTTGCTGCGATGGTTGATAGATCTAGAGAGGGATCTGTGATGGGGGCTTCCGGCCCAGGGGAGATGAGGAAGAGAGAGAACACCCACGGGTCGTGAGGGAGGAGATGGTCGGAGAGAATGACGATGATGGAGAGGGTTCTGCGTAGGGAGGAAGAAGATGGAGATGGAGATGGGGGCCGCTGAGATGGACGAGGGTGATGCGTGAGAGAGGGAGGTTCCGGTCCCAGGGAGATGAGGAAGAGAGAGAATAGAGGGGGAGAGAGGAATAACGAGAATAAGAAAGAGGAAAAGGAAGGTGGAGGAGGGAGGAAAAGAGAGGGGGGTGGAGGGAGGCCGGCCTAGTTATTGCCGCCGGGGCTTGCCTGCTGGTCTCCTTCCAAGCTGGTGACTAGGAGGGGGGATAAAGAGGAGGGTATGGGGGAGAAGGAGAAGGAGGAGGGTATTTTGGTCAGTTTTATGTAAATTTTATTTTATTCCGGGCATCATTTCCAGCGTACCAAAAGCAAGAACATGAATGATCATTCCATTATTGGGTTGATTCTTCAGTAAAACCAAACGTTGGAATGGAAACGACCATTCATGCCTTATTCCATTCAAGATTCATTTCACTTTTCATTTCATTAATGTCTAAAACCATTCCAGCGAACCAAACACTACCTAAGGTATGGTAAGATGGCCCTAACCATTGCTCTTATATAGTTCATTGTCCTAATAACAACTGACAAAACCTCCAAACAGTGACAATTATTTCAAAACAATGGGGGTATATATACATGAAATCTAACAATGCATACTTAAGAAAAAAGAAAAACAATATAACAATGCACAGACCAGGACACTCGTGGTACGAAAGATAAAACAAGTAATATAACTCAAGATATCTTATTGACGAAACACTTTTATCCTAGAATGACACCAAGCTAGAGAGCAAGATGTTGAGGTTTACCATGGAAGAAGACAAGAAGCGCTGTGAGGAGTAGAAATACTGAGATCTTCTTCGTGGTTGATACCAATCTACCACTGATGCGAAATATACAAGTTTTGTATTGATTTATAGGATGATAACGACTTAATCTTATAAATCACATATGGCATATTGCTGCCAGATACTAAAATTAGTGCCTTCGTAAATCAAAAGTGAAACAAACAGCATTCCAATCATGCCCACAATTGATAAGTGATATCAAAGTCCAATGAATGAGTCTGGATCCCCCGTTTCTATGAAACAGGGAGATAATGTTTATCTAATCCTAAATAGCCAACTATGTAACTTTTACTTGATTTTCTCATTTTAAAAAAGCACTTGAGAGGGTGAATTAGGTATAAGATTTTACAGGGGATCCAGACTAGAGCTGCACAGAAAAATCCGGTATCACTACTAAACCGGACCGAATGGTTCGGATTCGTTTTATAGTAGATCGGTTTTGTCTACGGTTTGAAAATTGTAAAAACCGCTTAGATTGGTCGGTTATCAGTTTAACCCCTGGTTAACCGCTTAAACCGAAGCGACCGGTATATTATATAATTTGATATGGATTTTTATGGTCGATATGGATTTTTTTCTTTGCCCTAAACATTTATATAAATGCAAAGGATAGGGGTGTTATCATTTTGAAAATTTTAATTCCTGATTTTCAAATATATAAATAAAAATAAATAAATGGTTTAACCACCGAACCGAACTGATTCTGCTCGATTCTATTCGGTCTAAGCCCTCTCCATCGGTTAGATTGAATTGATTAATTAAAAAACCGATAGGATATTTTTAGTCAAATTACAATTCATTTGTTATTTGGGTCATTTAGAAAACATTAATTATGTGTTTTTATTTGGTATGGAGTCCAGATAGGCATGTTTACTATATTTAGTAAGTTGAAATGGAGTCATTCAGGACTCTTTTTATCTTTATACATAGGGGCATGAATCTTGATAAATATCATGAATCTTAATTTGAAATTCATGAGATTTTCTCTGATACTTTTAGGGCTCCTTGATTTGCCTGCAATCATCATGCTAGAGGCCAAATATACCTAAGAGTAATATTTTTAACTTAAGGATTTCGAGCTAATTTGAAGCCCAAATCCCTTTGGCATCATTCCTGTCATGATTCTAATTTTGTGCTGAAATTAGGTGTGCTTGGGTTAGATTGTGCCAAGATCAAACTGTGTACAACTTATTTGGCAACAATCATTCTCAATCTAGTTCCACCAAAAAATAAAATAAAATAATCATTCTCAATCTAGTTGAAGGGGTGAGAGGAAACTTTGCCAACGACGCCCTAAGTTCAAACTTAGGTTACATTTCTAAATAGGAACCCGACACGCGGCGGCCAACTGTAACCCAGACCGGCCCCTTTTATGTATAGCCCTTGAGGCTATAAGCCATGTGAGGGACAAAATATTGTGTATAAGTAGCCTGAAGTAGTGCTCAATAGGAGTAGCTAACCTAGACCCATTGCTATGCTATCATAGACCTATTACATGGTCACAATTGGGCTATTCTTTTAGGCCTATGAGCTGCACCAAGCCCATTTTTTGGCCCATAGTTAAACAGCTGTGCCTATGTATTCTTAAAGGCCCATCCCTGTCAACATATTTCGAACAAAGTGCTTTAAATATTTTATAAAAATTGAGCCTGGGTCTGGCTTTTTGGCCCATTGGCTAGATCTGGGCAAAGAATTAGGCCTGATACTAGATAGACCGGTTTTGACAAAACTTGAGCCCATGATTGGCCCTAGTAGTCTGGTACAATTTGTAAAATGGCACAACACCATCAAAACCACACATATATGGAAAGGGAAAATTTCAAAAAAGGTTCAAGTTTGCCAGTTTTCAAACTGATTTCATCATGCCTTGGTTTCAAGAATCCTTTCAAGAATCCTCTTGTTTCTCACTTATTCCTCAAAATCTCTATTTGAGACCGAATTAATTAAAAAACCAACCATAATAGAATGGCTAAACTTCCGTGTAGAATGCTCTATATTTTGGAGTAGCAAACACTTCTTAGAGAGTAGCATGAAAGAAATTTCAATGGCAGAATTTTTAGGAAGAAAATGATGCATTTGTGCAACAAGTGGATTCCACAATATCAAAGAAGTATTATTCGGCCTTTTTGACGTAGTGTTCTAATTTCCCATGTAGACATTTTCCTCAAATTCCTGTTATAAAAAAGATGCCGAATCAAAGCCTATCAAACTTGCCCAAGCAAAAGTGGAAAAAATATTACAAAATAGCAATTTCAGTATATATTCAAAGAAAGAAAACAAAAATGTACAAGTCAAAATATATTAGCATTCCCAATTACATAACTAGCCATTAGAAGTCTAGAAAAAGTACAAAAAAAGAAATAAAAAAGAAAAAAGAAAAAAGAAAAGTCCAAATGCCATGTTTTAGCAAAGACAAAAGAAACAAATATGGATAACTTCTTCTGCCAAACAGTCGAAATCTGGACATTCATCAGGTGGGGCTCATATGATCATTCCCCATAGCACAATGAAAGGGGCTTTCGAGCACTTCATCACCCAAGTGGCCCATCTAGAATCAGAGAGATATTTCGGTGCCAGTGTCCATAAAGCTGGAATGATGTAGGTAGAAGACCAAGGCCATCAAGGCAAGTGGGATGGCAATGAGTATGAAAGCTGAGGGAGCCAAAACAATCCTCATTGCGAATGGGAGTAGCAAAAGCACAAGGGAGATAGATAACATCACCAATCTCATGCTTCCATTCCAGAAATGAACAATCTCAGCCTTCTCTCCCTGAAGCATGTCTGTATACAGAGAGAGAGAGAGAGAGAGAGAGAGAGAGAGAGAGTTGTGAATGATGTACCAAGGATCCATTGGATTAAAAGGATAGATTGATTACACAGTAAATGTCAGTCATTAGTGCCTATTAAGAGAATACAGATTTTGCTTCGCTGGAGCGGGCTATAAAAAGCGCAGGTTACATTTTTGAAAGTTCGAATCATTTTTGTTGGGTCCAGATGGGTGTGGGTGGGCAATGGGGGACGGAATAGGACTGTCCCGGTGCCAAAATTCATCCGAATTGGATGATTCTTAACGTTGATCTGAAGGCCAAGGGAAAAATAAAATAAAATTGGTGCATCCTAAAAACCATCAAAATTGAGGGCTATGGATCAAGGGTTAGAATGATTGAACAAGCTTAAATTTTACATAAAGGGGGGTGACGTCCAGATCATTCGATCCTCTACAATCCCGTGATTGGTGAGGCTCCAGGTAGGCCCCATGGGCCAGTTTGCCCCGTAACCCGTGCAGGACATCTGCACCCGTGCAAGGCTAAAGAACAAATCACATATCTCAAATCTGAACATGCCCAACCCGAATTCTACTTAGGCTAAAGAACACTGGGCCAACACACAATTTGAGTGAAAAACAAAAGCCCAAACTGAGTTTTTACTGGCTTGGTCCAACCCAAGTCACAGTTCCACTTCCATCTCTTAGTTGAGGTAGACCGTAGATATCCAGACCAAAGCTCACGGGAGTGCACTTTTAATAGATTGATGAGACACATAAACACATCAAATCAAGTTGATATACATCAGTTGTTTTTGACCGTTTGGTGCACTTCCTCCCCCATATCCGTCATCTTTGAAAGTCATGCATGGCCCCATTTTCTAATTACCGCTGGGTCCTGCTAGAGCTTTCATAGCCGACATTGGAGACATAACACTTTTATATTGCCATTAGGTGGCCCCTCTGGCCTACATTTAGGGGTTGTTTTTTTGCAATAATTCCTGACAGGAATTTCGGTTGTCTGTGAATTCTGGAATTCCTGTCAGG
This sequence comes from Persea americana, assembly GCA_029852735.1. Taxonomy (NCBI): domain Eukaryota; kingdom Viridiplantae; phylum Streptophyta; class Magnoliopsida; order Laurales; family Lauraceae; genus Persea; species Persea americana. Next base: position 73,226,567 of record CM056811.1, read on the forward strand.
AATTCATTGTTCTTTTATTAGAATTCTAGGAATTCCAGAATTTTAGCATTTTGAAATGCTAAAAATGTAGCATTTACAAATGCCATTCCTCCTACAAGGATTTTGGAATTCTGGAATTCCGGGAAGCCTCAAAGAAACTCCAGCAGCATCAAGACTCAAAGAACTCTATCATCGCTATTGTCATTGTTGGATTGTCTCCAAGCCAGCTGATCTAATTAGGTGTTATTACTCATCCTATACAACTTACCCTGTATTATATTTTGTTTTTTTTTTAAATGGTACCCTGTATTATATTTAATGCATTCAATGAAAAATTAATCTTCCTCTTTCATTGCATTGATAATTGGGTATTCAGTCAACCGAAGCCTAATGTGAATGGCCACAACCAAGCTTGAACCCAAATTAAAATAATATTAGCCCAAGCCCAGGTGATTGCATAAATAATATAAGCCCAATCTCTCTCTTTCTCTCTCTCTCTCATAGTTTGTAAAATTCTAGTCAGAAATTCTTATAGTTATGAAACAAAGAATTCAAGAATTTCAGAAATTCAAGAATTTTCAGGCAGGAATTCAGGCATAAAAGAAACAGGGAATTCAGAAATGACAAAATCCAGTAGCATTTCAGAATTCCAGCATTTGAAAATCCCAGACAGTCACCAGACATGAATTCCAGGAATTCTAGGAAAGAAACGGGCCCACAGTTGATTTTGTGGTTCTCCACTGCCTGGCAGCCGAAATTTCACTGTAGCTTAATGAGAATGACTCACGAGTATTTCGTGTTCACCACGGCCTTCTCTAAAAATTTCATTACAATGAGAGCTGGCGTGGCCTTATACTGTTGTACATCACTTAATATGATAATCAAATGTTATAAAAACAGTCTGAGCATTTTTTTATAGTTGATTGATAACGCACTTATTTTGAGCGATTTAACTTTGTAAGTCTCACAAATTCTCTGACCTACCAATGCAAGAAGTGATTGTGATCTAATTATAAAAATTATGATTCATTGGTCGCTTGACAAATTTTTTTATTTTTTATTTTTTATTTTTGGTTCCTTACTAAACCATTCCAGTCTTTAGATCAGTCTGATGACAATATCCAGCAAAACATAATTTTTTCTCCTTTTCAGATGGAGAATTTAAAAACCCATTTGCATCAAGTAGGCAAGTCAATCATGCATGCCCACATTTTCAATTTTAGAAATCAGCGGAGGAATTCCAGCCTCAGAGGCTTTGGTATAGCTGTTGCACGTGCATACCTATACTAAATCGCAACAAACAAGCAGAGGAACGCAAAAAAGTAATGAAAGGCTGTCATAGTTTCTACGCTTCTCCGCTTACTCCGCTTATCTAAAGAAAGGAGTTTTGGGCACCTGAATTCGCATTTGGATAGTGAAAACTCCCTTACAATTCCAAGGAAAACAACAGAAAAATGCTTTCTTTCTTTTCCTCTCCTCGCTTTCTCAGAAAGGTTGGTAATGCGTCTCCTTGGATTTTCTCCGCGCTAGTTGTTGTTTTCTTCTGTTCTGTTTGTTGGGGGGGGGGGGGGGGGGGGGGGGGGGGGTGGGGTGTGGCGGGGTGCGGGTTGGGGTGGGTGGGTGGGGGGATTCAAATACTGGAGTCTTTCCTGGGCTCGGGCTTTTGCAACCTCTTCTTCTGATGTAGCCACGACTTGTTTTCTACTTCTTGTATGTATCGTTATGAGAAAGTGGCATATGCATCAAAAGTGGGGTTTTGTATATTGTAAACATCGGCTCTATGGATTAGTTCCTGTATGCGAATACGTGTCTTGTAGATGCTTGGGCCTGTTTGGATGAGTAGAAAAGGTGGAGACAACTGGCTCCTGTTCGAGTTTGTACCGTGGAAAGTCCTCTCCTTTTGGTTTTCTCAACATCCATACAGGCGTTAACATGGAGAGAGTTGGTCCATTTGGATGGGGGTGGAAAGTACTGTGGGTGTTTTTCTCCATTGTCCAAATGATCCCTCGGGTCATCAATCTTATACCCGAATTAGGGAAATGGAAGCTTAGATTGGTTTTGTTAGTAGGGAATTTCGGCCCTGTTTGGTTTGGGGGGTTGGGAGAAATCGCAATTCTTCAAGTGCTGTCCCCTCCAAAATCGACAAATTCCTCCATGTAAGACTTGCAGAATTCTGGAATTCGGAAGGTAGAAATTACTATTTTAAATCTCTGCCTTTTGGAATTCCACAGATGAAACAAGGAATTCTTATGTTGACAACAGCTGACTGTTAATTTAGGAACTCAACAAGGATATATATATATTTTGGATAGAAATTCCACAAATCAATTAGGTTATTGAGTGTTTCTTAGTTGGTGGTTTTGTGTACTGGTATTTATCTGCTTCTTATAATAACCCTTCCATTATCGAGCTTGATAGTTTTTTTATTGATGAAGGGAACTCTTCTGCACCTTGATGTAAGCCAATAACAAGGTTAGGGTGGGCTCTGGGGATCTGCAGGTGACTGAGAATTGGGCCAGATATCAGTAAGATCTGATGATTGCAACCTTCTATCAAAGGACTTACAAATGTTAACGGCTCTACAACTGCACATAGCTATTAGACTTACAATCATCAGATCGTGTTGGTTTTGTGCATACCCCTTTTCCACATTAAGATCTTGCAATGCCACTTAACCCTGTGATTGGCATGTGTAAGGTGGGCCCTAAAAAAGGGTTCATAGATTTTAAGTTTGCAAACAGTTCACAGCTGAATTTTCATTTCCATCTTTAACTATCCTAATTGTTTGCAATGGTTGTTTAAAGGTTTATGGTGGCAGGTAATAATGCATGAGTATTCAGTACCACTCATAGTGGGAATTCTATAGTTCGGTAGCAGTGTATGAGCCCATAATTTGTCTGGACCTACCCTGATCAGCAGTGGAGTGTTTTTTTTTTTTCCTGTTAGCAAAATGGATGCACTTTCTAAATGTTGTTCTTTTGGGGCATTGCAGAAAAGGGTAACTGTATTATGTAGGCTTTTGTTTTACATGCCTTCCTTACCTAAACGGTTGTTAGTTATTATGCCTGATCCAAATCAAAACGTCATTAAAAGCATCTTGCCATCTTAAATGTTGGTACATGTAAGTGTGGCGTTCCCTTAGAGACCTCACTAATCACCCCAAAAGTCTAATACACGAATATCACACAAATTGGCAGATGTGGTTCAAGTTGTGGGCCGGTGGCTGTTTTCAATCTTCTCATTCTTTCTCAATTTTGAATCAATGATATGGCTGTTTGGTTAGCTAGCCTCAGTTTGATGGGAAAAGTCTAACGTAATTATGCATAAAATTTATGATGATGATGATGGACTGATGGTGACAGTAGTTAACGGCAAATGGATCTGAAAAATGGGTGTTTATTGGTAAGTGTTGAGAGATTTCTTCAGAATCTTCATTCAGGGTTTCTCATTTCGTTTCTAACAACAGTCATACATACGGACTTTTAAGTAACCTTCAATGTTAAAATGTGGTGGTTTACCAAACTGATTATTGCTAGTAATGAATGCCTTCTTACTTTGGTTCCTTCAGGTAACAGATTCGGGCTGTGAGTTATTTTGATTTGATAGCCATGTCAACTTCAGAATGCCCATCATCTACGGTGGAGCTATTGACATCCAATAATGGAGATGTGGTTGGACTACTTACTGCATCTGATGATGCCTATGAGGGTGTCATTGTTGACATGAAGACACACATGGATTCTGCAGCTTTTGTTTCTTCACTTAGAGCTTCAATATCACATTGGAGGCAACAGGTGGCTACTCTTATATTGTGTTCGTCGGTCTTACTGTTACAACAAACGGTTACTTTTATTTAGAGGACTGCATTTTAATTGTGTGATTGTGTTGAATAATTGGACACACTGATGGAAGTTAGTGATACGTCTACACGAAAATTGATGATACCATTTGTTGGAGGTTATGAGTTACACCTTACAACAAGTCCTGCTGTGCCTTGTCATTCTTGATACAAATACTGCAATGATTATGCATTTTAGGTTCTATATGGTGATTTAAAAATAAATGAAAAACAGGCTATGATTACAATAAGGCTGGAGATTGTGTTGACTATAAAACGGTTCTAAGGCAGTTGGTGCTGTGAGGTGTGGTGTATATCCTTCTGGCAGGCAGAGGTGTTACAGTAAATGCCCTATGATATGATACGTCCATGTTGTAGAAAGCATGCACATGTAAAGTTTTGAAGTGTGAACTACTAAAATCCAAGCTATAGGCCATAGAGGAAAGTTGGGCTAGAGAGATTCTCTTAGAGGCTTTCTGCAGCATATATGGAAGATACCCAAAAAAGAAAAGACTTTTGAGCTCGAGGGTTCAAAATCCTGTGATTGTTCAAGAAATTATGCCGACAAAAGTTTGTTTTTACCATGAATTGGGAGGTTTTTTTTTTTTTTCAATTCAATGAGATAAAGGGTAATCCCTTTCCCTTTTTCAGTGTTTTTTGCTCTACCTACCTTGCAATAGAACTGTATTATTTGAAGGAAAAATATTGAAATAATTAGAAAAGGTTCAAAATTTGCTGATGTGAATCTTTTTTGATTTATATCATATGCCAATATGCGAGGCACATGCATTTCCATAGGTTCCATTTGGTTGTGGAGAAAGAGGAGAGCTGGAGAAATCTCTACAGATACAAATCTTTTAGACTGGAATTTTTCTCCACCAATTTTTTCTCATCCAAACAAGCCCTGAGGTTAAGCCTTGAGAAAAGCCT